>OY978221.1:38241276-38841276 GCA_963854785.1 Vaccinium vitis-idaea | reverse complement strand
CCTACCGTGGGTGTTGTAGGTTGAACCGCCGTTTTCGTCCCAGGATACAACGACTAGAACCACGGCCAACAGAACACTGCTGTTGACTGCCTTAGCGAACTGCAACAGCATCTGCCTCTCTCTAAAAAAAAAAACATGATTTCAGGAATGTAGTGTGAAGCACGAATTTCTGATAATGAAACAATGACCCAGAGCTTTGTTTAAATAGCTGTAGGAGGAGCTGAAAACTTCAATTCGGGATTAATGGGGGAGCCTCCCCATTCAATGACGAAATTGAATCTGCCAATGAATTCTGCAATTCATTTCTGATTTTGTAACAGCCAACTTCAATACGATTTTGAATAGGATTCAAATTTGCCATTATCTCCACTTTCATGAGGGGAGTTATCCAGCCTTAATGCACAAACGTTATGAATCCGTGGGGTGGTCTCGGTTGCCTCGGGAGACCCTCCGAGTGGCCCGGTCTCATTCACACCGAATTTCCAACAATTAAAAGGTATTGAGATGTCTACAAGATTCATATAATTTGAACATAATAGATCACAAGATGTGGAACTACAAATACTCCACAACAGTAGAGGTTTACTAGCGCGAGAGTTTAACCGCGTGTCATGAGACAACAATGAACGGACTTGTCATCCAGGAGGCAGCCACATCAAACCTCACGAGGCCAAACGTTTCTAACTGCCACATTCAACCATTTATAAGAAATGAAAAACCAGTAGATGTATGGTCCTTAAGTGGGCAATGACTCAAACATCAATATAAATTGCCATTAAAATTTTGTTGAGAAGTCATGACCAAGTGATTGTTGGATGGTGATAAGATCTGGTCTTTATTTATTTAATTTCTTTTGAGTGCACCACATAATACAACACAAAACATAACCCCTGCCCAAATCACCATTGGGAAAAAGTCTCTTTCGGACCTAATCTTTTGGCCTAATCAGTCATTTTGAATTATTTTTTTGTGTTTATTTGATTTATTTTTTCACATTTGTTAGTTTTGCATCAAATTTTTGTGTATTATTGGTTCGTCTTGACGAGAGAAATCCAAAAAGGTAAAAAATTACAATTAGAACTCTCAATTTTTTGAATAAAATTGAAAAAAGTGTAAAAATCTATCTTTTTTACTTTATTTAAAAAATTTAAGCTTGAATCATAATTATTTATTTATTTTTATTCCTCTTGTCCAGATAAATCAATAAAACAAAAAAAGTTGATGAAAAACTAACAAACACGAAAAAAATCAAATTAAGAAGAAAAAATAAATCAGGTGAGTTATTAAGCCAAAACAAAGTAGTAATTAATCTACTTGACATAGTGCACACAGTCACTTGTTCACAACAAAAAATTAATAATTAACAATTACCACTATTCCTTATATATGCACATATAGGTTGTTTTCTCCAACATTAATGATTGTCCCACTGGGGTGGGTTCCACCACATGTGAGTGTGTGTGTGGTTGTGTGTGGTTGAGTGTGTGTGTCACAATCATTAATGTTGGATCCAACATAAAATATTTGTATCATTGTCATCCAACAACTTTAAAACTTCTTTTGTGAATAGGAGAGAGCCCAATTGGTTTTTTCTTTTCCCATTAATGGGGTACATCAAAGTATGTATAGAAAATGACTATATTACGAATTTCAAAACAATATGCAGGAATTTTAAAAAATTCAATAACTACGTGAATATGTGAAATTTCAGGTTCTTTAGGTAACTCTTAGCTCCGTGCCACCGTTCATGCATGAAACACATGAATGACATGTTCTCGGTAACGTCTCACGTGTTTGATTATGATACGAGTATATGACTGAACCCTCAAAATACACAAATAGCCTTAATCACGAGGCCAATTTTAAATAACATTCATGGTGATGTGATCAAAACCTTAAAAAAAGGTTTTAGTGATGTGATTGACCTAAAAAATGTTTAATTAAGTTGAAAATTAATACTAAAATAAGTGGGATTAACAAGGGAGTTCGCGGAATGAAAGGTTGTGTTTGGTTTGGATTTTAAGTTTTGGCTTTTGTAATGATTAGAGGGAGAAATAAAGATAATAATTAAAAATAAGAGTTAATGATTAGAGAGAGATATAGAGAAAAATGTGAATAATATTTGAAAATAAGAGTAATAATTGGATAATAATTAAAGGTCTTGAAAACCCAAAACGAACAAGGCCAAAGAGACGTCTATGAACTTCACAAGTCACACCTACCGTCCATTTCCAGATGCGTCCAAGTTCAATACGTGGACAGAACTCTTTACTTTTCCAGTGAAATAATCCAGTGTGGGTTGCTATCTTTTTCCATGATATGATAACAAATTGATGGTGCAGTGTGTGTTGCTATCTTTTCATTTGCTTCACTGGGTGAAGTGTTCTCCTAAAGGCTGTCAGATAAAGACATGCTTCTGTTCAAAGAAAAGAAAAAATATGCCCCAAACGGCTTTCTCCACATCAATTTTTAGCCTCACAGCATCTCCACTCCTTACCAGATTTTTACTCAATTTTTTGAGGAAAAACTTGATTTGGTATGGAGAATATTAATGGGTAAAAGTAAATTTAGGCATAAATTTGAGTAAAAGTCTCATTAACGGCATTGTTGTAAATTTGAGAGGGAGAAAATGGCTTTCAAAATTTGATGTTGGGTTTGGTTCTCACCAAATTTGGTAAAGAATTTGAGTAAGTATCAAATTTGGTAAAGGATTTGGTGAATGAGTGAAGTGGGATTTTTGGTGTTTTTTACTCAAATTTGGATTTGATGTAGGATATGGGAAAGGAGTGGAGATCCACCAAGTCATCTTCATCTTTGGCCACACAGATCGAAAACTACTTGGTCGGGGTTGTCGCCCAGCATGTGTGTAAGGATGGAGCCAAGAAGAGGCAAGTGGTGGCAGTCGTCACTATAATGATTTTAAAAATGCTATTATTTTACAATAATAAAAATGTATCCCCAAATTATATAGGCCCATCACCACTAGATTTTTGTCATTATATTTTTTTGTTATATTTGGAAGTTTTATTTTAGTCATCTAGTTTTTCTTTTTACTGATAAAGATGTCCATAAAAAAATAAAAAACAGTCCAAAGACAAATTTGACGGGCTAAGTGAAATATTACAAAAGATGAGGTCTAAATTAAAAAAAAAAGTCAAAATTCAAGCTTTGTGTTTTATGCAAACTCTATTTGTATTAAAATGTTAGATCAAGAATCTCAATAAAAGAAAGCGGCATGTCAAGCGATCACAGGCTGTGATATGTGATACGTGCATATGCAAAACATCGTTTATTATAGTTCACAGTTTTAAGTTTTATCTAAAGTTGACACATCTTCATATTATAGGTTATCTTCTCATTTATTTAGTATATATGTTCGCAACTACAAAATAAAATCCTGATTCCGTTCCTACTTGCGTGCAACAAGCACCGTCGTGGTCCATGGCGTTCAAAGAATGATTTAGATAGGCTGTAGGAGAGAGCGGGCAAAGAACATATGGCCGGAGATAAAGATGAAGCTCCAAATGGATAGATAGGGCTGGCAAAATATGGATACTGGTTTTTCTTATAATAGATGGTATAAATATGGGCCAAGAGAAGCTACTGTTTTTCAGAAGAGTCGAGAGTTCTTTTCTGGGCCCTGTAGGTTATGGGCCGCCTAAGCCTTTTTTCCTCTAAGGAATTCCATAAAAAAATAATAATGCAAATTAATGGAGATTCATCTTATTAAATCAGTGTAAAATGCTGTATAGATCGAACTTTTATTCCATTTGTTGTTCCCTTTCAGTTCTATCATTTAGTTAGGTTTTTGAAGAATCGTAAATCGTACCGTAGTTCATGTGATGATAGGTATGATACAATTTATTTCGGACACCTGCTTATACTACAAGAATAAAGCAAACTATATCGAAAGTACTTGCATCGGGACAAATATTGTCGCAAAATGCTTGTAATTTTCGATTGGGGAGACATACTAACATAAAAGTCATTGCAAAAATGCTAATTCTGATATCCTTTTTTTTTTCTTCCCGATAACTGGATGTCCGGACTAGCTTGCATGCACCTCGACTAATTTTGGAGTCCTGGAAGTAACAATTGGACATAACTCCCAGTGATCCCAATAGTAAACCTGGTATCATTATGTCACAAGGATTTCTAGTTAAGAGAAAGGAAGACTTGGGAGAGCTCTCACGCAACTTCTTCTCTATGATCTCAACAAAACACTATTCTGTCGCCGAAAGTAAACCAAATTTCCAAGCCACAACCGAAGAGGTCGGACCTTGACACTGATGTCAAGGCCATCCAATTTCACAATTTTCTTCATCAATTATCTCAATCCAAAGCACAAAGCAGGGGTACCACAATTTCCTATTAGGGGTTACGAACTGCGATCCAGATCGAACGCATGCAATTGTGGATCACCGGTGAACTAGACCGAGAATTAGGTCCAGCAATAAAAATAGCACGCAGATGATAAGTATATCGTTATACAACAGAAAATACTTCATAAGTTATTTTGATCATTACTAATTGCTCAGTACTATGCCGAGCACGGCTACATACCCAGAATGGGTACCCAGAAAGTGTCAAGAATTTGAATTTCAACTGTCCAAATTCATTTGCTCAGAATCTAAACTATTGAAGTTTAAATTTTGGGCACTTTCTGGGTACTTAGACTTTCTGGTACTATGCAATATATAGACGCTACTAGTACTAAACGATCCAGAAAAGTGGTCCACATTAATTCGGAACAAACTAATTTCGTTCCGAAACAAGTGATCATCTGAAGAAGCCAAGCTACCACCCTGTACGGTGTTCCGAAGGGTATAGCGTACGCAATCCAGACCCATTCCACGTACCAAACGAACAAGAACATACACATATATGTTTCTTCTTCTTCTTCTTCTTCTTCTTTTTTTCCCCTTCTCATTGTAATTAATCAATCGAAAAATGGATAGGTTTGACAAAGAGTGTGCAATCCATTGATGATCTCGTCAAAAGGTAAAATCTTTGATGATAATAAGATATAGGAAAATGAAGTAAAACACTTTTCTTTGGTCATTCCCACGTACGGTTGGCATATGAAATTTACTGTATAATCCTGTTTGTTTGTCTTTGTCCATTCCTTCGCACACAAGTTAGCTAGAATCATGTTTGTTGTGGAATTAAATTCTTAATTCCTAGGAGTAGGTAGCTGGGCTGGGTTCGGTAAATTTTTTGATTTATTTTCTTCTTTCTGCAGAGGTAACATGGAACTCATCTAGTACAATGCTTGGTGAGGAAAGGCTTAATTGGTTGGAGGTGATATCTATAGTTCTACACATTTTGAAGTTGTAACCCTTGATTTATTCTTTCTTTTTGGGCCGACTTGTGACTTGATATTATTTTGAGCAGCACTGCTACGTACCCAGAATATTTACTTAGAAACTGGTAACTTTCAGCATTTTCCTATTTTGAGTGTTGCCTATGAACATGAATTTGTATTGTGAACATGTGAATTCTATATATTGCAAGAAAATTTAATTTGCTAGTATCTCAATTCAAAAATTTTGTTTTCTTCACCGTTGCTAATAAGATGCTCCTGAGAAAGGCTATATCTAGAACTGGATCAATGATTTGAACGATAGATACGTCAAAGGTGTTTTTCAATTTCAAAATCCTCAGCTATGATTTCTTATGCTTTTTCTGCGTTGGGATACGATTGTCGCAAATGCTTCATATCCTGTCGTATCTAGTCGCAAAAAGCTTTTGCCACCACCTCATTCTAGTCTCAAAAAGGTCTTATCGACTGGAATAAAGTGTTTGCGATGGTATTCCCTATCGCAAAAAGTATTCTCTCTTGTAGCAACAATAAGAAAGAGAACCTCACCTGCACCAATTAATCCCTGTCAATAGACAAGTTTTCTCCACAATTTTCGTATCTTAAGAAGAACCAATATCCATGTGGTCATTCTTCACCTACTTCTTAAGCGAGGTGAACAAAATTTGCACATGCTGAAATTTTGAGTCAGGTAGATCTGATTGATGGTGTTAATGTTAACAAATGAGCTTAATGCTGACTTTAATTTGGAAGGCACAACTCAATTCTAAGTTTAAAACACCTACTTCATCAAACATTTTTGTGGGGTCAGAACCGGCTCCGGGGTAAACCCTACAAGCCCCGGGCTTGAACAACCCTCCACCATGGGGTAAAAAAAAAAAAAAAAACCCAACAAAAAAAATTTTCAGATTAAATGAAGAAAGCCCCTTCCAAAGCTAACTATATAGGTTCGGCAACCTAATATTTTATTCAAAATCTATTATCCACCAAGAGAAATACGTCCAAAATCGATTGACATTCTTGATTTTATAAGGTCTTAATGGAAGATGGTGGTTTCCAAATGGCATGTGTCTTATTGAATTTTGTTGGTCTCATTGTGCTTTCGAAATTGAAGTTGATACAAATTTACATTTAAACTACCATGTAATTACAAAAGATATTAAGTGGATTAATTACAATCTCAAGTAAAAATGAGTACTTGAATAAGTTAAAGTACAATAACTTCATTGAAGAATTTCTCAAAAACTGCAAGGAGAAATTGTTTTATTTGAATCAGAATGTGCAAATCATAACATAGTATAACCAGAGGTACATTTTGATTTTTTTTTTATGCAATTCAAACTAAAAGTACAATGAAATCCTGATTTTGTTATTATTATTATTTTTTCACTTGTAGGTCTTTTATTATTTTTTTGCGACTTAATAGTAAGTTGTAATATGTTTTCAGTGATTTCATAAATTTCTTTTGCTGAGAAAAAAAAAAAATTGTAAGTGGGCAACCAAGTTTGGGCAAACCAAAACATCGAGGCTAGAATTGTGTGAGGTCCAGTACTAAGTGTATGAATCTCACAAAAATGTGCAATGAAGAATGGCGTTGTGACACCAAGTGGCAGTACCCCTAGGCCATACAATAATTGCTTACTATAATGTGAGTTTATTGTTCAACATATACTATTTCTTATTCAGTATCAGTTGACTTGGAAAGGAATTGTTGATCTTAAAGGATCAGATGATCACATAAACTTGGGATTTAAAATTAATATACAGCTGCTCAACTGGTCGGTACGTAGTACAGCGAAATAGCAGCTCAAAAGGTGAGAAAACGAAGATTACCTAATCTACAATTATCCCTAAATTAATCAAAAGGTGATCTTATTCATACTATTCAACAGCGAGGGACGGAGCCATGATTTTATCTTTGTGGTGGCGAAAATATGTGTAATTAAAAAATAAAAAGACAAACTGCATTGTGAGGATGAAAGACTAAAAAAAATCTAGTAGTGACGAGTCTAAATGATTTGGGAATAAAAAATTATTTTCTATATAATAATTGTATATTTTGAAAATATTATAGCGGCGGCCGCCACCACTTGTCCGTTCTTGGCTCCATCCTTGTCAACAGCTAAATCTCCCAGTTAATTCCAACTTTGCAACCCAATTAAAAAAATCTAAAAGTCTTCTGAAAATAACATTCTTGTACATATATAAGCACAAACAATCCATACTAAATTTCCATGCAAATTAAGCAATGGCTTCAACAGTTAGAAAAACCTTCATCTTCTCTCTCCTCTCCCTCCTATATCTCTTCTCTATCGTCGCAAGCCACCAGCACCACCACCCACTAGACCCTCTAACTCCATCGGAGTTCAACCTAGTCCGAACCATCATCGAAAACTCCTACTCGGGCTTGAACCATAGCTTGACCTTCCATTACGTAGGGTTAGACGACCCAGACAAACAAACCACCCTCTCATGGGTATCAAACCCGAACACCACCCTAGCCCCACCGCGGCGAGCCTTTGTTATTACTCGACTAGACAAAGATACCCACGAGATAATCGTCGATTTATCGACCAATTCTATCATTTCTGACCAAATTTACCACGGCCATGGATACCCTTTGTTGACAGGTAACGAGCAAGTAGCTGCTCTTCAGTTGCCAATGACTTACCCTCCATTTGTGGAGTCAGTTAAAAGGAGAGGGCTGAATTTATCCGATGTTGTTTGCTCCACTTCTATTGTTGGGTGGTTTGGAGAAGCTGAGACAAGTAGAATATTGAAGATTCTATGTTTTTATATTGGTAAGAAATTTCATTTATATATCAATTTCGACAAATCTTACTACTCCCTCTTTCCCAAAATTGTTTGTCATGTTCGGATTTCGATGCAATTTTTAACTGTTCATAGTTTTCAATCTATAATATTACTAAAAAGACAACATTTTCCTTTCTTTTATACAGGTGGGACGGTTAACCTGTACATGAGACCACTGGAGGGAATAACGGTGGTAGTCGATATAGATGAGATGAAAATAACGGGATACTACGATAGGTTTAGGGTTCCGGTGCCGAAAGCCGAAGGCACAGACTACCGGGCGTCAGAGCAGAAGCCACCATTCAGTCCACAGCTGAGGGCCTTAGCAACAATGCAACCGGATGGACCGGGCTTCGAGATTGATGGGCACACAATCAGGTCAGTCAAGTTAATTTCAATTGTTTTCCTTTTATTGGAGTAATTTTGTGTGTTGGGGCAAACCTGGAAACACTTATTATAGCTCCGCGTTTGAATAAAATTCACCCAAATGTTTATGCATCAGAGCTAATTGGGAAACATAAAGATTAGGAACACATGCAATTACCTTTACAACACGGTTTCCGATACAACTGTATTCAGAACTATTCAATGCATATATCAACTGGTTCCGAATCAAGTTTTGTCTAGAAGTGTTTTCCAAGCATAGCTTGAAAAAGAAAGGCCCGGGAGAAAACAATCTTTGGGGCCAAATTTGATAGCAACTTTTAACTTTGTCAAATCTGTAATCCAGACAAGAAATGAGAGATAAGTTTTATTAAATCATCACGTGTTGTGATTGTGGCAAAATGCATTGCACCGTTCAATAATATTTTTTTTAGAACTTTTTGACATTGTATTCTACACCAACATGTCTAACAATTATTCATTTTTGCCAGATGGGCCGACTGGGCTTTCCATTTGGGATTTGATGTCCGAGCAGGACCAATCATATCTCTAGCCTCAATCTACGACCTGGAACAACAAAAATTCCGACAAGTGATGTATAGAGGGCACATATCTGAGCTATTCGTGCCTTACATGGACCCAACTGAGGAATGGTACTACAAAACATACTTCGATGCGGGCGAATTCGGGTTCGGTCAATCTGCCGTGTCGCTCGAGCCGTTCGCCGACTGTCCAGCCCACGCAGTATTCATGGATGGATACTTTGCAGGCCAGGATGGAAAGCCCATTAAGATTTCCAATGTTTTTTGCATATTTGAGAAGTATGCTGGGAATGTCATGTGGCGTCATACTGAGATTGGCATTCCAGGAAAAGTGGTAAGCAATCTTTCACCATTTTGAGCTGAGATAAAAATGCTCTCTTTTGGCCTATCGGCCGATACGATACGTCGCGGGAATCCTGAGACGAACCGGCCGATACGTACCGGTACGTATCGGCCGATATTCAAAACTATATTGGTAACACCAATGTGATTTTGCAGATAAGGGAAGTAAGGCCAGATGTGAGCCTGGTGGTGAGAATGGTATCAACAGTTGGCAACTATGACTATGTACTTGATTGGGAATTCAAGCCTAGTGGATCCATCAAAGTTGGGGTAAAAATATTGCTTCAACAATTTATATACAAAATGAGTTTTTTTTCTATTTTTCTATCACAAAGATATACAACAATATTCAAGTAGTAGAATCATTTTAAACTCTCTTTCCCCCCTGGCAGGTAGGGCTCAGTGGAGTACTAGAGGTGAAAGGGGTGTCTTATACTCACACTGATCAAATAAAACAAGATCTTTATGGGACATTGTTAGCTGAAAATACCATTGGAGTGTATCATGATCACTTCTTGACCTACCATCTCGATCTAGACGTTGACGGCGTGTCCAATTCCTTTGTAAAAAGCAATTTAGAGACGAAGAGAGTAACCGATAATATCTCTCCAAGGAAGAGCTATTGGACGGTTGTTAGCAAAACAGCGAAAACAGAAGCTGATGCAAAAATTCAGTTCGGCCTAAAACCGGTTGAACTAGTAGTGGTGAACCCTAACAAGAGGACTAAGGTGGGGAACCACATTGGGTACAGTCTGATTCCGGGATCAGCAACGAGTCCTCTTTTGTCAGACGACGATTATCCTCAAATCAGGGGTGCCTTCACCAACTACAATGTGTGGGTGACTCCTTATAACAAGTCTGAAAAATGGGCTGGAGGGCTGTACATGGATCAGAGCCGGGGAGACGATACATTAGCTATTTGGAGCCTCAGGTTTGCCACGGAATCCTCTTATCAAACTGATGAATTTTCTCTGTTGTCAACGACCACATCCTTTTTTAATCTTGTATAGTAAAAATTTGTAGGAATAGGGCGATTGAGAACAAGGACATTGTGTTATGGTACACCATGGGATTCCATCATGTGCCTTGCCAGGAAGATTTTCCTATTATGCCAACCTTAACCGGTGGATTTGAACTCCGGCCGACAAATTTCTTTGAGAGAAATCCAGTGCTCAAGACAAAACCTCCTAAGAATGTCCACTGGTCTAACTGCACTACCACCAGAACATGATCAGTTACACTCCGAATGTGTGCAGAAAATAAAGACACAGGTACACAGCAATGTGATCAATTTCTTCTCCTTCTTTCCCCCTTTTTTGGCCCTTTCGATTATGGTCCTTATTTTTCCACAATTTGCTTTGACAGTGAACAACCGGTACTTTTCCTTACAAGTGACCTTCCGGACGATGGTTCTAAGAAGAGAGTAACGTTACAAAGCGAAAGTAGTAGAGACTAGAGAGTGAAGGAATTCGAAACAAGAATCAAAGTTATATGTTGTTGCTTATTCAAATAAAATGAATTGCCATGGAATAAGGTGCACAAAAAAAATGTGCAACTTCATATATGAGGTAGTGAATGCAATATCTACCGCGAATCTGAGCCACTCAAATTTTCTTGAAGTTCATATTGTGCACAAAGACATAAAGCGCTTTCACGTGAAATTTGACTATACTTTGTGCAACTAATAGAAAGCAAAATGTTACATGTAGAAGGGAGATTAAAAGATCTTTTTTTGTTCAGAAGAGTAAGAATTTTATTGATGATAATAAAATACAGCCAACCGTGTGCAATAACTACAACTGAAGAAAGATGTAAACCACTAAGAAAGATAAAAAAAAAAACACAATTAAATCAAATGAAGGAAAAATTCAGCGATAAATTGATCCAGGAATCACATGCAAGATGTCAATGCACAGCTGTTGCGGTAGTTCCACTATTTTGTTGTAATTTTCACCATTTCTTTTGATAAATAAAGATATGCAAAGTGTGTCTTTTCCCCCATTCCTTCACTATCTACTGGTCTCCTGTTGATCAAAGAAACCAAAATGAACGAGAATAACTCTGTTCACCAGCATACCAAGCATTCTAAAACTTTGGTTTGGGCAATGGTTTTCTTTCGAAGAAATTTGTTGGCCAAAGCTCAAATGCACACCATAAACTTGTTGGGTTTTTTGCACATGATTTATGATGTTTTTGGAAAAGAAAAAGAAACAAATAAACACTAGTTAATGTGGCATTGGAAATATGGTTCGGTGGAGAGCAATAAATTGATTTTGGTGGTGCATTGAGTTGGCAGGAGAGTAATGCCCGTGCATGGGTAAGAGAAAATGGTTTGATGGGATAATAAAAGGTTTGGGTGGTGAGTTCTCCAAGTCATGAGCTAATGCCGGCTGTGTAAGTCCCAAGGAAATTTGTTGCTGAAGATGCTCGGGAATTGCAAGTGTCTTTATTGCTTCTTAATTTGTTCATACCATTCCATGTATTTAAAAAGGGCAGTGCATCTGTTGCCGTGGATGTGTGTGGGTAAAGAGAGAGAGAGGAAAGAAAGAAAGAGAGAGGGCTGTGTGCCGTGAGGGTGAGAGGGCAGCCCCTGCAGGGGTTTGCCGGGCACACCAGTCAGGAGATGAGAGTGAACATTTTGAGAGCAACGGAGAAGGGCACGAGGGAGGGCAACCCGTGGGGGGTTTGCCGTGCGCTCCGGTTGTGGGTTTGAGAGGAGAAAAAGTGAGGAAAAATAGAGTGTGGGGGGTGAGTGAAAAACTATGTATAGAGCCATGTGTTAGGTGCTCTTTGGGTGGGTTTTTTCACTTCACATTGTATTCTCTATTTTTCCAAATATAGTGAAGATATCTCTCTCTCCCGTGGACGTACCCGATTTGGGGAACCACGTAAAATATTGTGTCTTGTGTGTGTGATTTGTGCTTATGGTTTATTTTTTATGTGCTTCCGTTGCGGTGGAATTGGGGTGTGAAATCCCCAACAAAACTCTGGGCATTACTAGGCAAAGTACTACTTCCTTCGTCCCCAATTTTTGGTCCAAAATGACACTTTTTCTTGTCCCAATTGATAAGTAATGGGGAAAAAATGTTGAAGTTTACTATTTTGCCCTCACTTTTTGAAAGTAGTACAATGTAATAATGATGTTTTGAAGGGTAAAAGGAGGAAAGAAAAAATATGACAAGTGTAATGATGATGTTCCCTTAATAAGTTGGAATCTCCAAAAGGGACCAATAAATTGAGACGGAGGGAGTATGTCTTTTTGGCATGGGGCATGGTGGATCCCTACTTAATTTGTACCAAAGTGTAAGGCAAAGAGAACAATCACACGCAGAAAAATAAACAAGCAATCGAAAGAACGAGACACACGATACACGTGGTTTTGACTTGAGCAAATCACTTAATCGTACTCCACGGGGTGCTGTGGGGTTTCACTATGACCAAGAATAATCGAGATTATAATAGGGGCTGCACTAGTGCTACCTTTTACATTTGTAAGGTAACACACACATCATAAAATCATAAAATCCATGAAAATGCCTGTTTTCTCGCCTCTGGCCGTCCGAACGGAAATTCCAAAACCTCCTCGCTTTGCTAAAAAAACTCTGCCACCGAATTTTTCTGCTAGGCGACTCTTAGTCCTGTCCAGACGGGATTTCCAAAAGCCCCTCGCGGGCCTCTGGTCTTCACGCCGACACAAAGCACCATGTCATTGTTCCCAATGGGTCCGTCTCCGCATATAAACCCCCACAGAAAAAGAGGTTCATCAATTTTTAGCACACCGAAATATATTCACTTTGTTCACTTCACATTTCTAAAAAAAATTTCAAAAAGATTCTTTTCCCATCTCTCATCTCTCTAATCATTAATCATATTTCTCTCTCTACTCATACCTATTTATCCAATCATTATTCTCATTTCTCTCTCTATCTCTCTCCAATTATTACACATCTCTCTAATTATTACTTTTTCCAAAAACTCATCGAAACACTATCTCAAAAATATTTCTCCAAATATTCTTCTCAAAACTCTAAACCAAACACAACGATTGTCATCTTAAAAAGTTATTTGTTTTAGTTAGTGTATTTGTTTGAAAATTAACACTCTCTCCATCCCAAATTTTTTGTCCATATTTTCAGTACGCATGTCGTTTTTAAATTACTAATACTTTTCAATTTATAATGTTTTCTAGGATTTTGAAAACTTTGTTTAATACGATATCTATCAAATAAGATCTATATTGCATATTTAGAATATTATATGTTTAAAAGTACAAATAATTTTTTGAGATGTCCGGAATAGTAAATGTGCACTAGAAATTTGAGATGGAGAGAGCAATAAATTTAGCTCAATTGAATATCGTGTACACTAAATTTTTAAATGAATTTTCGGTAAAGAAATTTGAAACAAATGTACATTTTTTTAGATCAAAATCTTGAACATATCAAATTGAGCTAAACTTTTGCAATAACATGATGGGTCTTATTACAATGAAGATGATGGTGGTTATGGATAGGTGTGTCAAACGAGCCGGGTCGGCAAGGGCACGGCACAGGCATGACACGGGCACGGCACGGGCATGACACGAAGTGGGACGTGACACGATTCACGACATGGCACGACACTGTTCTAGCACAACACGGCACGGGCACGGGCATGGGCACGAGCACGGAAGTTGGCTTGGCATGGAACTAGGACGGGCATGACATCACGGATTCACAGTTCTAGCAAGGCACGACACGAGGCATGGAAAAACCAAAAAGAAAAAAGTTATTAAATAAACAAGGAATTGATTAAAGAAAATTGGAAAAATGAAAAAATGCAAAGAAAAAAAGAAACTTTATTAATATATAAATACCTTGCGGTATTCTACATGTATAAAAAAAAAAAAGGTCTTTCGAGAGTTTATGCAAGAGTGTTAGGGTTTTAGTCCCTAGTGAGTTGTGAGTACTCAATTGCTCTTGGTATCTCTTTGTTAATTTTGGGATTCAAGGTTGCTTCATTTTGTAGAGTGATGGGTATAGCCAGCTCCAGAGGTGGCTCTAAGAAGAGCCGAGGGTGGTCACTTGAACACCCTGAAAAAAATAACTTTTTTAGAAATACATGTAAAAATTTATTTATTTATTAATTTTTGTCATTTTGAACACCCTAACCAAAATATTTGAACACTTGTTTGAACACATTACCCAAAAATTTTGAACACCCAATCCTAATGATGGAATTCACCATGCACTATTTGATACTCCGTTAGAGAATAGTATAAATTGGATATTTGAGAATTTGGGTGTTTCTTTGTCTCAACACATTTAGCTCAAAGAGATAAGAACACTTTTAACTATCTCTCTTTAATCTATTTATACTTATTCCAAGTGATTACTCATTACATTATAAAATATAGATCAATAATTTAATATATGCGCGCTATCTTTTTTTGTGAAACACTTTAATATATATGCACAGAGGGTATATAAACACAATAGATTTGGATTATTACATAGGCCATTCATAGATTTGATTCTTTTTTAATTTTTGTTTGGTAGTTGGAACCATGGGCAAGTTTATGATAAGAAAATCAAGAATGGTGCAAGAGTCATTTCCTATTGAAACTTTTTTGATGATAGCAACCCCTAAAACTCGTCGAAGCGAAACCGTAGTGACTTGGAATTGTTGTTTTTTTGGTAGCATTGTTGTATTAGTAGAATTTTTATTTTTATTTATTTATGTACAATTATGATTTCTAGAGGACATTGGTTTTGCCCGATTTATGTGTGTGGCGACGCGTAAATAGACCCTGGGATTAGTGCGCACAGGATAGTCCGAACCACCCAATTATATAAAAAAAATGATTTCTAGAGGACCGTAGTAGAATTTCTGAACACCCTCAAGAGAATTCGTGGAGCCGCACTGGTGCAAAAGACTCGTGGATCAACAAAAAAAAAATTGTACAAAGGACACGCCGGTCCTTCCGGGGTAACATCTTGAGCAATCAACCTTAACTTCCAAAGAAAAAAGGTCAGGACCACAATACAGGACCCCAAATGCCAAGTCTATGGTCTCTGTCTTCAAGTTAAAACTTCTCTTCTCCTCCATCCATGGCATGTTTAGTATCCACAAGTACTTGAAAGGTATAGATGTATGTAAAACAAACTTCCTACTATAAATTCAAATCTAGCACTAATACAAGTTGAAAAATTCTGTTTTTCCCAACTGTCGTGTAGTATGAGTTGGTGGCAACAAGGTTTTGATTTAGCAAAAAAAAAAAAAGTTGGATGCACGAACATCATTTTTGCCATCCTTTTTAAATTTCTTGCACGAAGGTGTTAAATGTGTTATGCTCTCACAGCTATCGTGTCTGACCACACAGTTTTTGCAATAATAATATCCAATGCAGGACTCATAAATTGAACAGGAAATGACTGGCCGGTCCTATTTTTGGGATTTTGTTCCATCCAAGCACTTTAATGTGTTTCAATTCCGTAAAAACCCAGACAGCGCTGACACACGCTGACATGTGCGTCAGGCCACTACTTTCTCTCCCGTCCTTTTCTCTCAATTATGACGCGCGTCAACATAGCTTTAGCCTACTTTCTCTCTCTCTCTCTCTCCGCACGGGTCAGCATAGCCTACTCTCTCTCTCCCCTCCGTCCTTCTCTCTCTCTATCTCTCTCTTTTCTCCGTACTTCTCTCTTTCTCTCTCCCCCCCCCCCCCCCCCCCCCCCTCTTTTATTTAGTAAAACTTTAAATCTTTATAAGTTTTGTTTTACATATCTATTTTTTAATAAAATTTAATTTTTTAGAACGTACTCGACTATATCTACCAAACAAGACCCATATTGAATATGAAATTATGTGTAAAAAAAAGGATTTTTTTGGGTGTCGACTCTTCTTTTTGGAGGTTGTGATTTTTTTCATTTCGGGGAGTGAGTTTGTGTAGATGATGTGTGAAATCTGCATTTGAGGTGTGTGAATTCTTTTATTTTTGGAGGGTGTGAATTGTTCAAAAATGCAAATTTAAAACTTTAAATATTTATAACTTTTAATTTATATATCCGATTTTGAAAAGAAAAAAAAAATTTAGAACCTACTCGACGACATCTATAAATCAAGACCCATATTGAATATAAAATTATGTGCAAAAAAATTAATTTTTTGGAGGGTGTGAATTCTGCATGCATTTGAGCTGTGTGAATTGTGTATTTTGGAGAGTGTGTTGTGATGTGTGAATTCTGTATTTGAGGGTTCTGAATTCTTCCGTTTGGAATGTGTGAATTATGCATTTGAGGGTGTGAATTCTGTATTTTAAGAAGTAAGTAGTGACGTGTGAATTCTGCATTTAAAGGCTGTGAATTCTTCTGTTTGGAGGGTGTGAATTCTACATTTTAGGGGTGTGAATTTTTTCTTTTTGGGGTGTGAATTGTGTATTTTGTATTTTTGGAGAGTGAGTTGTGAGATGTGAATTCTTTCATTTAGAGGGTGTGAATTATTCAGAATGATTGTGAATTCATAATTAATGGGTACAAAATAACTTTTTTTTACACGTACAAAATTTCATATTCAAAATGGATCTTGTTTCAAAGATCTCATCGAGTAGATTTCAAATATGTAATTTTTATTAAAAAAAAATGAATTTATATTCAAAAGTTTTTTTTATTTTAAAATCTAAAATAAAAAATAGTTTCAAGTAATTGCTTTAAGTACACACATTTAACATGTCTGACATACAATAGCTAGGAGAGAGAGAGAGAGATTTTTTTTAAAATATAAATAAGGCATCGGTCATTCAATCCCTCCCTATTCGTTGCTTTCCAGTAGATCTTTATTTTTATTGATGATTTTTACCAAGGAGATCCTGTCTAAAGTCTCTTTGGAGTGGCTTGTAAGTACGAAATTGAAAAAGCATGAGTAGTCACATCAATAGGGGTAGCAAAACTCACCAATGAGGAAAAATCATGTTGCTACAAGGTTCATGCCAGGGATATTAAATATTGTACAAAGACAAATTATGTTGTCATCGTATTCTCAAGAAGAGAGAGAGGGAGTAAAAGAGTAAAAGAGTAAAAATACCCATGCATGAGTTTGTATTTTGAGATGTGAATTCTTTCATTTTTGAGGTGCAAATTGTCTGGAGGGGGTGTGAATTCTGCCTAGTAACAATTATGGAGGAGGTGTGAATTTTGTATTAAAGGGTGTAAATAACTTTTTTATTGTGTACTTATTTTCATATTCAATATTGATCTTATTTTAAAGATGTCGTCGAGTAGGTTCCAAATATATAATTTTTATAAAAAATGAATGAGTATAATAAAAGTTATTTTATTTTGAAATCTAAAATGTGAGAGAGAGAGAGAGAGAGAGAGAGAGAGAGAGAGAGAGAGAGAGAGAGGCCACTGGTGGGTGTTGTACTTTAGTTGTATAGGAGAAAGTTATGAGGGTGCACGGAGAAAGAGGGAGAATAGAGAAAAGAATGGAAAAAAAGTGGAACGGCTGTGCACTGACGCGCGCGTGGAAAGGGCTCTGACGTGCGCGTGGAAAGGGGCTGAATGGAAGAGTGTGACGCGGGGCTTAGATGGAAACACCCTCTCAAAAGAGGGCCGGCCAGGAAGAAGCCCTAAATTGAATGGTTTGGATTAACCGTTGTAAGCCTACAAAAGATCCACGAAGGCCCAAAATTGGATGGGACTGGATGGATCAGGACTAGAGAGTAGCCTTTCCCTGTCGAATGGCACCATTTTCTCATACCCTTCCTTATGTGTGTGAAATACGGTTTAGAAAGATGAATCCCTAGTCATTGAGAGGGGTGTGCTAAAATCCGTAACACTTCACTATCTACTCTACTGCTCTGCTGGTGATCAAAGAAACCAAAATGAACAAGCTAGAATAACTCTGTTCACTAGCATAACAAGCATCTCTAAAATATGGTTTGAGCAATGGGTTTCTTTCAAAGAAATTTGTTGGCCGAAGCTCAAATGCACCATCTGGGCATCAGTGGGCAAAGTAGTAAGTCTTTTTGGCATGGGGCATGGTGGATCCCAACTGTACCCAAGTATTAGGTCTTTGTTCCCAATGGGTCTGTCTCTGTTTATAAACCCACACAGAAAAAGTGGTTCATCAATTTTTAGCACACCAAAATATATTGTGATTTTAAAAAGTTATTTGTTTTGTTTAGAGTATTACATGGAAGTTGATTCTTTTCGACGTCTAACCCAACGGGGCTTTAGAGACTGTTTTTTCCTTCCATTTTCCATTCAAAATCAAGTGAAAGGAAAGTAAACAAGTTCTTTTGCTCAATTTTCCATCTTTGTTTTCTTTTCTTTTCTTTTCTTGAGTTCCAAACACACCCCAATTACTATAAGATCTCTTTAGTCTGATTTAGGTGGTTTTAACCAATTTATGTATGTAATAAGAGAGTGCAATTTGTTCACCGATCTAAAAAATTATAGAAGGTATGCTTCTTCTCCTATTTTTTCTTTTTTCTTTTTCTCTTTTTAGTGGCAACTAGTTTCAAGGAGAGTACAACAATTAATTAAGAATGACCAATAGGAAGTGGGTAGCGTTCACCGACTTTTGAAGTGAATGAACAAAAGATGGGACCCTAAGCCTTGCCACTTTTTCCTTTGATGCATTTTGTTGAATAATCAAAGATAAGGTCCTATGTCCATGTACACTTCAACCAAAACATAAACATCCTACTATGAAAATTCAATGCAAATACCGGAATATATAACTCTGTTGGACATATAATTCAACTCGATGCTTATATTTGGTAAAACAAACTGTCCCTTAAGTACTTATAGAGGAATTTTATTAGGGCACGGCTTGATTCCTTTAGATATCTTCTAACTTAATTTCCTCATGACAATATAACACATGTTGGAATTTAGAGTCAACCAATGGGCTCAATGCTGACTTTTGCAAAGCATAACTGATTACTAGCTCAGCCGGTGGTATTCCAGTTGAATCAGCTAATGCTTTGGTAGGTTATTGGTGGTTTCCTGAGGTTTTGTTGGGGGCTTCTTGGGTCTCTTCGGATTGTGGTTTTAGGTGGTTTTGGTGTCGTTTTCGTTGGCATCTTACAAATTTACCCAAATCGACGATTATCTCATGGGTATTTTTGTCAACTTTGTGTTATCGAATTAATAAATTTTCTTTCCCGGCGAAAAAAAAAAAGAATTAGCCAATATTCTTATGATTTTCGTTCTGCCCACAGATTGTTGTACAAGAAGTTTGGACCGTCAAAAACCGATACGTATAGGAGAAATGTTGGTTCAATGAACAGGTGAGAAAATGAAAATTAAGTCTCTAAGTACCTTATCGAAAATTAAGTCTTTTGGATCATATGCATACTCTTCAACAGCTAAAAGTCCAAGAATACTTTCAAATTTGCAACCTACTTAAAAATTCTAAGGGTCTTCTTGGAATAATACTCTTGTACATATATAAACACAAACAATCCACACTAAATTTCCATGCAAATTCTATGGCTCCAACAATTAGAAAAACCTTCATCTTCTTTCTTCTCTCCATCATATATCTCTTCTCGACCGTCGTGAGCCACCAGCACCACCACCCACTAGACCCTCTAACTCCATCGGAGTTCAACCTAGTCCGAACCATCATCGAAAACTCCTACTCGGGCTCGAACCATAGCCTGACCTTCCAATATGTAGGGTTAGAGGACCCAGATAAACAAACCATTCTCTCATGGGTATCAAACCCGAACACCACCATAGCCCCACCACGGCGAGCCTTTGTTATTACTCGACTTGACAAAAACACCCACGAGATAATCGTCGATTTATCGACGAATTCTGTCATTTCTGACCAAATTTACAACGGCCACGGGTTCCCTATATTGACAACTGATGAGCAAAATGCTGCTCTTGAGTTGCCACTGACTTACCCTCCATTTGTAGAGTCAGTTACAAAGAGAGGGCTAAATTTATCTGACGTTGTTTGCTCCACTTTTACTGTTGGGTGGTTTGGAGAAGCTGAGACGAGTAGGGTATTGAATATTCTATGCTTTTATATTGGTAAGAAACTATAATTTGATTTATGTATTAATTTCGACAAATCTTACTGTTATTTTGTAAGAAATTATGTTGAAAAGTTGTTAAAAGATTCCATTTTCCTTCTTTTATGTAGACGGGACGACTAACATGTACGTGAGACCAGTGGAGGGAATAACGGTGGTAGTCGATATAGACGAGATGAAAATAACGGAATACCACGATAGGTTTAGGGTTCCGGTGCCGAAGGCCGAAGGTACGGAGTACCGAGCATCACACCAGAAGCCACCATTCGGTCCAAAACTGAGGGGCTTAGCAACAATGCAACCGGATGGGCCAGGTTTTGAGATTGATGGTCATACAATCAGGTCAGTCGAGTTAATTTCAATTATAAGGGGCACTTAAATAATCATCATTTTAGTCACATGAAATTAAAAAATCATCCTGAGCATATTTAGGAGTTATGTTTCCATCCCGAAATTCAAAAAAACCCTAAAATGCCCTTTATATATAATTATATAATTGTAACATATTAAGGGATTGAGGACTAAATTAAAAGTTGCATATATAGGCAGAGATATTTGGATGTTTTTCAAATTTCTGAGGACCATTCCTATAATTAAGGGATTGGGAGATAAAAACCCAATTCCACAATCTTCGCACAATCATCATCCCCATTTTAAACCAAAAAGGAAAATCTCTATGCCATTTTTGGGGACCAAAACTTCACACCGGTTGCCATCCCAATTCGTCATTCACGCAGTCCCAGATCGCCATCCCAATTCGTCGTTCACGCAGTCCCAGATCGCCGATCAAAACCTTCACCCATGGCGGTCCAACGTTGCTGTCGACAGTCCTCTTTCTCGGAACAAGGAGTCGACGTCCTCCACCGCCATATCTGACCACCATCCTTATTCGCGGCCGACCACCTCACCACCATCCATCTCTGACCACCATCCTCATGGCTCGACTATGCTGTGATGCGGCTCAAGTTCATATCTTTGATTTTCGATTTCTTCTTCTTCTTTTTTTCCCGATCTAGTTTGGGTTTGTCTTCCCTTGATTGGTCCACCATCCTCATGGCTTGACTGGTATTCAAATTCACCGTGTTTACTGGTAGGAACATTTTTTTTAATCATGTTTACTTGAATTTACCATGTTTACTGGAAGGGACATATTTTTTACCATGTTTTGAGGATGCATGATGTGTTTATTTTCATAGTAAAAATTATTTACCATGAAATTTGATAGGGGGTATTCATAGTATTCAAATTCACCATGTTCATTCGTAGGGACATTTTTTTTAACCATGTTTACTTGAATTTACCATGTTTATTGAAAGTGACATTTTTTTTTACCATGTTTTTAGGATGCATGGTCTGTTTTCAAAGTAAAAATGTGATAAGAATTTTTTTACCATGATTCCGTAGTAATTTATTAACTAATTTATCATGTTTCCTTATTAATGTATTAAATTTACCATGTTTGGATGTAACATGGTAATACGAGTTGGATGTAACACTTCATATTTACCATGATTACTGCTGCTCATTAACATTTTTACCATGACTACAGATATTTTACCATGATGCTTGTATAATTTTTCAATACAATAATTATGGCAAAAATGATACATTTCTCTCCATTAATCATTATTTATGGAAACCAAATCATTCCATTTTGAAATCCCTGATTATCCGAAGTAATATCATCCCATTTTTGAATCCGTGATTATCCAAAATCATTAAAAGAAATTTTTTGTAAATAACAATATTTGAAAAATCCATTATTCCCTAAAATAAAGGAACTAGATTTTAGGAAGTCCTTATTTCATTGAAGAAAGGGTAATTATGACAAATCACATTACAAGAGGATGAAAACATAATCCCGTAAAAATAGGAGGATGAAAACGTACGTGATATCCAAAATCTGGATGGATAATTAATTACCTATTGTTTGGAGAAATTAGGCCAGCTCTGATATTTGGGTTGTCCAAATTCGATCCCAAGTTTATTTGTGCTCTAATTATTAAGTCATAAAAAATAAAAATAAAATAAAATAAACAAACTTAAGGTTACATTATATTTTAAGCTTGAATTATATCAAAAAAATCCAAACCAAAATGTAACCCTGGCTATAGTGTTTTATGATTAGCATGGTCCGATTCAATAAAAATAATTTCATTTTTTGAAGCAAATTTTTTTTGGTTTTTACTTTATCTAAGAAGGGTACGCTTTCTTTTTTCTCGATAGTAGTTCTCCCCAAGTACGTCGGGAAGAAGTCGGATTTTACATTTTTGGATCAAAAAATCAAGGTCGGGATCCGAAAGCCCGATGAAATCATTACAGAAATATAGTGACTTGGCCCAAATCTCATTTTGGGGGTTGCAACAAGCTAATACTCGTTCTTTTTTGCCAGATGGGCCAACTGGGCATTCCATTTGGGGTTTGATGTTCGGGCTGGCCCAATCATATCACTTGCCTCTATCTACGACCTCGACCAACGCAAATTTCGACGAGTGATGTACCGAGGGCACATATCCGAGCTCTTCGTGCCTTACATGGATCCAACAGAGGAATGGTACTACAAAACATTCTTCGATCTTGGCGAATTTGGGTTCGGCCAATCCGCCGTGTCACTTGAGCCCTTGACAGATTGCCCAGCCCATGCAGTATTCATGGATGGATACTACGCGGGCCAAGATGGAAAGCCCACAAAGATCTCCAATGTTTTTTGCATATTTGAGAAGCATGCTGGGAATATCATGTGGCGTCATACCGAGACCGGCATTCCAGGAGAAGTGGTAAAAGCTATTTTACCCCATTTCAAGCTGAGATAAAAATGCTTTCTTTGGTTTTCCATGGTCAGATTTTGTTTTCTGGGTTCGTTACTTGAAGAATTTAGAAAACTTTTATCATAAAAGGAACCCATTTTCACACATTTGAACAACGCCAACTTGAGTTCATGCCAATGTGATTTTGCAGATAACGGAAGTAAGGCCAGATGTGAGCTTGGTGGTGAGAATGGTAGCAACAATTGGCAACTATGACTATATAATTGATTGGGAATTCAAGCCTAGTGGATCTATCAAAGTTGGGGTAAAAATATTCCTTCAAAAATTAAAACACGAAATGGGTCTTTTTTATTTATTTTTTCTAGCAGCAAATGCATCAATATTCAAATTGAACAATCATTTTCAACTCTTTTTTTCCCCTACAGGTAGGGCTCTCAGGAATTCTGGAAGTTAAGGGGGTGACCTATACCCACACTGATCAAATAAAACAGGACCTTTATGGGACATTGTTAGCTGAAAATACCATTGGAGTGTACCATGATCACTTTGTGACCTACCATCTTGATCTAGACATCGACGGGACGTCCAATTCCTTTGTACAAAACAATTTAGAGACGAAACGAGTGATCGGTGACGTCTCTCCAAGGAAGAGCTACTGGACGGTTGTTAGCAAAACAGCGAAAACAGAAGCCGATGCAAGGATAAAACTCGGCCTGAAACCGGCTGAGTTGGTGGTGATGAACCCTAACAAGAAGACTAAGGTGGGGAACCACATTGGGTACCGCCTGATTCCTGGATCGGCGGATGGGCCTCTTTTGTCAGACGACGATTATCCTCAAATCAGGGGTGCCTTCACCAAGTACAATGTGTGGGTGACTCCTTACAACAAGTCTGAAAAATGGGCTGGAGGGTTGTACACTGATCGGAGCCGGGGAGACGATACTTTAGCCATTTGGAGCCTTAGGTATGCCACAATACTCTCTCAGATTAATTTCAAGTTATCTTTTCAAAGGTGTTAGGATATAGAAAATTAAAGTTACCCGAAAACGTCTAGGAAAGAGAGATGAACAATTCAGATTCTCTTTCTTGTGAATCTAAACCGTTCATTTCTCTTTTCTAGACTTTTTCGGAAAAACTCTTCTTGTACCCTATCATCCCTCTTATCTTTTCATTATTAAAAACCGTCTGTGTTTTTTCTGAAAGTGATTTTTCCCTTTATATGTCACATCATTTTGCATATTTTTCTCTTTGAATGCCATTTCCCCATTGTGCAGACTATTTCTATATTTTAACAAATACCAAATATGTCCTTTTTAATCTTGCAGGAACAGGGAGATTGTGAACAAGGACATTGTGTTGTGGTACACCATGGGATTCCATCATGTCCCTTGCCAGGAAGATTTTCCAGTAATGCCAACGCTATCCGGTGGATTTGAGCTCCGGCCGACCAATTTCTTCGAGAGAAATCCAGTGCTCAAAACCAAACCCCCCAAGAATGTGCAGTGGCCTAATTGCAATACCACCGGAACCTGATCAAAATTCCACCCAGAACGTATACAAAAAATAAACACAGGCACACATTAGTGTCTGCTTGTTATCTTTTTCTTCGCTCCCTTTTCGGCCCTTCCGGGTTTGATTATGGTTCTCATTGTTCTACAATTTGCTTTGACAGAGACCATCCGGTTAATGTGAGTAATAGCAAGTGAAGGAATTCACAAGAAGAATCGAAGTTACATGTTTTTGCTCAATCGGATGAAACAAATTGCAATGGAAAAAGGTTGCACAAGGGAAAATGTGCTGCTAGATTTACACATGATCATATAGCGAAGACCATATCTAAAATAAATAATCAGAGCCGCTCAAATTTTCTTGTCATGTTTTTGTTCATCTGCAGCTTTATTATCCGTGAAATTTGTATTGTAAATGAAGCATAAATCGATTTCATGTGAAATTCGACTACACTTTTTGCATCAAACGAAGCCATAAGTTACATGTAAATCAGGAAAATTTTATGGGTACCACGTGGCCGAGCCTACGTTGCACAAGAATAACTCTTCACTAGCAAAACAAGCATATCTAAAACTATGGTTTGAGCAATGGGTTTCTTTCAAAGAAATTCACCGGCCGAAGCTCAAATCCACCATAAACTCTCGGCATCACTGGGAAATCTTCTTGGCATGGAACATGATGAATCCCAACTGTGTACCAAAGTACTATGTCTTTGTTCCCAATCGGTCTATTTCTGCATATAAACCCACAAACAAAAGAGAGGTTCATCAATTTTTAGCACCACCAAAATATATGGCGATATTAAAAAGTAAAATCAAAATATTCTCCCCGTAGTGGACCGAGTATACCAAGGTCGGGATAGAGCCCAGAGGCCCAGAAGTCCAAACAAACCTGATCGCTATGCCAGACTGAATCAACCGTGCATTCTATCCAGAACGATTTGTCTCGAACCACAATACCGGTGCAACAACTTGCCGGTTGGGTCCAAACTGATTTGACCGAGTCGCATGAACAACGACAAACAGCGCACATAACCAACTTATCCATTGCGTCATAGCTGACGTCACCCGCAGCTGTTATCGTGCTTGCTGAGCTCATATCATCTTAGAGGGCAAGGCAAGGCGGTCTATATAAGGTGGGGTAAGAATTTATGACACGACTCGAACTTGATATGAAGTCAATGGGTTCAGGTTAGGATTGACTATTTCTTACACGAAACACGTATATGATACAACCTGAGAGCACGTTTAGTTTAACAGGTCGGGTTAGTGTTGAGGATTATCTGGCACAAACCTGAATTGACACGACACGAATCCGACACACCACGATGCCTAGCCCTAGTCAGAATTTATGACACGACAAGATAACACGACTCGAACTCGACATGAAGTTAGCTGGTTCGAGTCAGGGTTGACTATTTCTAACACGAACACATATATGACATGACCCGAGAACACATTTAGCTTAACAGTTAGGTTAGTGAGAATTTATTGACTTAACCCGAATTGACACGACACGATGCTCAGCCCTAGTGAGAATTTATGACACGACACGATAACACAACTCGAACTCGACGCGAAGTTAGCGAGTTAGGGTTGACTATTTCTGACATGAAAGATGTATATAATACGACCCGGGAACACGGTTAGCTTAACAGGTCAGGTTAGAGTTCATGGTTATGTAACAACCCGAATTGACCCGACACGACACAATACCCAACCCTTGCTATAAGGTACATGGATAAACCCTAAGAGATACACACAACTCTCCTCTCAAACACTCTATACCTTCTTTTCTCAAGCAACCTCTTGCTTAACTATCGGAGTGTCTTCCCAATTATCTTCTGGCCGGGTTAGACGCTAACAGTGGGTACTGCTTGTGCAATAGGGTCTTTTGCAACCTCTTACTTAACTGCGAAAGTGTCTCCCTGGTCACCTTCCAACCAGGTTAGGAGATAAAGGCGGGTACTGCTTGTGCAATAGGGTCATAGAGTTCAGGTGAGTTCAAATTTCCACCAGGAGGTTTACTCAGGCGAGGCGATCATGTCGACGGTCACCAAACACCCCCTTTGGAATGTCTCTCTGTTTGATTTTGAGTGCATTAATTTCAGATGTTGCTAATGGTAGTTTTCGAAATAAATCACTAAAGAAGTTCTAAAAACAGCGACTTTCAAATTTACATGCAAAATATACTTTCAAATTTTTAAACCCATTTTGTGGGAACATGTGTGAAGGTTAAGTCCCACATTGGGAAAATATAAAGATGGTTGGAACTTAATATATAATTGGGTGACTCACTACTTACAAGCCGTTTAAGTGGATATGAAACATTTAATGTATATTGAGCCCAACGAATGTGCTAGACTCCATGGATACTCCCCAGAAATTTGGGCCTTGTGCATGCCAGCGCAATAGAAGCGATGGCGGGATCGATGCATCGTATTCCCAACACATTTTCAAGATTGAAATAGCCATAAAAACAATGGCTCTAATGAAATGTGGTAGTAATAAAAAAATCGTTAATATATTGCCCTCAAATCATTAAGAGACCATGATCACAGGGTATCTTCTGATCCGATTGTTTCAGGTGGAAAACTTTCTCTAAAAAAAACATTTTTCCAGTATTTGATAACCAAAAAAATGAAAGCCAACATAAAATATTTTCAACTTACAACCAAACACAAAAAACACATCATTATCCAGAAAACGTTTTGCCCGAAACAAACAGAGCCTTAATGTGTTACTAAAACAAAAACAAAGAAAACAGAAACAATACCAGATAGTATCAAAATTTCCTTTAAAAGTACCTGCGGTTCCAAACAACTATCCCATCATCTCCCTGGCTCCTGTCCGCATAAAACCCAGCAGCCCACCTCTCCAACTTATCATACGGACTCACCCACAACTGATACTTAGTATAAGCAGCTCTGACTTCCGGGTAATCATCCTCAGTCAAAAGAGAAATCACCGGTTGTCCGGTAACCAACAGGTACCCCACCTGATTCCCCATCTCCGTCTTCTTATTCGGATTCACCACTAAAAACTCCTCTGCTTCCACACCAATCTGTAATTTCGCTTCGGATTCTCTCTCAATGGTTTCTCTAACTACCGTCCAGTAACTCTTCCTTGGAGTGGGGGGTTTGACACCCATCGCTCTAATGGTTTTCAATTTGGATTTGATGAAAGTGTTGTTGGAACCGTCGATGTCGAGGTCAAGGTAGTAAGTGAGGAAGTGATCGTGGCGGACAGCGATGGTGTTTTTGGCCACGAATGTGCCGTAAATATCCTCTGATGTGACACCGTTGTGTAAGTACGAAGTTGCCTTCATCTCTAGTACCCCTGTCAAACTTACCTGGTTTATTCACAAGATCCGGTTAGTATCAAGACACTACACTGTTTTCTGTTTTCATTTCTGAAACACTATTAAGTTTCTGAATAATTGAAAACTGTTGAATCTTAAATAAAAAACAAACATGTTCAAAAATGAGTGTGACAAAAGACCATGGAAATTGTTGTACTTCTTATTTTGTTTGTTCTATAGAAGGATAAAGGGAAAACAATACCAAACAGAAGTGACTTTAGTTATTCTTACCCCAACTTTAATGGACCCACTTTGCTTGAATTCCCAATCAAGAACATAGTCATAATTCCCAACAGTAGCCACCATCCTAACCACCAAATTAACCTCTGGCTCCCCACTGTTTATCTGCACAGAAAAAAGAAAACAAAAACAACAAATTCATATAAACGCCAGAAAAACTCTTTACAAAAACAAGATCACAAACCACATCAAAAAACAGCCGTGCCAAACCATTTTACCACTTTTCCAGGAACTCCAGTTTCAGTATGCCTCCATGCCACGTCACCGTTAAACCTCTCGAAAATGCAAATTACTTGGGGAATACGCAACGGTTGCCCGTCTACCCCAGCAAAGCACCCGTCCATATACACAGCATTTCCTGGGCAATCAGTCAGTGGCACAAGGTTGGTAGCAGCACGCCCGAATCCATATTCGCCCACGTCCATGAAAGTCCTAAAGTACCATTCAGTTGTGGGGTCCATGTACAGAACAAATGTTTCCGATACATGCCCTCTGTATAGCACACGCCGGAACTTTTTAGTTGCTGAATCGAATATCGAAGCGGTTGATATGATTGGCCCGGCCCGAGCATTGAACCCGACATGGAAGGCCCAATTGGCCCAGCTAATCTCGTGGCCTTTGACCGTGAGCCTAGTGTTCGTTCCATTACAAGGGCCCGAATCAGGATTCAGTCCCTGCCCTGATGCCTGGAAGTCGATCCCAGCAGCTCCTGGCATTGGAGCTGTAAATCTGTCTACATACTTGGTAATTTGCATTGACTCTACGTCGACTAGCATGATTATGCCTTCTATAGGCCTAGCGAAAACATTAGTCGTTCCTCCACGATAATAGCATGAAAGTTTGAGAGTTCTTTTCGTAACGATTTCCCCGAACCAACCGATCGTAAAAGGAAAGCAAGTAACTTCAGACAAATTCAAGTTCCTTTTCAAAATTGAATTTTTGAAAGGAGGATAACTTGATGCAAGTCTGCTTGCTTGGAGGAGCTCGGAGAAAGTGAATGGAGGGAAACCATGACCAGTGTAAACATGGTCCGATGTGATTGAACTAGTCGCTAGGTCTACAGTGAGTTCATGGGTCTGACCCCTGACTCGAACCACTACCTTGGCTCGACGATAAGGGAAAGACCCATTGCGTTTATCTGAAGATAGCCATTTGAGAACATCTTCTTTCTCTGGCTCTTCGAGATCAACAAAGTGAAAAGTCAAGTTTGAAAGTGTACCCAAATGGGATTTTTTGATGATAAGACTAATTTGGTTGATTTCACTAGGGTTAAGAGGGTCTAAGGGGTGGTGAAGTGTAGCTATGAAGCAGCATTGTAGCAGAACAGCAACTAGTAGGAGTTGTATATTCATGGATTTCAAATGTGGTGTTTCTAAGTTATGTTTGGTAGTATATATAATAGAGGACAGGCCAATTGTCTTTTACAAATTCACAATGACTTCTCACATGACGACAGCTGTGCATTTGCTTTGTAAGAAACAATAAACAATGCACAGCCCAACACCATTCATGTGGCCTACTTGATGCACATTTTGTAAAACCATTGCTTGCTTTGTGGGCAAAGCATGTTTTCTAATCACCAAAATGAAAAGCATTTTCCTCTTCAAAAAGTCTAGGTCAAGAGAAACAGAACACAGAATCAACCACAGAAAATCCATAGATAAGAAAATCCAGGGAGAAACATAAAGATTCTCCTACAAGATTTGTTGATGGGCCGTTTTCAACAATTAGCATAAGATTAAAATAAGTTTTACTCATGTTTTCAGTCAAATTTTTCATGGCCACTATGCAGCTTTCCACTAAACAGCACTTTGCCATTAGCATATGTAGTTTTTATTTAACTTCGCACATGATTCTTTCCGGTAATATAATATGGAAGTTTTTTTGAGGGAGAGTGCTAGAGTAGCATACAAGACAACAAAATGTTTTAGATCAAACCATCATTGGTGTGGAGCAATTTGGCCACTTGACATCTTTAGGAGGCTTTATTTTGAGAACTGGATTGTGCTCAAAGAAATTGGCCGGTCGCAGCTCAAACCCACCACTTATTGTTGGCATAAGTGGGAAATCTTCTTGATAAGGCACATGATGAAAGCCCAAGGTGTACCATAACACAATGTCCTTATTCTCTATTCCCCTGTTCCTGCATTTACAAATTAATAAGAAGATCATGAGCATATTGAACCGCTCAATTTTCTAAGTTATTTGAAGTATCCCGAAACAGTAGATCATTATGTAGCTCTGCGGAGACTCAAGCATAATTTAAACTCTTTATGCTCATTTGTTTGACTGAGTAGCATAGGAGTGGACTATATTATCTAAGGTCATCAAATATCCAACCAAACCACTGGGCCCCGTCTCCGTCTATTGTCCCCAGGTTTACTTAAAGTACTTACGACCCAGATCAAACATGCATCAGATATATAATCTCACAAAATAGTGTATAATAATACCATGTGGTGTGGTATTGTTAAGCTCATCACTATTCATCCGATGAGATTGAATATTTGGTGGAATTATATCTCTTCACTATTAAGCAACAGAATATGCTCATTAACAACTGTTTTGTGTTGTCAACATCTTCATGTTTGCTTTTTGGGTTTTGGAAAATAACATGAATAAAAAGCTCAAAAACACTCATTGCTTGTGGTCATTTGTGCGAAAACAGTTTCCGGAAACCTAAAAGCATCTTTTCGATGTATTTTGGAAATGTGGGTTTTCTGAAAAATTTCCCAGAAACAGTTTTCAAAAACGATTCCCCACGTAAATATTTTCTTTTTGGAAATATAGACATGCTCTCTCTTTCTTTTCAACAATCCATGCAATTCCATCACAAGTGATACTCCAAAATGAGATTGATATTTCTCCTATGGTATAACTTCACTAAGAAGGTTCATAAAATGCCTCGTTTAGTGTTACCATAGGGAAGCGCAATTACCTAATCCATAACTGTAGAAGGGCTATAATAGTATGGTTCCTCCCCACGTGATACTCCTGAATGAGATTGATTACACAGTTCTATGATATCTTTGCTATATGATATCTTTGCTATAAATGGACCCTAAATGCCTTGTTTAGTGTATCTTTGGGAAGCACATTTTCATACATACGACCAGAAGAAGAGCAATAACAGAGTCTCTTGTCTAAAATATCAACACTGACAACAGAAAATTAAAAAAAAAATTACCATGCAAGTAATAATCAGATTAATAATTTGGTGATTATTTTTTGTGAGTTTCCATACCTGAGGCTCCAAGATTCCAAATTGTTACCGCCTCTGCTCTGATCAGCATATAGACCTCCAGCCCATTTTTCAGACTTGTTATACGGTGTGACCCACACATGGTACTTAGCAAAGGCGCCTCGAATTTCCGCATAGTCATCGTCTGTTAAAATGGAGCCCACCACGGACCCAGGTATTAAACGGTAGCCAAAGGGGTTCCCCACTTTGGTCTTCTTGTTAGTATTCACCACTAACAACTCAGTTGGCTTCGAGCCGAGTTGAATCCTCGCATCGGCTTCTGTTTGAGCCGTTTCACTCACAGCAGTCCAATAACTCTTCCTTGGTGATCTGCTGTTACTCACCCTAGTGGTTTGTAGTGTGGTCTTGATAAGGGAGTTGGCATCACCATCCACATCGAGATCAAGGTGGTAGCTGAGGAAATGATCATGGTATGCACCCATTGTGTTCTCTGCTAACAATGTACCATAGACTTCCTCGTGTATCTGGTCTTTGTGGGTGTATACTGATCCCCTCACTTCTAGCAAACCAGTTAGACCAACCTGTGAGGAGAAATATTGGGCTTATAAAAAAGCGCCAAAGCAGTCATTTGCAACCACTTCTTTTAATCTACTACTAAAGACAGAGTTAAGATTCTCCTCTACAATAAAATTATGCCCTTTTCCTCATTAAACAAGGACCATAGGGACCACATCGATAAAGGTATAATTTAATATTCTTAAAGTAGCAAACAATAATGGGATCCACCGCATAGAACTAGTCAATCTTTGTGGGATCCGCAACATCAGATTTAAGATAAATATGAAATTTGGTACAATAATATAGTACCCACAAAATTTAGTAAATCCAAAGAAATCGAAGATGAAAGCGACCAACATTGATTATAAAGGAGATTGAAAATACGAATAAGAGTTCTGTCTGGTGGGAAAAACTTAAAGTATAGATGAAACGTGAAAATCTATACACTTGTATTGGAGGCAACCGAGATTAGAAATGGAGAAAACTAGAGCACCTACAATAGTTAGGTTTATGAGTAAAAAAAGATAAGGTAACTATGATGAGAGGCCATGCTGATTGAGGGAATTGATCATATTAATCAACAAAAATAGTAATAAATTTTTAACACAATAGAATAGGCAATTATACATTGAAACTAAAGTCCAAATAAAAAATGGTGACCGGTATTGAGAACCTACCTAACGCTAGTGACAATAGACCAGTGAGTCAATGATTTGGTGTTGAATAAGCTTTAACCTATGTTGCATACCATGGCTTTGATGGTGCCGGTTTGCTTGAATTCCCAATCAACTATATAGTCATAGTTACCAACCGCTGATACCATCCTCACCACGAGGCTCACTTCAGGTCTAACCTCTCTTATCTGCAAAAGAACTTAACCCGTTTTACCAGAAAACAAAAAAACCTGTAATGAATAACGTTTTGGAAGTTGGAACGCGTGGTTTGAAACCTTTCTGCACTTTAGTTCTGAAACGGCAAACTTAGCGATGCTCATGCTTTGCCCCTAAATTTTCTAACAAATTGTACTAAAAGGAAATCCAATATAATAAACCAATATCTCGAGATAACGCACATTTGGCACGACATAATGGATCAAAATCAATCATAGCTATACCAGAAATGGTGATGAACTCCAAAAAAAAAACCAGAGAGGAAAACTTCTTGTTGAATTTTATTGCTTAAGAACATCCACATTCTAATATGTTACTATAGAAGCCTCCACCTTCCATACCACAATCTACCATTTTCCCGTTCCTGGTAAGATAGGTTCCATATCTGGAGAAAATAAACGCTAAGGCAGTGTTTGAAACTAGTGGACCTGAATGGGAAAGAAGGAAGGGCGTAAATTTAATACAGCTGAGTTACTTTCATTGCTTCGTCTTCCGAAGACAAAGAAAAGAACTTTCCTTGTTTGGATTTAAAAGAGGAGATGAAAAGAAAGTAAAAGGCAGTTATAGTTAGCGAATGCAGCAAAACAGGGAAGAAAAGAAGAAAAAAAAAAAAAACAAGCTGATAAGGAAAGTAATTTCCTGCTTATTTTCCATTTGCATTTTCTCTTTTCTCAACCAAAAAGCTGAAGGAATAAAAAAAAATCTTTCCCTGTCGTTTCCTATGTTCCAAACACACCTAACACGTATGTAGGAAACGAATTGGAAATCCACTTACCACTTTCCCTGGTATTGTACCTTCGGTATGCCGCCATATGATATCTCCGGCTTGTCGTTCAAATAAACAGAAAACATTTGGTATAATTCCCGGGGTCCCATCCTGCCCTGTGAAGTATCCATTCATAAATACTGCATTTGCTGGACAATCCCTCAATGGTTCAAGTGGCGATGCACATAGGCCGAACCCATATTCGCCTGCATCAAAAAAGGTCCTATAGTACCACTCTTCGGTTAGATCCATGTATGGCACAAAGAGCTCTGACACGAACCCTCTATACAACACACGACGATATTCATCCTTGTCAAGGTCATAGATTGATGCTAAGGATATTACAGCACCTGCTCTCATGTCGAAACCTAGATGAAACATCCAATTAGCCCACCTGATTATCCAACGTATAAACGAAAAACTCATTAGCTACAATTACATAGACAATAACTGAATATTACAGTTAACAAAAATGTCCAGAGGACTGCCCGAATCTCCTGATTTCCTTCTGGACCAGACTGCTTATGATGCTAGGACTAAAGCTTATATGTTTTAATCTGTTGAGAGATCACTAGGCTAAAAAATATTGTTTGGTATGCAAAACAATAACTTGAAAAGAATGCATTTTTGTATTAAAAAAAAAATCATGTTTTCCTCCCACAAATTAGAAGAAGTTGTTGATATCTTGTAACGTGCGGAAAATATTAGATTTCTTTTGACAAAAATGTATTCTCTTAAGTTTTCACTTCGTGTATAGAAAACTTTTTGGGACGGTGGTGTGTTTGTTTGTTGCACGGTTTTATATATTCTCGCACATGCAGGTATGCCCTCTTACCCTTAAAATCCCTACGAATCACACCACATTTATTAATACATGTTCATTTACCACGGAAATGAAGAAGAAAACAAACAAGTATCTGACTCCAATGGTATTTTGAAGCATAATATCTCAGGGGGTCTTCTCCAGGATGGACGAATAAAAGAACAAACAAGTGCAGAATTAACAAGTTCCATAACTTAGACTTGATTTTTGCATTAGAATTCCATTTCTCTAAGGCAAGTATTTAACTAAATGAACAATTCCCAATCTACATACACAAAGAATACTTGATCTTCAAGTCATTCAATTAGAGGAAGGCAAAGGGCATGGCCTGAAGAACACCAGCAGTATTCTCTGACAAACATAGCTTATTCAAATATTCCAATCAACAAGGCATCGTTAGGTTGGGGTTAGCACCAGGGTGGTTCCTCAGATGTTCACATACAGAGTAAACTTTTTACTTATTTGATTTTGGTATCATGTTTGATTAGATCAAAGGAAGTTGGATACCTTACCTGATTGTGTTTCCATCGATGCTGAAACTTGGACCTTCTGGTTGCACCACTGTTACTGCCTTTACACTAGGAACAAATGGTGGCTTCTGCTCTGATTCTCTGTAATCCGTCACCTCGGCCTTTGGCGCTGGAATCACCATCCTATCATAATACCTCACTATCTCCATCGTATCAAGATCAACGGTCACTGTAATTCCCTCGATAGGTCTCATGTACAAATTCACAGTCCCATCCAAATAATAACACATAACTCTAACCACCCTATTAGTCCTCTCCTCCTCTCCATACCACCCAATAGTGAAACTCCCACATACCACTTCTTCCAACTTAAGACCTCTCTTGTCAATCAAGGCTATAAACGGCACATATGTCGTTGCCAACTTGTTTGCAGCTATCTGTTCTTCAAAGTTTAGTAATGGATACCCACTTCCAATATAGACTTGATCAAGTATAATTGAATTCGTCGATAGATCAACAACTATTTCATGAGTTTCTTGATTGGCACAGGCGATAACAAAGGCTCTACGAGGTGGGTTTTCTCGTGTTTGGCCTGGTAGCCGTGATAGGATGGTTGGTTTATCTGGTTCATCTAAACCAACATAATGAAAGGTCAAGTTGCGTCCAGGGCTGATGTTGGACCCTTTGACTATGGTTCGGACTTGATTAAGCTCTGATGGAGTTAGCTAGAGGGTCTAGCGGGTGGTACTGGTGAGTTGAAATAAGCAACAATGTGAAGAAGATGATGAGAATCATGACTCTTGAAGCTTTTTCCATGGATATAGGATAGGCTGCAGCTGTGAGTGAGAGTAGAAGGATGTTTCTCTTTTAACCAATGGGAACTTATTTAAAGGGTTCCGATTCTGTTTCACTAATTGTCTGACCACTAATACTTAGTACTTTTAGACCACTAATACTAAATACTTTTAGCCGGCCAAAACCGTGACTATCTGCCCCTCTCTTTTGCTAGTGGATCTTGAATTTGATTTCCACTTTTCCATAAACTGTTAAGGAATACAATACCACATTGCTTAGGTATGGAATGCGTGATCACTTAATAATATTTGGAAACTCTCCATTCAAAACCAATTGGGAATTGGTATTGAGATGAATATAAAATTTCCACGTGTTTCAGAGCATAAATGTACAAAATAAGCATGTTCTTTGAAAATTCAACCAGCCAACCTTGTGAATCCCAAGGTAGATATATCTTGTCAATAAACAAGGTTAAGGAAGGATAGTAGAACTCACCCGAGTAGATAAGTGTCGTCCAGAAATCGGTATTCTAACAACTCACCCTCAAATTAGTCTTTCCATGAGGGAAGAAGACCCAATGAAAAAACATCAAATTTTTGTGTTAACAAAATTGGGAGAACAAAGACCCGAAACACGGACTTTGTGGGAAATGGGAGAAATCAAAGACCTAAAACACAATTTTGGTGGGAAACTGGAGAAATTAAAGACCCAAAAACACAGTCTTTTTATGTGGGAAATGGGAGAAAGCAAAGACCCAAAACACGATTTCTGTGGGAAATGGGAAAAATTGAAGACCCAAAAATCTGAAGAACTCGGGACACCAAATCCATTCCCATATGATGCCGTCAGCAATCTGATACTACCGTTTCCTCACTTGTGCGCTGATTTGTGAGTGTGTGTGTGAGAGAGAGAGGGAGAGAGTGAGTGAGTGAGTGAGTGATTGCCTAATTTTTTTATGAACTGAGTGAGTGATTGCCTGATTGGTAGCTGAAAGATGGAGGAAGTGAAGGCAGCATAACGACGACGGAGAGGGTAAGGGGATGAGGAGACTGACAATAACAGTTCTTTGGGACTTTTAAGGAAGAAACTCAAGAAGGATTGCTTAACGCAGATTGGGGAGGTGAGATTCACTGCAGAGTCGTTTGGTACCTTGCGACTTCTAAAGAAGAGTCGGTTCGGTTTCTTGCGACTTCTCGGCCTTGTTTGGTTTAGTTTCCAAAAACCAGTTTTCTCAATTATTATTCAATTATTACTTTTATTTTTAAATATTATTTTTATTTTTCTCTCTATCTCTCTCCAATCATTAATACCTATTTTTTAATTATTATACCTATTTTTCCCTCTAATTATTACAAAAACCAAAACTCAAAATCAAACCAAACACAACCCTCTTTTCCTCTCCTCCGGGTCGTACACGGAACACATACAACCAGCTAGGGGTGCAAACGAGCCGAGCCGAGCCGAGCTTTGTAGTGTTTGAGCTCGGCTCATTAAGTAAACGAGCTGAAAAATCGAGCTCGAGCTCGGCTCGGTCATAAACGAGCCGAGCCCTTATCGAGCTGAGCCAGGGTAATTTACTTAACGAGCCTTCTTAAACGAGCCGAGCCTATGTAATCGAGCCGAGCTTTTTCGAGCTGAGCCGAGCTTTAGCAAGCTCGTTAACTAAACGAGCCTGAAAATCGAGCTCGAGCTCGGCTCGTTTACTTATCGAACCGAACCGAGCCGAGCCTTAACTAGCCGAGCCACGAGCAGCTCGGTTCGTTTGCAGCCCTACAACCAGCTTTCAAGACAGAACAACACTAAAGAAAGTTTCGGCAAGCGAGCGAAGGGACTAACTCGTGTTAGGTCCGAGTGTAGCGGTACCGAAAGGAAATAGAAAAGGAGTGAGGGAACGGACTCATAGCGCTGTCACCGAGAGCCCCAAAAGCGTAAGATGACAAGCAGCATACGAGGCAGTGACTGAGCGACACTCAGTGACTGAATAGAGCATCCCGCCATTCCTGACTTTACGAAGGAAGAAGGGATGACCGACCCCAAAAAACGCGAACCAAGAAAGGCGAAAAAGAAACATTGTATTTTCTTGGGTAAATTTCACCTACCTCCCCTGAGGTTTCTGACAATTACAGGGACCTCCCCTAAGGTTTCTAAAATTCTATTGACCTCCCCTACTTTTGAAAATAAATGTCACATACCTCCCCTCTGTTAATTTCCGTTAGAGCATACTCATCAGCCTCACCAAAAAAAACACCAAATTTAACCACAAAAACATCTTTTACAATTTAGCAAGCCACTTTATCAAAAACTCAAAAAATCAGACTCTCTATCTAAACTTTACTATATTAAACTACTCCCCTCAAGTCTAATAAAAAAAAATTCTTATACCCACTGAGTTTACTTTGTCCAGCTGCAAAACACTTACTTTTGCAACACGTAGTCTACTTTTTCCCCACACATTTGCTATTTTACTCTCTTTCCCCCACACCCAGTCAGCCACGTGGCACTGACCCCCACCCCCACTCCTGTTCCCCTCCCTCTCTCTCATCAGGACGCCCCAACCGAAGAAAAAGTAACCGGAAGAAACAATAAAAAAAGGTTTGGTCCGTGAACAGTACTGCACCAAATTTGGTGCGGTACTGTAGCAAAAATAATTTGGTGAGGGAAGTAGAGAGGCTGATTTTAGTGGGTTTTTTGGGATTTGGCTTTGGGTTAAAGTGGAGAAGCTGATGAGGATGCTCTTAGAAAAGCTAACGGAAAACGCTGATGTCACCCCCACCTCACTCTCCTCCTTTTATTTTAAATTTTAAAATGTTTATAACTTTTTTTTTATATATTCACTTTTTATGAAATTTATATATTTAAAATCTACTCGAAAAGATCTATAAAATGAGATCCATATTCAATGTGAAATTATGAAAAAATAAAATCTTATTTTTTTCAATGTGAATTTTAATTACATAATTTAAAATTGTTTGCCCTTTTTGGGAATGCGTGCATTTTACACGCAAAAAATTAAGATTTTAAATTATGTAGCATGATAATTCACATTAAAAATTAAGATTTTATTTTTTCATAATTTCACATTGAATATGGATCTCATTTTATAAATCTTTTCGAGTAGATTTTAAATATATAAATTTCAAAAAAAGTGAATATATAAAAAAAAAGTTACAAACATTTTAAGATTTAAAATAAAAAGAGGAGAGTGAGGTGGGGGTGACATCGGCGTTTTCCGTTAGCTTTTCTAACGGAAGTTAACGGAGGGGAGGTATGTGACATTTATTTTCAAAAGTAGGGGAGGTCAGTGGAATTTCAGAAACCTTAGGGGAGGTCCCTGTAATTGTCAAAAACCTCAGGGGAGGTAGGTGAAATTTACCCTATTTTCTTTTATCCTGGAACGGGACGAGAAAATATTGTACAATTCGTATTCGCTTTCTTGGCTCCGTCAAGACTCTCTTCTCTTCTCAATCTCTTTTTCTTGCCAAAAGTAAGAAAAAATGACCCTTTTCCTCAATCTGTAATTCTTGAGTTCCATACCTAGATTTCCCAGGGTATGGAGCCGACGTCGAAGCATCATGAAATATTATTTCATGAATGGGCTGAAGGTCAAAGTCACCACTCTCCGCCTTCGATGGCTCTAAGTGCAGTGAAGATCTTACACCCGAAAGGCATTATAGTTGTATTCCACTAATGAATGCCTTCTTGTATTCTCTAGTACTTCTGTTGTTGTTCCCCACTCAGAATTATACACACCCCGGTTTATTATCTTACGACATCTTACGACCTAAGCCATCGCCAACCCAACCCGCCAATCTTCCGCTATGTAGTTGTGGAGACTGAGATTACGATTACAGTTACTACGGATGTGGTTAGGCCGAGTTTTTATGGGCAGCTTATTACTGTACAGAGGAAGCGCTTACGGTCCACTATTTTGTCTACACATCACTACTGTGAGATAGAGATAGTGTGCAACAAAAGACTTGTGTTGCTGGGATCTCACTAACCGACCTTACTAGGGTCTAGCCTCCTACCGAATAAGGCCGGGGGTTGTGGTTAGCGCACTGGTTTTGATAGGATGCTTTTGAGGCTGTCCGACTTCACTTTCAAGATCTGTTGATCACCGAGATATTCCTCGTTTCACGAGTTTAGAATGAAATGCTCATCCATCACTTATGCAATACCACCTGGAAGTTGAAAAAGAGAGAATTCTACTTTCGAGTGGAGTTTTTTTTTTTTTTTTTTTTTCCAAAATCGGACACTCCTTCTAATCCAACAGTTTTTGGTTGGTAAAATTGGATAGGTATCAAATTCTAATCCAGCAGCTGGTACGAAGGGGTGTTCAGGAAAATAAAAAGGACCAAGATCGTCCTTCCTTTGTCCAATATTCTATGATTTGGTTATGATATGTCCCCTTGTTTTAATCTGGGGAGGCGTTGTGTCATAGGTGTTGTGCGGAAAAATTACGTCATTTTGTCCATTTTCTTGGTATATTCAAGGCCCCTGTTTGGAAAGCTAATTTTGAAGTTTAATTTTGGGGTTCAATTTTAGAGGATTTAGGTCTTCGGGGTAGGATATAGTGGGTTTAGGCACTTGGATGTAGGCACTTCGGGTCTAGGGTTTAGGCACTTTGGTTTTAGGCACTTTGTAATGGTTTTTTCTTGCTCCAAACAAGACCCTTGGAAGCTTTGGAAGTGTGCAAAAAAATCAAGCAAAACGACGCACAACACATACTGCATAAAACCCACCCCAGATCCCAACTAGGATTATGATAAAGTATAACAAAAGCCGGAAACACATTTGTCGTCGTTGTGGAAGCCAAACTTCAATCTACTTAATTACAGAGCAAAAGGCTCCGAAGTTTGATGAAAGATGGTGACGTATAAGAAATACGTGAGCACGTGCCCAGCACTGGTCTATGTAAAAATTGAGACTTTCTAGGAGTCACAGAGTTACTAGCGGCAATGTTCGTTTCTCAGTTTAGTTTTAGTTTTAGTTTTGATGACATCATCATTTTTTTCATTTCTCTCTCTATCTCTCTCCACTCATTACACATAATGACATCATCAAAACTAAACTAAACTAAACTATCTAACCAAACACAACCACTATCATTTCCAACTGCATAAAAACATTGTTAGAAACATCTCTCAACCGATAAAAAAATTGATATAAAATTAATCAGATAAGAATTAGTGCTAAAATTTGCCATTCAATATTAGCCCTATTATTCAAGTATTAATATGGGTGCGTGGACAACAACCCGAGTAGTTGACCCGATAATTCTGTAACAGCATTTAAATGCTCTAATAAGGTTGGGGTTCAAATTTAACGAAGAGATTTGACATTAGTGTTGTACATGGTTGGATGAGGTTAGGATAAAAGCAGATTTTACCAAAGAAAAAAAATGATAATATGGAGTATCACCGGGTGGTTGGTTCAAGAGGTGAGTACTTGTAGTTTCTTGTAGAGTAATTCGGTTCAAGTCTCCGTAACGATTTGGCGGGGTGAACATACCTTTTAGTATTCATAATATGCGGTGGGATCTTAGTTTCAGCCCTAATATAATTGCCATGAAATTACCTACTACCTAGAGCAATACTTGCTAACGACGACCTTAGCTTTAGGTTTTGTACAAATGTAGTGACGGAGAGCTAGAATTTGGATCAGAGGGGGCCGAATGAAGAGACAAATTTTGATGCAAGAAAATTTACTCCTATATTTGGAAAAAAATATACTCTTCATAGTAAATATTTTTGTGTGTTACAGTATTATACTACACTATAAATTTTGGTAATTTTTAACCCATCGCTTCAATAACTGTGGATTTGTTACTAGATTTTCTCCACTAAAACACGCACGTAAATACTTACTATCTGGAAATGTAATTCACAATATTTCGTAAGGTCATATTTAAACTTTATCTAATTAAACCGCAATTTAAGAGATACTATTGTATATGTTATGATAATATACAAATTATTTCTGCTGCTAGATTTTGAAAAAAAAATAAAATGGGCTGCGTCGGGGCTTGCCGGCCCCACTACAGCCTTGGGAATAGGAATTGTAGGTTCTAAATCTATACTGTATATAGCTGATAAAAAAAATTCAAAAACCGTGATATAACTGGAGATTAAAAAAAAAGGATTCAAATACTATATATAGCTGATTAAAAAAAAGTTCTTAATTTAACAATTATTACCATGTTTATAAGTGATTAATTTTTTTTTACCATAAAAACTGTGATGTGTGATATTTTTTTACCATGATTCGTGTTCTAAAAGAATATTATATTTACCATATTTTTATACTAGTCATACATTTATCACATTACTCGGTCATTGGTTACATTTGCCATTTTTGCCATGTTTATTTAGAATTTCTCCATCTTTTTTTTTTTTGAGAAATAGAGAGAAATATCATTAGATCATCTAGCCAAACATTAACAAAAGTATCACATCAGATATACAACACAATAAAGTAGCTAACAGCAACAGATAAACTACAAAAGATAGCATGACTAAAAAGCTAATCCATCACCGGTGTCCAGGTGAGGAACAAAAAAGTCCAAAGCATGCTTTGCAAGGAGATGAGCTCGCTGGACATTGCAATGCGCAACTTTTGAGATTTGACAAAAAGCTAACTTCGAGATCTCCTGTTCCATCTTGCGCAACAAAAAAGTGTCATGGTAATGACACTGAACCCTCCTTGCTATCCGCATTATTGCATTATAACAATCAGAAAACATATAAACCACATTATAGTTATTAGTTAGAGCCCATTTAATAGCTTCATAGCAAGCTTGAATTTCCGTTTGGATAAGAGTCGAGGAATATGTAGACAAAGCACACTTTGCAATTAAAAAACCATTTGGGTGACTAGCCGTGAATCCAACTCCACTCCAATCACAACCTTTCTTCCAAGCGCCATCAACATGAAGATGACAAATGCGTTGTTCGGAGCCAGAAATAGAATCGTTCTTAATAATAAAAGAAAGATTTCTTTCAGTTGAAGGATTTCTTTCAGTTGACAAATGCGCTGGAGTTTTGGTTTTAGCTAGTCACTTTGAGGCACACATAAACCAACGGGCACAATCCTTTGCCACTCCAGGAGTAGAGTCCACATTAAAAGGCGTATTCGAGAACACCAGTCGATTTTGACTCTTCCAAATAGCCCAAAGAATAGAGATAAATAGAGAGAGCTTCCTTTTTTCTTTGTGAAGCTGTATTAATCCATTTAGAAGCCAATTCGAAAAAGTCCAATCCTGAGCTTCCTTTACTGTGGTGGTATTTATTTTTACCATAAACTTGGTGTTTGACTCATGTATGCCATTTTACCATATTTGCTAGTGCGAATTTAATTTCTTTTGCTTGGTTATCTATGATTACACCGCACATTCGTCACAAATTTTTGAATTTGAAATTTCTTTTGTTATCTCTCTTAATGGATGTGATTGAATCTCATTAAATTAAAAAATGGTTAAATCTCTCTAAATTAGGAAGTTATTGAATCCCACAAAATTAGGAACTTATTGAATCCCACAAAATTAAGATGTTATTGAATCCCACAAAATTAGGAAAAAATATAATTCTGTATATGTTGATATCATAGTAAAAGAGTAGAAAATGTATTTCACAATGGAAAAAGATGAAAACATAACTCCGTAAAACAAGGGGGTAAAAATCTAAATAGTGTCTAAAAAACGAATGATTATTTAATTAGCTCTTCTTTTTTTTGAACACTTTCGAGAAAAGTCAACCTTGTTTGGTTTTGGTTTTAGGTAATGATTGAAAGGAGGAATAGGTAAGTAATTGAAAATAAGAGATAATAATTGAAGAGATAAAAAAAAAAAAGAATAATATTTAAAAATAAAAGTAATAATAATTAAGTACTAATATTTAAGAAAATCAGTCTTAAAATCCAAAACCAACAAGGTCTCTATGGAGCACCATTTTTTAACCCGTATTCCATTCAGGCTCGATGGGACCACACGAAATCACGAAGGCGCACGGTCAATGCTAGCCGTACCGACCAAACAGTACAGACGGCGTACCGACGGCACCGGGGACCCTGTTGTGGGTTCCAAACGGTCGATCCAAGCCGTCCATTCACTCCAGAATCGAATTCCGAGGGGGTCCATGTGAGAATCACCTCAATCGAACTCTCCTAAGTGCTCGATCCAAAATCACCCCATTTCGTTCAAAAAAATTGAAACGAAATGGAGTGATTTTGGATCGAGCACTTAGGAGCGTCCGATTGAGGTTATTTCCACGCAGACCTCCTCGGAATTCGATTCTGGAGTGAATGGACGGCTCGGATCGACCTTTTGGGACCCAAAACGGGGTCGTGGCGCCGTCGGTAGCCATCGGTACCATGGGCGTCGGTACCTCTCGATTGACCGACAGAGGAAAGACGCCCCTTGGAAACTCTAGGAAGCTCTAGCAGTGACTAGCGCCCTTTTTCCCTCTTTTCTCTCTCTCTCTCTCTCTCTGGGAAACTCTAGAAACTCCAATGCTCAGCACCCTGTATTAGTTCCTTCGCATTTTTAGCCTCCTTGCATTTGTGGGTACTCCCTCTTTCGGTGCTTCTTGTCTGCTCCCAATCTCTCGAACACTCTCTCTCTTTCACTCTGTCTCTCTCCACATTCAATCAGCTGTAAGCTCTCTCTCTCTCTCTCTCTCTCTCTCTCTCTCTCTCTCTCTCTCTCTCTCTGATATTTTCTTTTATTAAGTGAGTTCCATTAGCTGTCTCTGTTTTATGCTTGTAGTTGAATACATGGTAGAAATTTTGAGTACCCATTGATCTTTCTTGAATTAATTTGATATCCATTAATCTAGTCATCAATTACGGAAATGGGTTGTTCTTGCTTTTACATGTACTGTGTGGGAGTAATTTCACAAGCCTAAATTGCTTGTGGTCCTGTGGACTTTGCCACTTCTATTTGGATTGTTATGGTTTTAGCTGTTTATTTAATAAACTGATGAGTGATGAGGATTTCTTTCCTCTTTTCATCGTTATCATGAGTTTATTACTCTGTTACCGATGGTTCTAGTTTAATATGGCGATTAGAGCATCATTATTTTATGCATGCATTGGCGAGGTAGATAATGACTGTCAACGAGAAGAGGGTCACTAATCATTGTGATGGCTTCAGGGCACTTGGGGCGAATTTGTATTTATTTGGAGATTATTGAAAACAAAAAGCGGTTTTTTTTTTTTTTTTGTCACTTTAGCAATAATTTGCCTAGTTACGTAGATATAAGAAGTTAAGAACATTGGTGCGTGTGCTAATGTATGTATTTCGATGGGTGACGTGTATGGGCAAAAGGTGTTTGTTGGAAGTCCTCTGAGGTTAGTGATTCTTGGGTTGTTTCTATCGTTACCACGTATATTTTGAGGTTTAGAGGACACAAGTTAAAAGGTCTGGCTCTAGAGTTTGTCAATTCTTTTGTTGGGATTGCACAATCTCATGAACAGCAGCACACCTACCGAGTACGTACAAATCAAGGTTAGGCACACACACACGTGGTGGTTGTTCAAAACAAAATTTACAAGGTTAGGCACACTCATACACCCCTCTTTGATCAAGGGTGGATAATTCCACCTACAAAATCACTTCCTTTTCTACTGGCTAGCCCTCTCTGTCTTCCACATCTAGAATTCCCACTAGTTCCCCATTTATTGGCAAACCTTAGAAATTCTAGTATGCAATGCAATTAAGTAAAATCTTACGCATAACGCTTCCTAGTAGATTCAGGACTCCTCATGTGAAGCCAGGTACATGATAAGAGAAAAAACCAATACTAGGTAAATGGGACCTCACTAATACAAGACAGTCCCTGCAGTTTTCCCTTGAAGTATTAAGTGATGCTGTTTCCCAAGTCTTGTCTGATGATGCTTCTAATTTACTTCCAGGATCCAGATATTGCTTCTTTGAAGGGGCTTTATAAGTTCAACAGACCAACTTTTTTTTGTTAGTTTATCCTTGTAACATATTTCAATTGACAAGAAAAAATGCTACTGAAGGACTTGCAATTTTTTCCATGGGGCTTGCGCCCCATCCTTGCAAGGCTTACAATGTACTCCTTCAGAATTTATTGGCATTGGTACATCTTACTTGCAAGAGGTAGGGAGGTTTCATACCCAACATATTAGGTGCATGTATTATTATGTTTAAAATACTAGTTCTACCTGGGGAAAACATGGATACACTAGCCATATTTCTGTAGTTGTGTTGTGAGCGAGATATTTGATATTGTTCTAGTTCCTATTCAAAGCTTCTTCTGTGTTTTTTGCATATGGAGTTCCAAAAATTTCTGGTTCCTTTTTTTGGTAATCCAAAATTGTATTAGAAAGACCAGACAAATACGGAGACCAAGGGAGACATAACTCCATATGCACAAGAGAGAACACCCAAAAAACAGATTAAACTGAAACACCTTCGGAACCGAACATTCTAGGTGTCAGGTGCCAAGAGTGACATAGGGCTACATTAAGGGAGTAGGCTTAACAAATGAGAATTGGGATCCCTAGTTCAGAGATCAAACTTTATCTGCTCAAGGATCGAGGATGAAGGCCTTTGAATTCCTTTAAAAACTCTGAAGTTCCTTTCTTGCCACACATAGTAAACCATAGCTGCCCAGTAATTCTCCTAATGATACTATGGAAGGACTTCCCACTGAACTTCTCAATGAGCCAAGAGATTTCATTTTTCCATGATTGTGGGCCTTTTGAGAATCCACAATTGGAGTAAACTTGCTGCCAAATATTCCTAAAGAAGGGGCAGTTGAAAAATACGTGATTCATGTCTTCATCTATACAAAACATATGGGTCAACAACATGCGCCTTAAGCCATCCTTTCGTATTTTCACATTATAGTTATGCAGTGTTTGTCTATATAAGTAACTTTTCAGATTAAGTTCTCTGCAATGAAAAAGTTCCTGAGATGACAATTTTGGATTTGTATATTTTACATGGTAATGCAATGTTTTCCCCAATGCTTATCTCTGAACATGTTCTTCTCTCGGGAAGTTATTGGGTAAACTCCTCTTCTAAATGCAGGAATGGAGGAACAAGCATACACTGTGGCATCTGACAGCGAAACAACTGGGGTAGAAAAATCGTCATCTGATTTTCCTGAAACTGCAATAGGAATCGACATTGGCACTTCTCACTGCAGTATGGCAGTATGGAATGGCTCCCAAGTAGAACTTCTCAGGAACACCAGAAACCAGAAGCTGATGCGCTCCTATGTGACCTTCAAAGACGAAATTCCTTCGGGTGGGGTCACCAATCAGCTGTCTCAAGAGTATGAAATCTTATCCGGTGCTGCAATCTTCAACATCGTACGCTTGATCGGTAGAGTTGACACTGACCCAGTTGTCCATGCAAGCAAAAACCTCCCTTTTTTGGTGCAAACTTTAGATATCGGTGTACGACCCTTTATTGCCGCTTTAGTGAATAACGTGTGGAGATCTACTACTCCAGAAGAAGTTCTAGCTATATATTTGGTGGAATTGAGAGCCATGGCTGAAATTCAATTGAAGCGCATTGTGAGGAATGTTGTTTTAACCATTCCAGTTGCATTCAGTCGGTTTCAACTCACCCGAGTTGAGCGGGCTTGTGCCATGGCGGGCCTCCATGTCCTGAGACTGATGCCTGAACCTACAGCTGTAGCTTTATTATATGCGCAGCAGCAGCAACTAAATGTGCACGACAATATGGGAAGCGGAAGTGAGAAGATTGCGCTTATTTTCAACATGGGTGCTGGGTACTGTGATGTAGCTATAACTGCTACAGCAGGTGGAGTTTCACAGATAAAAGCAGTAGCGGGAAGCACCATGGGAGGAGAAGACATACTTCAGAATCTGATGCATCATCTTCTACCGAATATGGACAGTCTCTTTTCGAGTCACGGTGTAAATGAGATCAAGTCCATGGGGTTGCTTAGAGTCTCTATACAGGATGCAATTCTCAAGCTCTCATCTGAAACAAGTGTTCAAGTTGATGTGGATTTAGGAAACGGGTCGAAAATAAGTAGGGTCGTGCACCGTGAGGAATTCGAGGAGGTGAACAAGAGTGTGTTTGAGAAATGTGAGGTTCTCATTCAACAATGCTTGAAAGATGCAAAGGTTGAAGCGGAGGATGTGGATGATGCAATTCTTGTGGGAGGGTGTTCAAATATACCTCGGATAAGGAATCTTGTAATGGGTACATGTAAAAAAGAGAGAATCTATACGGAGATGAATCCGTGGGAGGCTGCAGTTATGGGGGCTGCATTGGAAGGAGCTATTGCTTCCGGTGTCAATGATCCTTTCGGGACCTTGGACCTTTTAACTATTCAAGTCACTCCTCTTAGTGTTGGGATTCGAGCCGAAGGCAACACTTTCGTACCCATTATAAATCGAAACACGACAATGCCATCGAGGAAAGATTTGACTTTCACAACTGTGCACGATAACCAAACCGAAGCACTGATTGTTGTTTACGAAGGCGATGAGCAATATGTGGATAAGAACCATCTGCTGGGATATTTTAAGATTACTGGGATTCCTCCGGCTCCAAAAGGTGTTCCAGAAATCAATGTAGGTATGGATATTGATACTTCGAATGTGCTGAGGGTTTTCGCAGGGGTCTTGGTGCCTGGAACTCAGAAACCGGCGACTCCTTTTATGGAAGTTAGGATGCCGACTGTTGACGACGGGCATGGATGGTGTGCTGAAGCCTTGGTTAGAAAGTATGGGTCTAGTTTGGACTTGATTACAGTGCAAAAGAAGATGCAGCAGTAATAAGACGTAGACGGTAAGTGTCATTATGGGTTGTGGGCTATTTGTCACTGATGGCAGAAATAACTATCGTTACAAGCTTGTTCTAATCATGTCATGATGTTAGTATACCATAGGTACGCTTTGTTGTAACTACAAATAAATGTGTGATGATTTTGGAATTATGTATGTCTGCGTCATTTAGGGGTGCACCACATACACCGGGCTGGCCGGGTTTGGGTCGGTGTGCACTCCTAATTGGCACCGGTGTTTGTGTTTGGGTTTTTTTTTTGGTACTTCGGAATAAATGTTTTGTGATTGGTTGGATTGCCTGAAAAGGAAGCAGTGAGTCTACTTGTTTATGGTAGTAAAGATGGAATATAAGGTAAAAATTGATGGTTTTAGTTACATCTTGTTCACAAAACTGGGATGCCAGTAACAAGAAACAAAAGGGAACGAAAAAATAATGGAGGGTTATTTATGGACAATGATTTTGGCACTCCACTTTCTTATAATTGCACACCAAAATTTGTCTTTTACTACCAGCATTTGTGTCGTTTTTTGTACTAAAAGACAAATTTTGGAGTACAATAAGAAAGTGGAGTGTCAAAATCATTATAAAAGACAAATTTTGGAGTGTAATTATGAGAAAGTGGATTGCCAAAATTATTACTCCATCCTGTATTTATTTACAAATGCATGATTCTACTATTTCCATAGCAATCTTATGAGCTCCACTTCTAAATATGATTGTCTGGATGCAAAAGATGTCAACATAGGTGGGATGTTCGGCTTCGGTCTTGATACCGGTGTGCTTATGGTCATTTTAATTTTTGTATTATGTATATAAAAGATTAATAATTTTCTTTTGTCGAGGGAAAAAAGAAGTTGCACTTCTGTTTGGATATGTTTCCCCCCGATGCCGCATCTGTTCTTGTCAAAGGTAAACAACTAAGAGCATTTCCAACAATTTAGTTATTTTCCTATCCATTTTGCCCAGACAACTCCTCCACCCAACAGCCTAGTCATATATATACATACACCTAACCATGTATATATACCGAAACAATATATATACATACACGAACAAAAATGATGAAATCACCTGAAACCCAGTCGCCTTCACCATGAACGCCATCACCTGTACTCAGTCGCCGTCGCCTGGAACGCACCGTCGGATTTGAAATCGCTCAAAATGCCATCAAAGATGATGAATAAAGGTTGAAATCAAGCTCTGAATTCAATCTGTATTAAACAAGGCTGAAATCAAGCCGATGATGACCGGCGACAGTGGCGGCCCCATGTAGGGGCAAGGGGGGGCAGCTGACCCCCCTAAGCCGGAAATCCTTTCTGGGATACACATATTTTTTTGGTTATTTTTGTAATTTTGCCCCACGTAAGTAATATATTGTTGTCTTTACATTGTGTTCCTCCTTGCCTCAAATGTGCTAAAAATTTGCATGTAACTTTATAGGAAACCATCAAAATGAAACAAAGGTACTAAATATTGTAAATTCTTGACCCCCTAATGATGAATTCTACGTCCGCCCCTGACCGGCGATAAAGGTGACCGGCAGTGGCGATTTCCAACGAGAGGGGAAGCGAGGCTACAGTACCTCATGATCTGTGGCGAGTTGTAGCAAAAACTTGGATGGCTAGGCTCCTGGAGAGTCTACTGGGTGTGAATTTTAGCAAAAACTTGGTGGGGGTGTTTCTCGCCACATTTGGCCTCGCCGGAGCTTTGCCTAGGCTCCTGAAGATGCTCTAAGAGGGCACAACAAAGAATTTGACCAGTAATTTTACAATTTCCTTTCTTTTTTCGAGGCTACAATGCTGATACCTCTATATGAATATCGTAAAATGCCCGTCGATGCGTGACTTTTTCATCATGAAATTTACAGTTGTAATCTTGTTGCAATACACCGGTACTTGTAAAAATCCGCCGGGAGGAGGAAAAAATGGAGTATATGATTTGTCGAATGACTCGAATCCTTCGGCACATCGAAAAACTTCCATTCTTGTTGGTAGAAGCTGCTCTCATTACACAAGCCGATTCACATTCGTTAACATGTTCTCTATGTTTTGTCTCTGAATACGGAAAGGAGTAAAAAACTTTGGCAATTTGCAACATATACATGTTAGCATGAGCTTTCAGTGTTTCTACAACTCACTATTATGGACAATAAAAAGCATGAGCTTTCAGTGTTGAACACATCTTTTCCATGATCCACAAAGTTCAGTCTCAGTAATCTGATGTCCTGAAGCAAGATATCCTTGAAACAAAAGTAAATCATCTTTTCAATCTCTATCGTTCATACAAAATTAAAATTTAATACATTGTTCATCCTCATCAATCGAGGAAGGAGCAAAAACTGCAATATGAACTTAGCTACAATAGCACATATAATTCATTATATAAACTCAACTAAATCATGTCAATAAACTCAACTAAATCATCTCAATAAAAGTATATGTAATCAATCGTAAGAAGAAGAGCACACATCTATTCACTCCTCCAGGCATACAAAATCAATGAGAAACCAAGACCTGGCAGTTTAGACTCCCTAAAACTCCGCGAACATGGCCAAGGATCCGAAAAAGTTTGGCTATCCCACAACTTCTCAGCTGACAAACACGTATGGAACATGAAAATCGCACTCCCAAAGTCCGTACCAAACAACCAGTTATGGACATCCCAGAAAACTTCTACCGGTAAACCATCAACCCAAATGATCTGATTCCCGCGAAACTTCCACCTCAGGCGTTTCACCTTCATCTCTGTCTTACTATCTATTCGAATCACAAGGCACGGATCATTGTCGTTTACAGTATCACATTCAATTGTGAGGCCATGAACTGGTCCATTATCACAGAATTGAGCCTTAGTACCAAAAACCCTATTCCCAAAAATGTTTTCCCTCTTGGAGATGAAAATTGCAGCAGACGGAGCAGGGGTTGAATTGGTCTTTCTGCTTGCTTCTTTCCTCAGATCCCCAATTAACAGAACCATTTTCCCATTACAAACCAATGCCAAGTAATACCCATCTAAAGGCTCTGGCCCAGATCCAAATTTTGCTGAAGAAAGGTCCCAAAACAAGTCAACTTCACTAGAATTTACTTCCAAGCACTTAGACCCTTTTCTCTTAGAGAACAAAGAAGGCTTCACATCAACTTTGCAAAGACATTGATTCAACAAATCATCAATTTCAACACTTAGGCATTGACCCATGAAATTCTTGCTCCATGTAATGGAGATTAAGCAAGATTGACCAAGTAACTTACACTTATATACGCATGTAACCACATTTTGAGAAGCTTTATTACCTACACTTGAACATGAAGCATCTGCCACTTGAACTCCATTTTCACCAAAACAAGATGGGAAATCCCTCATTTTCCCACAGAACAAAGAAAAAAGTAAGTAAACCCTAGTTTGAACTTTTGGGTTTCTTGTTATAAACAATGGTGTGATGAGAAACAAAAAGGGGAGCAAGAGAAAGTAAAGTAAAAGCTCTTCATACCAGAATGGGATCCAATGAGGGAGGAAATGAAATACCCATTTGCCAATTGCTACTTGGTTTTGAAATCTGCTGCTGTTGCTGCTGAAAGTTCTGTTGTGAGATTGAGATGGGTTTTGTTTTTATGTTTGAGGAATCGAATCTTTTCAAAAGAAAGGAAAAGCGACAGTGTCGTCAATTAGAGGCAAATTTTGCGGAAAATGACGTGTGTGAAGGGCAGAAATTAAAGAGAGACAAAAGATTTATTCTTTCTTTTTCGTTTGCTTCCCCAAATTTAGAGAGATGATGACAAAAGTTTTTCCCTTTCTTTATCGTTTCTTGCGAATGATATACTATATGTTTGTTCTTTATAGACTTTGTTTTTTTGTGTAATCAGTGTGTGAATTGTAGGAAAAAATAAAACGAATTCAGTTTGGAAAAGTTCCCTTATTTTCTTTAGCAGAGTTTGGAAAAGTTCCATTACTTTCCAATATAGTATTACTTATATTTATGTCTTGTCGCACTTGCATTATTGGCTTTTTGACTTTTTCACTTAAGAGACAGATTATTTTCTTTGCATACATTTATTCAAAAAAGCAAAAAGTCAAGTCCAAAGTGGATTTGACTTCTTATGAATTTTTTGGGTTTATTTGGCTTTTTAGTTTTTTATTGGTTTTCACGCATGTCATTCTTATATACATCAACTAAAAAGCCCGAAAAATTCAAATAGCAGAAACAACATGACCTTTGTCTACTACTCCAATTTAAAGCTAAAAAAGTTAAGAGAAACGGCACCATAATTGCATAATTAAGGGGGAGTTTTTCAATGGATTATTTAATTTTATCATCTTTGATTTTATCATCATCTTTGATGAATAGATGTTATCACACTAGATTTTATCAACAATTTTTGAAACTCATAGTGGTCCACAATTATTTTATCACCTAGATTTTATCTATTGGGAAAACAAGGTGATTTTATCCCCCCTGGAACCGGGGGAGGTGTTGTGCACTCCCGTGCCATGCACCGTGTTGTGCGCTTCTCGGTCGTTCAATCGTGTTTGGACGGCTCAAATGTGTTTTGATTTTTACCGACCAAAATAAATCAAAATTAAATTATAATTGCCGAACACATCCAAGCCGTCCAAAACACGATCGAACGGCCGAGGAGCGCACAACACGGTGCATGGCACAGGAGTGCACAACACCTCCCCCGAGTCCATCACCCCTCCATAAAACACCAACTAAAATCAACTTTTCTATTTTATCTCATAAAATCCATTCAAGAACTCCCCCTAAGAAACAAAAGTTTTTTGAGTTCCTAACTGTACCTTTTGTATTTAATATTCCTTCTGTCCTAAATTATTCGTCTGGCCTGCAAAATGAGGACTTGAAAATATTTTTAAAAAATCAAGAATTTCTTTTTTTTAACAATTTACTAGATATCAATGAGTACTTTTAATTTATGAAAAAAGTTTAAATTTTTTCTCTAAAAATATTTATTATTTTTAGGTTCTCGTTTTGCGGACCGGACAAACATTTTGGGATGGAGGGAGTAGCAGTTTATTGAACATGATGCAAAAGCAGATGGATTGTTTCTTGTTTGAGATGTTAAGACTCAAATTTGATGGTCCGAATAGCAAACTTTTTTATTTTCTGCCGTTCAAAAAAAAAAAAAAATAGCAAACTTCTTAAAATTCTGATATCTTTTTTTCTTTTTTTTTTTCCCTTAACTTTTCTCGGCTCCTTTCAACCATAAGAATTGCAAATGTCGCAAATTGCCATTTCCAAAAGGAAAATGCTAATTGGATCTGAGCCATTAATTTCACTTTTTGAGTAACTATTCTAGGCAACTAGCATTGCTGTTTCCAGAAAAGGCCTCCAAACTTCTTTCCAAACATTTATTCGTTGTTTTTGGTTGAGAGTTTTGAGAAGAATATTTGGAGAAATATTTTTGAGATAGTTTTTGGAAAAAATAATAATTAGAGAGATGTGTAATAATTGGAGAGAGATAGAGAGAGAAATGAGAATAATGATTGGATAAAGATGTATGAGTAGAGAGAGAAATATGATTAATGATTTGAGAGATGAAAGATGGGGAAAGAATCTTTTTGGAATTTTTTTTGAAAATGTGAAGTGAACAAATTATCTTTTCCTATTTTCTTCCACTTTGTACAACAAAATCCAAACAAGAATTCAAAAATAAAATTAAAAAATAAGTTTTCTTAGCTAATTTTTTTTTTTCAACAAGTAAGATTATATTAAATAGCCCAGCGACACTTGAGCAACAGAGCTCATTAGAAATATCTTTAGACAAGCCAAATCAATCGTCAAACTAATGCAAGACGGATAAAAGCACAAGGTAGTCGATGTCTTTCACCACAACCTAAGCATCATGCCTAACACACATTCTGCCTAAAATTCATACCAATAATTTGTAGTCTCAAAAAAGATAAAGTGCTAATCAAAGACAAATTAAAGACAACAACCACAGAGACGATTAGATAGACTCCAAAGAAGTATGACTGTATTAATAAACTCCCAAAGCCACAAATCTGACAAGCCACCACTAGTTGCCTTGCAAGTACGTCACATAAGGTTAGAGCTCTATTGGCACGGATATCATTGTGACTACTCTCACTGTTAACTTAAGCTAATTTAGGCAAAGGTTACACGTGACAATTTTTGGCAATAGAACACAGCAATGCTAGATACCCAAAAAAGTTAACCTAAAAATTAGCTTGAAAGTAAAATCAGTGATTCAGATTCACTTGGATATTTATCTGAACTACTAATTCACTATCGGGATAATTTTCCGGGTAGTTAGCATTTTCCAACAGAAAATTGCTTTAGACTTTTCTGGTTCTCACAATATTTTAATATCAAATACTTTATAACTTTACTAGTTAATGGGTGACAGAAAGATTTCGTGCAAAGAATCCCATAAATGAGGACAAAATTTACTCAATCATTCGCAGTAAGTGGGATTTTCAACCAACTGCCACTAAACTTTTTTGATGAGTGTATCCAACAGAAAGTGAGCCCGTGGCCACAACATAATTACATAAAAAAATTGGCTCGTGAAACTTTTCCAAAAGTTGGAGATCCTGTTAAAGATTTTGAGGGAGAAATTAAAGCTTTGAGTAATATGGACGTCACAACTAATCAGGTTGACTCCACAGCTAAAATTGTTGTACGATTAATGCTGATAAATGAAGTTATTCGAGTTTAAGTTTGCATTCCCTTGTTAAAAACTCATTCTAGATTGGCTTAATTATTACAGTATATAATACTCCCTCCGTCCAAAAAATATTTCTTCTAGGAGTTTGTGCCACTTTTCAATGTAATATATCTTATAATATGTACTCTCTCCGTCCGCGTTTGTTAGTCCACAAACATACTTTTCTCAGTCCCATAAAGATTGTCCATGTAGTCAAATCAAAGTATAAATTAGAGTGAGATTACTCTTTTACCCTTCTTTTTTATATTAATTAATAGTTACCATTCATTTGTAGAATGAGCTAAAAGGGAAATTTGCCTTATAAAAAGTACCATAATTATGTCATCATTTTGTCTCCTTAATAAGTTAGAATCTCCAAAACGGACCAACAAACGCGGACGGAGGGAGTAATGTTTTAGGTGATTTTAAAAACTTTGTGTTTTAGATTTAATTGAGATCTATCAAACAAGATCTATATTGCATTTGAAATGTATTAACGAGGGACTATATTTTTTTAGACAGATGGAGTATTACAAGTGTGAACTTTTTTTACGCTCATAAAATTTTAAACCAGAGTTCACATAAGTTAATATGCAGCTCACTCGTCTTATGATTTAGAAAAATAAAAGCTGCTTGAGATATGTTTAATTTCAATTCGTTTGCGACCAGATCGCCTCATAAACAAATCATGATTTTAATGTATTTTTTTGAAGCTATAGTTAAGTTTCGAATAAAACTCGAACAATCCTCAGCTCTTTCAGCTTGTTTATTATTAGCCCTAACATTTCACCCTCTCTTATCACTGGCCCCGTCTTATATCCATGGTTTGGCAAAACGGAAAAACCAGTAGATAAGATTTCGCCCCCTCTAAAGTTATCCCTCTGTGAGAGCTTAAGGGGGATAACTTTTGGGCACCCCTTGGCCTCCCCAAAGTTATCCGACTGTAAAGGGGCGGTTTTTGACGATTTCACCCCTCCTTATCTCCTTTACCCCTCATTTTATCATCTACCCCCTCTTATCCCCCATTTTATTAAACATCCAAACTAAGTCATATTTTATCCCCATGCATCCAAGCCATCTACTTTTTTATCCCCTCACCATAAACATCATCACATCAATGTGGGTCAGCCCTTAAAAAATAATAACCTCTCTTATCTTATCCCCCCAGTAACTTATCTCCTGAAATTAATCCTCCATCCAATCCGCCCCTAAATGTGATTTTGTTGAGTCACCTCATAAGTGGATGGAATGTGGACTCCACAACTTTGCGTACGTTTTCATTCATCATGTCTCACCTTTTTTTTTTATCTAAAATTGTGGGAGGATTCACTATTACTTGTCAATTGATCGAGTACATAAGATCATACTCAGTACTCAACATGCACGTGGTTTGTTGGTTTCATTCAATAAACGAGTTTTTATTTTTTATATTAATTAGAGTATTGACTTTAAATGTATAAGTTCACCCTATTTCTTATCCGACGTTACATCCACGAGTTTCTGCAATAATCTTCATTCAATTGAACTTCAGTCACAATATGTCAGTTTAAACTCTCACGCGTGATTGATCAACCACGTTACCCGGATTAATCATGACCTAAGGTGCCAACCTTGCTACAACTTCAGTTAATCGGCTTGTATTAAAAATAACAAAATAAAATTAGCACCTATTTGGCTAAAAATCTTCATTACTCAATTCTTTGTACCAAGGATTCTCTTTTAGCTGTTAAATTAGACCGAAAACCTTCCTACGGCGAATGTGTAGTTAGCGTAATAAAGTTTACGTGAGTGTATTTATGAGAAATCTCAACCGACATGGGAAAGTTGTCACGAATTTATTGTCACTCAGAAAAAAACATTAGTAAGGACTGAATTGTTCGGACAATGCAAAATAGAAATGTTGGGTACTTTTGCTCTACTTTTTCCCTGCAAAGACTGCAAATGAAGTGATCAACTCTAAGCCAGAATGGTCCCCCTCCAGGCCCCTATTTCGATTATGGAACCACCGCATGAGCTTTTAATAATAACACATGCATTATCTAGCCCACACATGACATGGCCCATAGCCCATCATCATATTGAACCACAATGATATGTGGGATTATAGGTCCACTCGGCCCAAGGCCCACTCTATCCTTATTAACGATTACCTCATGCTGAAGTGTGGCATACGTGTCCCGAGCTTGAGCGCAAGTTTGTTCACCCTCGCTTTATTCACTCTTAGGAAGATGTACTTATTATGTGGCTCACATCAAGAATCAAAATCGTTCATTTTGTCTAGATTCATTTTTTATGAGCCCATTCGAAAATTGAGTTCAATCCAATATTAGTGAGCTTTTCGATGTAAAAGTTCAATTTTTTTAGTGAGAATTTTAAAGAAAAATAAACAAAACTCTAGATGAAATAGTTAATTATATCTTATTGGCCTAAGTTTTTGCGTGGCCTCCTAACAAGTGAATTTGGATATAATGAATGATTTTGATCATTGAACTAAGATACAGAATGAGTACACCTTCACCGAGGGTGAACAAATTTGCTCTCCTCAAGCTGGACATGAGGGGCGTGTTGTGCAACCTGTGCACAGCAGGTGTTGCAAAGATTCACAGCCGTCCACAAGTTTTTTAACGGTTCGGATTGGAAACAAGTTATTAACGCGAATAGTTCTTCTCTTCACGCGAATAGTTTGTTTGAAATCTGAGTCATCTATCCAAGCAACGGATGACCCGAATTCTGCGTAGCACTTGCTATGCAGCCTGGCCCCCGCGTCCCCTTAAGCTTGAGGGTTCCGACAATGCAAAATAGAAATGTTGGGTATTTTTTTTCCCCTCCTTTTCCCCACAAAGACTGCAAAGGAAATGATTTTACTCAAAGCCTATACGGTCCTCCCCCTCTTTCGATTATGGAACCACCACATGAGCCTTGTAATACACACTTTAACTAACTAGCCGGCCCGCACATGACATGGCCCACAGCCCATCATTTTATTGAACCACACTATGACATGTGGTAGTGAAAATACAAGTCCATTCTGCTCAAGGCCCACTCTTTTTCTTTTTTGGGTTTGGCGGTCGGAGTGTCTGGGCGACCTTGCGCTAACCTCAACTAAATTTCCTTCCCGATCCTGTTAAACCCAGGCCATCCATGGTGAGACTGAAAATTTCACGAGAGAAGCTCTTGCGGCCTGACTACGAAATGTTGTTAAATTTTAAGGTAGTCACCCTATTGTCTAGGGGAAAAGAAGGTATCCCCCTCTCAAATTTGTGCATCCTTATTTATATCAACCATTCTAATTGAATTGGAAAAACAAGAAACAAGAAATACTCATAGCGTTAAGGGGGTGTAAATTAAAGGACCATAGGCAAGCTACAAAGTGCTGAAATCTATGACTTTTCTATGCCAAACTCATTTAAGTTTCATTCCATAAAATCTACCAAAAGCCTCATTAAGGGTGTTTTGGCCGAATATTTGAGCCAGATTATTTCTTCTTGTCCTCCTTATTAATTTTTTTTTGCATTTTTTTGTTTCATGTAGATTTTTTTGGGTACATTATTAGTTCGTCTCATTCACCGGTTCCACCGACTAGACCCTTAGAGTGATTAAGTCGATACAGAGGTGCGCTTGAAGTGTTCGTCTCATTGAAAGGAATCTAAAAAGTAAAAAAAAAAAAATGATTAAAATCTTAAAAAAAATTCACTAAACAAAAATAATCCAAAACAGACCGATTTTTTGAATTATTTTTGTCTTGATTCACTAAAATTTTGTTTTGTTACTAATTTTAACTTTTTCGATTACACATGTCATGACGAATCAATAATCAACAAAATAAATTGACTTAAACTAACAAATGCAGAAAAGTAAACAATTTTTTACTTTTTCGATTCCTCACGTCTTGTCGACGAATCAAAAAGTCAACCAAAATTGACACAAACTAGCGAATCGAGAATTTTTTTTTATAAAGACAAAATAATTATCTGTCTCAACTATTTAGCCAAAATACCATGTGTTGTTTTGTCTGGGTCAGTTCTTTTATTGCTTGCCCATAGTTGCACTACACAGTGCACAATAATAAAAATCAAGAGCCTAAAAAAGTCTTTGGTATGAGCTTCGACTCTCATCTACGTGCCTTTAATTTTTGGGTTGAGCCAGTCTAATATTCGTGACTTTTCTTTAATTTTAATTGACACTTTGCCAGTGGAAGGTGAAATAATCGACGTAATGAGTCAATCCATTGGAACAAATAGCTTAGGTATAAAAACAAACCGGAATATTTTGATCCATGTAGTAGACTTGTACTCGGTACTTTTTTAACCCATTACCAAACAAGATATATATAAACTCCAACATTTAAAGCATTGGTAATATTACAGACACTGCCTTAATTTCTCCACATTGAATTTCAATGCAGACTAGAAAACATACCCACATTGGAATACATGTTACAAGCAACACTAACAAGATAACAAAAAAACCACGTGCCTCCCTACACAATTGATCAGGGTTTACTTACCAAAAAAATTGATCAGGGTTTGATTTTTGCTGTAAACGAGCTGAATCGAGCCAAACCCTATGAGGTTTGGGATCAGTTCGTTAAGGTATGAGTCAGGCTCAAGTTCGGCTTGGGTTCCATTCAAGCCTAGACAAGTGAGCTCAAGTTCGGCTCGTGAAAAAAATTCAAAGCTCGGGCTCGGCTCGGTAGGGCTTGTTAAACTCAAAAGAGCCGAATTAAGGCTCGAATTAAGGCTCGAATCCAGCTTGTAGGGCTCGTTAGCAATTTAGAACATAAACTGAGAGGGGAAAGAGATATGCTTCAAAACAATGTTACATGTAGATCTGCTACAATAATCAAGAAACCAAGCAAAACTAAACAAATCTACTACAATAATAAAAAAAATCAAAAGAAAAACATGGGAAAAAAAATATTGAGAACTAAATGGAGTACTCTAGTTAGGGGTAAAACCCATCTGTTCGTAGTCTAGTACTCTAGTTAGGGATAAAAAAAAAATAACAAATTACATAGGAGTTTCTCAACTATAAAATATTTGCATGTAGACCCCTAAAGTATTATTAATTACATTTTGACCCCCCAGACACGAGCCGAACCGAGCCGTATCCACTTAGGTTCATGTTTAGCTCATTTATGGAACAAGCCTAATATTGAGGTTCAGTTCAATTCATTTAGTAGACGAATCGAACTCGAACGAGCTCTTACCAAACCGAGCCCCGAATAGTTTGCGAATGGCCTAGTTCATTTCAGCCCTACAGTTGTACTTTTTTTTAACCCATTATCAAACAAGAGATAAACTCCAAGATTTAAGCATTGGTACTATTACAGACACTGCCTTAATTTCTCCGCATTTGAATTTCAATGCATACTAGAAAACATACCCACATTTGAATACATGTTACAAGCAAAACTAACAAGATAACAAAAAAACCACTTCCCTATCACATCCCTACCCATACAATTGACCAGGATTTGATTTTTAGGATCAAGTTGCAAGAAATCTTGTAACTATATTTACATTTAAAGGTGCCACCCCCGTGACCGAATTCTAGTTCCGCCACTGACAAGGGCGGCTCCACATAGGGGCAAGCGGGGTCAACCGATCCCGCTGGACGGAAATTTCCTACTGCCGTGTACATATAATTTTGGGTATTTTGGTAATTTTGCCCCCATACCGTATAGATTATTTTCTAATCTTGCCCCAAGTAACAAAAAATAAATATAACTATGCCCAAAGAGATATCGGATATCCATTGGTATACAAACTTTTGAAATTAGCCTTAGTTTTACCAGTTGTGACCGCTACAGTGGAAAGAGCATTTTATGTAATGAAGATTGTGAAGAACCGACTTCGTAACAGAATGGGTGACCAGTGGATGCAAGATAGTTTGGTTGTGTACATTAAGCGAGAGATTTTTTATACCATTTCAAATGAAGCTATATATCATGAATCGGTTTCAAAATATGAAAACCCGTCGGGGCGAGTTGTAAACGATATGATATGTTGTGGTTGACATACCGCTTTTGCTTATATATATATATATTAAATATCTTTTGGTTAAGTATTATATTAGATCTACTGTATACTTGACCCCGCTGATACTAAATCCTGCATCCGCCCACATAACCTGGCCCGGACTCCATGGCGGACGGGGAAAAAAACCCATGTGAGTCCTATGAGAACCTTGATCGGTTAAGAACAAATGGGTATCAGAAAAAACAAAGTCATGCAAAACATACACATACAGTTGTTTTCCTTGGTTTTTTGTAGTACTATATGTTACTCCATTGTTTTCATGTGTGTGAAGTGTGAACTGCTTCCATTTCCAACAAAAGCCCATCACTTCTCTGTTTCAAACAGACTGCAATTTTGACTTAATTGAGTATCTCCATTTTGACTTTTTTTTGGAGCACCATTTTAACGACACTTATTCCTACCAACTCTCTGCCATGTATGAAACTGATGAGTTGTGGTAAATGGTTATGTTAATGGACTGACAAACAAATAAAAAAAAAAAAACCTACCCAAAAAAAACATAATAATAAAACAAAATAAAAAATTTCAACAAGCGTGCAAATGAAAATTTTCGAACTTTGGTGTAACAAAGTCCAACCTGAGGGCCTTATATTTTACCACCTCGACCAAAAAGTCTAGTCTAGCTTCACATTCAAAAAATATGTTAGTGAATTCGAAAGTTTATTACGTTCCGATTTCTGGGGAAAAAAAAGGTTTTGTGAGGTACACAGATTTTGTTCATAAGTTCGGCCACAACGTACTCATTCGCAAGAGGTAAGTTCCATAATGGGCTCCAACATCGTGGGATCAATCCAGTAACAGCTCTAGGAATTCTATGCGGTTGTGTCACTTAAAAATTCCTTCATACATAATGTAGATGGAATCAAACCTAATTACGAACATTTTCAAGTTTCAATATTGGTTTGCCTAGTAGACAAGCAAAACTCAAAAATATTTCCATTTCAAAGAAAAGTCCATCACATAGGAGTAGTTTCCCCAAAAAAAAAAAAAAAAAAGGTCAATTGACTTTTTCGGTTTTATCTTTATTCAAAAACTTTCACGTTTGTTAATTTTGAGTCAAACTTTTGTGAATTATTCGTTTGTACTGACGAGAGAAATTGAAAAAGTAAAAAATTATGACTTTTACCTAATTTTCTTAAAAAACATTTAGTGTTAAAAGTTTGATATTTTTAAAAAAATATTATATAAAAGTCATAATTTTTTACTTTAAGATGTTCTATTTTGACTTTTTTTGACAGAAAAGAATATACGACACTTATTCCTACCAACTCTCTGCCACAGTTGAAAAAAAATGTGTAGTTGTAGATGTATATAATAATGGATTGACCAATACATAAAAAGATTCAATAAGCATGAAAAATGATGATTTTTTGAGACTTTAGTGTATTTTTTAATTAGGGGCCGGCATACAGAAGTCCAACCTTGGAGGGCCTTATATTTTACCACCCCCACGAAAAACTCTAGTCTTCACATTAAAAAAACCAATAATTGAATTGAAACGATGGTTAATTACTTCGATAGCTATTCTTTCTTCTTCTTCTTCCTAATCCTCCAATAGCTCTTCTAGTTACCCATTCAAAAGATGTGATCTAGAGTCCCGGACACGAGTTCCATAATGGGCTCCACTAGAGACGGCTCTAGAATTTTGATGTAGCGATGACAAAATTAATACATAGTATATCTACGATGAAAAGTTCTATGCAAAATATACATATATACTAAACTTTTCTTAATATTATATTAGTTCTAATCCCCCAATAGATTCATTGGGCAAAAGCTAGAGTCGCCCCTGGGCTCTACCATCATGGGGCAGACCCAGAAATTTCTTATAGTGGTGCACAGAGATATTCATAATTAACCATAATAAAATTCACAGTCCACTGTTACTATAGAACATTAGATTTTACAATAACCGTCATTATATAATGCGATTTGTATACATAAACTTCCAAAAGTTCTTATATCGACGATATGAACCTTTCGTATGATAAGAAGAATGGTCAAGTTGTTGATCAAGATGAAAGGCCGAACCGAACTAATCTCAATGTTTTTGTAATACCCTGGATTTTGGGAAAGGGTGTATCTAGTCCCACATTGGTGAGTTAAGAGTTTCACACCCACCTTGGGTTACATGTCACATTCTTAGGTATGCCTTTTAAGGCCAAGCGTTTGTGTTGAAAGGGGATCCATGTCAACCGGGTTGAGTCGTTACAAATGGTATCAGAGCCCCGCCCCCGTAGTACAAGTGGTGGGGTAGGATGTCATCTGCCACCATGAACACTAGGGGAGGTTGCTGAGATTATATATGCAACGAGGACATTGCATCCCTAACGAGAGAAGATTATAATACTCCAAATTTGAGGGAAGTGAGCACTTAGTCTCCGGCCCATTGGTTGGGAGCTAAAGTTTCACTTGGTATATATTGTCACCTTCGAATTCTTAAGTATCACCTTTTAAGGCAAGTGTTTGAGCCCAGAGGGGGTCAATGGTAAGTGGGGGTGGGTCGTTGCAATGTGATCAAGTAGCAGGAAATTTGATCTTGCATCCATTTAAACCTTATTAAACTACTAATTTCCAACTTACTCTTAAATTTCTTTCATGAACATATAAAGGAAAATGTTTTTCATTTTCTTGTACTTCACTAAAATTTTCTCGAAAATAATTTCTTGACCAGTAAGCGGAACTTAAATATCAAGTCTAGTCATTCGACCAACTGCTTGTCTTCACATCTGCTAGCAAGAATTCACATCTCTTACCTATCAAAACTTACACCAAATCTGAACTTCTATCAAAATCTTTTATCTTTGCCAAATACTTTACCATATACAGAACTCTAATTTTTCAGTGCTCCAGGCTAGTATTTTAGCACCATGCATTCTTATGGGACGCACGACTAAATGTGTGAATCTCACGTTAATGTGTGGTGTTGAACTAACCCGGAACACTATTTGACTATGCTCCGAGACCACTTAATTAATAATTGCTATACACGAAAACACTTGTTTATGTATTGACTTGTGATTTCCCAATGCAAATCTTCACCGTCTCGACCACGCTATCATTCTTTCTATGCTTGTCTTTCCATGACCCAAAACGTAGACCTGAGGCCCAAAATTGCCCAAAATCAAACATATAAATAAAAGCACACAAATTCACATCCCACTTTGCACGTAGTCTCTTTCTTTGTAGTATTCCATTTGATGGTATTGGAAATCAAAATCAACGGGCAGAAAACAGGAAAATAAAGCATAAATAATCATTCATATCTTTGACATTGAACTAAGAAATAACAATGAAAGTCAATTATTACACGTGGTGCCTCTTTTCATGAACATAAATAGATATTGCTATACACTATTTTTAATTAATTTGATCAAAATCGCTGGGAGACCGACGCGTGGCGGCGATTGAGTTGTGCGGAGACGATGGAGATGAGTCCGCTTAGTGGCGGCCTCATCTTTGATCTGTAAGTCATCTCGTTGTACGGTCGACGGTAGAACATCAGAAACGGGAGGAACGAATCTCGAGATTTCTCAGACTTGCTGACGTAGCACTCCTTTCTGAAGAACAAAGCCGGTGACTGGAGGAAGGAGGGTTTTGGAGTCCTTGGATGGTGGATGCTTGTGGGGTCCACCTTCTGGGTCTTTTGCGGCAATGGGGTCGACGGGAAGAGTCCGTTTTTGTAGTTGTTGATGTTGCTGCGTGGCGTCCTGTAAACCGGCGACGCAAATGAGTGGGACCGGGCGTTGAGAGGGGAGATGCGAGCTGGGCCCATGAGAGAAGAAGGGGATGGGGTGGTAGGGCCTACTTTGGATGCTGACGTGTCGGTAAAGGTGAGGTGCCACGGCTTGAGGGAGTCAAGGTGGGGTGAGACTGTGAAAGCGAAACGGGAGGAAGAGCAAGAACCGATCTTGGCCGTTGATGGGTCGAATCGGAGGGACGAGGAACCTTGGTAGGTTGAGAAGTCGTTGAAATCCATTGACTCGTCGAAGTCTAGTGATGACACCATTGTGGTGAGTGGGGCCAGCTCAACAAACGAGCGTACTCCCTGCAATAATACCACCACACCATTTTTAGATCTTTTTGCGTAACCAAAATGCTCCGTCTGTCCCAAATTATTGGTTTCTTTTGAACAGTCGTTCCACTTAAATAATTATTTATATTTATAATTTATTTTGTTTTTTATGATTTTAAAATTTTCATTTTAAAAAATTAAGTGAGATGTATCAAACAAAATTCATATTGTATATAAAAAATATTAGTATAATTTAGAAGATATAGACGATTTTTTGAGATGTCTCAAATAGTGAAAAGGAACCAGGAATTTGGACAAGGGAGTAAGATTCATCAAGTTTTCGTTTAACGAAGTCATACATTTTGAAAAATCCGGATATACATTATCGAAGAAAAAATCAAGTTAATCAGATATAAATATTTATTTTAAAAAAAAATATTTTCATCTAAACTATTAAGACAAATATGAAATCTGGACCAATTTTTATTGATTTTCTATCAAAATTATAATGGACATCATTTTACGTCACATGAAGAATCACGCAGTGTATCATGGTAATTTGGGGGTTAAGCCATAGTTACCTTCCAAAGATAAGAGAAGAGGGAAGGAGGATCAATAACAAAAGCCTTGTAAACCCGACCCGGATAGTACTCAGCTATCATCTTCAACGTTGTCACCAACATATTCATAAAAGCTGAACCCGATCTGTAAAAGCCTGCATAAATTCACCCCCCATAAGTACTTTCAAATTACCATACCATAGTCAAATTAAACAGCATCATATCCATCTCATTATACGGTGCTCCCGAAGCAACATCACGCTATGGTTCTCCGAAATATTTCAGCACCACACACTTTTATGAGTTTTCGTCGTGACTAGGTGTACGGGCTCCACGAGTAAGTATATAAGCTCCACATAAACATGTGATTATTGATTTATCCGTCCACCACGTGATTGTGTTTCGAGACTACTGAATAATTACTCTATAGTACCCAATAATAACTAATCCAATGAAAGCCCATCTACTGTCAAACTAGATCTAGCCTAGTCTAGAGAAAAAAAGCCAAATTGGGACACTTTGGACCCGATTGCGCAACTCAAATCTCCACCACGGGACCCATTTAAATTAGGGTACTCACTCAGAAGTGAATCGAATCCCAGACTTTGAGTAGTGTACTCACAAACATGGCATCCACCTGAACCATTGAGGCAACTGTTGAGTGTGTAATCAGGGCAACTTATGGTTTATGATAATTGAACGTAATGACCATTATACCCCTACCACCCGACCAATTTAAGGCATGGACCATGACATAACAAGGGCACTCCTGGCATTTTCCTACACAATCGTAGTCAGTATGGATCTGTGTATATATGCATGTATGGACAATCATAGTTCTGTGTTGTCTACAGTTTTAATGCGTCGGTCATTGATTGCAGTGATAATTAGGCGTGGCATGAGGGGACCAAATTCTGACTCATAAAAATCTACAGTGGAATGTACATTCATTGCTGCAGTGCTGCTGCTTCAGCAAAAGCCTGTGGTGAGATTTTGAGAGGATGTGAGCCATGAAATTCCAAAGGGTCTAAGTTCTTGATTGGACTGAGAGTCTTGAACCAGCCGACAGTCGTGCAGTCCAAAACTTTTTATTTTTCAATTTTTTGGTTGTCTTTATTTAATTTTTTTTTATATTTATTAGTTTTACGTAAAAAAATTTACGTCTGTCCATTACTCTGGACGCAAAGAATCAGAAAAGTAAAAATTAGGAGAATTGTTTTTGAAAAATATCTGACCAAAGTCAGCTTAAGTCAATTGAACTGACTTAAGCCAACTTTTGATTGGTTATCTCCAACAACAAAAAATTGTGCCAAATTTGGCTCGAGAAATGGCAAAGTAGTTTTTTATTTTATTTTACTTGAGAGGTAATGGCAAAGTGAAATATAGCTTTGACTTGAGATATAACTTAGCATTGCAGTTGCTCTAAATGTGTTTAAAAAGGGCAATATAGTAATTTCAAGACTTACTTGCATCAAAGAGAATGACAAATTGTTCAACATTTCTGGGCATGGATTGTATGGCAACTTCAAGTGTAAACACCAGCAACCGAGTAAACCTAGGAAATTCAGAAAAAAAAAAATCAAATTATTGTCACATATTTTATATCTACACACACAAAAAAAAAAACATGTATGTAATATAACTAAGTTCAAGGTACACTCACATTTTTTGGGAATGGAACTTCTGGTAGTCTTGCTTAATCCGGAAAATCTGCTCGAAAAATAGGATCGTATTAACATATGACCATACATTTTTTTTAGCTTAATTTTTTAGGAACAATGAGGAAAGAAAGTGAAAATTACCAACACTGGTCGCGATTCTTCGTCGTGACCAGCGATGTAAGCCATGCCTTCCGTGAGCTCAGTTGAGAACTCGTCAGCTATCAAATGCTCTGTACTCAAAATACAAATAATAATAAAAATTACAATAAGTGATTTAAATTTTAAAGGGGCGTTGTAAAAAATACTAATTGATTCTGAAATTACAACGGACAAACCAAAAAGTTTCAATTTTGTTCTTTTTACTTTGGTTTGTGAATACTTTAACTGCAAATTTCAAACTGAAAGCAGAAAAGACTTAAAGAATAAAAGGTGAGATTCTTGTGAAGCAAAACGAAAAAGTGGAAGAAAAAAAAAACAAAGAGATACGTTGGAAAAGGTTTTAGCATGTGTTTTGGAACTTGTGGAAGGAAAAGATAAAAGAAATCAACAGAGAAAGGAAAAATTAGGAAGGAAAACATGAAAGATTAATTAAGAGAATATAAATTGAGGAATTTGTTTGGCATTTAATTTCTTTTAGTTTTCTCAATTTCTTTACAGCTCCCAAAAAAAAAAAAAAAGATTCAGGGAGCCTGTACTAAGCAATCACGACCATCAGTTTGACAATCAATGGTCTAGATTAAAATGCCAAAAAAAATAGCAAACGGTTTTTGAAGTTTAGCTATAGATAGAATGTGCTGAAAACCCCATATTTTTGTTTTAATGACAAAGAAATTATTGGTTACTGGCATCCTCGGAAGGACTTTAATGACAAAGAAATAAGAACTTATAGTAAGTCAACTTACGTATAACTCGACTAATTTCTATGGGACTTTAATGATAAAAACACCTCTCTCTTTTTTCTTTCCCAAAAACAGTTTTTCAAAATAGTGTTATGCAAAAATGTTTTTAAAAACAGCTAGAAAAATCATAATACGAAGAAAGAGATAATAGTAGTATTACCAATGCCAACACTCTCTCTCCAAGAAAGACAAGCTCGCAGCTGCTTCACAGCTTTCTTGACATTATCACCTTTCGATTTCAGAAACCTCTCAACACAAGCTTTGTTGCAAAACTTCTCCTGCCAAAAATCAGACATTTTTTAGACACCCACAACGGATAATCCGGTTGGTTGGTTGGTGGGTGGGTTTACTTTCCAGTTCCCGGGTTCAATTTTTCAGGTCAAGCATGTACTAATTTCTTGGTAATTCTTTACTCTCGATGTGGATGGTCTGTCTTTGATCAGATTGGGGCTGGACGAGATTAATCAAGATTGCACATAAATTGACCCAGAGACCTTGTTCGTCGAATCGAAAAACGAGAAAGCTAGAAAGAAATGTGAATGATATAAGAATCGATGAATGAATGTTGTGGAGTACCTGTTTGAGAGAGAAGGGGGCTTGTTTTCTGAGGAGGTGAAGTACGGCTTCAAATCTCTCGCTTTCTGTCTTCTCACTCTGCTGGTCTTTCTTTCCCATTTTTGATCTCAACAATATTGCTTCCGACAAGAATAAAACAAACAACGTTGGTGGTATGTAAGTGCAATGACTGAGATCTCTCTCAAGAGAAAAAAACACACACAAAGATACCAAACTGCTTGTTCACGCAAAATAGAGAGAGAGAGAGAGAGAGAGAGAGAGAGAGAGAGAGAGAAGTGGGACAGAAGCTAATAGAAAACCCCAAGTATTTAAAGCGGTGACGGAAGCCGTTATGTTGCGAGGCCAGAAGTCAAGCATGACGGCACCAAACGAAAGTTCTTTACTAACGGAAAACCTCGGCAATTCTATACACCCCACCCTTTTTTCTCGGTACAAGGGCCGGCCCTGGGCATAGGCAAACCAAGTCGCCGCTTAGGACCCCCGTTTTTTGGTCCAATTACAGAGCCCCAAATTATAGAAGATATTATATATTTAGTAGTCGAATGCTTTTGCATCTAAGGTTGTTGTGGTGCAGCGGTAAGTCCATGAAGTTCTGTCCGTGAGGTCCATTGTTCGAACCTCCTGCCTACACTATTCCACGCTTAAAACCACTGCTACTCAAATTATTTCATAACCATGTTTGGGAAAACTAATATATATACAATTACTTAAGAGGCCCCATTATTAAATCACGCTTAGGGCCCCGAAAATCTCAGGGCCAGGCCTGTCGGTACCCGCACTAAAAAAAACACTAGTATGAAAACACTAGATTTTGCAGCCCGACCAAAACCATGAAGGACGTGCCGAACAAGTAAAGTGCTACAAAGGGCCAATTATCGAATAAAATTGGCCAATTATCATAACAGCTCTTGGAGGTTGCGCCGGCAAGGACTTCCGCCAAACATGTGCACCACACGTGAGGATGCTCGGCGCGATGCCATGTGCACAACGGTTAGTGCACTTTATAATGTAAATGACACAAGTAGTAACGCCAAATACGTACTCTGGTCGGCAACACTACGTGAGAGTGCACTGAGATGCCGAACAGGGTCGGACTGAGAAAATGTCTGGCAATTAGTTTTTGCCATAGATTTGAGTTCTTGGAGCAGAGCTTTTTACCAACCATGGAGCCCTTATGTGTCAAGGGATGTAGCCGAATAGATGAGGCCCAGATTGATTTAGTCCTGGACCGTGGACCGGGAAAGCCAAGGATGTCATTGTACAACATAGCTCACTTGATGTCTTCCAAGTTGGCTGATTTCTTCCAAAATTTTTACAGAGACAACCAATCATACTTGAGACGAAAATCTCAGTAAAAAAAAGAGAGGCTCAAAATGGAGTACGGGCACTCGTAATGAGAAGATTGAAGCCTTTTTTTCAATCCATGAGCTCCCAAGATATATATGAACCAGATGAGGACCGGGCAGACAGTATGACGGAGTACTATGTTGAATATTGCAGATGCTGAACAGACTTGGATTGACCCAAGCACGTACGAGACACATGCTTGGTCGGCTATACCAAGTGAAGGTGTACAGGAACACTACCGAGCACGAGTGCATGGTGTACGATAATTAGTGTATTGGGGGAGAACAGAAGAATTTGAAATGGGGGTGAGAATGTCTTTTAAGCCCCATAAAGTAGGAGTGACATACGTGAAACGTCACCCTAAAAGCTGTTCTAACTCAATCAAAAAAGGTAGACATCAATCAACATTTAATGCAGGCATCGTGTCTCTCACGTAAGAAGAGAATACTCGAGAAATTGTGTCAAACCCTACGTGCGGATATTAGCACAATTGTACTATGTGAGCTTGGTAACGTGGATACCAAGGGAAAATTCGTAGGGGCGGGCCTAGTCGAGTGAGCGGCTGTGATGAATATCACAAATGCCAAAACGCAAGAATTACGGCAAGAAAAAACACAATTGTTGGAAAGGTAGCAGTAAGCTTTGACCATCATTCACGAACAACAATGATGATCAAAGCTGGGGAGCAATTGGAGAGGGTATAATTCAATTACATAAGAAAATACTCAAGCACGTACGAACCACATGCTTAGCCTGGACACCACGTGAGAGTGGCTCAGTTTGGGGGGACCACAAGAAGGTGCCCCGGGTTATGACCGAGCAGGGTAGGCCAAGTGTGCAGCCAAGATAGCACCACGAGATGGTGGCAGCACCATGAGAAGGTGCACGAGGCTAGTTCCGAGCTAGGTATCTGGTCGACAACATCATATAAGGATAAACAAGTATATTGCCGAAGCTAACCGCCTACGTGATAAGGTAACGAGTCATTCTAGAGGGATCTAGAATAGCCTCTTACGTGATAAGGGGTAAATCCTGAGAATAAAGGGATTATCATTAAACTTCCATATTGGGAAATAAATCCAATATGGATACAAAACCCTGGCAAGAAGGGAATTCTGATTGTATTGCCATATGTGACGAATTCCATAAGAGATAGGACTCCTAACTTAAAGAGGATTCCGATAATGACAAAGATTCCTAACGTGGAAGGAATCCTTGTAGAATAAAGATTGTATTTCTATATGGAACGAGTCTCATATAGAAAAGGACTCCTAATGTGAATATGATCTTTGGACAACAAGCACCCCACATCTATAAATAAGGTGCAATACCCATGAAGAAAGGTACGTGGTAAATCGTGTTTACATGCTTTACGTGTTTTATGGTTTCCTCCCAGTACGAGATACTAACTTAAGAATCGGAGGGCCTTTGCCGACGAGGGGCAAAGGTGCTCTAACTGTTTTTTGTCTTGCAGTGCTAGGGTTCTGGTGAAGGGTGCACATTGTTGATCTCATAGAGCGTGGAAGATGTATGCCCAGATTTTCCCCCTCTACAATTGGCGCCGTCTGTGGGAAACGAGAAATTGAAAGGAGATCAACAATGTTGAGTAAAGACATTGGAATTAAACTTTTACGAAAACTTGATGCAAAACTAACAAATGCAATTTTTTTTTGAATAAAGACAAAACGAAAAAACGAAAAAACCACTTTTTGGTTTTTTTTGCCTAATCATTTGAAGTTCTTATCGTAGAAGGCATATTCGTACGGTCTTTCAAAGGGTCGTAAACGCAATTCCCTGGATAGACGTTGGAATTAAACTTTTACGCCTAATTCACGAGTAAATCACGACACGATCTTGGCATGCACACCCTTCCTTAAACGCTTTTAGAGCATAACATATACTTATATACTATAACTCAAATATTTTACTTTGTCAACCCATGTTCTTAATTAGGTTGGGTACTGCCTACTTGGGAATGAGAGAGGATTTTCACATGCGGCAAGTGTACTAAAGTAATTTATCCTTTTACCTACCCGAATTTGTTAATACTCTGGTTTTCAAATTTCGAACACCATCTGCCTCCTTCCATTGGTTGCTGCTCAATGGTCAATTTTTTTTTTTCTCAAAACAAATAGAATATAATGACATTGAGAGACTAGTAACTTGCCGAAAATAAAAGAAACCGTCACTAAAAGCAGAAACCCCTACTATTATCCAATAGCCAAAAGACAGAGCCGACCCTGAGCTAAAATTCGAGGTGCGGCCAATTTAGACCTTCGAATATCTATAAATTTTGAGGGCTCTTCTATTTTGGTACCTCTTACAATAATTTGAAAAAAAAAAGGAGCGTCATCTTTAATCTCTACTGAATTTAAGCCCCCGAAAAATCTGCGCCGGCCCTTCTGCACTCTGTCTCTACATCTTATCTGTTATTGTTTGTTTGAAAATTTGCGATGATTGGACAAGAAGATTGCCAAATCAATTTGGTACAGGATCTCCTTGAGTAATTGTTATATTTACCAGCAACTGCTTGGTTCACCGAATTGAATTCGAATTTCTTTAATGCTAAATCGCGTTCTTGTTCTCGGATCCGCTTCTTTGATCTTTACGGTACCGCCTAAAAGCTTCGGTTTCAGTGTAGGTATCCTGAAGTTTCCTTAAAACTGACTATGTAGTGTCGTGGACAATACTTTTTGACGAATATATTGTTGGCATTTACTATTTTTGTAGCGAATATATCGTTGGTAATTTTGTGGAGACGTGTAAATTTAATGTTGGACAGAATTAGTTTAATTGGTTGTAAATTTAAGTGGCCAAATATTGGGATGGGAGTTCTGGATTGGTCCAGCTAGCTCAGTTTAAGAGAGAGAATACATTTTATGCTCCAACCTACATTTATATTTTTGGGTTCGACGGTCAAGAGTGTCCGAGACAGTTTACGCACACTTCGACTTATCCGCTCTCCAGTCCGGTCAAATGCAAGCCATCCACGACGGAACTAGGGAATTCACAAAAATTACCTTCAGGCGGTCTCACCCTAAGAATCTAACCATAATTAATTGCGTGGGGAGTAAACCCACCAATCAATCGGGCTAACCCCCTCACTATAGGGCCCCCGGGTCCGACCTGGATCTGGGGATGTGTATTGTGTAGTGTGGGGACTCATTACAAGCGTGTAGTGAGCTTCCTCGGCCATCCGATTAGCGATCACCGGTCCGGATAAATTAGAATTAAAGTAAATATAAAAATATTTTTTTTAAAGTGTAAAATGATCTGAAAAGTTGATCGTTGATTAGAAGACCGAAAAAGCTCACTACCCCGGGTCCGACCCATGGCTAAAGTCTGGAATTATTTTAGACCAGCATCTCGTGAATTCTCGGATTCTTTTGAGTGTCACGTCACAACATGGGTGTAATGGACCCACCCCATAATAACCAGAAAATGTTGTTGTACAACCTAAAAGACACCAAACGACATTCTCCCCATACCTACGTTTGGAATTTTGCTGCTTAGTTTTTTGTCCCTTTTTTCTGCTTAATTTTGGTTCTGTCATCTTGCCAAGCTAGCCGTTGCACTGAGCACGATACGGAATTCATTCTCAACCAAACCGTTCATTTTGTTCAGTCTAGTGAAAGTATAGTGTTCTTGTAAGGATAAATTGATCGTGTTCGTGCACCAGTGCAGACATGAAGAAAACCCGTTTATACGATGAAAATAATAGTTGACAGTCATGATTCGGACGATTAATTTCAAGATATGTCTTAAACAGATGAATACCGATATTCTACCAGTATGGTTTACCGATTTTTACAGATATAACTTATTCGACAAGACCTATATGAAGCTCGGATATATGCAGAAGCCAAGGCATAGCAGGCCCTCTAGTCTTGACATGATTTTTACTCGATAAAGTGACATGCATATGCGTATAATGTAAATTTTGGGTACAAAAAGTCTAGAATTATAATTTTAGGATACAATTATGTCCAAAGTCATTTTATGGCATTCAGCCCACATGCATCACAAGGTCTTAAAACTCGCTAAGCGCTCCTAGGGCGGTCGGACACTTTCTGGCTTCTATGGCCAAGTACTCGGCAATCAAGCTAGTCGGCGAAGGGCTTTCTAGCACCTAGATGGCGAATACTCGAACGTCGAGACCTTCTTTTAGAACACTGTGCATCATACGGCTGCAAACAAATTTATGTTTGGAGTGAATTTGAACAAGGGAATGTAAATAGATAGTCTTGAATCCATCCATAATCCCATGAATGAAGCTCATAAAGAAAAAAAGGCAAATGGGGAATATTTACAGATTCCTGATTTGACAAAAGAATGATGAGTAGTTTGAAATAGAACTCCAAATTAGTTACCATGCGAAGTAAAAGCAGTGTTAATTGTTGCAAAAGTTGCAAGCAAATGACCTTTTCTTTAGGGAAATGGATGGTGATTCGACACCGAGTTGAACTTAATTCAGTGATTAGACCCTATATCTATGAGCGTTCCGAAACGTAATCAAAGTGTTGGGGATATGGAGATCACTGATTGGTATTGGACTCAAAGTTCACGCGTTTGCAAATTCAACTCGGAATCCTTTATCGTCCTCCCAACACACATTGGCGTAATGTACTGTATCCGGGGTCTTTTATCTTTCCCCAAACACTATACCCGAAATCCTTTACCGTCCTTCACACACACCGAGACCTTTATTGGCTCAACACCTCCTCTATTGTTCTTACTATTTTTTCATTACTTAATAACGTCTATGTGATGCTCCTAATGAAACACACTCCTTGAACCTAAGTCCATTCTAGCACAGGATTAACACTACATTTTCGACAGCAGAGTATTTGCAATTCATAATACAACCGATGAAACAATAAGCATAACAATGAATAAGAGAAACTAAGTAACACGTACTTAAAAAAACCTTTAGGGTTTAAAGTGTGACATAGATATCTTAGGGAAAAAGTGCAATTTCATAAGTTTTGAAGGGTTCAAATTTAGGTGACATAAAAAATTTCTGAGGATTATGTGTAACTTATTATACTTTACTGGTTGGTTTGTAAAAAACTTTTTTTTTTTTTTTTTGAAAGGATCATATATTACCACAAAAATGGCGCAACAACAAGCGAAGGGGGAAGATTCCTATCAAGAGCATTATCTAAACCCGACGGAATATAACCCGTTTGAAACAAAATTCTCCTACCTAAATAGTTTGATGCTAACCAGTGGGCAACCCCATTAACCTTCCTACTACACCAGACGAACTTCCAATTTGTAGACGTTGCCCATGCCTTAATATGTTCAACAAAGAATGATAAACATGGGGAAAAGATGGGGTGATGGAAGGAAGAAAGAATGGGCTTAGCCGCTTAGGATTAGGGTTTAGAGCCTAATATATCTCAGTTATTCCTTAATCTAGTTTAAGAATTATAAACATTACTAAATTTTCATTGAACAGAAATTATTTATTAAAATAAAATAGGGTTAAAATTCAGGTCGTTACAATATATGTCCGTGTTATAATTTTTCCTCAACAAGCAGATACAGAAATGAAATGGTGTTTTGTTAAACCACGGAGATCTTTCTGTGGTGCTTTGTTTTTATATTCTTGTTGTTATGCATATTAATGTTTACGTAAATATGGTGAGTTCATGCCATGTTTTTTGTCTTCAGCCTAATGACAAAAGACAACTCATTTCCACTAAAAATACCATTTAGTCAATTTAGTTAGGAGAAATGTCTTGAATGATAGACAAGGGCGGATCCAGGAACCTAATCTGCCCTGGGCTACCTAAGATTTTGAACATCGTACCGGGCATGGTATCGTTTTTGCTATTGGTACGATATGTACCGGTACCGGAGTGATACCGAGACCATTTCGGAGTACTTATATATTAAATCTTCAATTACAAATAGTGCAGCCTTTGAAAAGGCTGTTGTTACTTGTTGCAGATTTGGTGTATATGTGTCAAATAGGAGTATAATGTATATAACTTTTCCTCTTCCCAAAATTGTTTCTCATCTGGGGAAGAAACACTCTTGAAGAAATAGCTATGGCGTCGACGGTGTTGAGAGGAAGTGAGAACCATCTTTATACAAAAGGTGGAGATCTAAAAGAAATCACTTCTTCTGTATCTCATTTCACGATCTGCTAAACCAGATCTGCTATGCCGGAGAAGAGCAAGGCTCCGTTGGGCTATGTTCCAACCAATGGTTACAATGAGTTGGGCTACACAACAAAAATAAGGTGGGCTAAAATTTATTAGACTAAAATTCCACATGTAAATTTTTTTTTTTTTTTATACTTTTTCTCGACCTCACCTGGGCTACAGTCCACCGTAGCCCGTGGGTAGATCCGCCCTTGATGATAGAATTTTTAGGGCTAAATTTAAAAAATACTGGTTAGTCAATAGCAGAAACTCAACCTTATTCTTTGTGCCATTGTCTCTGTGTGTTTCAGTTCTTTATGTGACATAGTTACACACACACATTGACAAAATGCAAGGATTGAGGACGACTCGGATGTCATGGGCTCTTGTCTGTCTTTGTTTTTTTGTTTTTTTTGTTTTTTGAACTGTTATGGGCTTGTCTGTCAAACTTGACAAAATGCAAGGATTGAGGACGCCTCAGGATGTTATGGGCTTGTCTGTCAAACTTGGCCATTGCCCTCTCTCATGAGTCCATTACCCATGGGCTTACTGAACCTGAAATGCGAGCCCAATTTAAAAGTTTCAGATTCTAAGCTTGATTCGTAAAACTTACAGAAAGATAAAAATAAAAAAAAAAGATTATAAAGTGTGTGATTTTTTTTTTCATAACTAGGTGTACGGACCAACTTGCACCCACCTCAATTTATCCCGAGACCCTGAAGTTAACGACTGGACACATCTCTAGTGGTTCCTTAATAGGGTTTTGATCGTTCTTCGGTCTTTGTATTGTTTGGGTCTTTTGTATTATTTGAGTTGTTTGTATCATTGTATTGTTGGGTCGTTTGTCTCGTTGGTATGTTCATGGTTGTACTATCTATTTCTATCAATGAAGTTTCCCCCCTCCAAACTCGCCATTTCATTCGAAATGGGGGGCTCTGCTGTCTGTGGGGATCGGCAGGCCCTGCCGACCCCATCCGAGCCGTCCATTTCACTCATCAACGACTCAGATCTTACCTCTCCAAAGTGTATCTGAGCCATCCATTGTTTGATGCAATCTGAGCCGTTGATGCACGAAACGAACGGCGCGGATGGGCGTTGGCAGGGCCTGCCGACCCCCACGGACAGCAGGCCCCCCGAGTTCCATTCCATTTCATTCACATATCTGTCTGTAATCAATGAATGTAGAAGACCAAAATCAATACTAATCTTTTGTCTTATAACCAAAACGGGTGAAAGGATGGCATGTTTTACCAACCTTGTGCGATTACATGAAGATCACCATATCGTCATTGTGAGGATACAAATGGATTATGCGAATAAAGCTAGAGGAATCTTTTTTTGATCCAATGCTAGAGGAATCTAACAAAATAGGCAGAGGGTTCGAATCCTCTCCAGTCCAAGTTTTGGACTGGATATGACAGTACAAATCTGGACCATACATCGGGATGATCAATGGTTTAGATTTTGCTCAGAAATTCTTACCGGTAAGAGTTTTTGAACAATAAATACAAACCATTAATTACAGCAAATGAATGGTGCGGATTTGGATTATCCCGTCCAGTTCAAATTCGAACGGGAGAGGATCCAATTTCAAATACGCACAAAGGTGTCTGGAATTTCGAATGCCAATCTCAAGAATACATGTAGTCCTCCGCCCGCATCGAAAACCCCTAGGGCCACCGGAAGGGAGAATAGGTAAAGAAAATTTTGTTAAAATAGTCATTTATCAATTCACTATGAAAGTTTGAACTTATGACTTCACAAGGAGTCATAGACCCTGCCAAGACATTGCAACCTCTAAAGAATACGCCTTCGGAAAAAAAATAAAAAAATAAAAAAATAAAATAAAATAAAAATCTAAATTGATTAGTTTGCCATGATGTCAATTTTAAACAAGAATATCATGCCAAGAAAATAAAAATATAACGTCCTCAGAGTTAACATCAATCAACTTCGTATCTTGAATTTACCCAAAAAACTTCGTAATTCGTATCTTGAAAGCCAAAATCTGAGTATGGTGGAACATTTTTTTTTTATTTTTTTCGACGGTCCACTACTTTGCTCCCCGGTCCGGTCAAAGACAAACCATCTACACGGGGACTAGAAGATTCACGATAAATTACTCTCTTACGGTCTGACCCAAGAATTAAACACTGGTCAATTGTGTAAGAAACAAACCCACCAACCGACTGGACTAGCCCGGACTACCATGGAATTTCCACGTTCTTAAGAAATAGATTTTTAATCTAAACTCATGTTTATCAAAATTAAGAAAAAAAATACTAAATGAGTTTGGTTTTATTTTCCTAAAACTGCATGTGTTCACCAAATGGGTTAAGAGAACCCTTTAGGGGGAAAAAAAAAAAAAGAAGAAAAAAGAAAAAGACAGCATCAAGATTTCAACATCTGAGTGTTTTATGACCTAACAATTAATGTATTTGGATATGATTTGAGCAAGGTGGGGAATACGTTTATCTTGTTCTGCATGACTAATCAAATACTTAAACATCCAAATATTAAAGTTTTTGGTATAACGTCAGAGCTCCAACCACCATCTTCTTTTAGAGGTCTAGGAGAGTCCGCGTAGGTTTCTCAAACTTCGGGAAATAAATTGAGTTCTCTTGGGCCCGTTAAGTTGTCATGGAAAAATATGAGAAAGTTAACTTCCCCACATGTTTTGGAGTGTTCCGTTACTAAGAAAATAATAGAATTCTGAAAAATAATTTTCTCACCAGGACTCACTTTCCCGTAAAACAGGTCTTGCAAAATATATGGAATTTAGCGTCGCAGGAAAGTTCTATCCTCTCTCCATTCTCAAGTTTTTTTCGCCAATATTCTCCCTCACTCCTTTATTTCCCTATTTCGTACAATTCTCCATTTTTTTTTTCTTTTATAAATGTGAGCAACACAATCAATACGTTGGTTTTACAAATGTGTGTTTTAAATATTGTTATTAGTCTTTTGTTTTGTTTGTACCAACCAATTAATCACCATTGGTTTTATTTTATCTTATCTATTTATCTTTTAAGCATCCAAATAAACCAGCTATTTGGCCTATTTTTTTTATTCAATTTTTTAATGCATTTGTTAGTTTGCGTCAATTTTTATCGATTATTTGTTCGTCTAAACGAGAAAAATCGAAAAAGTAAAACTTATGTTCAAAACTCAAAATTCTTTGAATAGCGACAAAAATAAGCCCAAAAAACTTTTGGGCTTATTTTTGTCTCTATTAAAAAAAAATAAGTTTCAATCACTATCTTTATTTTTCCGATCACTATCTTTATTTTTCCGATTCTTTTTGTCGAGACGAATTAATAATCTACAAAAATTTGACATGAAATATATAGATATGAGAACATTGAATAGAGGCAAACTAATTGACAAAAAAAAGTCAACTAACTTATTAAGCCAAACCAAACTATTTTTTTTTCTTTTCTTATGACTGATTTTAGAGTTAACAGATGATTCAAAGGTAACAATTCATATGTATTAATTTTTTGCCTGGATGAATAGCTTTGACAATTACTTTTATTCAAAATAACTATTGAATAAAGATAAAATAAATTTCCAGTAAGCTTCTTTTTCTTGGCAAATGAACAACTAAATTTTAGTTTTCTTACATAATTCCTTTGTTAGTAGAAGGACTCTATAACAAATTAGAATCGAAACTTTTTGCCATGCCCAGACACCATTTTAGACCATCTCTAATTTACCCCCTCCATGTCTCTATGGCCTTGTTCAGCTGGGGTTTTCAAATCGGGTTTGAGAACCCGGCCCTTGTTCGGTTTCCCCAACCTATTCTTTGCCTTTTTTTTTTTTTCTTTCTGGGCTTAAAGTTGGGAGGAACCCAATACCAGATTTTAAGACCACTTTGAAACTATTTTCAAATTTAGGTTCTCAAAACCGGGTTTCGAAAACCCAACCAAACAAGGTGTATTTTTCCATCAAATCTACTTTTCAATCTTCTATTTCGCATTTTCCCCTCTATTTCACCTTTTCCCTCTATTTTCACCTTTTTGGAGATAAATGGGTGCCCCATCACCCTTCCAAAATGGAGAACCCAACCCTCTATGTAGAGAGTGTCCTCCAAATATAGAGGGTGAAGGAGTCCCACCCTCCATTTTGGAGGGTTTATGGACACTCTGTGTCACTATTAATCCCTAAAGGTGAAATAGAGAGAAAAATGTGAAATTGAAGATGGGTTGAAGTCATTTTTCCTCTATATTTGAAGAAATAAATGGTGGATTGGGAATGCCCTTCTCAGAGATATGATGGGTCGGGTCTCTAAATATGAACTTGAACCAGATTCCATGTAGTAATAAAATTCTTAAGCAGAGTTTTGACCCTGAGGATCGGAGAGGGGATTAGTCAAGGTGCGCTTAAACTTGGCAGGACACTCTTGACAGTTGAATAAAAAAATTAAATTTGGACTATGAGAACTATAAAAAGAATGTTTTCGAGGAAAAGAACCTAAAGAAGAAAAGGGGCATTTTCTTCTGACTTGGCAAGCAATAACTTGCAAGTGGACGAATAGAAAATGGATATTTGAGTCTGACTTTTCAATAGAGAGTTGTTTTCTTAGAATACAAAGGAGGTAACCCCAGAATGGAAAAGAAACCCCACAAATGTATCCATCTTCAAACTTAAACTGTAGCTAAAACCCAATATGTATTAGCTTCAATCACAAGGGATTGAACCTGTTGGGGACACAAGGGCCTTTTGGAAGTAAAAAAAAAGCAGAATGTATTCGTGGGCTTTTAGTTAACTTTTTTCGTACCTTACACCTTCTATTTTTTTATAACCACGTATCCGAGTCAGCTTGCGCATGCCTCGACTAATTTGGCCCAGCTTGTCATTACACCATTGCTACACGACTAGAGTTGTAAGGTGCATAATGTAGATCATTATCTCAAATAATTACTTTTTACCGATCGAAAACCCGACGGAACCACTAGACTTTTGATTTAGCAATCCACCCCACATCCTATTTTAGTTTGGAATTGGGACATGTAAGTGTGATTAGGTTTGTACCGGAATTTCAGAATTCTAAATCTCCTAGATGTAAATTAGGTTTTCAACTCCACTATCAACAAGTTCTGGCTTCGCCCGTGGATATTTGTAGTTGTCAAAGGTCGGAAGAGGATAATTCCAATCAATTCGGTACCATGCCCGCGCTGAAAACCCATATGTATGCAGCTTCAAACACAAGGGATAGAAGTTTGTGAGGGAAAATAGAATAAGGGCTAAATGGAAGTGTAAAAAGAACTGGTGATTGGTAAGGTGGCTTCTTCTTCTACAAGAGGAAAAAGGTATGACAAAGACATTACACCAAGAGGGGAAAATGTGATATGCATGATTGACCTGCAAGGGAACGTAAAAATGTTTTTAAGAACTAAAAACTTCACCCCTTCTCTAAGCAAACCCACCGATTTCTCTCTCTCTCTCTCTCTCTCTCTCTCTTACCCCTCTTCTCTCTCACTCTATCTCTCTTATGTACTCCCATGCTCTTTCACCTACCATGAGAGCCAACACCCACTTCTTCTCCAAATGGGGTGGCTTCACTCCCTCTTCTCTCCATTGAAGAAGCTCTGGGTTCGAATGCATTCGGCTCACCACAAGAGTATGTACTTCAACGACTTTAATACTCCAATCTTTCCTGTACTTTTTCCTCTGCATTCCAATTTTTCCTGTCAGTATTTGTTATATCTACTTCTCCATGAGGTTGTCTAGTTCTCTTTCCCCGAAAGTACTCCAATGATCAAGGGCTTGAGAGTATCGAATCTTCTTTTTTTTTGTTTCGGTAATTCGGTCTCTGGCTCAAAGAACTAACTAATTCAGGAGACCAATACCACCATCCACTAGTGAAGGCCAATTAAAGGCAGGACAAAATCCCGTATGGACTGACCCAGAATCGAACCCTAGACCAATGACTTCTGAGGCCCCTCGAGAGTATCTTATCAATGGCATTGTCTCACAATGCATTGCCTGCATAATATTTTCAACACATCGACCCAACCTATTCCTTGAAAGTAGATGCATACCTAAGAACTTTTTTCATACAAATGCACACATATCACCGCACCTGTTTTCCTAGTCTTCCTCCTTCCGTTCTTTGCTTTTAGATAATTCTTCCGCATTTCTTCCCTTCTAATACCTATCATATATTTTTCTGATCATTTATCAGGCAGAGGGATATACATTCTATATGAGGATGTCAAGTCCTGCCCCTGTGAAGATGTGCATGTGTTGTGGTCAATACTAGTGGAGTCGCACGCTCCTTCTGTGCCATCATCAACGAAATGAAGAGACATACACAAACTGAGTTTTTCAGTCATGTACATTACTTACCTAAAGTGTTTTGTATCAGTACGACCATACAAGTTTTTTTGGTTTTGCCCTTTCCTTTCTATATTTCTGTACTTTCCTACAGGTGAGCTCCAGTGTAGAAAATGCATGTATTTCTAAGTTATGAAAACATTATCTACTCGTTGTACAGAAATCCTACACACATAAACACAACTAAGCACATAATGGCGTTCAATGTAGGGCGGGGTGGAGAGAGTAAAGTACAAATGGGGTCAACTGACCCCACCTTCTTTTATTTTTTAACAGGGCATTTTATGTATTTTAACCAAATTTTGCTATTTGACCCCATTTTAAAATTTCTAAGTTTTCTCAAGTTATTTCAAACGGCTGTTTGAAATCGGTGTCCCATAGAAACTTCTATCCTGAGCGTCTGAATCTTCACAATCGAAACCCCAAACCCACCAGATACCATATAGATTATGAGCCTAGTTTCTGAAAACGAGTTAGTACTCAGAGGCCCTTGTTTCATTCGATTAGCAACTATGAGATTTCTCTAGTTCTATATTTTTACCACAAGTCAGATATCCTGGCTCCACCCCAGCTCACACCCATGTGCTCATATTCATTTAGAGGGAGGAGAGAAGGGCGCACCTAGAGTTTATGTGGAGATGTAAATTCTTGTGACTCGATCTCACACCTTACGTTAGTACGAGTCAAGTAAGGAATAGGCTAAGTTCAAGGAAAAAAAGATCGAAGATGGCTTCTATTCAAATTGTTTTCTCCATGTTCTATATCTACAAATTGACAAGTAACAATAAGAGATTGCAGAAATTAACTTACCTTCTATTTTGGCCTCTTGTTGTTGCCCTGTCTGTTTCCAGCAGTTGAGGTGGCAGAGATACGTCGATATTGACTTGCAAAATTTATAGAATGGATAGGACACCCTACATGATTTTCATGTCATCTCCATAGTCTTCAAACACTAGTAACCTTTTAAGCAATCCTAATGATGCCGTTCCTTGACTTATAACATTAAGGAAGTCAGCAACACAGACTTCAGCAAGAGTATGAGAGAGAGAGAGAGAGAGAGAGAGAGAGAGAGAAACTTAACCCAACATAAAAGCATTATTCAAAAAGTCGGCCCAGGTGGCAAACTAGTCGGTGCCTAGTAACCAAGCGAGGGTCCAACGACTAGATTAAAATCGGCTGCTAGGTGCTAGGCGCCGCTCTTCCGCCTGACTAACACCTAGAGATTTTTAGAAAACTGCATAAAAGCATAACAAAATCTTTAATACATACAAGTCCTAATTCAAAAGTATGTTTCAGTATTTCTCCTCTCTACTGTTGCAATTTTACTGGATTGTAACCAAAAGCGATGAGACGGATAGTATGGAAAATTGGAAATGTTGATCATGATCTCTCTCTCTCTCTCTCTCTCTCTCTCTCTCTCTCTCTCTCTCTCTCTCTCTCTAGGTTAAAATCCGCTGCTAGGTGCTACGCCCCGCTCTTCCGCCTGACTAACACCTAGAGATTTGTAGAAAACTGCATAAAAGCATAACAAAACCCTTAAAACATACGAGTCCTAATTCAAAAGTATGTTTCAGTATTTCTCCTCTCTACTGTTGCAATTTTATTGGATTGTAACTAAAAGCGATGAGAAGGATAGTATGGACAATTGGAAATGTTGATCATGATAGATCCATCTCTCTCTCTCTCTCTCTCTCTCTCTCTCTCTCTCTCTGTGGGGCAGATTTGTTTCATTGTCATGAGCTCATAAGTAGAATAAGTTGGGCATCAGTCCAGGGGTGCATGTAAATGCATCTCAACATAACTTAGTCTATTTCACCAACTTCTATAAAAGAACATAGACAAACAAAGACAGGAAACGTTCATAACATTCATATTTGGGTGCTGCAAGTGAAAATGCAACGAGATTCTTTGAACTACGCAAAATAATCTCCCTAGTCCAACAAATCAATGGGGTAAATACAAAGTTCATAGATGCCCTTTAGGAATTTGTTATGGAACAACATGAACACTCACAATTCAGTGAGCAGGGCAATGGCGCTTCCATATAGAAGAAAATAGACAGACCACCTTCAACATAGGTAGAAAAACTCTTTTACAGCATAAATGCATAAATCCTGAAAACCATAGCAATTTCAAGCACAAAAGAATAGTGAGATCACGAGAAATTTTTCCATTCAGAAAATGTACTTAACTTTTGAGACTATATAACTAATGAGTCCCGATCCCTTAAGGGATCCCTTAAACAAAATTCCGTGCGGACCAAGGCATTTTTCAACTTTCCGGATCAAATTTTGACGATCCGAACCGCTCAATATTTTTAAAATGCATTTTCCAAGGCCTACGCGGAAAATCTTCAAAAAAAAATACCCGGAAGGGCTTGATCGGATCAGTTTTTGTTAAAAACCCTTAAAAATGCATTTTAAAAACATTGAGCGGTTTGGATCGTCAAAATTTGGCTCGGAAAGGTGAGGTCCGCACGGAATCTTGGTTAAGGGATCCCTTATTAGATCGTTATCCTATAACTAATAACAGATAGATAATGCACGTATTTAAATTGGAGCATTTTAAAAAAAAAAGAAAAAAAAAAGGGGAAGTGGAGCTCACTTACTCATCATGGAAGTTGTTTATTTAGAGAGCAAAACAGCAAAGTAGTTAAATACGGAGTAGAATAAGAAGTAAAAACAGATAAAGCTTTTTGCCATTTACGTCAACATTTCAATGAACGAGAAGAACACAAAGTTCAATCTACCATGAAATTTATGGAGTTCAGGTAAAAGAAAAATATTCATTCAACCCTTCAACTCTCAAAGAGGGAAACTTACTTCATTATAAGGCCGAAGAAAAGGAGCGACCAGCCACACCAGGGAGCCACTCTTTTAAGTATGCCTGGCAATCTGAAGCTGCATCAGATAGGGCGCCAAGAGCAGTGACAGTTATCTGAAAAAAAAAAAGACGATTGCTATGTTAAACTGTTAATCATGGGTTCCCCAGCTCAGCTCAATTGAACGTAGTTAAAAAGTACATACATATCCGTTTTGAAGGCAACAGAAATCCGTATCATCGTCATCCAAATGGGCTCTTCTTACCTAGAAGATCACACATATAGAGTTTGTAATCATGAAAGAAAATAAGAAACAATCAAAAGAAGAAACTCGTATACTTCCAAGTATCTCTTCCCAAGAACCACAATAGTTGGTCATAGTTGTTGATATCTCCCACACAAAGAAAAAGGCAGCTGGGGAGAAAGAAACTCACTGCTCTCTTGAATAAGAGATTTTCTCCTGATGCTGTTGGCACTTCCACATCTGTGCTTGTTTTTGAATTTGTCTCCATTGTCATCGTCGATAACATTTTCCCTCCTTGTGCATCAGAAGTCACTTGCCTCCAACCCATTTCGTTAAAACTTTTGCCCTGCTTTGTCAACTTATATCCCTGAAGGAGAACCCGGACAAACATTATAACCTCAGCTGAAAATCCATGATGCTCGTCAAGGTTAATAGCAGTTTTAGAAAGTGTCATTAAATACCAACATAACAAAACAAAAAAAAGTTAAAAACAAATTAACATAGAAGTTTGCATTGAAGCACAGTTATGTGCCCTTCTAATGTAAGATTTAATAAGCTGAAATAGTATTAGATAAGAAGAGGGTCGTGAGGGGGAAAATGGATGTAATGAAAATGAGATAGAAATCTCACAGTAACCCTAAATTCATCTAAGGTATAAGACGGTCAACATCAACAATAATTAAGAAACAAAATCGAAATCATAATCATTTCTTCCTTACGCTTGCATGTGGAGGGGGGGAATATGTAAAGATAAACAGATAATGCTATTAGAGATATATGACGCATGGACACGAGGACAAACATCAACAAGACAACAAGACAGAGATATGCAGAATGATATTTTTTCTAAAAGGGGAACACCCACAGAGTGAAGCATAGCTACATACAACAAAGAGGCCAGATTTATCTTGTCATGAGATGCACCTTATTATCTACAGTATCTGTTGGTAGATCTATATTCAGAAAACTACAGGTTACACATCCACCAGCGAGTTTGAGATTCACCTTATGATTAACAACATTGGTTGGCAGATCTATATTCAAGAAACACGTTTTAGGGTACGTTTTATTCTTGATCTCTGCCAATACTGCATAAATAATTGGTAAGCAAGCCTCAGCAGCCAGTGTGAAATCATGAATATTGCTAGCACCTCTAACCCTGAAAATCATCACCAACGCTAGTCATTAAGAACAAGCACATAATCATCGACAAAATGTATCACCACTAGCAGAAAAGAAAAGTGATAGTGTTTGTACAAGAAAACGCAACAATCAACGCTGACCAGAAAATATATGGCCCAACGTTATCAGCCATTACACTCAACACATGCAAGTTGTTAGTTTGCAAGTCACCTAGAAGATTTTAGTACCAAAACTGAAAAATAATATGATATGTAAAGGTATTTTTCGAGTGGAGAAAAGATTTGGTTGTAACTCAGGTGAACATTTTCAGTAGTCTAATAGTCTTTGTATGACGCCTAAAGCATACATGATAATTTCATCTGTCAATTTTTTTTTTTTTAGGGTTGTAGCAACAAAAATTGGTAATTGAGAGCGTTATCATCTTAATAAACTTCTGGAAAGTAAACACTCCAAATCCCACACATTTAGCAAAAATAGTTTTAAACCCCCCAGATTCTTCAAAAGCAAACAAGTTCTCAAGCCCAGAAAAATGGTTAAAGATGACAATTTCAATTTTCGGATCCAAAGATGACATTTACTTTAAAATAAAAGATGCAAAGTTATTTGACCAAGCCTTACCAGAAGGCTCGCCAATGCCTAAATAGTTTCTGCAATAACTCTTAGGGTTGCACCCTTGGAACAGCGCCAATGAACAGAAAGTAAGTACAGTTATAAGGTCACAAAAGAGAGACGAGAGATACTCCTTTTGATGAAAGGGGAGACCTAATTAAAACCATGTCACATAACAAACTCGAAAAAATTAATATTCACGATGGAAATTTCCTAAATAATCAATCTACTATTGCAGATTTACACCGACATTCACTTTGCAGAGTGCTGTAGTATTAGTATAAATAGATCACCCTTATGTCCAAATGAAGCATTACGATTGTAGGAAAGAGCCAAGTACCAGTGATATGATAAAGAGAGTGACGGGATGCCATTAAAGAAAGCCTCTCGAGCACCAGCGACTGTCCCTGAATAAACACTACAAGACGAATGAGATCAAATGAGTGCAGACACAAGTATAAACAGACAAGGCGCTGGTGTCGGCAACAAACACAAGTATGAAGAACGGACAAAAGCATAGTTGGTGCAAGCAACTGCAAGGGCGCCAACAGAAGTCTCAAGTTTTGCATCTCACAGGAAATGTTTGAACTTAAAACCAAAACCAAAACTAAAACTACTTAACCATGTGTTTATCCGGTTTAAATCATTGAACCAATCATTTTGTTAAGTTTTTTGCCACCAACGTAAGCTTTTGAGTTAAGTTCTTGGTGGTCAACAATTTAACATGCTTGCATTCGAACCTCAGCACCTACCTGATAATGATACTACTTGTCTGTATCTGTCCGACTTACTGAAAAGAGTTTGGCCACCTGAGGGGCGTGTAAAGTCTCCCTCTCTCTAATAGCTTGAACTTCTAGACACGTTGGTGGTCAACAATGTGATACCGAAAAGATTAATATTTTTTGAAACCCTCACATTTAAATGAACAGGACTTTAAGAAAATTCACTAGGTGGTGTTGCAGATGTAGACTAAAGCTACACATTCCAAACAGGAACTCTCAATTTTACATCCTGAGAACAAGCCATTAATCATATAGGAGCCAAGGCACCAAGAAGAAGAATATACTAACATGTCATAACCACAGTTACTACCCATGTTAATGCCACTGATTACCTGTAAACAGAGGATAGAAGTAATTTAGAACTCGTGATATGCACCAAAATTAAGATGCAACGACTACATAAGGGTACAGGTGCAGTGTTATCCAACAGGCAAGTCAGGAGTGTAGTTCAGCATATGGAAAGCAATAAAACATGAACTCAATAGCAGACTAATTAGTGCAGTCTCATTTTCTGGTAACATGCATCCATGCTCATGTTCAGATGCCTGATAAAGTAGAAAATGCTAGGAAAGTACCCAAAGTAGAAAATGCTAGGACAGTACCATGGTTACGTATGCAGCAGTACGATGAAGAATGCGAGCAAACATATGATAAAGGATTTAAGTCAACACTCCACAGTATCTAGTACGGAAGTCACTAACATTTTCATCCTACACAGAGAAACAGAAAACAAACCAGATCAGGCACTGAAGGGAAGAATGCTCTGGAGATTCCCAAAGAAGTACAATCTGCTGGGGTTCCTGTACATACATCCAACACTAATGATTGAAATTCACAATTTTGGACTAATATGTGTAACCAGATTAGTGATAATTAGGATTGAAGAGAAGATCAACACATGCCTAATATCTATTGAAAAGTGTCAAACATAAGAAATTTTACTCTACAAATTGTGGAACCCAGAAAACAAAAGGTGCGGAGAATATAAGAGTGAGCTTTGGTTGGCACAAACCTTTTGAAAAATAGAAAATCATCTGAGTCTTAACTTTTCACAGTGCCATTCTTTTGGGGTATTACCGCAGTTTTTTTTAATGAGATCAACTAAAAGCCACAACGGGCATAAGCAGGAAATTTTATAATCTAGTCATCATGCGCAAAAGAGCATGCTTGTACATGGTACTTATAATCATTTTTCCCAAAGAATCCTAGCATCAGCAATTGTATTGTATCCTAAGGATTACAAAACAGTAGGAGGATGGAGGGAGAAGACGCCAGCACATACAACTAGGTCATGTGCTAAGTGTTTAGAAACTCCAAACAGAAAGAAAGCATACTATTGGCCAGTTTGATATACATTGTTGGGCCTATTTCTAACAGTTAGAGCTTTTGAGACAATTATCACAACTTTAGTTTGTGTGAGATATTGGAATGAAGTCTCTCTCTTTGCAGTTGCTGTCCATTTGCATATGTTGTTGATTTGCATTCTGCTTGTCTCCTTTAATTGTATTCCATTTGGCTCTATAATTGGATGTGGGAATCTCCACGTGCAACACAGGCATGCACATGAGGGTGTTGAATAGATTGATAATATGCATTGTTGGACCCATTTCCTAACCGCTTATACTTTTGAGATGATTGCTGACTTAATCACATACAATCATACAATTGCTTAATCTGAAAGTTGCCAAAGAAGTGGATAGCAAAACAAACCAGAGACTGCAAATGCTGTTGCTCCATCGATATCAACTCGCTTGACGGAAACAGCATGACGCCAAGTAATGCTGTGACTAACAGCTGACTTTTCCCTGAAAAAAGGAGCAACAAGAAACCACGTCAGCAGACGAGCGAGTGAGGGAAAGACAGATGAAAAACAGAGTAATTCTCATCACATTGAAGAAAAGGGATTAAGACTCCTTCAAATCCATTAACCACCTGCCCTCTCACACTAAACAGTTGTAACCATTTCCTCCCTCTATAACAAACTCTATAACAGATGTTTAACTAATCTAAAATAACTCTCAACTGCGATTCAACTAAGGTTAACCATTGCCTAATATCATGGATTGCCAACTTTAGTGACACAGGAGCTCTTAGAGTTGGTGGAGGCTCCGAAAAGATTCTAGAAGGCTGCAGAAGAGTTCGGAAAAGCCTAAAGGAGTCTGGAGAATTCGGGAGGAGACCAGAATGTTCAAGAAGGAGCTGGATGCAGCTGGAGTATTCCAAATAGTTCTTGAAGAGTATGGAATATGCTAGTACAAATATTCTACCTTGTACTAGAATTCTGTAGAATGTTCTTTTGGACCGAGTAAAATATGGAGGACTCTTGATGTTTCCTGGGAGTTCCTTTGAGCCTATAAATAGGTGAAGGAGTTCATTTGCATCATAGAGAGTTGGAGAGAGCAAGTGTGAGCTAGAGAGCACTTGTGAGAGTTTAGCCTTGTATTGCTTGATTCTTTGAATAATGAATAGTGAAGATCTTCATTACCTATTAATCTCTTGAGTTTGAGCGAGTATGTTTTGTGGTCTCCCTTACACGACGTAAGTTAGCTTGGTGGAAAATGTGACTTGGGTAATTGGGGTGATATGCCTACGCACCACACGGAGCGCAAGTGAGTCTTGCACCGTGACACGAGACTACATTTGAAGCAACATTTCTTGAAAACCATTATTGTAACTTAAAGAAATTCAAAACAACTTGTTATAATTTAGGGTTGCAAAGGAACCGAGCTGTTCGCAAGCATCTCGAGGCTCAGCTCGTTATGGGCTCAGCTCGTTATGGGCTCAGCTCAGCTCATCAGTAATCGCTAAGGCTTGAGCTCGAGTATTAAGCTCGTTTAGTAAACGAGCCAAACTCAAGGTAGTTGTAACTCGGCTCGATTATAAAAGCTCGGCATGTTTGTAGCAGCTTGCCTCGTTTAGTGAACGAACCAAGCTCAGACCAAGGTTTTTAAATAGCAATAGAGGGTAGCAGGAGTATCAAATGATACATAGCAGAGGTATAGCGATCATGAATTTGTTAAAATCATTTGTTACTGGTCATGTAGCGGTGAGCAGGCAAAATATCGGACGATGCAGGCATGAATTTTTTGTAGCATCGGTATATCCAGGTGTAGCAGTATCAGAGGACGGAAAAAACGCTACATAGCGGCTGATACGCCGCAAAGTAACGATGAGCAAAGATTATCTAAACCGTGAAACCAACCGAACCTAGAACTTACGAACAGTTTTAAGATTGTAGGTGGTCAAATGAGGGTCTTCAAAGTTAAAATTGACAGGTGCCAGACGGATGGCGGGTGTCCTACACAAAAACCGTTTCAACCCCATCCGAGTGATAGATTTATACATTTATTGCATTCAATGTGGCAATCTACTATTTGACAACCAAATTACCTTATCTCTTGAAAGATCAAACCCTTATCACATGCTAACAAAATAACGAAAATCTTTTACCTCATCTTGCAAGCTGGCTTCCAATTCCCAAAAATTCAACCTACTTCTTTCTTCTCCTCTCTCTCTCTCTCTACACTAACCAGATCTACCTCTCCCACCCAATTTTCCTCAGCCCCTAACAACGCCATTGATTCGCCTCTCAAAACTTTTTGTCTTTCTCTTACCCTCTATACCCAACTGAACTCTTATGTAACCCAAAAGTGTTGTCTCGCACAACTTCAAAAGGACACTCGGTCGAAATTGGTTTCCACAAATGTTAACTAATCAGGTTGGATCGGCGGGGTGTTAATGTCAAAACCAGTCCATGCTCACCCCTAGGTCACTACTTACGAACTAATCTTCGCTTTAATAATTACTTGATTTTTTTTTTACCTTTTTTAGCCACTTGTGTTATGATATCAACCACCGAATGTTGTAGTGCAATACTCTCACTGCGAGAGGGATTCTGCATTTCATTTTCTAGATATTGTAGCGTACCAAATGCATATTATTGTCGCCATGCGTTTTGTTGGGCTGCTTACATGTACTTTAATCGTTTCAGGATGGGACATGAAGAGGATCTACCTGACCCGGGTAGACGAACGATGGGTCAAATGCCTTGAAATGTGAGTTTACTGTGCATTGATTATTGTTGGTCAAGCTATGAACTGTTGAGGTATTAATCTCTATTGCAATTCTGATTTTTTTTTTTTTCCAAGGCAAGGAGGTAGAAGGCTGGTAGATTTAAGGTATTATGCAACACGCAACGAGATATCGTTGCCAAAATAAGGAACACCCCATAATTGGGAAAATCTTAGAATGCACAATTCCATCAGCTCACAAATTTGTAAGGCCCTCGATATAGGTAGGAAAATAATAATAAAAAATAAAAATAAAAATAAAAATAAAAACACATAACTTACTTCAATTCGAACCTTTAATACCAATCAATAATTGGTTTCCCCCCCACCCCCACCCCCGCCCCCGCACCCGCATTTCAAGGGAGTTTATTGCGGGATAACAGCAGATGGAAACTTTTGCTCGTCATTGGATACGGGAAGTGTAGTACAAAGCTACCCTACATATCCCGTATCCAATGATGAGAAATACATGACAACCAAAAGTTAGGCATCGATTCCATTAACTTGTATCTCGTAATAACCTCCCTAAAAAGGGGAAAAAACAACCAATTAATGATTGATATTAAAGATTAGTATTCAAGTAAGTTATGTTCCCTCTTTTTTTCCAATCTATATCAAGGGCATTACAAATCTATGAGCGCTGATGGAGTTGTACATTCCCATCTACCCAGTTATGGGATGTTTTCTTATTTTGGAAATGGTAGCTTGTTGGTTCTCTTCCGTGTTGCATAACTTTAAATCTCCCAACCTTAAACTTCGTTGCCTTGTAAAAAGGAACACAATATATAGAATTGCAAAGGAGATTAAACTCAACAGTCCACATCTTGACCAACAACAATCAACAAATGATAAACTGACATTGTGATAAATTTGACCCATCATTTGTCTCTTTTTTTTATTAGCAACACATCGTTTGTCTACCTGCGTAAGTTAGATCCTCTTCACGTCCGACCATTAAATTACATGTAAACAACCCATGAAAACGTATGGCGACAACAATATGCATCTGGTTCACTACAATATCTGGAAAATGTAACAGGTAACACGATCACAAATTCTTGTGAGCTTAGACGCACAGGACGGAATCCCTCTCGCAATTAGAGGATTGCACTACATCATAACAGAAGTGGCTAAAGAAAGAAAAAAATCATCCATTGATTATTAGCGCGGATATTAGTCCATAAGTAGTGACCTAGGGGTGAGCATGGGTCGGTTTGACATTAACCCGCCACTAAATCCAATATAATTGGGTTAACATTTTTGAAAACCGATTCCAACCGCATCTCATTTCAAACCGAGTGAGATAACAATTTAGGGTTATAGGCGAGTTCGGTAAAGTGTAGCAGGTTAGGGACATCAATAGCGTCGTCTAGGAAAGAGAAAGACAAAAAGTTGAGTGGTAAATCAAAAGAAGTTGTTAGGGGCTATCGAGAGGGATGAGCACTGCGTTGCATTTTCATAAAAATAAAATTGAAAACTGAAGGGAAGAGACAAGGAATGCGGTGTGTGTGAGAGAGAGAAGAAAGAAGGGGGCTCAATTTTTGGGTATTGTTAGCACGTGATAGGGGTTTGATGACCTTTCAAGAGATCAGGTAATTTAGCAGCAGATTGCCACATTGAGAGCAGTAAATGTACAAATCTATCAGTATGATCAGGTTGAAACGGGTTTTGTGTAGGACTCCCGCCATCCATACACCTATCATTTTTTAACTCTGAAGACCAGCATCTGAACGCCTACAATCTTAAAACCGTCCATATGCTTTGGGTTCGGTCAGGTTGGTTTGGTCTCGCAGTTTGGACAATTCTTTGCTCAACCCCTACTACATAGCGGCCGATATTTAAATCTATGGCTCGAACATCTCAATACTAAACGAGCAGAGCTAGTGGCCAATTATTTGGGCTCGAGCTAGACTAGTTTTGAACGACCCGAGCTCGAACACTTCAAAACTCGGCTCAGTTGACTGTTTGCACCCCTCTAAATAACATCCTCCTTTCCATACTCTGTGTCTCTGTTACTAACTCGAAATTACCAAAACACAGCATACAAATAATTGCCGGATACGACATGATCTCGACCATATATACGTATAACTCACTGAAATGTGAAGCAAACAAAGCTCGCATAAACAAGAAGGGTTTTGAGAGGACTTACGAATCAGGGGCGCAGACTGTAACCTTGAATCGATTAGTGGAGACGAGTACACGAACCATAGCTCGCAAACCTGGAGCACCGATTCCGTCGTCGTTGGTTACCATAATCGTCGGTCTATCGCCGGCGCCACCATTAGAACCCATCGCAGGCGAAGATTGCGGGGTTTGAAAAATCTTCCGCCGTTTGGTTTGAGAGAAAACGGGGAGGAAAATAACAAAAACAAGAATCGGATACAGTGAATTTTCACCGCGCTTTCCAACTTTTTTTTTCTGTAACGGTATTTTAACGTAATAAATGGAAATAGCTACAATGCACACCCTTATTTGGGTGTACTATATGCACCTGTTGTATGGTCTAGATTGTGCCACATCATCAGCAATCGCAACATTTTTTAGTTTTTTCTTAACTTTTCAGCAATATGATTCGTAACATTTTTTATGATTCGTAATATTTTTGTATGTCACGTAACTTTTATAAAAAAAAATTGTAACTTTTACAAAAAATTCGTAACTTTCAGAGAGGTGTGTATGATACACACCCAAATAAGGGATGTGCATTGTAGCCTTCTCCCAAACTTGTTACAACAACCAATTAAGTAGTAAAAGTTACAATTTTTTTTTATTATAAAAGTTACGAGACACACAAAAATGTTACGAATCATAGAAAATGTTACGAATATTGCTGAAAAGTTACCAAAAATTAAAAAATGTTATGATTGTTGATGAGGTGGCACAATCTAGATCATACAACAGGTGCATATGGTACATCCAAATAAAGAGTGTGTATTGTAGCTATTTCCAACAAGTTTGTTATAACGTTTTAACAAGTTAGTAACAAAAATTTACTACTTACACCTTTTAATAAAATTAATGTCTATATTACTCTTAAAGACATGAATAATCTAACTTTTTAGGGGTCGAGACCCTTGTGAATATGGGTCGAACCCTCTCACCATGTAAGATGAGATACCTCCAATCCCATGCATTTTTTAATTGTATCTCTAATATTAATCGGAGATGAGAAAACTAGGGCTTGTTAATACAGTAATAATCGGAGAGGGACTAGAATAATGAACGATTTTGTAGAAAGGATTAAATAGAAATCTAAACAATTGGTGAAAAATGCGACGTGGCCAAAAGACCTTTGAACCGCGAAATCAAGAGCGACTGGGCATTGAATTGCTGGACCATGAGCTGCTAGGCATTGAATCGCTGGACTCTTGGCCGCAAAAACCATGGTTGTTGAACCCCTTGAACTGCGGGACCTCAGACCACTAGACTCTTGACCTTTAACTGCAGGACCTCAGACCATTATACAATTTATACTCTTGACTATGAACCCCAAGCCATTGGACGTCCTCTAGCAGCTGATCCATTGAATCGATAGGCCTTGGCTGAATGAGCACCGAGCTTGCCCGCAACACCAAGATTCCAAACTTGGATTAACTTTATTTAGTGAAAATAAGAAAGTACCCCCATTTGAATTTACTAGCATCGCTAGAAAATTAAGATTCGAATCATATTAAAATCTTGACCCCCACTTTTATTGTAGAGGTAAAAAACTGCATGCTTTTCTAGAAGAAAAGAGTCAAAACATGACTTTACCCTTATCAGCGAGAAAATCAATCTCACACACACAATAAAGGAATAAGAACAGTAAAGAAAATCGACACAGGATTTTACGTGGTTCTGTAATAATCCAAAATTTTTAATAAAATTTAGGATTATTTAATTTCGTTTTAATTACTTTAATTTCGTTATTTAATTTCTAATTTCATTTAGGGCCCTTAATTTGCAATTACTACGGTTTATACCCTAATACTTCCAAATTGCTACAAATTCGACCCTAAGGCACGTTTACATTTTAATCGCGAGCATTACATTTTTATAAATTCATTTCATACATAATTATACTCATTCATACACATACACATACACAAGTAATACTAGTACACATACACACACATGTATGCATATATGCATTTTATACATACATACTCACTCCACACTCCACCAACCACCCCACTACTTCTTCCAAATCAACCCAACACCACACTCCACCCCCTCCCCTGCAAAATCAGACCTCCCTCCACCCTCTCTCTGCCTCCAACAACCCCAATCAACCTTCTTGCCACCCCCTCACATCCCCACATGGGTTTAACCACTCCCTTACACCACCCCAACTCAAACACTCCACCCTTACCCTTCATAAACCCCTCTATTTCGTCTCTCACTCTCTCACACTCCCACACATCACCATTACACACAAAAAATAGCAAGGAAAGAGAGAGAAAGCTCTAAGTTGGGTTATGGAGTTCTAGAGAGAGAAAGTAAGGCCAAAACTTGGGTTTCCACCTCCAAACCCAACGACATTCAATCTTCTTCCACAAGTTCATCCATTGCACTCCTAGGCATCCACATTTCACCATCCAAGCAAGCCAAGTCGGCCCAAGAAGCTCCCTCCGCCGGTTTTTCGCCAAAACCCATTTTTCGCCAAATCTTCGCAAAACAAGGTAGAGACTCTTACCCAATCATTCCTAAGCATTTGTATGTGTTAGAATAGCCTAGGGGTAGTTTTTAGTCGAAAGGTTAAGGCCCAAGGTGAAGGGTTTCACGAAACCCGAACAAAACGCAAGTTGCTCTGTTTTTGCTGAAGTGATAGTCCGGACCACCCTAATCCCCGTCCGGACTACGGGTACAGAATGTTCCCTTCAGTTTTGGCTTAATTTCTGTAATTACAGTTTAGCCCCTTGTGTTCCTAGTTTCGACGGTTTTGACCCTAAACCATGTTTTTCATGCATATTAAGCCCTAGATTCATTTTGGTTCATGTGTTTAACTTCTCAAGCATGATTAGGACTTATTCAAGTGTTTATTTGAGATTTAATGTGTTCATGTTACGTTTAACCTTGTTCTCATTCTTGGTATTAAACTTAAGGGTTAAAAGTGTAGTTTTATAAAGTATGTGGCTTAATCTACAAAGATATTTATGTTCCTACTTTTTATCAATTAAATGTCATTAGTGGAAGTTTATGAGTGTATCAAAATTTCTAAAATACCCTTCGTAGTGTAAAATGACCGTTTTGCCCTTTATTACATTTATTACTCTTATAAAAGTTTGGACTTACTAAAATTCAAGGAATATCTTTTTGAGTCAAGTTATGACATAACTAGCTAAAATAAAGTATTTTACGTGTTTACCTTTCGTGGTGGAAAAATTACAATTTTGCCCTTGTATAAAGTTTTATTTACAAAAGGCCCCAAAGTTAGTAAGATTTCGCCAAGGACCCTAGAACCGTGAAATTACTTTGATTAACCTTATACTTACTTAAAATGACGTTGGTGACCCTTACTTTCTTTAAATTACGTTTTGACCCCAATAGTTTAGTAAATTACGTTTTGGCCCCTGTAGTTTGAATTTATTACGTTTAGACCCCTAGTTTTCGATTACTTGAATTTTGTGAACTTGTGAATCGAGATATTCAGTTGTGACCCTTGTGATATCGTTATCGCTTTGCTTCTACTGTTAAGTGAACTTTCCATAAACGTGTTGAATGTTAGAATGGACAACTAGGTTCCCGGGTTAGGTGATCGTACGTGGATATCACATAGACGATGAGATTAATGGAAAAGTGAATTGGAATTGATTGATGGGGAGTTACCCCGAGATTGTTGTTGAATGGCAGTTCCGCCAAGTGATTTGTTTCGGAGGATTGTTTGGCAGTCTGCCTTGATTTCGAAACCCTAGGATGTGACACTCTGTGATTTGCTTCATTTGAATTCTGAGGCGTTATAAGGGTGGAAGTATTATAGACCAGTTTCGGCTATGTACCTACAGGACCTGGCAGTTGCCATACGTAGCCCAGTGGTACAGTTTCGTCCCTGGGAAATTCATCCTTGTGAGGCGGCTGACGGCTGGATTAAGTACGTAACTTATACCTTCCGTCGGGGCCCCCGAGTGAAGGGCAAGCAAGGGGGGAGTAAATCACAGTTTGGTCATATTCCTTAGTGGTTAACCGGGAGGAAAGTTCTCTAGGTTGAGAACTTAGATGAACATGTAAGTTAATGGCTAGTAATGAAATCAGCTATGTGTTTAATTTCTGCTTTACGATTTATTTCTTGCTTATTCCTTTAATTACTGCTTTTCAATCATATATGTTACTTGTATGTTTAGCAAGGGTTGAGAGGGTTAGAGTAGCTATTGAGTGATTTATCGCTCACGGTGTTACACTTCGTGTGACCCTGGTATAATACTATGATGTTGCTTCGCGACTCGGACGTATTATGCCAGACTGTGATCAAGCAGGAACTGTTGGTGTCGAAGGAGACGGTTATTTCGGAACCGAGGGTTTTCCGACAGACCAGGCTCAGGAGGAGCCGTGGAATCCAGAGTTGAACCTTAATCTGTAGAACCCACCCCTTTATTTTTAATGTTGGATCTGTAATATTAATTTCTCAAACCGTACTAAGTATTTTGTAATGGGTTGCACTTCACGTTTTCCAACGTGTACTCTGATGGAAACTCTTTCTATTAAACTAATCTTAATTAGTTGTCTTAATTAATGCTTCCGAAAATCGGGGCGTTACAGGTTCCCTAAAAATTGGGTACTTCCACGGGATCGACAGTGAGTTTGTTATTCGATTAAAGTCATCTAGGGTTTTACAATAGAGAGTAGTATATATACGCCTACTCTATCCGCTCCACTCCGTTCAATTGCTTCGCTGCTCTCACTCTGCTTCGCATCTGGCCTTTACTAGAACCTCTTGGTACCTCTACATATGAGCCACAAGTTCCAACAACCCTACACATAAAAACCATCTGAATATGCTGAGACTTAGAAAAATCAAAGGAACAACTACCTCATTTTTTGGTTAGCAAATTGATACTTCCCAAAAAGGCAAAATGTAATTTTTCTATCCTTAGCAAGATTTTTGAGTGACAAATAGGGGTGCGTTGATCGAGACGTGACCCGATGGCATCAAGACCAATATAGAAAAATGGGATCGAGTTTAGGAAAAGAATACTAAAAAGGGGACCGATTGTGAATTCCCAATATTTGGGACACGATGCAGAGAGACGTTGGCCCTCCAAAGATGATTTTGACCCGAACAATGTGTTCCGCCCCGGCCAACTTGATACAACCATTTAGAGGTTTGGTCATGGTATTGGCACGACCGAGGAGGGCATGAACATGCCGCTTACGCGGTGATGGCAAAGCAAAGCCAAGTCTTGACTTGCCCAATAGTGGCAAGTGGCAACGGCAAGACTGAGGCATAGCTTGACCACACCTTATATTCTAGATTACTGGAGATTTAGCAGTTTGGTGGCTTAAGAACGAAGGATAGCCGCAGAAAGGCACTCATGGAGTAGCACCCCCTAGACCTCGCGAGGGCCGCAACTTTATATTAGGGAAGGAATGTTTGTGCACGATTTGTGCGACAATTGTCCTGAGTTAATTGGTCCACTTAGCCCAAAAAGAGAGGTCGAGTTGCTTATAAACTAGACATTCTCCCCACATTTTGCAGGACGATTAGACGAATTCTAGGTATGATTATAGAGAGTTAAAGAGATAAGTCGTTCTTGATTCCTGCTCTAATAGGGGCGAATTCCTGTGAAAAGTTCTTTCTTACTGTTAGCCTTGATTCTTTCACCAATTTTTAGATTTCTACTTAAACCCTTCTACTAAACCGTTCATTATTCTTGTCCCTCTCTGATTAATACCCAATTAACGAACCCTAGATTTCTCATATCTTACACAATTCAATTCAATTAAGATATTCAACTAAAATGTGGCTTAAAAGGAATTTCTAACACTGTTCAAACAAAAGGAGGAATTTTCTAACGTTCAACTAAACCATTAAAGAAAGCAATAGGCATCGGAAAACAAGATTGTTGGTCTAAAAACAATGTTTAAACAATCCAATATCAGAGAAATAAATTGTCCTGCTTTCTTTCCAATGAAAATGATAAATAGTGGCATCAATAAATCCGAACAAAAATCTAGGTAAAGGAACACTAAAAATAACAATATCGTTGCACCAACACAAAGATGACAGCGAATCCGATGAAGTAGAAGAACTCAACAGCAGCAGGGATGATGTCAGTGTTATGCACAGTGGCGACTCCAGAATTTCGGAAGTGGGGGTCATTATAAACATCAAATACCTTTACCAACCATAAATCAAAGAAAATATCAAAGTAATGGCAACTAAAATTTTTTTTCAACAAAAATCACATTTAAAGCTCAACCTAATGAACAAAAGATATCATTAAAAAACATAAAACAGTTTTCTCTGTTTACAGTTTTCGCCACATACAAAAAAAAATACACAAGCTTCTACAATTGCATTCGACGTGGTCTCGACATACTATCAAATAATCCCTCCATCCCAAATTGTTGCTTCTGCTTCACTTTTTGAATCATTCAAACAATTATCTATATTTTATAATCTATAATTTTTCTATGATTTTAAAATATGTGTTTGATAAAATTAATTGAGATCCATCAAACAAAATCTATATTAGATATATAAATCATTAAAAATATGACGATATAAACAATTATTTTTAGTAACTAGGAGCAATAATTAAGGATGGTAGGAGTACTTCCTTACCAAGACAGATCAACCTATCCATATCAAAAGAACAAAACAAGTAACTAGGATTCAAACAAGCCTCACAAATAGGGAGGATGAAAGTTGGGGAATTATCCAGGGGTGTTAACCCTAAATTTATGGGGTTCATTTATGAATTTCCTAAAAAAAATTAACATAGTAGTAGTATTTTTTTTTTCCGCCGTGGTGTCGGCTGACCCCCCTAACTCCTATGTGGAGTCGCCCCTGGCTATGCTGTGGAGATCATTACAAGTGTTCATCACAAAGAAAGCCGCTGTGAGCATCGTTGCGAGTTCTGAAAAATCTTTGAAGGCCATGTTGAAAGAACAACTCTCATTTTGCTGCTTACAAGTTTTGTAGGGTTAGTTGGAATTTTTGGGCTAGTGGGAAGCGTTTGTTTAATTATGAGTCTTGAGGAGGTCTCTAGCAGTTGTGGAAAGGATAAATACTCTTCAAACTTCCTTCATTATTTGTGTTAAGTGAATTTGTGTTGAGAGATAAATGGAGTTTTAGGGTAGCGTGCTGTTGAAAAAACAAATTGAGAATTAGAGAATTTTTCATGGGCTATGTGTTAAGTGAATTTGTACTTTGCAGGTGTTTATGAAAATTTTTGAGAGTGAGGTTTTGGATTTAAGCTTTTCAAAAGTTGTTATGATGGGTTTGTCGGAAGTTCTTATCAACAAATTTTGTGATTCTGTGGATTCTTAGAAGGTGAAAGGGAGTATAAAATCTAGTTCTAAACAAGATGGATTCATGGTGCTTTTCAGATTAAATTTTAATTTCTTAATATTAGAAAATATCTATTCATTTGATCAGATATCAATGTATGAATATAAATTCTTACCATTATTAAAAAATCTAATTAACTTGATTTTTAGTATGATTGTTGTTCTCGATGAACTTTAGAAACTAAATAATTTTGATTATATAGTTGAATCCGGTATGGACCTGAAAAGATCAACTAGACGACGTGGGAATTTGTTTTTTTATAATTTTCCCACATAAACCTTGATGTAATAGAACAAACAACAACTATCCAGAAATAACACAAAATCATAAACCGTTAGAGGAAAAAGTACGTGAGAAAATTATTGCTTCAGTACTATCTAATATAGATATAACAAAAACTTATGGACACATCAAAGTGTACATCAATTTTAACATAATCTCTCACGAGTGATAGTGCAACCCTCTGAATAGTATTGTGGGTCTCATGACTCTCATCATCATTTGTAAGAAGGATGTATAAATGGATGTACATTTTGATGTGCCCTAGTCCTATTTAAAATCAAAATGGAGAGAATCTAGTTACTTCTACGAACAATGCTAAGTACCCAGAAAAATTACTCCGAAACTTACCTCAAAGTAAAGTCAGTGGTTCAGATTCACTTGAGTGTTTAGCTGACCACTGATTTCACTTTCTGAATAATTTCGGGATAATTTTTTGAGGTACTCAGTATTTCCTCCTTCTACCCCAACTTCCAATCTCCTTTGTAGACTTCCGAAAAAGTTTTTTTCCGAAAAAGTTTTTTTCCTTCTTTTTCATTTTGCTTGACAAAATCGTTGTTCACATGTTTACACAATTTAGAAATAGAGCTGCAAACAAATAGAGTTGTTCGTGGATAGCTCGAAGCTTTGATTATTAAGGGTTAGATTCATTTAATACCTCGAGCTACATCTCGAGTTTTAATTTTGTTTAAGACCGAATTCGAATACTTCAAAACTTGTCTCATCTTAACCAGAGCCGACTCTGGGCTAAAGCCCGTAAAGCCACCGCTTTAAGCCCCCCGATTTTGACTAATTTTGGGGCCCCCATTTATATAGGTCCATATAATGGTTAGGCCTACATAAAATTAAAGTTAACGCGTTTAGTAATTTTAAGGGCCAATTTAAAATAATGCCCAACTGCAAGGGCCAAAATATGATATAATTTGGCTTGAAAGTCTTGAGAGCCGTTTTACCAAAAGAGCTAACAAAGCCCATTCTCAATTAATTGAAGACAATGGATGGTTGTTTTCTGAATATAGATGGTGTATAGAATATTGTCGACTATTTTGGTTACAATTGCCTCTAGGAACCGAAGTTTTTTCGAAGTTAAATTGATCAAAACCTACCTTAGTTGACGATGTCATGAGAGAGATAGAATGGATTGACTATGTTTTCTACTCCCTCCGTCCCTTTTTAATTGTGTAGCTAGTGGCGGACCCAGGAATCCAACCCAATGGGGGCACCTTATTAATGACCCCCCTTAGATCTGCCCATGTGTGTAGCCTTGTAATTTCAACTTATTTTCTCTTACATCTACTTTCCACTACTTATCTTATTAATATAATACAATAATATTCACTAACTTTTCAAAAAGGAATCTACTTTTAAGGGAAAAAAATAGAAAATGTATCCACTAACTTTTCAAAACACACACTTATTAAGGGACAACCCAAATGAAAAGTTAAACACTATAAAATGGACAGAGGGAGTATTGAAAAGGCTATGGTTGAGAAACTTGATTATGCAAGTTTAATTAGTACATACATTGATCACGGACATCTGACGGCCGAAGCAATCTCTCGCTGGACATGTGTAGACACTAAAATTTCGGCGTCGTCTAATCGTCGTCCGATTAATTGAGATGAATAAATTATCTTGATTAATTAAAGTGAAATGTTGGTCAAGACTTTCAAATAAATATTGGGTCCATCAAATTTATGGGCTTAGTCTATTTGGGATACGGTGAAGACCAAAAAAAATACATTGGGCTGAATTTATTAGCCAATTGGGTCCAGAAATTGGGCTAGCCCAAACATGCATGCCCATTCATATAAAAAAAAAACTCTAAAAGAGAGTTAAATAATAAATATATTATTTCGCTATTTGGGTTAATTTAATTTCCTAAACAAAAAAAAAAGAAGTCAAAATCTTCTTTTTAGGAAATGAAATCAAATCTTCCGGATTGGAAGTAAAATGAAATTAAATCTTTTTGATTGAAAGTCAAATCAAATCAAATCATTCTAATTGGTAATCAAATTAAATCAATCATAGATCTTTCCAAAATTAAATCCTTCTCTTTGAGCCTATAAGTAGAGGCTCATACGAAGAAGAAAGAAGGAGATTCGCTTGGCATTCAACCAGAGCTCTAAAGCACTCTTCAAGAATTCAAGCACTCTTCAACATCTTGCAGAGAATCATCAAGCACCAAGAACAGCGTGCCGATTTCTTCGCAAGTTCATTAAATCAAATCATTCGAGAGATCTACAGCCAGGGAAATTCCAGAGCACTCTCAAGCAGTTCTCAAGCCTTCTCTGCAAGTTCTTCTCAAATCCCCCAAGTTCGTGTGGAGAATCAACAAGTACCCAAGTTACGTGCCGATTCATCCATAACAACAACGGTCTACGCGTCAGCTAGCGAAGATCATCCTCAAGATCACCGTTTGTTCGAGATAAAGCTGTTCAAGCCCTCGATCAAGCTTCGTTCTTCAAGCTTCTCAACTCGAAGATCTGAAAGAACTACAAACCGGTTCAATCCTACGACAAGCTTCTATAGCCGTTAGGTTGCACCATCAACTTAGGAGATCGAATCAGAGGAATTATTCTTTATTGTAAAGAATTTAATAGACATTGTACCCGCATTCAATTCAAATCAAATAAATAAAAATATATTTTGTGCATCGTTTTCTTGTCTTTATTTCAGGACTCGAATTTGTGTGTTACAACATGTATCCTTCATTTGTTTTGGTTCTGTCTATGTTCTTCTCGTCTGTATGAATTATGATTATTTTTATTCTGTTGTCTTTATATTTGGTAGTTTGTGATGTCATTTCTTGTGAAATGAAATTCTCTCTATTGGCTTAAAAAAAAAAGTTTAATTAGTACATTTGCAACTAAAAACGCGAGAAGGGTTATCTTTAAATCCCAGTAAATGATAGAATATTGGAGTGATTATCAATTCTAGGTATTTATACTCTCAAATAATTGTAATGACTTTTATATAAAAGTTTTTTTCTCAAGTGTTTTTTACTATGTAAAGTAGATTGATGGTTCATTTAAAAAAATTTACTTTAAGCCTCACAAAACTCAGAGTCGGTCCCGATCTTAACTCGACTCAACTCTTTTGGACCGGTACTTTTCACAAACAGTTTCTAGCTAGCTCACAAGCACAAAAATAAACCAAAGTACTAAGGAACTGTTTGACAACCTAATGGATTGTGCAATTTTAACTTTTGGATGTTTGGAAGCTAATATGATAATACATCATCAAATGTAAACTGAAGAATGCATATTTCAAAAAAAAATAAAAAATAATGCCCACCCGGGTACGATTATTCCGGAGCTGAAGAATGCAAAATTCAAAAATCACCTCTTGAATGCCCCACATTGTATTTTAGAATCAAGTCTCATTCCCGCTCCCTCATGTAATAGATTAGGAATAACGAATGACAAAAAAAAAATGAAATTTTAATTATTCTTGTACTCATAAAATCCTTGAAAAATCTATTATGTACATATAATCTAAATACTTTCTAAGTTCTCATTATAATACCAATGCCCAGCTCCCATTTGCTTTAGCACTTTTATGGAAGATTGGATTTTAGCAACTTAGTTTTTAGCGAATGAGAAATAAATTGGGTTATAGTAACTTACACTGTGTTCACTTCACATTTTCAAAAAAAATTCCAAAAAGATTCTTTCCCCATCTCTTATCTTTCCAATCATTAATCACATTTTTCTATCTACTCATACCCCTCTCTCCCATCATTATTTTCATTTCTCTCTCTATCTCTCTCTAATTATTACACCTTGTAGGTATAGTTCTTGGTTAAGTAGATAAAATCAACTTGGAGAGGCTAACAATAACTAACGATTGAACAGGAATAGGAGAGTGTGTAAAGGGGTGAAGGATTAAGCCAAGTATACAGAAAGAGAAGGCAGCAGTGCATCAACTCATTCCCCTTTGAGTCATCATCGTCCTCGAATCACAGTTCTAGAAGAAAAGCAGGCTCGCGAGCACTAGTAAGAACAATGTTCTTGATTCCAGGGCTCTGAGTCTCTTTCTCTCTCTCTAGAATTTCCGTGCTCCAAGGATGAATCAGAATCTCTCCGTCGTCCGTGATTCGTGAATGAGTGTCCCATATTTATAGGGATCTGCACCCAATCATGGGGCTGCAGACATTTCCCCAATAACATGATGACACGTGCTCTCTCCGTATACCTGGGCGACGTGGGTGACGTCACTGGCCGTTAGGAAGCTTCCATTAGGTCATTCCAGTGCATCATTTCCCTCGCAGCGACCCTTAATCCCTTAAAGCCACCAAGCCACTTGTATCTCCCATGTTCCCGCTGCGCTGGTGATGGCCGCGAGCCCTTTGGCTCGCGCCAAGACCTAACTCGGGCTCGTATCGACTCCCCCATCCCTGCCTTTTGGTCTGGTGCCGTCGCGAGCCTAATTCACGTATTCGCGTGAGCATTCACTCTTCCTCGTCGCGTCAATCCTCTTCGCTGAGGATCTCGCAAGGGGTGAACTTTCCTTTTAGGTAATGTTTCCCTTATTCAGGGCATCCCTTTGCAAAGGTAATCATAGCTTGGACACGCAATTTCGCGAGGGTTGTCCCTCGCGGTGCCTATTCGCTATCGGCTAAACTCAACCGGTATCTGACGTGTCTCTCGCAACTTTTCTTCCCACGTGGCAAGCTGTTATAGGTTGGTCAATGGTCTATTTTCCAGATGCGCTGACCTTTCCTACACACCTCTCTCTAATTATTACTTTTTTCAAAAACTCATCCAAACACTATCTCACAAATATTTCTCAAAATATTCTTCTCAAAATTCTCAACCAAACAAAGTTTTTATCATTTTTATGGAAAATTAAAATGGACTTTTAACAATTGGTACTATAAAAACGAAAAACTCGGCCAACAATCATCAATCTCTGATTGAAAAGGGAAAAAAAAAAATCACAATCTAAATTCTACAAACCGGATTTTTTTGGGTAGAACTGCATATTTTTTTTTCTCTTATTTTCTTCGTAATGGAGTAAAAAATAGGACAAACCTGGTCTCATTCATAGATTATGCATACACTCAGGTATATACTCATACATGACCATTACACAACCCAAAGCCACAATTCCCTTCCCTCTCTCTACAAACCCAGAACCAGAACTCTCTCTCGCTCTCTCTGCGATCGTTGACAGTCTCGCCGATTCATCAACGGCGGACGGATCAAAGACCCTTCTGCGGCGGAGGTAAGGAATCGATATATACAACCTTTGTCGTCACATTCTGCGTTAAAGCTCTCAATTTCCTGATTCTTTTAGGGTTTTCTCTGGTTTGGTCCAGATCTGGTTATGGGTTTTTGATGGTCAATTTGGAGGTGAAAAGGGTATAAAATTAATTGGAATTTTAAGGTTTTGGATTGTAGCTAGTGCATGCAATGGAAGAGGGGGTGAGATCTAGCGAGGGTTTGGTAAAAAAGAAGAATTCTTCAGGTTGCTTAATCATAAAGAAGAAAGTTGATGGTTCACGAAAGGTATTCGAGTCGAATAAGGAGAGGAAAAGGCCGCGTTTGGCTCTCAGTGATTCTTCTGGGTCTAGTGGGTCTAGTGACTCAGAAGACTCAGAAGAGTCTTCTAAAAGGAATAAAACTGAAAGTTTTCAAAATGGTTCAGGTGGTCAGAATGGTGAGCTTGAGAGTGAGAAGAAGAGGAGGTTAGATGTGTTCGAGTTTGATGAGTATGATTACGGGCATCATAGGTTTAAGCATACTAGCCGCAAATGGAGCGAGAGCGAAATTGAAGCCGGGTCTAGTAGACAGATTATGATTGAGAAGAGAAAGAAATCTTATTTTGATAGTGGAAGTGACTCTTTATCAGGTGGAAGGAAAAGGGTATCAGATTACACCTTTAAGAGTAGGTTGGAGACAGACGACGATGAATCTCATTTACCCATTTCGTCCTTTAGACAGAAGGTTCGAGTACCTTCTGACGAGCCTATCAGGTTGCAGGGCAAAAATGGTGTTTTGAAAGTGATGGTAAACAAAAAGAAGAAGGTGGACGGGCCAAGTAAATTCAGTGATCGCCAGTCGGTAGTTGCAGATAGCAAGGGTTCTAAGTCTGAAATTGCTATCAAGAAGGATACGTCTATTGGACCTTCGGCTTATTCGGATTCTAAACGACCTGAAAAAGTAACTCCCATTATAAAGACAGAGAGGAATGAAGTTAAAGGGAGAAAACCAGTGTCTAAGAGTGGTAAGGGTGGTGATTCAGAAACAGAGGACAGTGATGCGTCGTTGAGGCGGGGATCACCAAGCGTGCAAGCTTTGAAAGGGGTAAGGAGGAGTGTTGGAAAAACTCCATCGGCTGGAAAAATGAAGGCTGTTAAAGGGAAGGGAGCGTCTAAGAGTGCTACGGGTGGTGATTCAGAAACAGAGGACAGTGATACGTCATCGAGGCAGGGATCGCCAAGTGTGCAAGCTTTGAAAGGGGTAAGGAGGACTGGTGGGAGAACTCCATTTGCTGAAAAAATGAAGCCTGTTAAAGGAAAGGGAGCGTCTAATAGTGCTAAGGGTGGTGATTCAGAAACAGAGGACAGAGATACTTCATTTAGGCAGGGACTGCCAAGTGGGCAAGCTTCAAAAGGGGTGAAGAGGGCTGATGGGAGAACTCCACCAGCTGAAAAAAGGAAGCCTGTTAAAGGAAAGGAAGTGTCGAGTGGTAAGGGTGGTGATTCAGAAACAGAGGACAGTGATACGTCGTTGAGGCAGGGATCACAAACACCAACTGTGCAAGGTTCGAAAGGGGTAAGGAGGACTAGTGGGAAAGCTCCATCAGCTGAAAAAGGGAAGCCTGTTAAAGGAAAGGAAGTAAAAATTAAGCGTGGTAGTGGGACGGAAAAGCAATTGTTGCGTGAGAAGATAAGGCATATGCTTATAACTGCTGGTTGGACAATTGATTATAGACCTCGAAGGAACAGAGACTATTTAGATGCCGTGTACATTGATCCCAATGGAACAGGATACTGGTCTATTGTTAAGGCTTATGATGCACTTCAAAAGCAACAGGATGTAGAAGATGCTGATGTAAAACCAAGTGATGACTCCTCTCAATTTATGCCGTTGCCAGATGACTTGCTTAGTAAATTAACTAGGCAAACTCAGAAGAAGATTGAGAGAGAGAGGAAGATGAAGCTAAAAAATCGCAGTAGCACTAGGAGAGGCAAAGAAAGGAAGGAAGAGTCTGCAGAGGATACAGATAATGACAAGGGCAAAAAGAAATTAAGTGTCTACAAGAAACGCAATGGTAAATCACCAAAAGGGAAATCAGATGAAACAAGTAACGCTAGCGGAGATGATTCAAGCGGTAGTTTATCTCCCAAGCGAGAGAGATCTGGAAAACAGTCCACTGCAAATAATTCTCACACAATACAAGGAAGAAAAAGTCGAAAAATCGGCAGATGTACCTTATTGATTCGAAGTTCTGACAAGAGAGTAGATTCAGAAAGTGACGGTTATGTTCCATACTCAGGAAAAAGAACAGTGCTTTCATGGCTTATTGACTCTGCAGTGGTGCAATTAAGTGAGAGAGTACAGTACATGAACCGTAGAAGGACAAAGTCGATGCTAGAGGGTTGGGTTACGAGAGATGGTATACACTGTGGCTGTTGTAGCAAAATCCTCACTGTTTCAAAGTTTGAGATTCATGCGGGAAGCAAACTGAGACAGCCATTCCAAAACATATATTTGGAGTCTGGGATTTCCCTTTCGCAATGTCAGATAGAAGCGTGGAATAAACAAGAGTCGTCCAAACGCAGTGATTTTCACACTGTGGGCACTGATGGTGATGATCCAGATGATGACACTTGTGGTCTCTGCGGTGATGGCGGGGATTTGATTTGTTGTGATGGGTGTCCATCAACATTTCATCAGAGCTGCTTAGATATACAGGTATCTGTACTTGATCATGCAAGCTAATGATTTGTGTATTTATGTCGTGTGCAGAAGTAATGGATCAATTTTTTTTTTTTTTTTTGGGCATTTCAATCCCTGAAATGTCTTGAGCCGCTTGTTCTTTTCCTCACGATTAACATATGCAGTTATGTGTTCTAATTGTAGGTATTTATTTATGTCATACTTGTGTATGAATCCACTTATGTTCAGTAGAATGTGGGAGTTAAGGGTTTGATGTGATGGAGAACTTACTTTAAATATTAATACTTGGAAGGTACTTGTGGAAGGAGAGAAAATCACCTGTCATTTGGTTCAAGATTTACAAGAAAACTTTCGCAGAATGGTGGGGGTAGCACCGGTAGAATATAAGATGAGGGAGAATAGATTATGGAGGTTTAGATAGTATCTATTTTAGATGCGGTAGTTGGGAGCAGTGATATGGTTATTGTTGAGGGTAGCACTGAAGGGAGGTCTAGACCAAAATTGACTTAGCAGCTGTAGTTGAAAAGGATTCAGGTTTGTTGGATATCACAGAACATAATGAACTCGACAGAGCTCAAAGATAGAACAGTTTCCTGTAGCCGACCCCCGTTGATTGGGTCTTAAGGCTCGGTTTGGTTTGGTTATATTAGTTCAAGAGATATGCATAAGACTAAGAGAAGCATGGATTTAGTTATGCAAGTGAGAGGCATATGGTATGTACATTTATTTCTTGGAAATGATTTATGACGTTTTGAATGTTTATTTTTTATTGCATTTGAGCATTAAGCTGCAGTCCAAATGAAGAAAATATAGAATTGTTGGACTTTTTTTTTAAGTTTCTATTGATGCGTATGTTGCACATGGAAGGTTCATCTCCCACTCTCATTAACACAGAGTTTCATGTTTCTAAAGAAGCAGAAAGCAATTCACATTCAGACGCTGTTTCCTTGTCAGATGCAAGACTCGAGGGCCATGTTTTCTTCAATAAAATCAGTTTGACACTTGACTTTAGTATAGTGTGTTGTTTTTGAACCTTCACTAGCTTGCGTTTAATGTAGAATTTTGTGGCAACTTTTGGCATTTCGATTAGCTTGTCCATACTGTTTTAGATACTGAATGGTTTTGGGCCGCATATTTTGGACCCTAGCCCAATTTTCTGTCTAAACAAAGTAGAGTTTTACAATGTGTTTTGGATGGATTTTCGACAGTGGGATATCCTTTTCTTCAAAAGATTTTACAAGATTCTTTGGTTGAAAAGAAGTTGGAAGAAAGACTGTTCGGAGAACACCTAGTTTGTCTATTTAAAGCTCCTGCATGGTTTCTTTCTACTTTTGTTCTCTTCTATAATTGTTATTTAACCGATGATGGGCCTTAGTAAGTGTCTAGTTATGGTAAATAATTTCTCTTTTTCTTCACAAACGAATTTCATTGTCAAATCCCAAGTTATTGTCAAGCTATTAGTGAAGTGATATAGGAAGAGAGAAAATGCCATATAAATTTGTGTCACGTTTAAAAAGTGACACAATTGTTTGTGTGTTAGAGCTTGTCCCACATTGGTTAATTATAACCTCTAAAGCTAGTGTATGAGCTTGAGCGGCCTCTCCATTCATTGCCAATTGCTTTTGAGTTGTATGCTTTAACATGGTACCTGAGCTAAGCTTGGGAGGCTTTTGGATAAAACTTTACGTCGTTGATGGGTGGTTCCCTATTTGTTTGTCGTTGATGGTTGATAGTTAGTCGTATGTGTTAGGGGTCGCATGTGCAGGTGAGTTTTAGAGCTTGTCCCACATTGGTTAATTATAACCTCCTAAGCTAGTATATGAGCTTGGGCAGCCTCTCCACTCCTTGCCAATTGGTTTTTGAGTTGGATGCTTGTGAGAGCCACTGAGAGGAGGGAGGTAGGGTTAGTTTTGGAACGACCTTGATTAGAAAAGTTTGTGAGTTGGAAGCTTCCGTGGTGCTGTGCAACTTGGTATTTAAGAAACTGTGGTTGTTTTGCTGAAAGAAATAGATATACGCATGGATGACGTGAACACATAGTGCTAACGCTAAAATTGTGCTTTATTTGTCTGTCTTCTTTAAAAATTGGATTTTATAGGCATTGGAGCTCGGTATATTCACATTACTTCTTTTTTCAGATGCTTCCCCCTGGTGATTGGCACTGCCCCAACTGTATATGCAGATACTGTGGAATTGCTGGTGAGGTTAGTGCTGTGGGAGACAGTACAACTGTTGGCGCACTTCTCACTTGCAGCCTGTGTGAGAAAAAATGTAGATATCTTACTACTCCTTGCTTTAGAGTTTGTGTTCGTGAAATGCTTTTTTCTCTTGCATGTTTTACTCATACAGAAGAATTTTCCTGATGTCGAAACTTCTGCCAATTTCAGATCATGAATCTTGCAGTCAGGAGAAGGAACCTGCTGATATAAATCGTTCATTTACTTCCTTTTGTGGGAAGAAGTGCCAAGAGGTATTGCGGTATTTTTTTTTCTTTCCAATTAATAAGTTTTGGACACCCTAATATATCGCTGTCCATGTTGAAAGAATTGAGTTGAAGCTGAAAACCTTCTACTTCTGCAGCTTTTTGACTCATTACAGAAGCTTCTTGGGGTCAAACATGAGTTGGAAGCAGGATTTTCATGGTCTCTCATTCACCGAATGGAGATTGACACAGATGCATCACAACGTGGGGTTCCACAAAGGGTGGAATGCAATTCTAAGCTCGCTGTTGCACTCTCTGTTATGAATGAGTGCTTTTTGCCTATTGTTGACAGGAGGAGCAGTATCAATTTGATACATAATGTTCTCTACAATTGTGGGTAAGCAGTTTTCATTTCTACTTGGTTGGGAAAGTCAAATTTTTGTGCGTATTCGAATCATCGAATTTTTGCCTGTAAATTTTTTTCATTCAACCTTGGTCTTGGTAATTACATTATGCATTCCTAGCATGTTTCTTTCCTGAAGCAGTTATACTGCAGCATGCAGTTGTTATTAATGTGCTTCTGTATTCTGTACATGTAAAAAATGATGCCTATGCTTTGTGAGCATGAGTACATGGAATTTTCTTGGTACTTCTGTAAAGCCCCATGTTTAATGATATCTATCATCTGGGACGATAGTTTTAACTGTTTGTTAAGTAGATAGCTGTCCCAAGGATGATGTACTTACAGTGGCGGATGCAGGATAATTAATGCGTGAGACCAAATCACATGTATTCATAAATTAACTACAAAAATCATCCTTATATACAAATAACACAATTTTGAGGGGACCTTTCTTCATAATTTTTACAAAAAAACCCTAAAATATAGTAGAAGTGACGGAATAATTGGGAGTCAGCAGGGACCCTGGCCCCAACATGCAGCCCCCTAGGTCCGCCCCTGTGTACTTAGACGCTGTCTTTGCATCTATTGGAGCTTTTCCATGTAAGTTATTTGTTTGCTTTAGAATGAACAGTTATTCTGGTTTTTAAATGCTTTGATAGTTTCCTCCCCATTTTTATTTTGCATTATTATTTCCACGCCCACAATTTTGTAGTCTCTTTCATGTGCTTGTTTGGCTTCCAATATAGATCCTGTCTTTCTCTTTACGTCATATGCTGACAATTCACTATATTATTATTACCTTCCAAAATTCAATGTACATACACATGTGGTTGTGTGTGTGTGTTTGTTCTCCAAAATTCAATGCTTGCTTATTTAATCTGTAGGTCAAACTTCAGTCGGCTAAACTATAGCGGCTTCTACACTGCTATTTTGGAGAGGGGCGATGAAATTGCTGCCGCAGCATCCATCAGGTATGATTCTTCATAGCTTTTTGTCATCTGTGTTGCATATGCAACTCTCCTTTGAGGACAACATATTTCTTGTTCATAGGACTGATTAACGATTTCTTGTGTCTGAAGCATAACTTTGAGGCACCATATCCCACAAGAGGATATTCCTGGCTACCACCTTTTTTTCTCCCTCATCTTAATGTCATGAGCTCATTACCCTCAACATTGTGTATGTTGAGGGTTAAGACCCTTGCTCTGAGGTTTAGTAAGATACCCTTGCTCTGAGGTTTAGTAAGATGTCCATATTTGACTAGCTATCTTTCGCCAACTCCCTGTGGGATTATTGCTCTCCTCTACTGAAGAATTTGCCCACAACTAGTTATTGATCTTGCTTTGCAGAAATATGCTGTGTTGAAGTTGAATCATCATTTTAGACCACTTTATTTGTCTTCCTATGTCATATAGTAGATCCCCTCGATTCAGATCTGGTTATTTTCGCTTTTTCCACCTATATGTATTCATAAATACGAACAATGTTAATTATGATGTTTTGTTATTGTATATGGTTAGGATCCATGGGACCCAACTTGCAGAGATGCCTTTCATTGGGACACGTCATATGTATAGACGCCAAGGGATGTGCCGCCGACTTTTAGGCGCCATTGAATCGGTAATGCTTGCATTTTTAACTGTTTCCATTATCTACTACTATGAATAGGATGAAACTAAGCTCCATTATGTTATTTTATATTTTCTTGTTATTTTTCTCTTTTTCTTTTTGGGGCATGATGGGGTGGGATGGTTTAGCTGCCATTGTCATCTATTTATTCTTGTAAAATATCCTGAGAACTTTTGGGTTTTTTTTTTTACTCGGTGAATCTTTCCGGTTAGTTTTGATCAATCATGCCAATGATTTATGATGTTGTATGTCTACTCTCAGGCCCTCGGCTCCCTCAATGTCGAGAAATTGCTCATTCCCGCCATTGCTGAGCACATGAATACATGGACTGCAGTTTTTGGTTTCAATCCACTTGAAGAGTCGCACAAGCAAGAACTGAGGTCGATGAATATGTTGGTGTTTCCTGGCACAGATATGCTACAGAAACCACTGGCAGAACGAAAAACGACAGGGGAAAAGATAACTGCTGACTCAGGTTTCTGTTGATTGCCATAATTGCCTATCCCAGGCCCATCCTTGAACTTTCATTTTCATTTCATTTTAGTTTTTGATTTATATTTGCGTTCTTTTCTTTAGATACTAAATCAATTCTGATCAAAGAAGATCTTCGTCTTGAGCCTGATTTGACAAAGAAATCAGATCCTGATTCCTCTTCGGGCCATGATCTCAACATTCACAATGATGATGTTATCATGCAAAATGCGGATGAAATTGATGACAAAGCGGCTGCTGTAGATTCTGGTTTGGAAGCCCCAGCTGTTCTCTTAGATGGTAATGCATTGTTGACTTCTTCGACGGGTGTTTCTTGTGAACCTAAAGTTGAAGTCTTGAGCGTGGAGAAGGCGACTCTTCAGTCTGAGTCTGTAGAATTGTCAACGGAATCTTCCGCTCACTTTATTAAGGGGCCACCTTCCTCAGATTTGCACCATAATCTCCTTAAGATGGAAAAGCCTGTGTCTGATCAGACCACAAAGGAATCGAACTCTGATTTGAGTCCTTGCATTTCGGATCACATGGAATACAAGTTGCATGTGGATTCAGAATCTGAAGCCAAAGTTGGCGAACCTGTTGAAGGTAATATCCAGTCTTTTGTGGAAGGTTATAAAGATGGAAATCATGATGCAAAGGTAAAAGTTCTGGATTCTTTGGGTGAAATTTCTGCCAAGGAAGAAAAAAACGTGGGAAACCCGGGTCTAATTTCTGTATCTTCTTCCAATGGCAATGATGAGTGTGGTGTGCAACTTGCATCTGATTTGAATCAACCAGATGCACTTCATCTGCCGAGCAAATTGATTGTGGCTTCAGTTGTCTCTAATGCGGTGGTTGCTTCTGATACAGGAGTTGCTATAGTAGAAGGTAATGATCAGTCTTCTGCTGCGAGTGACATTGGTGATGCGCTTGTTTTGGATTCTTTAGATGACAGTTCTACTCATAATGTGACTGAAGAAGTAGACAATAAGCCAGATCATGTTCCTCTTTCCAATCTTTGTGAAAAAAAGGAGAGTATTAAACAGTGTAACTCTGATTCGAATCATGAGAGTATATGTGAGGTTGAAAGTGAAATTCCTGTGGCCTCAGAAGTTTCTTATGAAGCAGATGTAGCACCAGTCAAAAATGATATTCGAACTTCTGCAGTGGGTGACACTGATGATATAGTTAGTGATGGCAAAGTTGCTTGTGTTGAACCTGATCTTGATTCTTGTGGGGAAATTTCTGCCCAGGGAAACGACATTAGTAAAGACCCGGAACCTCCATCTGTTTCTACACTTAACGTATCTGCTGGGTGTACTGCTCAAGTGAACTCAGCGTCGAACAATCAGAATGCCCTTGAGGTGGAAAGCAACTTGCATGCAGCTTCAGAAGTTGCTCTAGGTGGATGTAATATTCTTTCAAGTGCAGAAGACGACATGGGTAAAGAAGCTCAAGAGGTAAATGTCATAAATGAGGTAAATGTTATAAATGCTCCCGTCGAAATCTCTGCGGAAAATGCAACTGAGGAAATCAACGCGAATGTTGCAGTACCAATTCATACATCTGATGACAGTTCCGTTCAAGTTGAATCTGATCAGAATAATCAGAGTGCAGATGCAATGGAAGCTGAATTGTCATAGTTATTCTGAGGTTCAATCTGTTGGAATGAATTAGAAAGAAATCTTTGACATGCATTTCTTGCATTTTGATCTTCTGTCAGGTATGATTTTGGTAGCCATTTTCAATCATCACATGCGCTGGGATGCGGCTTATATACCTCCAGCATCGTGGGCTTTTTTGTAACATGAAATCAAACATATGAAAAAGCCATAAATTCTGAGGGAAATGACTTTCTGGTTTCTGGTCTGAGGTTGTGCACACTGTATATCTGTTACAGGAGGCTTCCAGTCGGTAGCAGATGTTTCTGCTGCAATCTACCGGAGTTGGTGTCGATATAATAAAGTCAAGTTCCCCGCCTTGTAATGCTGTACCTAGATCTTAGCCAGTGACTTCTGTGTGCTGAGTTTGTTAGGCCGATACTTTGGATTAGCTTTTTTTGATTTTGTACAAATCTAGATATGGGTTTGCGGTTTCCGAGGTTGAAGGCCTTGTAATCTGTCATATGAAGATGATAATTTTGTTGTTAGAAAACAGAGTTAAGGTAATTCTTGGGCAAGGCCTTTCTTGTTAGGCCCTGGAACTCCCATCATGTTTCATGTAATTTACTGAAGTTTCTGTAGTTGGAGAAATGCTGATGTAACAAGGGAACCTCTGATGAAAGTAGTCTGTTTACGTCATCTGTTTCTAGCTCCTCTTTGTTTGGTTTACTTTCTCGATGACTCTACAAAATACTACTTAGTAACAATTTTCGATTATCAAAATGCAAACCGTACTGTGCAGTAGCCTCCTCTATATATTCCAAGGGAGTTTACGAAATAGTACCAACTACGAATATTGAAAACCCTTTTTATTTTGATGGGTGGTTATGGAAAAATGTAAAATAAACAGCTGTGTAAGCCAAAAAAAAAAAAAAAGAAGACACAATCTACGGTGTTCTCGGAATGAGGGCAAGAGGGTTATTTTACACACGGATTTACCTAGACAATTGCTGACTAGGGAGAGGTGGAGTGAACCCTTTAAACAAAATACAGACAACCCAAACTTGCGATGCGGGAGCCAGCCCAAATAATACAAGCTCAAAGAGCCTCACTGCGTGTAGCAATACCATACCATGACCATGGTCTTCAAGGGGCTTATAACAAAGGTCTGACCTGTACTGAACGTTGACTTAGATTTTTTGAAATGAGGGCAAAAAGATAATTTCACACATGCACTCACATAGGCAATTGCTGATTAGGGAGATGTAGAGTGGACCTTATAAACACAACACACAATTTATGGTGTTTGGAACTCGAGAAAAGTGAGAAATGTAAGAGAAAATGAGAAGAAAATGTAATTCTCCCGAATGACAGACAAATTAAATTACTCCTATTTGCTTTGCAAGCCAAACAAGCCCTTATACAACACTCGGCCGCATTGGGCTTCTCCCACCTTGTCATTTTGGTTTCGCAGCTTTCCAACACAAATGGAGCTTTCGATTCGTTCTCATCTTCTCACCTCTCCTTCTACTTCTACTTCTTCTTCTTCTCCGTTGCTCAAAACTAGGGTTAGGGTTTCACAAACCAGTCTCATCCCACTCCGATTCCGACAACAACCACTCTCTTCAACTCATCTCCGCATGGACGCTAATCGGTCAACACTCACTCGCGCCTCCGTGGTCGACGGTAATGGCTCTCCAGCAATTTCCTCACCAATCGAGGCGGGTAAAATCTCAAACTTTTGTTTCTCTTCCAATTCGATTCCATTTTTTAGACTCCGTCTGTATTCTATTGATTAAAATGGAGGGGTTTGATATGAGGATTGAACAAAGTTATCCCCAATTTAGACTTCGGTAGTATGCATAAGAGTTTACTTTGATAGCTTTGTCATGATGGATATGAAATATACTGAAAATGTAGAAACTTTATATCCAACCCAACACTATAAGAATATTAAGTGATCATCCATTCCATAAAAAGTAATGTGGGATTGTATTCCTTAACACATAAAAAGAAGGTCTAGGAAGACAACAACATACACAACAGTTAGCACAACATGCCTTTGTGGCAGTATTTTATTGGCAACTGGATGGTTTGCTACTTTTCAATTACCAATAAGACTTTGCCACATAGGCATGTTTTGCAAACTATTGTGCGTTATGTTGTCTTCCTAGTCTCTCTCATAAAAATTTAGTAGGAGTGACTGGTAAGGATTGTAGTTAGACATTTATACTACTAAATTTAGGCTCCCTTTGCATAGCTATGGATTTCAAATGGAGGGTTTTGATATTAGTATTTGCCATAAATAGTTCCATTCTAGATTTGATGGTGTCCATGAGAATTTACTTTGAGAGCTTAGTCGTGGCGAATGCAAAATAACAATTTCGTTAGGGTGACTTTATGTCAAGGATTGTAGTACTAGTTATACAGTGATACTGTTACATTTTAGGCTCTGTTTGTATAGTAGCTCCTTGCTTAAATGGAGGGATTTGATTTTAGTATTTGAGAAGGTATGCATTAGAATTTTCTTTGAGAGCTTAGTCATGATGGATCTGAAATAACAATTGGATTGGAGTGACTTCATGTCAAGGATTGTACTTGTTCTGTGATACTATCGAACTACTGAAATACATCTCTTCGACATCTTATCCATGTTCGATTCTACTTCCACAAGCCATTTCTAACTAGACTACTTATGTTTTTTTTGGAGTTGAACATCGGGTCCATTCATTTGAAATCTACATCTCTCCACACAGAGCCTTTGGGTTTTCTTTCTCAATACACATTTTTCTGTTTGCTTCTTATGGTAGGTGCTCGAATTGGAGAAGTGAAAAGGGTTACGAAAGAGACCAATGTGTCCGTGAGAATAAACCTGGATGGTTCGGGTGTAGCTGATAGCAGCACTGGGATCCCTTTTCTTGACCATATGTTGGACGTTAGTATCTCTCTCATGAATTACTAATTTCAATTTCTGAGGTTATGTCTGTTTTTATGAATATGTTTATCCGGAGAAGAATTTTACCTCTATTTCAGTTCAAAGATGCATTTTTTAGGCAATTAAAGTGAAAACATATTAGAGTTTCTGCTGAACTTCCAACATTCCACTAGGATAAGTGAAAGATAAGTACTATTTGGTTGCTTAGAAGTTTAGGATGGGGATTGGAGAAGATAATTTCCATTCGACGGAGCCTTAAGCAAAGATTCCATTTTACATGTCCCTGACCAGACGTGTACCCATTGTCAAGAATTTACGATGTGAATTTTTGAAAACTGCTGAGGTTTTATATTTTTATTTGGTGCAACAGTTATGTTGCTGTGAGTTTTATGTGATAATTTCTGAGTTTTCTTTGGGTTTATATCAGCAACTTGCTTCACACGGGTTATTCGACGTGCATGTAAAGGCTACTGGTGACATTCATATTGATGACCATCATACAAATGAAGATGTTGCCCTTGCCATTGGAACGGTAACTACTTATCGATTTCTGTTCAATTAACTTCTTTTCTCCATGAAAGTGTTCGAATGTAGAATAGAAGCTGTAGACTGTAGTGGTCAACATTGCGTTTGCCATTTGCACCGAGTTCCTTTCTAATTAGTAGTTTCGGTTAATTTTTCTGTAAGGGGTTCTTTGGGTTTCGGCTATTGACTTTGTTGCTACTTCACATCATTCATTCTGGTGATACCTCATTTTTTTTAGCACTGAACTGTATCTGTACGTGTATAGAAACTAGAAAGCAGTGGTCTGGTTCATGCATGTATACGACTTCGAGTCTTAGAACTTAACTCTCTGGTTCATGCAGGCTTTGCTACAGGGGCTTGGTGACAGAAAAGGAATTTACCGATTTGGTGATTTCTCAGCTCCACTTGATGAAGCACTAATTCATGTGTCATTGGTATGTTGCCTGCACCTATGGTTTTTATTTTGTGTCTTTCTATAAATAATAAGGGGTTATCAGTCTAAAGACCCAGCTGGTACTCTGTTATTTTGGCTGCCAAGTGCTTTAGTACATGATTGGTTGCATGGTAAGTCACTTCGAGATAGCAAGGGATGGAGGCTGGAACTTCTTTTTGGTCACATGTTTTAGTTTGACAGAAAAGCTTATTGTGGCTCCGTTGTATGGATTCTAAGTGTTTGAACCTGGAAGTAACCCAGTATTTTGTGTTTGCATTTTGCAACTTGATCTCAAAAGCATGTCAGAGTAAAATGCCAAAGGATTGGGAACAGTGTTTGTTTTCCTGTGGGAAATTTTGAGCACCATGTTTTTCCTTGAAAATTGTTGAAAAAATGACGCGTTATGTACTACTTTTTGTTATATGTCAATTTTATTATTTTTCTTAGTCAAACTTGGCTATTTCTTATGTGTTCTGTATTTCTGATATAGGATTTGTCTGGACGACCACATTTAAGTTATGATTTATGCATTCCTACTGCGAGAGTTGGAACATATGACACACAGGTAGCTTATTTTTGTATGTTCTTTTTATTTTGTCTGACAGGGGTTGCTTGAAGATGTTATACTTGTATCTCTCCATAGTTCTGGCTATGATGTTATTTGAAAATTTTAGTACAGTCTATACTGCTATTTTGATCTTGGCCTTCTTGATTTAATGATTGCTTTACACTACTTTACTTATGAGTATCTCTCAACAATTTTGTTGAACATTTATGGGATTTGTTTAACGCAGCTGGTGGAGCACTTTTTCCAGTCTTTGGTTAATACGTCTGGCATGACCCTTCATATCCGGCAGGTATGTTGAATCTTCAAATTTCGTAAACCTCACAAACAGAACCTTAGGAAGAAAATTCAACTTGTCCACAGTCCGCATTTACATTATTCATGTGACGGAACTTTATGTGTTACTTCCAATCTAATGTGATTATTTCGGCCTAGTATTTCAGTACTTTATGTCAATACTTGACTATTTGTGGTAAAGTAATATCTTCGCTTTTGTCAAAAACAGCTTGCTGGGAAGAATTCTCACCATATAATTGAGGCAACCTTTAAGGCTTTTGCAAGAGCTCTTCGACAAGCTACAGAATACGACCCACGTCGTCGTGGGACTGTGCCAAGGTATGAGATACCTTTTTTTAAGGGGATTGCATGAGCAATTGATCCGACTCAATTTTTGGTTTCTTCAAATGGGCCAGTGTAGAGATGGTTTCACCAATTCATATTATAATCATAGGATTATGAAGATGCTTTAAAGAAATGGTTCAGCAGCTATTACACATGGGGTCATACTTAATTACATAATTCTGGCATGAATGAGGATACTCTTTGGTGTTTGTGTTGTATCTACTTATTTTTTCTTTTTAAAGTTAAATCTCAGCATAGGCCTTGTTCTTGGAAATGGTTGTTGACACCAACCCCTTAAGCGACCATAGCTCATAGGGGCATTACAAGGATCAAGTGCTTATTTATTGGCTTAATCATGGAAGCTTCAAGTAAAACTAATTCTACTTTTCCATGGAGTTGACTTTACGTAAGCGCATAGTATTCGGCAAACATGAACCGATAGAACTTATCAACTTAATAAGACTTTTCACCATTTTGTCATTGTATGCAGCTCTAAAGGGGTTTTGTCACGTACATGATACAAATCTTGAGGCAAAAGTGCGATGATTGTAATCATTAGGTATCACGTGCAACCTCTCCTTTTTCATCTTCTAGTTATGCACTTTGGGATTTCTCCTAATGATTTCCCCCTTATTGTGCAGCTATTTTCGTTGATTAAAGCAGTGCTGTTGCAGTAAACTGTATTGACATAATTTGGGGCTGTGTGTTCTGTTGCAATAAAGCTAAACTGATGTAATTTGGAGCTACATGTACTGGTCTGGCAACGAATGTTCAAGGGTGTTCAGAAGCTTGTGCAGTAAATTTAAGGGCGCTTAGGAAGCTAGATGAAACTGGGTACTCATAGAACGGTGTTAAACCTGGAGCTTGCTTTTCATTGGTTTGTAGATTGTTGTTCAAAGTGCGTATGTTGGCATGGATACCCGAGTTATAGGGAGAAAAACAAATGAGTGTTGTTCAAACCTGCAATTTCTAAAGAAGCTCCTTGTGGAAAAACAATGAAGAAGGGAATTGCGAAGATGTTGTAACATCTCTTGAAAGTTGAAACTTCTTTGCAATTTTATATAACCTCTGAAGTTTTTAAAAGGGATTATTACCTCTAGGTCTAGAAAAGAGATGTCTAATTATCAATAAGGTAAGTCATTTTTTTTAATTACCAATAACGTAAGTCACTCTTTTTTGGAGTTCAGGTTTAGGGTGCACTTTCCTATCGCCCTGTTTGTTACAGAGATATGTATATAAGGGAGGAAAAAGATATAATAAGAGGGGGATATAGAAGTAGATATGATTAGAAGGGGAGATAAAAATTTACTTTCTTTGTTTTGTGGTGGATATGAGGGGTGGATATAATAAAAGTATGTACACTTCCTATTTTGCCCCCATTGAATTTATTGCACCCAGAATTAAAAGATGAAAACAACTGGATCATTTTCCCACCAAACCCACTACTTGTCCTCCCATTTTGCAACCGCCGTTTGTAACTCCATTGGGTTTTTTCAATTCAAAGAAAACCCAGCAAATAATTGGATCAGGACCTCCTCTCTTCCAAGCCTCAACAAAAATTGCTTAATTAACACTTGAAATCCGACGACTGAAGGACCATCCCCCAATTCCTACTGATCGAAGTGGAAATTCATTTTTCAGTCATCAGAAAATGCCGGAGATCCCAAAATCAGTCTATTGATATGTATGTTTTGCTATCATTTATCACAATATGTAATTTTGGGGATTTCTTGTTACTTGTTTAGAAATCTGGGAGTAAATTCATTTTTCAGTCATCAGAAAATGCCGGAGATCCCAAAATCAGTCTATTGATATGTATGTTTTGCTATCATTTATCACAATATGTAATTTTGGGGATTTCTTGTTACTTGTTTAGAAATCTGGGAGTATCACTGATTTTCCTCTTTTGTTCATGACTTGAGTGCTACTTTGAGATTTACTTCTGAGGTTGTTTCTAATCGGCGACGGTCTCTGTTTAAATTCATCGCCGCCGCCGTCGGCCTCTCTGACCTGATCTTCCACGGTGATCGCGACGACCTCCCGACGTCAACTTCTATCTCTATCTCTATATCTCTCGCTGCGTGAAAAATGGCAGAGAAGGTGGGCCCCAGGGACGGATCTAGGAATTCTTCACAGTGGGGGCACTAATGCTAAAGTCAAGAGCAAGTAAACTAAATGATACTCCAAAATTTAGGAAGCTAATTTTGGGACTCCCTTTTTCAAAAGGCCGACGTCTATCTTCGTCGTCTTCCAATATCTTGGGGAATCATAATCGATACCTTCATCATCATCTCTCATCCAAGACTCGAATGGTATCGGTTGTGTCACCATCGGGTCGCCTCTTGATCGAGGCACCCCTGTCTGTCACTCGAAAATCTGGTTAAGTATGGAAAAGTATCTTTTTTCGGAAAGTTTCAATTTGGCCGATAAAAAGTCCCGGTATTTGTTCCTTGGATTTTTCTAAGCATAATGGTATAATTGGATGATCTTTTCAAGTACGGGAAGGTTGTCTTTTGCCTCTTTTCTTCGGAGAAAAACGTGTCGTTTTTCGCCTTTGTACTAAAAGTGGGGGGATGAGATTTTGATAAGATTGGAATATCAAAATTCTGGAAATGCCATTGTTTCCGAAGGGGGGAACTTCCTTATTTTCATAAATAAATTAAAGTAAAGAAAATCTTTACTTAACTTTGGTTAATGAAAATAAGTGTTCCGAATGGGGTACTTCCTTATTTGTTTTCCCTTAGTTGTAAAAAAAAAAAAAAAAATCCTGAAATTGAGGGGGGGCACGTGACCCCCCATGCCCCTGTGTGTGTCCGTCTCTGGTGGGCCCAAGAGGGGTGCTTTTGGTAATGTGGATCCGGGATTAAATTTAGGAAGGGGGAGTGGTGCCTAAATTTAGTACCCCTGCAGGGGTATATGGATATCCCAGGCAAATTTTATCCGGCACACCAAAATCAAACAAACACAGGATATGACTCAGCCGGATATGTATATCCGGGACAAATCTATATCCCTTCCTTATATACTGCAAACAAATAGGGCGATAGGGTTTTAGTGGTTTAGGCACTTTCATAGAGTACCCTAGGATTTTAGGCACTTTCATAGGATACCCTAGTCGTAGGGTACCCCAGTCATAGGGGTACCCTAGAGTTTAGGTTTAGGGTGCACTTTTCTATTATAGGGTTTTAGTAGTTTAGGCACTTTCATAGAGTACCCTAAGATTTTAGGCACTTTAATGGGGTACAATAGTCGTAGGATACCCTATGATTTTAGGCACTTTCATAGGGTATCCTAGTCGTAGGGCACCCTAGGATTTTAGACACTTTCATAGGGTGCCCTAGTCGTAGGGTACCCTAGAGTTTAGGTTTAGGGTGCACTTTCCTATTATAGGGTTTAGTAGTTTAGATACTTTCATAGGGTACCCGAGGATTTTAGGCACTTTCATAAGGTACCCTGTGATTTAGGCATTTTTATACGGGTTAGGGAGGTGATGGAAATTTTTCAGAGTTGGGCTTGACCTGCTGGTAATTATGGGATCCAATGGTGACCTGATGGTAAATGTCCCTTTTTAAAATCCAAAAAGTTGATGACAAAGATACTCTTTTACAAGGCCAGGGGAACATGATAAAGGATCACATGATCCAAAGATTGTTCTAGGTCAGCCCGGGTTAGTCCTGGTCGGTGGTTTGCCCAGCACACAGTTGACTAAGGTTCGATTATTGGGGTTAGGCCGCAATAAAATAATTTCTTGTAAATCTCTTTGTTTTGGACGACAGCCTGCCTTTGATTAAATTAGAAAGGTGATTAGTCGAAGTGCACGTAAGTTGTCCCGATCAATATATCCTTAGAACCCAGAAAAAGGGTTTGTTCTAGGTCATCATTTTCTTCTGTAGTACATCAAATACGCATAAGCATGCATGCACCTACTGATTGGAGTATAGGTACATTGCACATGCATATCTTTAAAGGACATTGACAATGTCTCTACTTTCTTTTTATCCGACTACAACCACCACCACCACCAAACCATGTGGTGGACAGGTAAAAATGGGCCACCACCAAAGAACCCACTTTGTCCCCAGCTTTTCTGCTCCTCCCTTCAATTTCCTTTGCTCTTTTCCTGATCCAGCTTCGGTTTCTGGGAAAGTCTCCACACTATCACCAGTCACCTCCGTCCCAAAATTAATGTTCGGTCTGCAAAATAAGGATTTAAAAATAATAGTACTATATTTTCTACAATAAAAATTTCAATTTTTTGCATAAATTAAAAAAAAGACCTCATGGATATTTAGTAAATTATTGGCAAAAAAGTTTGAATTTTCCTTAAAATTTTGCATTATTTTTAAGTTCTCGTTTTGCGGATAAGACATTTATTTTGGGACGGAGGGAGTATGAATTATCCCCTCCCACTTGTCTAACCATCCAAACAGCCCCTTCCACCTAATGCAGTCAACTTAGAACAGTGAAATACTAATGCTTGGCTTAGAAATTTAAAGAGATTTAAAAATAAAAATAATAATTTTGGCATTCCACTTTTTAATAATCATACTTAAAAATATCTTTTTGTGTTCAAAATGCATGCAATGCATTTTTTAAACCCCAATTCCAAAATCAAAAAATGAAGTGGTTCCGTGTATGGTTTTTCGATTTTTTTTGCACCAAACTAAAGTACACGAGGAGTACTTTTATTTGGTGCGAAAAAAATCGAAAAACGATACACGGAACTACTTTATTTTTTGATTTAAAATATCATGATTTTAGCATCTGGGTGCTAAAATCTTTTGGAAAACTAAGCCGCGCATCCTATGTCTATGTGTTTGATTAATACAGTATAACTTTCTTACGCATAAACATTTCATAAAATTAGGTTAGGTCTAGACCGGATTTGGGGTGGGTGCTATGCGGTAGGTGTTGTGCGCCGTGTTGTGCGGCAAAACTACGTCATTTTGCTTGATTTTTGTACACACTTCCAAAGCTTCCAAGGGCCTTGTTTGGAGGAAGAAAAAACCATTACAAAGTGCTTAAATCCAAAGTGCCTAAACTCTAAACATGAAGTGCCTAAACCCAAAATGCCTAAATCTAAGTGCCTAAACCCTTTATACCCTACCCCAAAGAGCCTAAATCCCCTAAAATTGAACCCCAAAATTAAACCCCACACTTAACTTTCCAAACAGGGCCCTTGGATATACTAAGAAAATGAGCAAAACGACATAGTTTTTTTTTTTTGCAAGGCAAAAAGATTTTAATCTTGAAATGGAAACAAGATTAAAAATACAAGGCAACAACAGAACATGCTCAAAGAGCAAAAAAATCCGCCCAAACCGAGACTCAAAACCAATGATTGGCAAGGAGCCAATCATGGACACCTGCAAGCCAAAGCCCAACATCCCAATGGGTCAAAGAACCCAAATATACAATAAACAGCTCATAAACCCCCAATGGCCTAAAAATGCCTAAATAAAATGGGTCAAGCCCAACAAGACAAGCCCAATAAGAAAACCCTAATCTGCTCCTTGCTCCATCAATGTCACCATCGCTCCATGGCCACCTGAAGGAGACAAACCGCTGCCACGCTGTCACCGGAGACCCGGGGAACAAGCCCCTGTTGTTGTCCCAGAAAACAGCTCGGCCGCCCCACCACAGTAAGCAACACCAAGCAACCCATCAACATCTATGGCCTTCGTAAGCTTCCCAACACCGCACTCCGAACGCACAGACCCCAACCATCATCAACCGCAGTCGCAAACCCCAACCATCATCAGCCGCAAACCCCAACCATCATCTAGCGTCGTCGCCAACTGTCAGCAGCATCAAAGCCCTGCAAATCAATAAAAAAAACCAGCCACAACACACGAACTTCGCCGCTAAGCAATAAATCGGAGAGGCCGAACAACCAAAACAACTGATGGCATGTGAAGAACAAGGCTGACCCGCCACCACCAGCAACACCGCAAGCCGCCGACGAAGAAGATCGTTAACACTAGCCGAAACGCCGTTAGGCATAAACCCGGAGAACCCAGCAGATCTCCGGAGGTAGTGAAGCAGCAACTAAGGCGAGAGGGATGACAGAATGGGAAGAAAAAAGAAGAAGAAGAAAGATAGGGAGAGAGAAGAGAAAAGGAGAGAGAGAGGAGAAGAGGAAAGGCATGGGGGGAGGAGGGGAGACGCCGCTCTCCCCCCCCCCCCCCCCCCCCCGCACACACACACACACACACAAGCGGAATAACCTGGGCGGAAGAAACAAGGATTAAAGAGAGAGTCTGTAGACAACATGGCGCACAACACATAGCGCACAACGCCTCCCCCCGGATTCGTCTAGACCCCACAAAGGGCATAATACATACCTTGTGCCACGTAATTTTTCAGTGGTCTTGGGGCATCATGAGACCAGAGTGCAATACCATATGGTGTCCTAAAATCTCTCAACACTACATTCTTGTAGGCTCCAAACCCAACATCACTCTCAATATTTCTACAAGGATCTATATGCTTAGGGCGTGTTCCAGTAAGACAATTTTTAGAATAAACTGGTTTTTCACAGTTTTTTATGCGATGTAATGTGAGAGAATAACCTATCTTGGTTTTTGAAAAAAACTGCTTTGTTAAAACTGTTTTTAGTAGTGAACTCCATAGACGTGTGATGTTGAGATGTTTTTGAACATCAAGAGGTAGTATTCCCAAGACCACCTAATAAATTTTCTTTATATATAACCATAGACCCTCATTTCCTTGTAGAGCCCAAGTTGAGCTCTGCCCGCCCAAAACTAGCCCGGCTCGAGCCCAAGCCCAAGCCCAAGCCCAACCTCAAATAATGGAGCTAAACCTTGGCTCCTTTATTATTGAGGTATTCGAGGTTAATTTGTTTACTAAATAAACCTTTAGAGCATCAGCAACAGCTAAGCCAAAACCCATTTTTGAGGCAAAATAGAGAAGAGGAAGAAGAAAAGGGAGGTGCAACAGCTACTCTAAATCACTGTTCACCATCCATATTTGAACAGTTCCTAGGTAAAAATACTGTGGCACTGTTCACCAGCCATCCATTTTTTTTTTATTGTTCTCTCTCTCTCTCTCTCTCTCTCTCTCTCTCTCTCTCCTACCATCCATTGAACAGATCGGAGACATAGAACCCAAACGACGACGAAGGGTATGGAGGCGACGAACAACGGCACTGGGTATGGAGGCGACGAACAGATCGGAGACACAGAACCCGAATGACGACGACGGGTATGGAGGCGATGAACGATGGCGCTGGGTATGGAGGCGACGACGAACAACGACACTGATTTTTGGAATATATATATAAATATTTTAAAAAACAAAAAATAATATTTTAATAAAAAGATAGGTAAAATGGGTAGTATTGTTGAAGTGTTGATAGTGACAGGATAGCTATATGCACTGTGCATCAAGTTTTTTGGCCAAAAATTTGGCTTAGCTGCTGTTGATGCTCTTATAACAAGCTAAGCCTCTACAAATGAGGAAAACTTTTATAAACGAGTTGAGTTCCAAGTTTCTCAAACTCGTCTCATTTACTAAACGAACTTAAAATTTGAACACGAACTTGTCACGTTTACTAAAGAAGCCTGAACTTGACTTGTTTACTAACGAGCCCTCGAATCGCATGCGCACAACGTCGTTTTTTTCGATTCTAAGGCTATGTTCCACTAAGAAAAAATTAGTTTTGTTTTAACTAAAAAACTATCCCATTCCACTAAAAAATTCCCACAAAAAACCAACAAAAAAACCACGTAATTCCACTAATCTAAAAAAAACCAAACCACTTTAATCATGTAAAATTACGAATCTGCCCCCCTTCAAACCCCTTATCCTTTGGGTACAAGGGTAGCTCGGTAATTTGGTAACACAATTCAAAAAACCAAAAAGCTAAAAAACTAGTTAGTGGAACTAGTTGGTTTTTTTGTAAAACTAAAGATAACAAAAAATTTAAAAATCAAAAAATAAGTTAGTGGAACATGACCTATCAGATGGTATTTTCCAAAACAAAAATGTGATTATCAGATATTAGTCAACAAAGGGAAATTCAGGTGATGGTAATGAAGTTTTTAAAGAGTTGTTCACAAGGATGCTTTTAGAAGCGGCGTTGCCAAAAACGCTCAACACGTGGCCCTCAATCCCGTCGTTCTTCCTTCAACCTTCGCTTTATCGCCACCACCAAACTCCTCTCTCTCTCTCCCTCTCCCTCTCCCTCTCCCTCCCGGCTTCCTCTCTCACAAGTCAAACCCTCCAACTCGAACGCTGATAGAGCCCACAATGGGCTCCCTCCCTGACCCCGGCGGCGAGTTCAACTCGCCAACTCACCAACCGCCGCCGAGTTTCGACGAGTTCCAGAAACAAACCTCGCTAATGACCACCTGCACTCTCCTCTGGAAAGAGCTCACCGATCACTTCACCTGGCTCGAACAAACCCTCCTCACCAAATCCGACTCACTCAAATCCAAACTCCAAACCCTAGACACTCAAACCAACCACTCCCTCCATATCCTCGACAAGCGCGAGTCCACCATCGACGACGCCGTTTCGATCGCTGTTAAGAAGGCCGAGGAGCTGAAATCCGTTGCTGTAACCAGTCTGGGAGAGGAAAACGACGTCTTTGGTGGAGGTGAAGGTGAAGTTGACGATTCTGATGGATTGTTGTTGAAGCTGAGATTTTACTGTAGGAGAATGGATGCTGAAGGGATGTGGAGGTTTGTGACTGGCAGGAAGAAGGAATTGGAGGGGATAAGGGCTCAAATGCCGGTGGCTTTGGGTGACTGCATCGATCCGGCGAGGTTCGTGTTGGAGGCAATTTCGGAGGTACTTGATTGTTAATATTACGTTAAATCGTGTTAATTAGAAAGGGGGGCTGATTGAGGTTTGAACACAAAATCTATTATGTGCTCTGATTCTATATTAGTGCAGACTAAATTAACTGGGGCTGTTTGCGAGCAGCTTTCGGGTCATTATGGGCTCGGCTATATTAGTGTAAATGAGTCGGGCTCGAGTTTTGAGCTCCTTTAGTAAACGAGCCGAGCTTGAGTTAATTGTAACTCAATTCAATTATAAAAGCTCGGCTCGTTTGTTGAGGCTACAAACCAAGCTCGAACACCTTGATGAAAAAACAAACTGAGCTCAAGCTCAATTATTTGCGTTGGACTCGAGCTCGAGCTAGACTAGTTTTGAACGAGCTGAGCTCAAAGACGTCAAAGCTCGACTTGGCTCATTTGCAGCACTATTTGTTTGAGCAATTAATCAAAAATTCATTTAAAGCAACTCCAACCAAGCTCTTAAAACTCTTAAATGGAGGTCAAACTTGACCCAACCATGTCCCACATGGTAGCTCCGAAATGGGGATAATTTGATATTTGGAGGCTCAACACCAAAATGCACCATTTATGTAGATGTATATAAGTTATTACATATAGCTACAATGTATACAAATGAGAGTTGAGACCGATATTAGATATATCCAGTCAGTACTTAAACAATTAAACTTAAAATTTGGAGGGTTTGTTGAGTTTGTAGGAGAACAGGAGTATTTTAAGTGTATATATAGACATGGATAGTTTGGAAGGTAGATTTTGTTTCAGAGGAAGTGTATCAATAGACATGGAGCATTGGGTTGGAGCGTGTACGTATAGGGATATGCTGACGGAGCAAAAGAGTTATTTTTTGAGTCTCTGAAAGATGCTCTGAAGTTGAAGGTGTTGCGAGGGTTAACTATATATAATTTACATTCCCAACAGGTGTTCCCGGTCGACAAGCGGGCGGAGAAGAGCGAGAGGGCAAACGATTTGGGCTGGGCCTGTGTTCTGATGTTGGAATCATTGATTCCAGTAGTGATTGACCCGATTCTGGGCAATTCACGGCTTTTGGTGACACCGAGCGTGAAGGAACGAGCAAAGGAGATAGCAGAGACGTGGAAGAAGAGCTTGGACTTGCGCGGGGGGCTTGAGAATGTGAAGACTCCTGATGTGCACACATTTTTGCAGCATTTAATTACTTTCGGGATTGTGAAGAAGGAAGATGTTGATTTGTATAGGAAGCTTGTTGTTGGGTCGGCTTGGCGGAAGCAAATGCCCAAGCTTGCCGTTTCGCTGGGTTTGGGTGATAAAATGCCTGGTATGCAGTCAACATGTCTTTGTTTTGATATTTTTGCTTCTGGTTTTTGTGCCCTACCATTAGAACATGTTGCTTGTATTAATTTACGTTTTCTTGGACTAATTCTTTTGAAATAAACCACTTCAATGCCACTTAGACCATGCATTTTACTTTTTCTTTAGGATTTTTTTTGGGGGTAAATTTTTTGGCTGCCCCTGTAATTACACTGCAAGTCTGCAACACAAGTAGGCGACTCGAGACTTCTTTTACAACATGAGTTGACTAGTGGAATTGGTTGCCCTGCCCCTGTTATACTCTGGCAGAATCATGTGTTCGTTCTTTTCTGCCCGCATTCTACTTATTGTGACGTAGGACGGTTTTAGGACACTTGAGTATTACCACCTACAATAGGAATCGTGGTGGTTTATGGTGGAAAATAAGAATAGGAATGGGGTAAGTGAGCAAAGAAGGAGAAAGGAAAGAATGGGGCGCTTCACCCTCGCAAGGGTTAAGTGGTTTCTGCAAGGATGGACCGCAACCTAAACCCCAATCACAATGGCCCCAGTCTTGTAAACTCAATGCATTAATCAACTCTGTCTTGGAAAGAAAGATTACATCCATCTTATATGCTATAGGCTAAACAATGGCCTTTTGAATGCCTAGAAGTCTTGAGTGAAATGAACCTAATTAAATGCATGTGAATGGACCTAACTAAATGCATACAACTATACAAGGTATTGAGACATGTGAATGAACCTAGATATAAAGGCATACATAGAATCTAATAAAGACTGCATGCAATGATTTAACATACTGCGTTTAATGTGCATTGTGCAAGTACTAGATTCATGACGACCCTTGACCTAACCCTACCAACTACCATGGATGACCCAAGAATGACCAATCCTTGAATGACCCATGCTGCCCTTTGATTAGGATCGTTGCAATTAGCCAATTACCAAAATTCCCTCATCGAGCACTTTACTACTTCTTGTTGTCCTCATCATATTGTTTCTTACCGTCAACTTAAAACTGCTTTATTTCGTACGGTTGTCCAGTTTTTGATGTGACCATGTGGAGCTTTCTTCAATTAGGAATATGGAAGAAGCTGGAGGCAAGCATCTGCTCTCAAGTGGCACACAAACTATATCCACTTAGAATTGGTTGGCGACATGAGTTTGTCTTAGGCACTGGAGGAAGCCCAACGTATATTTTTAGCCTTTAGGTTATTTAGGCACATGTTCTAATGCACAGTAGTGTCTTGCAGAAATGGTTAGAAGGGTTAATGTTGATGATTGTTTCAATTATCTAAGTCCCTAAAACCAGACAAACTTGAACTTCAATTTCCATTTGAAACTTATGAGTCATGACAGTTTAATTTACAAAAAGTCGTAGTAAAGGACTTGCAAGCATTGAGTGCATGAGCAGGATTAGCCAACGAAGAATTTGAACTTTCATGTTCTCGGGAGGTTGAATGATCTAAATAGCCCCAGTCTTCAACTTTGAAATTCACTTTATAGCACGGAGCCAGAGACTTTGTATCACCGTTGGTTGGTTGATGGCTCAATTGTCATCCAAAATTTAATTAGAAACTAAATTGAACTCTAGTGACATTCTCTGTCTGTCCCATCGTTTTTTGTCCATTTTGGTTGTCTTGCCATTAATCAGATCAATAGACAAATATTTCTGCGAATAATTTTTCCTATTTTTTTCACCAATCACAAGATCTCAATTAGTAAGTGCATGATCGTCGAAAATGGACAAACAATATAGTATCGAAGAAGTATGTTAATGCGATGTAATATTACCTTGAGAGCATATACTTTTATGACTCACTCAAAAGATGTTCATTGAAGGTACTTAATTGTTTATGTATCTGAGTTTTATAATTCAATTGAATTCTAATTGTTTTATTGGTGGTGCTAGCCTCTTGTGAATTTGCTTTCTCAAAGCATTTGCTGTAACTTTTCTGATATACTTGGAGAATAACACGGGGGATTCATAATTGAGTTGGGATTTTTGTGTGCAGATATGATTGAAGAATTAATCAGCAGGGGACAGCAGGTTGATGCGGTCCATTTTACTTTTGATGTTGGCCTTGAGGATAGGTTCCCGCCTGTTCCATTGCTCAAGGCTTTCCTGAAAGATGCCCGAAAAGCTGCAGATTCTATATTGGATGATCCTAACAATTCCGGCCGAGCTGCGGTACTTATTTATGCATCTTTGATTTCATTATTTGTGACTGATTTTTACAGCCATTACTAACCTTACAACATAATGTTCCTTATATTTTCTGTCTCTGCCTTGGTGGTCCACATACCTTTTTTTTTAGCTAGCATACCTTTTTCTTTCTGTTTGTTGAAAGGCACCATAACTGTCATATTTCCGAAATAGTTCAATTTGATATGGTAACTATGCAGTTATTGGCATGTATCAACTTGATTCTCTTCATTAGAGGGGTTTTACATGCTCTTAACTGGTGGTAATTACTTGAATTTTGCAGCATCTTGCTGCACGCAAGGAGCAGTCAGCACTTCGGGCTGTCATCAAGTGCATTGAAGAGTACAAACTTGAGGCGAAGTTCCCATCAGAAAATCTCAGAAAGCGACTTGAACAATTAGAGAAAACCAAGAATCACGAGAAGAGAAAGCCATCTACTGTCCCTGCCAACAAAAGAACACGAGCGAACAATGGTGGTCCAATGCCTCCCGCAAAAGCTGGTCGCTCTACAAATGCTTATGTGTCATCTTTTCCTGCGGCTCTGGCTCATGTCAGGTCCCCATCGCACACTCAATACCCAGCTGCTGGGGTCCCACAGTATCCTGCTGGACCTTCCATGTACGGAAGCAGGAGTCCTCCATCCAACCTTTATGCTTACTCACCCGAAGCAGTCTCCCCTCCTCTTACTGGGTTCTATCAAGTAGCCCCAATGAGCTATCCTTCTTATGGAAGCTATGGAAATGGTGTTCCACCAGTTTATCATCAGGCCTATTACCGGTAGACGTGACAATTAAGATGGTGACACTGATACGATGGACCTAATCACAAAATGTTCTAGAAATGGTTTGTAATCACTAACCTTTTAATGGTAGCGATGTGTGGTAATCCTTTCTTAAGGACTCATTCTCTTTCTAATGTTGGCTAAACTTGTAGAACTATGTGTGTGTGGAAATTAATTCAGAAAACTTGTACAAAAAGCTCGGGGTACTACAACTGCTGTTGTATTGTAGCATGATGCTCGGCCAATTTTCTCTGATCCCCTTGTTTCTTTGATTGTTGGGTAAGATGGACGAATGCCGTCCTCTGGTGCAAGGCTTGAACTTTGTTTGATTCGGATTGGCTGTTTTCTGCGAAAATTTATGCATTTAGGAGCGTGTACAGGGCCGCACAGAGTTTGTATTTGACTGTCGAAGTTGCCCTATCAAGTAGGAATCCAGTCTTTCGTGGAAGGATAGGTTTTTCCAAACTTGTTTACGGAATGGGTAAGTAATTGAGTTCTGGGATTGATTTATTTTTGGAAACTCCAGTTTCCTGTGGAGGACAGGTTTAAAGACCCGAATGCCTCTGCTGAAGCAAGCATGGAGTCTTGATATGTTTTCAGTCTATTACTCGTCAAATACGAGTGCATTGTTTCTCTTCCTGAAGAAAGTCCGGAACTGAAGAGGATTCGTTATTAAGTTTAAGCATATTTTCCCAAATCGATTTCGAATGAGCCTAAGTAGGCCGAATAACGGGGCCACTTAGGCCCTTACCTGATGGGTTAAGCCCAACGAGGAGAAGCCCTAGCCCAAATGTAGTTTAATTGGTGATGCCATGGAGAGCACGAGTTTAATTGGAGTCCAAATCTAGTTTCTCTATATAAAATACATGATTAACACTAGAGAAGAATGCGGGTTAAGTGCAACGCGAGTGTGAAAACGTCTTTTAAAAATATTTAAATGTACGCGAGTGTGAAAACGTCTTTTAAAAATATTTAAATGTACTAAACTTGGTGAGAGCGGAGATCGAGAGCGTGAGCACAGAGCTGCTCTAAAGGACCGGAGTGCCTTCAGGAGGTTGCGTACAGCCAATTAGACCTAACCATTTGCTTTGCATCGTCCTCTCTAGTTGTGGCCGCGAAAACCACAGAGAGAGAGAGAGAGAGAGAGAGAGAGAGAGAGACAAAAGCCATCACTTCTTTACTCTGAATGCAAGAATAAACAGCCTCCTTGTCTTCGTTTTTTGGATCTACACTTTGATTCCTTGTATGCATTCAAGTCTTTCTATCTCTTTCAGTTCAAGTCCTGCAGAAATTCGACGAAACCTTTTTCACCTACCAACTGTTCGATGAAATGCTTCTTAGAACCCCATCATAAAAACTAAACCCAATTCACACCTATTCCCACCCCAGTTTCACAATTCTCAACCCCTCCAACAACACCGACTCCAATCTTCGTAGCTAAACCCAAATGACATTATTTTTCTCAAGACGATGCACCACATTTCCACCATTGGCGAATTCCCATTCTCTTTTAAGAATCCTTTCTTTTTCTTCTACTACCTTTCTAAATAGTAAAAATGAAGCATCCTCAGTTAAGGACAAGATAATTGAATCTGGAAAGGATAGAAGTGGGGTTCATCTTTCATCGTTCTTTTCGAGCGGTGGAGCTCATTTGGAGGGTTGTAAGATTGAAATTGTAGACGATGAGTTGTGGCGGGTTTCATCGGGTATAGCCGAAGCGTGTAGAGGAACGGGTGTGGCATTGGAAAGGAAGGGTTTTGTTAAGGAATCAGCTGATGAGGTGGTTAGGAATAATGATCCAGATTTTGATGATGTTGAGGATATGAGAATTAGGGGAAATCTTTTCTATAAGCTTGATAGGGATTCCAAGGAGTTTGAAGAATATAGTTTTGACTTCCATCGCAGGAAATCATGGAAGAATAAGAATGATCAGAAAGAGAGGGAAAATAAGAAAAGCGCAAAGAATAAAGAAGAGAGAAAAGAAATCAAGAAGAGGGAAACGGGTAATAACTTGGCGTCTGGAGCTGAAAAATCCTTGATAAATAGAGAAGTGACAAGAGAATTCAACAAGAGGGAAAACCCATGTTCTAACTTGGCTTCTGGAGGTGGAGGACTATCTAAACTTATTACAAATGAAGCTCTTAATTATTCGATTCACGAAATGGAAAAAGATTGTGTCGGGAAGAAGATGAGGACTCCCACCTTCAATCAGATCACAGCTCCTTACCATGAACCCTTTTGCTTAGACATTTATGTATCTAAGGGATCAGTTCGTGCTTGCATTATTCACCGGGCGACTAGCAAGGTCGTTGCCGTGGCGCATTCTATATCCAAGGACTTGAAATTTGACCTGGCATCGAAAAAGGATGCAACAACTTGTGCTGCAGTGGGGCAAGTTTTGGCTCAGAGAGCCTTGGCTGATGACATTCATAATGCGGTTTACACGCCAAGGAAGGGAGATAAATTGGAGGGGAAGCTTCAGATTGTTCTTCAGTCTATTATTGATAATGGGGTTAGTGTGAAGGTTAAGATCAAGCAGAGAAAAGTAAAGAAAACTGGTTACTTGTCTATTCTTAGGAATCACATCTCTTAGTAGAGAAAGTTGGTTTGAAGTAGAAGAGGAGGAAACAACGCCAAACTGGCAAAACTTCAATGGGAATTTTTAGATTTCTTGAAAACAAAGAAGATCTTATGAAGTTTGCTTTTTCGCCGAGGAGAATGGAGAAATACTCATCAATAAGAAACATTGTCCATTTTCATGCACTTTGAAAAAAGGTTTATGTTTACAAATCTGTTAATTGGTTCGGTTTTGCGTGGTTTCTGTGGTTGCTTGTCATGTCATATATGTAGGTGGTTGTATTTGTGACCTAATGAATAAATAACTGAAATCCTTTTCTAGTTAACATACCAGTTATTCGACTCCATTGGACTTATACTGAAATCTTGCCTTTCATGTTTTGTAATTTTGTTCAAACTGATATATGGAATCACCAGAAGAACTGGGTGATGTAATTAACTGTTCAAGAGGCCATATTTAGTTACAAAATTTTGATTATTTGAAGTTTTAATTGCTGATGAGTGGAGCATCTGCAAAGTCTTATCCCAATCGTTCTCGGAAAAAGGTACTTTCGGCCTGTGAAACTGGCTGTTTCGAGGTGGCGAGATAAAACAGAAAACAGTTCTGCGATAATGGTAACAACAGCCAACAGGTACCACAAATTAATTCCCTAGCTTCACAAGAAATTTTTCAGTGCCGAGTGGGTATTGTCCATGTGGTTCCTGCTTGGCAATCTCAGCCGTCCATAACGCGATCCAACGGTTCGGATTTTAAAAAGAGAAAAAGAAAAGAGAGAGACTGTTTGGGTGAGAGGAGAGAGAGAGAAACAATCTGGGCCGCCCAAAACACATTTGAACGGTTCGGATCATGCTTGAGTACCAAGTGGCAATACCCACTCGTTCCTAGCTTCATACTTGAATCCTTCTCTTTAACTCAACAACACTATGAAACCAACTTTAAATTCCAGAACTCAAATTGATCAGGCACAGCTTGCCCTTTGGGGTTGGACCATCATAAATAAGCCAAAAAGTAAGTAAACCGAAAAGTTGTTCAGATTTCAGACAGAAACCAAATACCAAATGGTCCCAATCGGAGGAAAATGGCTCATAACACATGGTGTGGCCAGTGACTCCTGTAGGAGAAAAACTTTGGTGCAAACAGGGGCTGACGTGGTGCTTGAGCGCGCATCTCAGCTGTCTAAAAGTGTTTTGCCGCTCACTTTTGGACAGCCGAGATGTGCGCTGAGTATTGTCTTGTCGTATCCAGCCGGCACCCAAGTTTTTCTCCCAGCATGGTTTCACAAGCAAACAAGTTTTTCTTTTTCTTTAGCCATACACAAGCAAACTAGTTTGACAGCCTACTTCCCTCTCCTTTTTGTGACTCTGCATCAAGTACTGTTTAAATGAACTGAATGCCATAACTTGGAAAATCATTTCCCAATAAGTGTCTGAAAATGAAAATGTACCAAAAAATATTACTTGCTCCTTTGGTGGTGCTCCAGAGGCCTTTTCATTCACACGTTTGTCTGGGCTACACCACTAAATGTGTGGCTCTGACACAAATTTGTGGTAGATCGAGAAACCTCTAGAGCACTGCCTCCTGAATAATCGCTCGGACATGTAGTGGGGTCTTCCAAGGGTGGAAGTAAGAGAAGGCTAAGGTGGGCTACAGCCCCGGGAGGGTGGAAAAAAAGAGATAAAAAAACTTTAAATGTAAAATCATAGCCTAATAAATTTTAGCCTACCTCATTTTTGTTGTGTAACCCAACTCATTCTTTCGGGTGAAAAAACTGATTTTCGTACGGATTCAATAAGAGATGAATTCTACTCTCTAAAACATTGTAAAGTCATACTTCAATAGTGTACATTTTTTTACTTTTCTTTGTATATTTTTAAACATTTACATATTTATGTACAAATTTTAGTTAGCTCAGGATAAATTATAGTCTTGGTTCTGCCTACGTCTTCTCAATATTAACGAATCGCAGTATGAATGCACGTAGACAAGGAGCAATCTTAATCGGTCCATTTTCATGGGGTCCCCTACAAAAATACACACTTTGAGGTGAATGATTTGAGGTGACTAATCTATGGACTGCCAATCTTTTTTGTTTGCACATATATATGATTGCCTTCTTTTGCGTTATTCCACTCATCTGATTAGACCTCTGGGGCTCAATCAGTGTCATTTATCGTCTTCCACTTGTTTCTCTAGATATGAAGCATATTTTGCTCCTGTTTTGAGCAGATCTTGATAGGGATTCGGATGGTTTTCTGCAGTATATATTTCCATGGAGTTCATATACTTAGTGCTGGACGATACGGAAACAGAGAGTGTATAGTGAATAAGAGTATCGGGACACCAAAACGATGGGAAAGTTTTCGGTTTTGTGAGCCCAAAAAGTACGGTGCTACAGAAGTTTAGATGGGGTTCACTTGGAATTGATTGAAATCATTTAATTTACTGTGCCGTCGAGTTGGCAATTCTGGTAGGGAAAAGAAATTAGGTTGATGAGATATTTATAGCTTTATGATCAAGGTAGGGACCTTTGTTTGTAAATTTCGTGCAAGGAAGCTTGCATCGAACCATACACAAAATGTGAGTGTTTTTTTTTAAAAACGTGTTTGAAAATACGATTTCATGTTCTCACATTACTCACATTCTGTGTATGGTTCGATGTAAGCTTTCTTGCGCATAACATTTTTCCTTTTTTCTCAATACACACTAGTATTTGTTTTACTTTTCAAGACAATTAGCATGATATGGTAATCTTTTTACGGATATCTGATTGATTTTCTGCATGAATAATCTACTTAGCGAACATATAAAATGAGCTTTTCTGATCAAATCATAGGGTCTCGAGTGGAGTTCATTGATTTACACGCATACACTTGATATGGAGACTTGGGGTCGCAATACAACCACAATATGTTATATTCCCTCCATCCTCATTTTTGGGTCATAGTAAGCACCTTTTAATTTACTGTCCCCCAAAATATTGTCTTTACGTAAGGCCTCGTTGGGAAGGGGGATTAGCCCTCGGATTTCTTTTCACCCCCGGATAAAGGTGGGTCCTACTCCATATCCACCGTTTGGAATGGCAAAATTACTCCCGGATTACTTTTCCCCCCTTCAAAACTTATCCGGCTTTGGAGGGTTTGAGGGGGATAACTTTTGGGCACCCCCCCTTGCCCAAAAGTTATCCGGGTGGAGATGGCGTTAATTGGACGATTATACCCTTCCTTATCCCCCCCCCCCCCCCCCCCCCCCCCCCCCAACCCCAGCCTCCATCTCTGTAATTTTTTTCGTTTTACAAAAAACAAAGAGAGAAATAGATGACTGGAGAGAGGGAAAGAGAGGGAGAAAAAGAGAGAAGGAGAGGAGAAGAGAGGAGAGAAACCTGCTATTGCAATTGCCGGATCTGTTTTGCAGTTGCCTGAGCTGTTTGGAGCACTACCGGAGCTGCTTGGAATGTTGGCCGACCCTATTTTGTTTTTCAGGGGTTTTATTTTGGTGGGGAAGAATGGTGGAGATGGTTGAGGGTTTGAACACGTGAGTTTTGCATTCCTATACTTAATTTAATACGTAATCAAGTTTAACATTGCACAAGGGCAAAATAGTCATTTGGTAGTTTTTTCCCTTATCCATCCACTCTTATAAAACATCCAAACCAAGTCAAATTTTATCCCCCCTCCATAAACATCACATCAGTGTGGGCCAACCCTCCAAAAATTATACCCCTTCTTATCTTATCCCCCCTCTATAAGTTATCTCCCTAAAAAAAATCCCCCATCCAATCGGGGCCTAAAGGTAATGGGCAAAAAGTGACTAGATTACTCTTTGATCCCGGCTTTTTGAAATGAATTTCTACATAAGAAAATGCAATAATGATGTTTTGAAGAATAAAAAAATCATAAACAAAATTATAACAAGTGCAATGGTGATATTCTCTTAATAAATTAAAATTCTCAAAGAAAAGGACCAAAAAATGAGAATGGATGGGTAGATAATTAGTAAACAAGTTTAAATTTGCCCTTAAGACCTCTGCCCATGTTAGAGAAGAGTTGAAGATTAGTGCCCTTGATGATTTGGAGGAGATAGAAATAGCGGAAATGATCAGTGCCCTTGATGATTTAGAGGAAGCTGTGGACTTGGAAGAGGATGTTGGCTTGGAGGAAACTGTTTCTCTTTCTTTGGCATTTTAATTTGAGGCTTGGTGTTTTTGTGGATTGCTCATTGGCCTTGGTTGGTGTCTCTCTTGGTTTGCTCTTGTGGTTTTCTTGTCATTTTGGATTTAGGTTTTTGGTTGTTGGATTGTTTCCTTCCAGTTTTTTGGTTTTATTTCTTGATGTGGTGTTTTCGGTTGGCTCCTTGCATTTCTTTGGGTTTAATTCTTGGATGGCATTTAATTTATTGGTGTTCCCGTGATCTATTTAATCTTTGTCTTCTTTTCAAAGATTAATAAAAAAAATTGCTGATCGAAAAAAAAAAAAGAACAGTTGAAGATAAGTCATCACACTTTTTTTTTTAATCTTACAAATAAGGGATTTTGCTTTCTCTCTCTCTCTCTCTCTTGGAAGCGTAAGAACTTCATTAATAGTAAGAAAGGTATGACTTTGCTATTGTCATTATATAAAGAACATAGGCGACGAGCAGAGGCCGGTTGTTTTTGAGTCGCCTATTACTTGGCGTCAAACTTTCCCGCTAGCGGGAAAGCTTTCTGCGACCAACATAAATTCATTTTGCAACCAAAATGTATCTAGTCGCATTAAATTGTGGCTGAGTTTGCGACCAAGATTTATGGTCGCTACATCAATTTGCGACTAGATCACCCCTTTTTTGTGACCACAATGTTAGTCATAGAATCTCTGATTTCTTGTAGTGGAAAGAACAAAGGGGGGAATTGGATCTGATTGAAGGAGGGAAGAATAGAAAGGGATTCCGATCGGATGGGGAGAGGAAAGCCGGGAGAGGGGGGTTGATTGGAACAAGATAAAGTATATCAGACTAGGAAAAGGGAAAACCAGAGAGGGGAGTCGATTGGCTAGGGAAAAGAGGGAGAGTCAGCTAGGAGGAGAGTGCATTGGACGGAGGGAGAAGCCGAGCAAAACTTAGCCTCCCACCAACCTAAACAACGCTTTTCTTTTCTTTATCTAAGTTTATCTTTTCTCTATTTGAGTAAGTTTGAATAAACAAAAAACCCTAATTTGGCTAAAATCATCTTTCTTCAAATCCTAATAGTATTATGCTTGTTAAAAATTGGGTCTTCAGATCAGTTTACGCGCATCTCAAATTATCATAAAATTTCGGAATTAATGATTCGACAAACTTTCAATGGCTCAGTTTTTTTTTTGTTGTTGTTGTTGTTGACGGTGAAAGCCAAACATGCAGAGTTTGATGGATTATGCTCCATACTTTATTTTTATGCTTCAATCAACCAACCGCTGTCATTGTATTGTCTTGTATACTAACAAGGTATCTTTCATAAAGGAGGTGATGGCAAGTCGGATTAAGTTGATTCATGAATCATGGATGTCAATTAATGCGTGCAGATATGTTGAAAAAGCTGTTTTGCGTGTAAAAAAGGATTAATCAACCGTCCGCCCCTTAAAGTGTATAGAATCTGAATTCAAACAGTGAAAACTCTTCCATGTAAGAATTATGATTGTTTTGTGTTTTACCGTCCGCCCAATTGACGGATAATAGAAAGATCTTGTAAAGAAAGAGGACCTTGCAAAATCTTAGATGTCATTATCATTAAGATTTGGTTCACAGACAAATTATTAGCACAATCAACAGCTAAATCTACTATCAACAGCTAAATCTACTTCAACATTGTCTATATCTATTTTGCTCGATTATTTGGAGGCTCTGAGCCCAATAGTCAAGTTGGGCTCTGTATATTTTTATAATTAAATAATAATATGGAAAATATTTGTATTTATTTTAGTCTCTATTAAACAATGAAAAATGCTTTGGTTATAGTGACATAGATTTTTCCTTGAGTTATTTTTTACACTGATTCAATACATGGAAACTTTAAATTCCAACAATAGCAATATTTTTTGACAAATAAACACCTAGAACACTTAAAAAGAAAGTACTAGGAACAAGATTTGAACTCATTTGAACTCAGACACAAAGGGTAGACTACATTCAACTTACCAGTGAACCAAGAAGGACATTTTTGTTTGTGATTAACAAAAAAGATCTATAACTACTTGTAAGAAGGGTCCCTTTTTGGGGCAAAAAATCCGAGGCACGAGCCTATTGAGCCTTGCCCTAGGACCGGCCCTGGATGTATTCCTCTTGGCAATTATATCTCTCTCTCTTTTTTTTTTTTTTAAAAAAAAAATCCACATGACCCTAGCTTTTTCTCCCAGCTTGTAGGCTTTTCTTCCTCCACCCTTCTTCAACTTTTCAAGTGAATCATTCATTGCCCACCACTTCTCTAATCTGAGTCACTTTTCTATGTTTTTTCCTGTGCTCTCGTGTATAGCACAAATACTGCGCTTGTATACACGAGAAAAATCACACACATATCCATACCTAAAGATTGGTAACATGAGTACAAAATAGTTAGTATTCATCACACTAATAAATTGGACCTTATATTTGATTAGTTAGGGTTGTACTTGTGCCTAAGAATACAAAATACTATGCGCATGGGCAACATCGATCAAAGATTCCTTGATACAAAATACTTGATGGGCCACATTGGAGGTCACCTTAATCCGGATTTGTCAGAATCAATACCTTAAATTTGTTAAACCACACATGCATCGATGCGCATCTTTATAAATATTCTAATCACCACACCGTCTCCGCATAAACCACAAAATAACGGTCAAATACGTCTAGTAGCGCACACTCTCTCTCTCTCTCTCTGTGTGTGTATGTGGGTAGCTCCTCTTTTTGTTTAAGGTTGTCATAATCTAACTACGAATTTAGATGTCCTGTGTAGGGATGACAATTTCATCCGACCTGTTCGAATCTGATCCGATCCCTGCTCCGAAAAGTTGGCGTTTTGGAGAGCTGTTCGGGGATCGGGTAGGATATGGGGATTGGTTTTGAAAAATTTTGGGGATCGGGTAGGAGGCGTGGACAGGTGTATCCCCGCCCTGAATCCAATCCGATCCATCCCCCAATCCCTGGTTTTCTTTATATACTGTACATCTTTCTAATATATATAGAGGGTTCAAAGTTAATATATGTTATAACTTATAAACGACTCATCTTATTTTCTCATCTCAAACCGCAGCCGCACACCAAGTTCTCTCTCTCTCTCCCTCTCTCATCTCCCTCTCTCTCAGTTTTTTTTTTCCAGTTTCCACTTTTTTAATTGTTCTTTTGTCATCCGATTTTCTTTGAATCCCTGCTTTGGATCCTATTCCCCGTTTGGAGCGGGGATGGAGGGGAAAAAATAATCTCCATTGGGGATCGGGGCGGGGACGGGGATAGGGACGGGGGAGGGGTTCGGGAATTGGAGACGGAAATAGTAGTCTCCGGCCCCGACCTGTCCCCTTGCCATCCCTAGTCCTGTGTTCAATTCATCAGATTTCCAATGCCTGAAAAACCTAATGTGACATTATGGGAGGCGGTTTCTCGAGTCTAGAAAGAAAAATAGTTGACACTTTTAGAGTAACAACCCACATTTCCTGGCAAAAATCCCCAAAAAAAAGCTTAGATCTTGGTAATGCTAATGGAGACAACATATCCAAAGTAGGTATGCTGTTAAGCTCACCTAAACCAACTAACATTGTTCCATTTAGAAGTAATGACAATTTAAGTCTACTCTCACACCCACTCATATCTTATTGTGTGAGACCTATCTCGGAGTCTCATACGAATGATCGGAGTTGCTCAATTTGTTTACAATATTTTTTAAGGTTCTTTGTGAAAAAACCAGCTTAGTCAAATACCGGTAGAGGCTCGATTAATTTTTTCAAGTTTCAGTTCTTGAATCGAATGGATCGAAACTTTAACAAACTTATCAAGCCTTTACCGATATCTAATATATTGATCAGCTGATTTTTTTTCAGGAACCCTTAAAAAATATTGTAAACAAATTGAGCGGCTCTGATTATTCCTGTGAGATCCCGAGGTAGGTCCTACATAATGGGTGTGAGCGAGAGGGTGTGAGAGTAGACTTATGCTGTAAAATATAGTCACTAGAGAGACATTTAATTCTTTCGTTTGGTGTAGTGGTTGGTATCTTTATTATTATTATTATTATTATTGAACTGTGGTTGGTATCTTTATTGGATACTCTTTGTTTTTCCCCATGTTGTCAATACAAAAAAATAATGAAGGGAAGACTCACCTTTGCTTTCTTTAAGAAGTACCAAAAGCCAATGTAAGACAGGGAAATTTTTATTAGGTTTTCCTCCTTAATGCTAAGCTCTTGTTTCTTTCTTGCTACTTTATGGGGTATATATTGACGGTTAAATTGTCGGAGCATGCACGAATACATTAGGTTATGAGCTCTAGACGCTATTTTATAGGAGATGTGGTGGATCAGTCTTCAAGTGAGACATTGTTGGGTCTGTAAAGCCTAATTCGATTTGATTAATACAACTGGAGAACCACAGAGAAATTAGAAGATCCGATTTTTGTTCTTTTCTTAATTGTTACTCGCCCGTTTATCGTTATGTGTGCTGTGCGTTGGCCAATTTTGTCAAAAATCCTTTTCATGCCAGTTGTGTTTGGTTCATGAGTTTTTAGAACTTTTGTGAAGCAAAAAGAATGGGGAAGAAATTTTTCTTTACTAACAATAAGGAATTTTGCCTCTCTTTTCTTACCGCTTTGTATCGCTTCCCATTGGATACTCATGTTTTGGTTTCTAATTTTGAGACCACCATGCATTACACTAAAAAATATCTTACCATATCTGTACAAAATAGAGAGCAAAAATAGGTGGTATCGGCGTGGTACTTCGGATCACTCCAGAACAACACATTTACACTTAATCGTGGGTTCCAAAAAAATGTTGAGTGATCCAGAACACCACGTTGCATTACTTGCGGACTATTGAATAATTAGACAAAGTTAATCGGTTCGTACTAAAGATCAGGTTTGATTTTCAGGCATGAAAATAAGGGATTTACTTCTCAACAAAAACATAAAGATCCGGCCACCGGAGATGTACTCATTATTGAATTTTAGAGCTTTCAAATTAATTGAAGTACTCGTAACCAGACAGATATAGATACCCGATTTCCAAATTTATAGCTTAGAGATGATCCAAACCGGGCGCCAAGTAGATTTATGCCGAACCCTGTTTATGGACAAGATGTAGGCTGAGGCCCCTCATGAGTATCTATGCTAAGCTACCCAACATGTTAGAACCCAAAAGTTGTCTGTACCGAAAGGACCCCAAAACTTTTTTTGTTGCCAACGTTGTCCTGGCCAATTTACCCGCACCTCAACTATTTTCTTCTTCCGTTAAGTCAAAGGCAGGCTATCGACGTTGTGATTAAAAGATTTACAATTCATTACTTTCTTGGGAATCCCAAGAATTGAACTCTAGTCAATTATATAGGAAGCAAGCTTACCAATCAACCGAAGTACCTTAAGACTAAGGACCCCAATGCTTTTTTGCATTTACAAAACAAACATTGAGACATAATATAAGCATTTCCCAAGAAGATTCGACCAAAAAACATACTATTCCTACATCTTGACATTACATAATATAAGTTAGAAAATTACATGCAACGAGGCCACGCTTCCCTTGGTTTTGTCATCTCACAACAGTTTCAACTTTTGTCTTAAATGAAGAAACACTTTCCTCCCCAAAAAGCCAAAGGACAATTCCTCCCCCAAAAAACACAGAGAAAATCACACTAACAGTCCCTGTATTTTCCACTAGAATGAATTGAGCCCTCATCCTTACCGCATTTCACCTTTCATTTTTGTTTTTCCGTCAAATCAAGATCGAAGCTGGTTGTCTGAATTTCCATCACCAAGTAGCTCAAATGCATGCCACATCAACCATTATAAGCACGGTGCAGTCTCAAGCTGAATATGCCATGTTAGCTCGAAGCTGGTTGTCCGAACTTCAGCTCACACGCATCGCCATCTTATTTGTTACGAATGTTGCTGAAAATCGTAGCGAGTCTAGCGACAAATCCCCGAAGTGATCTTCGCGTTTGAACTGAACTCCCATTGCCTCAGAAATTATTGAAAGTTGGGCACTGACTATTCCAATTCTTCGGCACTCGGGAGCCATTGACTCACCAATTTTAATAACCCTGCGTGTAGTCGATCACTATATAGCCTGCCCAAATATATTACTAACGCCTTTCGGAGCACTAAATAGCTTCTCACGCGTAATTACAGAAGATTCTTCTAAATAATCAACGACCACTTCACGCATACTCTTGCATCGAACGTGAACAAATTTTGACGAATTGTGGCCAACGACCATCACTGATTGGCTTGATTTGACTCAAAACGTAAAATTTGTAGCCGAAGACGCACTACCTAAAAGAACAAGGACTCCGTCGAAACTCGTAAAAAACTTGAAGGACCATCCGTATATATAACTTACCCAATATACCCAAAAGGGCCAAAAAAAGGAGTGAAAATTTTACAACTGCGGTTTCACGGCGGCATTAAGATTTCCGGCGATAACGGCCGGTCGAATTTGACGACATAAGAGAAACAAGAAGATCGGAAAAAGCCCCGAAAATGAACTCGTGCGTGTGTTTCGGGTTTAGAGAGAGATAACACAAGAGAAGTTCATGTAAATAATCCCAATCAGCCTTTACGTCGAACAACTGGCGTGCATCCACCATTTCTTGCATCGACCGCCGGAAATCCCAGTACGGGTCCGGCGAGTCCGTATCGACGGCGACCCCACCCGCGACAAGTGGGTCCGGGTCTGTCGCTTCCGCACTAATGGAGACTCTACCCGCGACAAGTGGGTCCGGGTCCGTCGCTTCCGCAGAATCCGCACTAATGGAGACTCTACCTGCGACAAGTGGGTTTGGGTTCGGATCCGGGTTCGCGTTCGAATCTGGGCCCAAGTAGGGGGAGTGGGCGATGGAGTTGGAGTGACCTGGAGAGGGGAAGAAGAAGCGGTGGGAGGCAAAGAGGGCGGCGAAGTCGGGAGGAGAGAGGTGGTCGGTGTCGTCGGAGGATGAGTCGGAGGAGGAGGAGAAGAAGGTGGAGGAGGTGGAGAGGTCGGAGGTCGTCGTGGTGGGGTTGGAGAGAGGATTATCGAAGGATTTGATCGGTGGGGTGGTGGTGGCGGCGGTGGTGGTAGTGGTGGGGTGATCTTCTTCTTGTTGTGAAGGGAGGGGTGGGGGCGGTAGACATGTGGGGAAGCACTTGATTTTTGAGAGGCAGAGGTAGATGTGTTTCCATAAGATGTTGGACATTATTTTCTTTGAAGAGTGCGAGTGAGAGAGAGAGAGAGAGAGAGAGAGCCTACTTTTCTATGGTGTCTTGAGTGTACGGTTCATTGGTTTGGTGTGACTTAACTAGTGACAGAGCCTACTCATATATGAACTCATATATAACCATAATTGGTTTGCATACTTATTTTGGGACCAATCTCGTCGTCTTATAGCAAAGGCCCCAATTAAAATCAAAACGTGAACTAGCTTCAATTGGTTTGATAGTATTTGAGAAGTTTTGATGGTTTGACAGTATTTGAGAAGTTTCGAAACTGAGACCCTAGAAAACACCAAACCCTTAAGTTGCATGCTTTGACCAGTGGTGACTCCGGAAATTTTTAACAGAGTGTTCAGAAATTACCTTTAACTCTACTAGCTTAACTAATCAGTCGTATCTTCACAAAATTTCAGATACTAGTGTGTATAATGCGACCTCAAAAATACAAAAACATGTAAAACGTTGTAGTTGTTTTCAGGTTTTTTTTTAATTATATTTTTACCAAAGCAAAATCAAACAGGAGCATAAATATGCTTTTTTTTTTAGGAAATTATGTAACGAATAAGTTTGCACGGATCTTTTTAAACATATGTTTTTATTTTTGGATTGTCTGCTCTAAGAAAAACTACACCATAACGATACCAATAGATATTTTTTCCTCTCCATTTTTTTGTCATTAAGATGTCTATCTTGTTTTGAGATGGTATATTAAGTATTCAATTGTAAATCACTTGAATTGCAGTGTGTTTTGTTTATAGTATAGGACTAAGTGCTCAAACAAAATATTGGATAAAATTACTAGATGCAATATAACAACAAAATAAAAAAGCGTGTTCAATTGACCACATTTTCTTATATGTGGTGCCACCTATGATTGGGCTATAACGGGATGTAATTTAGATTGTTCAAAGTAGTCTGATTGGTTGGTGGGTGTTCATTCATATTTCGGCTGGGTGTTCAAAACATGAACTAACCTAAAATTTGTACAAATTTTTACATGTATTATTAGTACAATTTTTTTTAGGATGGTCATGTGACCATCCACCCCATAGGGTGGAGCCGCCAGTGGCTTTGACCTTCATGCCAACCATGTGAGGTTTTTGATTACCATGCTGAGAGAGGGCTCAACTCTAGATATTAAACTTAAAATTTGGTGGAAGACGGAATAAGTGTTTTAACTAAGGTATAAAGGAGGCGAGCCGAGTTAAATTTTAGGGTGTTACAGTTGGTCCGAGTACTAAATAAGCCCCTTTGTACGAGTCAGAATTGTGTCAAGCTGCGATTAACTCAAGCTCGGTTTATTTACTAAATGAGCTAGTCAAAAGTTTTGTTCGAGCTCGTTGGTTTAATAAACAAAACAAACCGTGCTGATCAGCCTTGAGCTGTTGGAGAAAAACTTGGTTTATCTGCTGCTAGCCCAAGCTATTTCCAAGTTCAAGATTCTAGTTCGACTTCTGTTCAAGACAGTCTTTCGAAACAAGCCGCAAGAGTTTCTCTCGTGTATAATTGCTTTCGATCAAACTAGAGATAAAATATAACCGATGTTCCCCTTAAGGGTTCTGGAAGTTTTTCATTAAGCAGCACATGTGCCCTTACTACAAGGGCAAAGCATGCCATGCCAAAATACTAAACAACAAAAACATGGCCTTCAATTGAGGACACCCTGCCCAACCTGTGTGTCCCGCAAATTAATTGTATGATAAGCAACAAAAGAACCTTCACCACTTGCCGTACTGAAGAGAAGAGACATGTTTCAACAACAGTACCTCCCTCAAACTTTAGTAGAGGACATATCTGCATTCTTCAACGACTTTTGTGTGGGATTCAGACCCTCATTCTCTTTTGGGTCTACACATAATTGTCCTTCACATATACAGTTCTCTCACGCGGGGAAGTGTCCCTTTTGGTTTCAAAATGTGGCACTTAGGTCCCTTTGGATTCCCGTTTGCTAGTTGCTTAAGTACTTGTTGTGGGTGGTTTTGATTTGATCATCTCAAATGGATCTCGAGTTCGGAGTTGGAATGTATGGAGTTCGTCTTCCTGATGACCTAGATTTACAAGGCAAAGAATCATTGTTTGTGCCTCACCGGCCGGTGTTGACTGGGAGACACTCCGATGGGTTTTACCAAAATTCATTTTTACGCACACGTAGTTTGGACAATTTGTGTTAAATTATGAAAACCCTTTTTTAATCTCTGGTCTGTCACTGAAGTGCACTGTTAATACTAATACGTAAAATTCTATGGAGTTGCGGACCAAGGCACGGAAATCCTAGAGAGAAAAAGTGACTCAGCTCTGGAATCAAGGACATTGTTCTTGCTGGTGCTCGCGGGCTCATCCTTCTCCTAGAGCTGTGACTTAAGGATGATGATGGTATAAGGGGAGTGGATTGAGTACTGCTGCCTTCTCTCTTCGTGTATTTGGCCTAATTCTTTGCCCCTTTACATTGACTTTAATGGCATTTCTTTCTCGCATATGTAAATCGTTCTCGTCGATGCATATATGTAAGTCTAACTGTTGGTACCAAAATGGCATTGTTAAATTATTTATTTCGCTCACTAGAGTGTCAAAAAGTAAAAAAATAGCAATGTTACAACACCGGTTTGATGCCATTTTGGCACAATCTCAAAACCATTTGCTTTTGGCATGGGATTTGACACGGGATTTGGCACAAGGGTGTACTTGCTCATGTCACGAAGTTCCAATTTTTTCAGCTTGATTTCTGTATTGAGCCAGTTATTTCAAAATCTCGAACATATCTGTTAATATGGAGAATTTTGACTCAACCATTGAAACATTAACCCTGAGGGTGATGATGTTGAGACTTGAGCCCTATAATCTGAAATGCGGATATAAATGCAACGCTGCAGTCATGTATTTCTATTTCTTCTGCTGGAGGTCGACCATACAATTGTTGCACAGATATGCAGAAGGATGTATATCTGCATCCATGTCCTTGTACTGAGTGGAGTAGATGTCATGCCAGTTTTCTCCCATTAATTTCTTGATTATTTTTGTGAGTTTCTTTGATGCTCTTTTCCACAGGCAAGCAAGAGAGAAAAGAAAAGTTGGCCTTATTTTGAGGACATGGACAAGATTTTATCCGACTTGGAGGCAACCACAACAATATTTGAACGGAGCCGGCAGGGACGGAGCTAGGAAGGAGCTAGGAATTTCGTTACGCAGGGGCAAATTTTTTTTCTAAAATACTTTGCAGGGACGAGACTATATAATTCATAGGAAAATTTAATTTTTTCTATATAATACTAGAGGTTTTTTTCTCCCTACTGGCCCTCCTCTGGCTCCATCACTGGGAGCCGGTAGAGTGATTGCCAGGAGAGTGATAGTTACATTGTTTTTTCATATGTTGTAGCAACGAGTATATTTTCTTCTTCTCGGCAATAGAAAATGATGGTCATGTTTGTAGTTAACAAAAGAAACGCCCACGGGGAATGGTTTATTTTGTAGCCTTTGGGACCTTTGGTCAATTGATCAATTTGCATAGATTTTGTGGTACTTTCAGGCTCGAGGATTGGTTTCCTTTTCTCTCTTTTCTAATCTATGTTCAATGTTCTTGGCATGCCATCAAACTTTCCGGGAGTTAGCAATATGTTTCAAAATATTCATCACGATTCACGAAGCTTCTTTACGTTTTGGGAAAGTGTTGAGAACATGAAAAGAAAACATAAAATGGAACATGAAAACATATCTGACCGATGAGATTCATCCGGTACACTATTTTGACAGTGTACCGGATGAATTTCACCCGTCGGATGCTTCTTCATGTACTCTACCGAGCCTTTTTTTCTTTTTTGTGCGCGCGTATGTCTAAGAATATATTTGAAATTCAGACTTCTAACAAAATAGGTGTACGGAACAAAGAAATTTCACCATCATGCACGGATCAAAGAATCAAGGCTTGCTGGAAACACACGATATCCTGCGCTTGAAGGTTAAAAGAATGCCATCATTTTTATTCATATTCATCTTATAAAGTACATAACTTTGTATAGCAACTACAGAAAAATGAACGCGAGAAAAAAAAAAAAAATGCATTACACAACAAAACCAGAGGTAAAATAATATGATAAAAAAGGACAACATATAATCTAGGTGCCACGCGCTTTCAAATCCCTTCTTTCGCAAGTCGGAAATGGAAGCAAAGGCCCGGCCACTCACTGCCGAAAGCATCTTTCGGGTAGTTACAATAACGATGTAGCTGAATGCCCAAAAAAACAGATTCAAAGATTTTGAGAGAGAGAGAGAGAGAGAGAGAGAGAGAGAGAGAGAGAGATGTGCACTGTGCACAAGGGTGAGGCTGACCTGAATATCAAGAAATAATTGCATACAGATCTTATCAATATCAGACACATTATTGTCCGAGACATCTGAACTTGCTCCCGCTCTCCTTTGTGCACCCTGACGTATTCTCTGAAGTGAAGACTCCGTTTTCCTAGCCTGGTCGCCATATTGAAAGCTTTTAATGCAAGCAAAATCGAAGACAAAAAAATCCAGGCAAAAAGGTTCACTTCCCAAAAGAGTAAAAATCCAGGAAATTGTGTCTCTGTACTGACCACACTAACGAGGTCCGCAGCTAATTCATAATAACGAACAGTTATCTCCAAGGCAGCACCTTGTACAAGTTCATCCCTAATGTCCCTTGTCAAATATGCAGTAGCTCGCTCTCCGTCCAACAAGGTCTGAAAAAAGCAGTAGTTTGACACAAATGTTCAATGTTTCAAAGTAACGAGTATGACCACATAAACACACATCTCGAAGCAAAACATTCGCTAATATGGTGCATTATGAACTTTTTCACATCCACGGGGTACACTTTGCAATTGCACACAAAAGTAGGGGTTGGTTTTCAGATCATTATAGCATGTCTGTCTTTCAAGTGCTGTTACTCTAATGAACAACTTACGTGAATATGGACACATCTAACTGCGACAACATAGGAAAGAATTCAGTCAATCCGCGCAAACTTGTGCATTTGACTAGCCAAATACTGGTTCTTTAGCAAAGACTCATCAATTCTTTGTTGTACAAGAATATAGACACATCTAACTGCGACATCATACGAAAGGATTCAGTCATTCAGTGCAAACTCGTTCATTTGACTAGCCTAATACTGGTTCTTTAGCAAAGATTCTTCAACTAAAGATTGCAACGGAAATGCCAGGTAGAAACACGGGAAGAACCGTTTATAAAAAGAACAAAGCACAAGACTACTTACCTTCAAAGGACGCAGTACACCTGACACATACGGTGAATGCCTAACAGGAAGAGGCTTATTTGTCATCCTGTAAGTTGCAGTAATGCCCTTTAATTGTTTCAAGTCCTAAAATATTGAACATCAGAACATATTAAAGACCAACAACTGTGTAGAAGTATGTAATTGTGCATAATCAAGACAATTTTGGAAGATCACAAGTCAAATTTCTAAGTCTTCATAGCATCCCCACATAAGATAATGATTCAGTAATTTTAAATGTTCCATTCACCCATGTTTCCGTAATTAGTCAAATTAAACCTTTGACAAAGTATGTAGCTTACCTCCACAGATTTCTCAACCACTGTTTGTATTATGAATTCATCACTTTGGGTATGAGATCCTTCAGAGATGCTCCACCCTCTAAAATGCTTCGCTTTACAAGATCTAGAACTTCAGTGGAGCTTGAACTAAGTAGCTCAACTACATGTCCCAGGAAATCGCTACAAATTTTCTCCGTCAGACAGTTTAAGTCATGAATTATTTGCACCATATCACAACCATCCTTATGTTGCCAAGCATAATCATCTACTGAGCATGACATCACTTAGATGGTCCAAAACTCTAAATCACTTATCATGAATGTAAGACCTTCAAACAAAGCGGCAGGCATATTGGGCTTGTCAAAGAATGACAACCTAAGAGCTATAAAAGAACTATAATCCAGCAGTTAATAACTGAATTTAGTTTGGACTTTGAAATTTTAAGAAGGGAACTGAATACAAAAGAGCATTTTAAGAAAGAAACGAGGATATATCCACAGCCTAAGATTATTGTAATTCCCCCCCCCCCAATGGGAACAAAATGTTACCAGCAGCATTACCAGCTTTGCGAGCAGCTAGTCCAGCTGACACCCAATGGGAGTACCTGTAAGTGAAAAGCAGTCGCATTTTCAACATGTCAGCAAATTAGTTTAACACAAAGAAGATGCAATGGCAATGTTTCAGATACCAACTGACCTAGAAATAAGTTGTAAAAGAGTAGCGCCTTGATTTATTGTTAGATGTTGTGAATTTCCCTTGTCTGAATGTGAGATTTGAATTGGGACAAGACTAGCAACCGTAAGTGCAGAATCTAAAGACCCGGCTATTTCCTGGACTAGGAGTCATTGAAATTACATTAGACATGCATGTATTCCCTTCCTTCCCCCATTCCTTCTTTTCTATGGCGGGAGGGAAGGTGTGCACAGTTGCTTGGAGAATTTTAAGTTGCACAATTATGACAACACAACAACTTTTGTAGGAACAGCATCGAGTACCTCAATGAGAAATAGACCCCGACATTCCATTGCTTCAAGAACTCAATGTAGATAGCCTCAGCTCGGAACTTGGCAACAGCGGATCTGTTGAGGAAACACCAAACCTAACCATACTGAACCAAACTAAGCCTCAGAAATTTAAGTTGAGGAAACAGAGGCTCAAATTTTCTGAAGTACCAGGAAAAAAAAGAAAACCAAGGCTCAAAGTTAATGTATGGACTGCTTTTACCTTGACTCTACTGTTGACAAAAAGTAGCTTCATATGTGCATTTAGTTTCTTTATTCGGCTTAGATGGCCAGAAATTGTCCAGCTTTGGCACTCATCTACAATGAGCATCCCCCATTTAATGCCATCTAATATCCTTGAATCCTTCTTAAGAAAATTAGATAAGAGATTATGCATAGCGAGTTTGACTTCTTTACTCAAATTTATCATGGATGAAACCCATCTCATTCTCCTAGTTGGCAAAAAGCGTATATTGAACAAGATCGTGTAGCACCACAACGTCCCATACCAAGGATAAATTTTTTAACCCATAAGAATCCAGTAATGAAAAAGACCAATAAGTGTTTTAACCCGAAGACTGTACCCACAATATAAGTAAATAGGTCATCGGCGAATATTAATTACGTGGTTTAGGAGAAGTACCTCCAGAACAGTCTCAGGAGTTGATAATAGTATTTGAAACATTAAGCAACCATCTTCATTGTAAAACTCTAGAGATCTGCTAATAGCTCGTACATCTTTGTTCCCTTTGTACACGACAATATTTATATCTGATTTGCGCTGTGAGAACTCAGCTTCCCACATGGAAAAACAGGAAGATTTTGGTGATGATTAGGAAAGGCAGTGTATTATCCTGCGAGGATAATATGAACGAGGTCACCTTTACAACGCGCTCCTGCAAAATCCAAAACTGAACCAGTCAGTTTCAATCAAGTAATTACATAAATAAAGCAACTGTAAAAACTTTTTTAGATCATCTGTTCATTCGCTTAGTGCCTTAGTCAAAAGGGCGTCGGATGCTAGATTTAAGAACCACCTCTGACTTAGTAGCTAAATTGGGCTCCAGCCGTTTATGGATCACGTGAAGCTTATTGAGGGGAGGAAATTCTAGAGGCCAGAATGTAACGAAGAGCTGGGGCGGTAAGGATGTTATGCACATGGATAGATATGACTCCCTAAAGAATTACTTCAAACCTCTATGGATCTGACGTGACGATGTTGTTTGGCGTTCGCAGAGATTGTCATTTGATAGACAGGCCAAACAACAGCTGGAAAGCAGATAAGTTAACAGCAGATTTAGCCACGAAGATGCTGATCTTTTTTTTTTGAAAATAAAAGAGAATTATATTAAACTTTGGGCAGAATACAAAGACACCCAACCAAATGCCACCAAGGACCCAAAACGGAGCAAGTTGAATAAGGCATACGAAGATGCTGATCTTTGGGCGGAATACGAAGATGCTGATCTTATAGCGCAGAGCCGCAGATACCATGATACTTGAGAAAAATAAGGCAAGCAAGCACTTGTTTTCTTTCTTTTAGTAATGAGAAAGAGAGACACTCTGTGTAGCATCCCAAATTGAACACTTCATAGGTTCACCTATAAGGTGGGAACAGGCAAGATACCAATCTAGCTAAAAACCTCCAAACTTGACATTTAAGGTGGAAAAAAGGTGGTACAGAAATGCATAATGGAAGAGAACACTTTGGAATAAAATAATAAGACCCAAAACACAATGCATATGAAGCATGTCAAATGAACTTGTAAACATATTTTCAGCTCAAACTCATAAGATCAGAGATTTGGCACATACTACTGGCTGAAACATCATCGTTTGAAGACGATAATCCATATTCAGATTGTAGGCGTTTCCGATGGACTGCAACTTTCCTCGCAATTTCCTCCAAGTTTTTCACTCTCCAATCTTCTAGAGATTCACGATATTCCATCAATGCAACCTCAAGACACGTTCAACATGATCACATTTAACCCATAAAAACAGCAAATAGTGGGGAGACTGTAACCCATAAAACAGCAAACAGCAATCAGTGCAGTTGTAGCCTCAACTCAAAGACTCCTAAAACTGTAAATTTCTCAGAAATCCAGTAAGCTCAAGATAGACATAAGTCGTGCTATAGAGTATATTTGGTCAGCGAATTCTACATTATTAATGTCATGTTAATTGGAACAAGATCCATGGTATGGCACCAAATATTCCCCATTGAAAACAAAAACCTTGTCGTCCGCTAGAAAACCCGCATCCTGTAGTAGGAAAATCAGATCATGCAATTGCCCGTGAATGTCCCCAACCACTACAACGCTTGAATTGGCACCAAGCCCATCAATGGTAATGCAATTGGGCTCCGTATGGAGGATTTTCGACGCAGAACTTACCAGATTACCAAACACATGGATAGGTAATAATAAAGAAAACTCTGAAGGTGCTAAATATTTAGATCCCCAATCAAAAGCGTTCAGTAGAGAAAGCACCCAACTTCGGGTAAGAATGGAATCAGAGGGCCATGAGATGGGGTGACTGACGTTCCAAACTTGAGTGAACATGGGAGAGTTTGACAAAGGACCCAATGGGGAGCCATAGGGGATCTGTATTGGTAAGGATGACGCATAAGATGTACAAACTGCATTAGGCGACGTCTCTGCTTCAGTAGAAGGTTCACCGCCTTGAACAGGCAATGGGGGTCCCTGTGCCCCTGCCTCTGCATGCGGCTGTCCCTGAAGCTCATACACCACCTAGGCTCCTCAATGGCTGGCTCAAAGTTGGCCTGATCCTCGCCCTCCTCCTCATTCCCCTCCTCAGGCTCGAAAACCAAGTGCATTGGAGGTTCCTTTCTTAAAAATTTCTCCTGAGCGGCCATGCACACCAATCCCTGCTTCCCAATTGCTTGTGCCTGCTCAGGTAAGTCCGGCCAAATGAGACTCCTAAACAAACGCGTCTACAAAATTGAAAATTACAAGTGTGAGTTTCAGGGAATTTGATATATGCCCAAAAAAAGTAATGCCCTACTATTAGTCTTACCGCTTTGGCCATAGCAGCACTTATCTGACTAACATAGGGTACAGTTATACTCTCGTACCAAACTACATAGTCGTCAGCAGCAGGGGACGCGTGGAGGAGGTCAGGAATGCCTTCAGGTTCAACTAACTGCAGCCTGTTATTCCACACTGCTACAGCTGCTCCATTAGTCACTTCCCAATCCAGTGGGCCTTTTTTTAATGTCTGACCGTGCAACGCATTTCGAGCCTGAGACGGGGGCGGGACCAACTGCGGACTGCCCAAAACCAAACTGTCGCATCACTCGGGTTTCGAGCACATCCAATGGGGACATTTAACTGACTTGCTTAGTTTTGTTCACAGAATCTTCACAACTCATGAATATGATCATCAATATAATATCTTAAGGCAGGTGGTTTGATATGGATCAGTGAATGGGACTCTTTGCAGTTTCCTCTGGCTTCTGCATTGTTAGCTGTAACATACAGTGTTTATATGCTTACATCTCGAACCACAATTTTCTCCTGAAATGGATATTCATTTTGACTTTGTTATTGATTTCGGGGTGAACAGTGTAGACACAAAAAGAACTAAGCTTTCTAGGCTGACTTATGTCTTGGGCAACAAACCAACGAAACTGAGCTATCTTGTAGGGTACAGCAACCAATACCCAATATATGTTGCACATAATTTTTTCGGACATTGGAACTCTAGTTGAAACAAGCAGAGAGAGAGAGAGAGAGAGATAGAGGGAGAGGGAGAGAGACCTTTGCCGCGCTCGTGCTCGTCTGATTAACCGCGTTCTTGGTGATGGTGTGTTTGCCGGAGGTGGAGGCGGAGAGGGAGGCGGGAGGCGCTGCCGGTGGTGGTGGGTTTCGCGGTGGCGGGCGGTCGTCCGCTCTCCCTTTCTCTGTACAGATTGAACGAAAACGAAAATGGGATTTGAGGTTTTGGGATTTTTTAATTTTGCTTCGGTAAAAATATTTTCCACGTCATGACATAGGTTGAACCTATGTCACGCCATCAAAACGACGTCGTTTTAATTCTAAGAACCCATGGACACTACAAGGACGATTTCTATCAATATTGACCGTAATTTAATGATCCAAGACATTCTTCTTGTAGAAATTATTAGAACACGTATGATGTACGAATATCTCGTAAATAAAATATATAATAGTACTTAATCTAAATGAATTTCTAGTTCTTAAAATGGCTTCGGATACATTGAATCATATCTCATTCCATACTAACAACTCTTGGGGGACTTTGAGTAAGTTTTCTATCTATCCTAGAGATATGTCAATGATCTAAGACATTCATATTGTAGAACGCAAAAAAATACAAATCATGTAAAAATTTCACATTATTTGAAAATGGATTAGTACTTGATCGGAATGAATTTATGTTTCTTAAAATAGGTTTGGATACACTGAATCAAAACCATAATAGGAGTTGTAACCGGTTTTACTTTAAACGACGGTGAAGCTCTCTCCCTCTCCCATTTCCTGTACCTTTCCCCCTCCGATCAGAATCATCTCCGAAAACTTAGAGGCTCCGGTCAATCCAAACGCCGTCGACTGCCGCTCATTCGAAGCCCATCGTCAAAATTGCAATTATGTTTTCTTTTCCGTTCCTTCTGCAGCTCATGGTGTCTCAAGAGGGCGTAATGGGACAAATGCCTTAACCTCAGAACAAGAAACCACGCAGCGTTATAGAAAAGTTACTTTCCATCATTGAAGAGGCATCTACTTCGGAGGATAGGAAAGAACCTCAGGTATATGACTGTTCGTTATTGTTTTCCCTCGGAACCTCCATGTTGGTGTGTAGGAATTAGAGTAGTGACTTATTATCCAATTCGAAAAGAATCCCCTCAGTTATAGTATAGGTTAGATTTGTCTTTCGTGTTCCATTCAATAAGGCAGATTATGCAATTTTCTATTAGTGGGGTCAAGAATCTACGAAGGTTGTACATATTTCATGTATTGGAAAACATCTAGTGAATCGAGTGTAGGGTCTTGGGGCAAAATTATCAAAAAGTTCAGAAATGTATGTACACGTCTGTAGGAAATTTTAATCCAGCGTGTCAATTGACCCCCTTGCCTCTTCTTGGGTCCACGCTGATTATGCTCATTGAACTTCCCATATTTAACCTGAGCACTAATGGCCTTCGCAACAAATCTTTTCTAATGAAAGGGGTAAGACCTCATGCTAAAAAGGCCTAGACCCTATGATCCCTCTTCATGCTCTCCCTTTCAATAGAATTTTGAGGGCCGACTCGTACAGGTTATATCATGTTTTTAACTTCAATAACATGAGAAGCACTTGATATTTCAGGAAACATACATAAATAAAGCTGCTTAGAGAGGCCATTTTCAATCCCTGCAAAAAATTTAAAGTGATGGCTTGTGGTTTACTGAAGCATGTCTATTGGGAGCACGATATACACAGATGGCTGCCTCTTTTATCTTCTGCTAAGCCACAAATGGCTGGGAAGAAAAGGCTTATCAGCCAATTTTGCCCTGGCAAATCTTCTACAGTTGTTTATCAAGAAAGAACCCAAAAGTTCAATTTTGATATTCTGCCTTCTGATCAAAGCCTTGGGGGCTTTTTAGTTTTAACACAAATAGTGTGAGTGCAAAGGCAAGATATGTAAATGATATTATAGTGAAGTTTCGGCTGTCTAGGCCTTGGGGAATGGCAGAGCTAGAGCAACAAGTGAAAAGGGGACTAAAACTTGAGGCCGAAACTTATTTCGAGTGTAGAGATGAGGTCAATGAGTTGATTGTAATAGCTTGGGATGAGCCATGAGGATTTACAGGATTGTATAAGCAGTTCTAGATTGCTGGGCTCCAATTCTTCCATTGTGGTGTTTCTTAAGTAGCCGATTTTTTTACGCCTTGACCAACTTTAATCTTGGTGGTAAAGCATTTTTTCCTATTCGTTTTTTACTGTAACAGCGTTTGGTTTGGTTATGTAGTCAATCAATTTAGACATTTGCTGTAAAATCACAAAGGAGAAGTGCATTTAGAGATAACCCAAGGGTGTGGTATTAGAGTTGTGAAGCTTCAAATAGCATGTTTCACAATATGTTATTCTACTCTCGATTTTGGGTTTTTCAGTTTGGTTGAGCTTTGTTTGTGATAAAGAATGGTGAGGGAGAAAGAGAGAGAGGAAGCAGCAGTGTAGTATCCTTTGTCATGTACTATAGGTTTCTCCACACTTAAATGGTTTGTGAAGCCCACAATATCGCTCGATACGGGATCCAAAAACTATGCAAGTGTGGGCTATTTTTGTCATTGTTCGAGGGGAAAAGCTCACAAGGACAACAACCTATCTCTATACCTATACATAATAAGAGGGAAGAGCGGTCAACATTTCGTCTGCCAATTGGGCAACTCTTTAGGCTTGCAATCAAAGGGGGCAGCAGATCGGGCAGGTGAGGGGCTGTGCATTTCGCTTCACCCTTCTTGATGTAAAAGGAGAGTCTAATCCCTCGAAATAAGGAGAAAAAAAATTGTTTAATGTGAAAGTTAACTGTTTATGCGGCGTTTGCGGCTTTGTCTTTGCAAGCTTTCGGCGTAGTACTTGCAGTAGTGCTTTGGCCGTCCTTGAATTACTGTTGCAGCAGCTACGTATGTATAAAACCTCTCCTCAGTTTCTTTTATTTCTCCAATGCATCTCTCCCCCCTAATTTCCTTCATGTGGTGGTTTTGCTGTGGTACTAACCAGAAGAGCATATCGCTTTCTTCCTCTTCTTGTTCTATAAGCCTGAACGTTCTAAACTGATTGAGATACAGTTCAATTACTTTACTAAAACTCAAGGAATGCTGCAGATTCTGCATTTCTAGGGTTTGATTTGATTTTTAATCTACCTGGTTAATATTAGAGATTTTGGTTTTATATTCGTTCTTTAATATGGTAAGCCATGTGGGTCTTTGAATATGTGTATGTACATATGTATACATAATGTATAAATTGTTCGTTAAAACCAGTGTGTTTGTAAACTGATTATTTTTCTCCAAAGCAACCGTCAATCTATTTCTTTGGACGTGTTTCTACACTATTTTACTTTGTTTTCACCGAAGAGCTCTGCTGGGTGAAGTTCAAACTGCATTAGCAGGTATGAACAACACTCCTCTGAAATTAACAACAGATTCTGTGCTAATTTGAAGGTAGTTATGTAGCATACAACATGTTTGTTGAAAGAAGTTTCAGTAACTGTAGGACACAGTCAAGTGGAAAAGAAAGAAACTGACCTGATTTGATACATCAACCACTCCATCCTGAATCTTCCTATCTATTGTTGCAGCAGTTTTGATGAATGCCTGCCTAAAACTTCTAACAGGGTAAAATATAAATCCGACAAACAAGTATTGCTGTTTCAATGACCTGCAAGAACCTTGCTTTAGTTTTCTAGCATTCTCGTTTGAAAATTTATTCAATTTTTACTCTTGACTACCCTGGCTTGGAAACCCATGTTCTAGAATTCTGTTTCTGTTAATTAAAACACTTGCTTGATGAATAAGAGGAACAAGAGCACAATGGAATGACGATTCTGTCTCTATAAATCTGATGCAGTTGTAGCTCTGATGGCTATTAAATATACCCATACAATGTTTTGGAGTATTGGGACATCGATTCAGTAGATCCTTGTAGTTGGAGGATGGTTATATGCACTCCAGATGGCTATGTGTTTGCTATGTAAGTTTACTTATTCGCCTGATTCGGTGCCTCCTTAATAAGTAGGTCTTGTAGTATGGTAGAAGTAAATGAAAGGGTAAATACGTTATTTATGTTGAACTCATTTTGGTTGCTTGCTTATTATATCATCAGAGGACTGCCCAGCCAGAGTGTATCTGGGGCCTTGTCGCCTGGGATTGGGAACCTCAGTAACTTGCAATCTGTATAAGTTGTCTTGTATACAATTGGCTTGTAGTTGTCGTGCTCTATGAATTCAGGTTTGATCATACCAGTTATATCAACTATAAAGTTTTGATTTTAATGTTTCATACCAGTGATAAAGATCTGTTTTGGTGAATTATAAGTTTGCATTTGCTTATCATGTAATTTTCCTACTTCCAGAAATTGGAGCTCATAATTTTGTGCCATTTTCTTTTCATATAAGTTGGATGGGACGCTCTATTTTACTATTGATAATGGCGCTGGAGTTTATTTCAGCGTAGAATTCTCCGAAGTAGGCATATGTGCTGGCTTTCTTCTTGTGATAATTACCAACTAGTGTACTTTTTCATTTTTTTCCCAGAGTAGTTTGTTTTTCCATTTTTGTTTAACTATTGTTACTTTCTGTTTATGCAATGCTCTAAATTGCATACAGATTGTGCCAACTGCCAACGTTTAGGTTTTGATTTGTGTAGTTGGGATTTTATCGTTTTTGCATGAGGATTAATGGTGGAACTTCAATACTATTTCCTGCGTATGCATCTTTTCCCATATTATTATTGTTTGCTTGGAAATGTGTTGGTTGATGTGGTAGTAAGGTGGAAGCCGACAATGTTTTGTATGCTTGCGTCCTCTAGGAACATCATTACAGGATTGTGTTTTCTGTATGACAGTTCTCAATTTCTTTTATTGTATAAAGTTTTTAAAATTATAAAAAAACATTATAGATTAAAAGATATGAGCAGTTCAAAAATGACAAAGCATTGAAAATGGACAAATAAATTGAGATGAAAGGATCGAGTATTATTAAACTCAAATAAAAGTTATACTGAAATTATATAAACCCGTCACCACTATATTTTTAGGTACTCTAGTTGTTTTACTACAATAAAGAAGCCGAAAAAACTAGTCCAAAGAAAAAATTAATGGGCCACATGAAATATTATGTAACATGTCTAAAACCAAATTTCAAACTTGTGACTTGTGCGCCCACTATGATAAGTGGGTTCGACGAACATCGTTCATCATAATTTATAATATGTGATTTTGATTTTTATCTAAAATCCATATACTCCTATATTCACACCATAATTCATTTTTCCCGTTTTTTAAATATGTTTTTTAAATATACATGTTCGCTACCATTAAAGTCAAATCATGACTCCATCCCTGGTTACTACCAAAAGAGAAATGTCTAAGCAACTAAAAGTCCATGCCAATATTAATTTTAGGGTCCTTCGGTGACTGGTCTCAAAAAAGAATTGATTTTAACACTCCCATTTTGTTGTTCAAGTGCACTTCATTTCTGTGTCTATCCATTTCAAATTGCAAACGGGACATAAAAACAGCAAAAAAAGAAAAACATAAGCATGCTCCCTTCCAGGCCTTTTCTTTTTTACATATATATTCAAAAAGACTAAAAGATCCAAACTACATAATCATAGCCCCAACCTGCTAGCAAAACAAAAGAGGGATGGAAGCAAAACATAAAAGAGGAGTAAAACATAATCTACTTTTACACACCAGGAGGACGAAGACCTTAGCTATATATGTACATTTGCACACGAGTATGTACAATATTTCTTGAGATCGCTAGCTTCCACCTCAAGCAGTAGCACCCTCATTCAGCCTAGCGGCCGCGGACACGGACGCGGCCACGCCTCCTGGATTTGTGGTCAAGTTGGGGTTGTTCCTCAGCTCCGCGGATACTACTCCTTCCGCGTCCTCTCTCGTGGCTACCTTATCTGCTGGTAACCTTGCAGTTGCACCCTGCATTACACCATCCCATCATACAAACGAGACGTGGGACGGGTTCGTATAGGCCAATTCTGAAGACTTACCTTACATTATCATGCACTATATATCAGCTGTCGATTAAATTTCGCTAGATCAAAAAAGTGTTGCAGTCACCGATGGCCCAGTCAGATTGGTGAATTATCCCCAGCTGAACGAAACTCTATCAAGGATTCAAGAATTCAAATCCTACTTTTATAGGATTTTATTCATTAACTCTCTCCATTGCAAAGTTCTTTTCCAAAATGAACTTAAACTCCCTAACAGAAAAAGGTAGGGAAAATACTTGGTATACGATAATCTCACTGAATTTGAGTCATTTCCTTGCTTGATGCAAGTAACATAACAGACTTAATCGACCTATACGTTCATTTTGCTGTCGAAAAAATAGCGAATTGGTATTTACATCAATGGTATGCACACAACCATGTCTACCTCAAAGGAGGCAACTCTTTTGGCTACTAATTAAGATGTTTCTAGCTTACTTTGAGGGCCTAAGGGGGGTTTTTGTTTTCTCCTGATAATCGGATGTCCGGGCCAGCTACAACACTCCTCAAATAGGATCACTGAATACAATTTGCAAAAATTACATTCGACTTCTTCACCATAAATGTTGCAATACTAATTAACTTATCAGAAAACTTGGGTCTGAATCTGTGCACGTATCATTGCTTTAAATATTGATGTAACTGGGAGGGAATCAAATATCTTACAGTTAGAACATCGGCTAGCTTGATCTTATCCTCATCCCGATCCAACCCAGCATTGTAAGCCGCTGCGGATTGAGCCGCGGCTCCGACTCCACCTGGAGTTACAACATTGGAGCCAGTTGCTCTAACCTCTGCCTCCTGAATCGCGGCGGCATCGCTTTGTTCCACTGGCTTGTTTCCAGCTGTCGTTATAACGGCCTCGAGTGCTTCCCCTATGGTTATTTGAGCCTGGACAAGGGCTGCTCCGGCATCGGTTGCCTGTACTTCTGTGTATTGATACATTTGTCCTACAACCTGAAACACATCAAGACGTTTTCTTCAGTAACAACATAAGCTTTTGATTGTGCAAAAGGAAATGGAAATGTAAATAGGGCTTATCAAGACTATAGAATTTTTCAATTGTCGGGTGTCTGACATAGCTTACACACATTGACTAATCTCGAATTTAAACCCCCGTCAAACACAACGATATACCGGTTTCTCATTCCAAATTGCAACCCCTCCAGTTAATAATCTCAAAAACAAAACTACCAATCGTGCATTATATCAGTTCACTTCACAAAAACGTGCATTATATAAACTAGGTCCAATTTCTATTCCCAACTCAGCATTTAGCAAAGTCTTTTCTAAAAAACTACAGCAACAATGTGGGAATCATTTACTTTTGAGGCATCTCATGAGCTATTTATTCGGCAAAAATTCTAAACCATGCACATTCACAAAGTTGCAAACACTCACAAACGCATCACTCAATGCAAGTGTACGTGTGTGCGTGTCATGCTAGCAAAGTCAGAATTCGCAAAGCATCTTGTTTCCTGGCTTGTTTCTTGAGGTTCGGCTCTTAAAGGCTCAGCTTGTCTTGATTCTTTCAATAAATGGGCCGAGCTTGAAAATTATTTTTTGGCCCGTTTAATAGTGAACCGAGGGCTAAAGTCAGTACAACTCAAATCCCAAGGAGTTGACAAAATGGACATGAGAAAGCAATAAGTATTTGACCATGAAGTCACATGATCAAATCCCATGGAGGCCAACTATCCCAAATCTTGGTGTTAAGACTTGTCCCACAGTGCTCACCTAAGCAACCCAAGCTTGGTTTAATATAATATAGAGGTTACTCCATCTATTGCCAATTGCCAATTGGTTTTAGGTTGGAACCCTCTAAGAAATTTAATACTTGGAGCCACTAGGAATTATGCCCGGTTGGTACGTTCAGGTACTGAAACTAGTCGCTGCAACTAGTCGAGGTGCGCACAAGACATCTGCTTAAGCTCTAGATATATTCGGCTCATGTATATTAGCTTGACTTGCCTTATCGAGTGCTCAAACTTAGCTCGGTTAGTATTTGAGCTTCACTTGCCTCATCCAGTACTCGAACTGAGCTCGAAGTTCCAATACTTACCGAGCTTGAAAATCCAGATTTGATTCTAGAATTTCAATTTAGCCAAACTTGAACTTTCTAAAATTTGGCTATGCTCGTTTGCAAACTAAAATCAGAGTTTTTATTCATGATCATTCAAAAGGGATGTAACCAAATTGTAATTCTGATAACACACTCACCATAAAACCGTTATGCTCAAAATTTTAAAAACTTTACCCTTCATGATTCATGATTCATGCATCATGTGTTTTCCCCAGTAAAATTTTTTTGTTCCTATTTTTCTTCGTCCTATAGTTGCATGCATGATACAAACTGCACATTTTTCGAGAACTAAAATATCCAGACCAGCTTATGCGCGCATCGACCAATCTACTGCATATAATACAAAACTTGCATCTATACAAAACTGCAAATACTATTGTGGAGAGAGAGAGAGAGAGAGAGAGAGAGAGAGAGAGAGAGAGAGAGAGAGAGAGAGAGACCTGTCCACCGACTGATTCAGTAACAAGCCTGGTACCAGGATACTCCGTAGCCGAAACCTTAACCCCTCCGTCGCGGGCCGCGTCCGTCATATCGTCACGGCCAACCACCCCAGCTCTCTCGTTCATTGCAGCCGCCGCCTGCATCGCCGCCCCGGGACCGCCGCTCGGGACATGTCCAAGCACGGAGGCCTCCGCCGTCTGCATCATGGAGGCATCTTGCGGCGAGACAGGCTGTCCGGCGAGGTCGCCGGAGACTTGGAATACGTCGCCGTATTTGATCGGCTCTTGTTGCCGTTGTTGTTGGGCTTCTTGAGGCCGACGTGGCTGTCGTTGACTCATATTGCCGGTCAGATTATGGGGAAAAAGTTGGTTTCAGAATTTTCGGTGTATTTTGATGTGTTTGGGGAGATATATATAGGTGGATCAAGAGAGGGTGATGTGTTGGACACGTGGATTTTGGGATGACAAGTGGCGGATGACGAAGGATTGTTGCGAGTACACATGTAGGCCTGATAGTTAAGCTGTTGGCGGTTGGATTTACACGTGGCAGTTAGGTGGCCTACTCACTTTAGAGTGCACAAAAAATAGTAATCCAATCCACCAAGAACACCGTTACATGATGCTAGTGCACTTATGCATAGATACGCTGTGAAAAAGAGATTTGGTGCGCCGAGGCACTGAATAATCTCTCAATAGTAGACGTATCACACTCGAATTGAAAATAGCGGTGAATGCCCAAGATTGAGACAAATGGAATTATAGTCCCTTCTGATGGAGAGATTTCGTGAGAGAGAAAAAAAAGGGGGGTAGATTTTCAGCCAAATCACTCATTTGCATTGAATATTTTGGTGAGAATTGAAGAGCAAAATACTAAAATAAAATGTTTGCCAATGGCTCTTTCATTTGCTCACCCAATCTCACAAAAAAAATGGTGACATTTGGTGAGAATGAGCTCCCATTTCTTATCCCTCCCATCCAAAGGGGATGTTAACATGCCGACTTGACCCGAGCCAACCTACATTGACACGTGCAGTTAGGGAGGATAAACGTGTTGTATTGGAGTGTTCCACTAAGGTTGGCCTTTTAGTTTTATGAATTAATGTAAGTGAAGAGAATAGACAAAGAGCCACTAGTGAAAACCCCCTAAATCCTCTCAAGCTATTATAAACCCAAGCTATTATAAACCATAAAATTTGTTAAGAGACACTCTCACATTACCATTAAAGATTTAAAAATGAGCAATGTCTTTACGCTTAACATGCAAACTCTCATCAAGAAAACGCAGCATAATATGCAAACTCTAGTCAAGAAAACACTTCAGATAACCCCAAGGGGGTTTGGTCGAGTGAGCATGGGAAGTCAATACGTATTTGTCCTTTTGAAACCACTAGTGGGTTTGTCAGTCCAGACATTTACTTCAGGGCCCCGGAAATTAGTCGATGTGCGCAAAAGTAAACCCGGACACTTGGTTATCAAAATAAGGTGTAATAGAAAACCCTTTGGATGATGTCATAAGAGAGGCAATTGAGGAGATTCAACGTGGAAATGACAGTAGGTACCGAGGAAAGAAACAGAGGAATTAGAAGCGAGAAAAAATTGTACCATATGCAGTAAAACTAGATACCAGTGATACTGTGTAGAGAATTCCCAGACATAATGCAAATGGTTCATATCTAGTCGAAGCATTCCATGCATAAAATGAAAACAGTAATTGCATAGACAGTACATCTAGTTCGTTTACACAGCATTTCTCAACCAAATTTCGGGTCTTTCGGGAATCTTATTGCACTGTTATTTAACTACAGTTCTATGATGTACACATTTGGATATGGCTGCTCTTGGATATGGAGCAACCAAACTTACTCCCTTCAATTCTCCATGCTTGCAACCTCCAAGCCATTACCTGCGCATCAATACGCAATTAGGGTGAATACAATACCACAAATTGGAAGCTGGGTCTAGCTCATGGTAAAGAGCACTAATGACTTGGTTCATGCCAGGAGTTCGACTCTCCCCGACCCTCTAACTCATGTCAATTGAGAAGGTCCCAAAGATCTTTGATTGCTAACTGCAAACGGCTACTGGCAACGGCCACTACTATTGAGAGCTAACAACAGTCAATATTTCAGCAAAATAGGGCTCTACCCATGAGCATACTTTTGGGTGATTTTCTTATTTCCCCACTGAATGAATATCAATCTCTAATCGATAGTGTGGCAGCATGCAGTTAAAAAAGGCAATTTGAAATTACAAAAACTCACCATCAGGATCGAAGAAAAATACTTGTCTGGTCTTGGAATTTGGCAGACTCTTCTGGTGCATTTTGATTCCCTTATCCTACATAACAATGTCCGTAAGGAAAGGAGAGGAGAATTTTTCACATAAGTGCAAATGTATAAAGTTACTACGAATTATGCTTCCTCTCCAATTCTCACCCTCTTCCACACGAGTCAACATAGGGCAACCAAATTTATACTCTCAAATAACATTGTGGCTGTATCACAGGCTAACGGTACCCTAGTTTTATTCTGAAAGTTTAATTCTCTTCCTGGACTCCTGGTACTCTGGCAACAAAAACCTCCAAATCAAAATCTTTATAAATGCGACCACAGTTGTTGCTCTTTAAAACTAATTATCCTGGAGTAATAAAAAGAGCAAAGACCTTGCCAAACAAAACCGTGGAAGAAAAAAACTAAAATAGTAGAACTGCTAACAGAAAAAGGGACTTTGATCTTGAAATCATGTTTCTTGCCATATCATGGCGGAACATATATAGACATATATGATAGGCAACATAAGTAGACTTAAACATGAGTCTCTTTAGTTAGGGAATCAACAGATATGAGCTCAAAATTAAAAGAAAGTCAACAGGGTGAGAGATGAATCCGCTAAGATTGCAGCAAAAGAGTTGGACATTGTAGCGAAACATACTATTTGAATTACAAGGGGAAAAAAAAATCAAGAAATTAAGTAACTAATAAGTTAACTATAACTCTCTACAAAAAGAATTGAAGTCTGAACCACTTATTTGTGTATAGCTCTTCATTTCCTTATACGGGCTTCAATCTCATCCCTTGAAATCTCGTACAAAAGTGCTCGACTGCTCGATGTCCTACTAAATGGACATCATCTTTACATGCATTGAACTTGCATCCACCATTAAAACCATAAAGTGAATATCCGGATGAATTAGAAGAAGAAGAACAGTATTAAACGACTACAAATTTCATACACGTATTCCCTCAGTATGAGCAAAATCCATGCTTTACAACTTAGTTCAAGCACAGTAATACATAAAGAACCACATGAAGCCAAAAATCACAATTATATTTACAAATCCTTTCAGATCCCAACATTGAGGTACTTGTACAGTCGAAATTGAATTGACATGGAAATATACTGTAATAGATCAAGAAAGAGAAGGAATATACCGTGAGGGTCTGAACAAATGAATCAAAATTGGCAACGGAGAAGCAGATGTGATGACCTCTTGGGAGATTTTTGGGGTCAGCAACAGCTGAAGTGGCGGTCCATGGTCCTTCTGGAAGATTAGTCTTTGGGTCCCTCTCGATGAGGTGAAGAAAGAATGATGGCAGTTTCAGCCAAATGACGTCAAATTCAAACTTGGGGCTCTCAACCTGCTCAAAGCCAAATATCTGCAACCAAAATCCATGAACACATACATACGTTTTAGTTTTTCTACTTCCCTTATAAGAATATACATATGTATATAACAGATAAATTTCAAGAAAGCCAATTACAGACTTGGGCCTTCCTATCTGCTTAAACACAACTATATACACCCAAACAAACCCCCAAGGGTAGCTCAAGTGGTAATAGGGATGAGCTGTAAAACCAGGCATCTAAGTTCGAAACTTAGCAACCTCTTGGGACCAGCCGCAAGAGTGTCTCTTGTGAATTCCCTATTAGAGACAACAGAGGCATCTACAGGGGATTCTACCTCTGGTCAAAGCTCCTCACAGTCAAGAGTCAAGTCTTGATTAATTAGCATAATTCTGTTACTCCACGTCAGCAATATGGTGGTTAAGAAGTTGTTATGACGCGTAAGTAAGGCGGTTTTAGTTGTAGACTAGTTGAGGCATCTGGTTTGTATAAAAAGGAGAACATTTCCTCCATTTTCTGTAATTACAAATCATTCATCAATAAAGTTTTCGTTTACATTTTCTCTCTCTAAAGTTAGGGTTTACAATTCTGTTATGGTATCAGAGCTATTAGGAGACGAAAGTCCACGAAGAGTTCGATCCTGATCTTTATTCATCTTCTCGAACAAGATTCCAGAGTTCTACAATGGCTTCTCAATCCGCTGCAACTTCTGCTTCCTGTTCATCAACAAGTTTGTCGAATTTACCTCCTACCTTGTCGTTCTTGATTGCTAATTTTCAGTCCTTTATCACAGTTAAGCTCAAGTCTTTGAATTACTTTGCTTGGAAAACTCAAGTAGAAAATGCACTGAAAGCTAATGATCTATTCGATTTTGTTGACAAATCTGCAATAGTTCCATCATCGCATATCCTAGATGCACCAGGAACTAAAATTACCAATCCAGAGTTTACTAGATGGATAACTGTTGATCGCATGCTTCTCTCTTGCTTGATTGCAACTTTGACCCAGTCGGTACTCCCTCATATCGTTGGTTCTGAACATACTTATCAATTTTGGAACAAATTGGAAGAAAAGTATAGTTTGTTGTCAAGATCTCATGTGCATGACTTGAAACGAAGACTGTACAGTTTGAATAAAACTGATACAATGGATCAGTATCTTGATTCAATCAAAGAAATAGTACAAAAACTTGCTGCATCCGGACATTATGTAGAAGATGAAGACCTAATATTTCATGCTCTTAATGGCTTGAAGACTAGTTATGATCCATTCAAGCAAGCCATTCGTACAAGGACTGAACCTATTTCGTTTGGCACATTTGCCTCTATGCTCATGGCTGAGGATCTCCATATTGAGACTGCCATGACATCTGCCAATACTACACCTATTTTGGTTGCTCAAGCTGCTAATTCACAGACATCTAGCCTATCCTCTGCTGCACCAATTTCTGGTGGGCAAACTAGTTCTGGTCCACTCTTGCCAACACCATTACCCTATCAATTTCCTTTTCCCCCACCACAGTTTTATCCTTCATTTGGGAACAATAACAGATCTAATAGAAACAACTCAAGATATAACAATAGAAACCAATCCTCAAACCAAAACCAGATTCAATATCCATCTCAATATAATTCTCAGTTTTCTGGTGGCTGTCAAATCGGTGGTAAAATTAACCACTTAGCCTATGCTTGTTATCATAGGCAGAACCTTGCTTATAGACCTAACTTTGGGAATTCTGGTGGCTATAATGGTAATCCTATTGGGAACTCTGGTGGCTATAGTGGTAAACCTCCTGAATATAACAATCAGAATTCTGGTTATTCTGGATATGGAACTGGTCAGTCTAGTGGATATAATGGTAACCAAGGGCAATTTGCTCCTGCTCAAGAACTGTTTGCTTCTCCTGATGTAATGGGTTACTATGGACAGTTGCCAACTCATAGTGGTTTTAATATGCCATTTATGCCTGGTTCATCACCTTGTGCCTTTCCACCACAGCAATCTCAAGTTAGTGCAGGCTATGGGGACACTTCTCTAGCCAATTCAGCCACTCCATGGTACTTTGACTCAGGGGCTACTGCACATGTCACTCCTGATTCTTCCCAAATTCAGCTCTCTAGTGGTGGACAAGGAACTAATGCTGTCACAGTTGGTAATGGGCAATCAATATCTGTTGCAAACTCAGGTAAAGGCCTACTTCCTACATTCTCTCACTGTTTTGACTTGACAAACATTCTTCATGTACCTCAAATATCACATAATCTACTCTCAGTCCATCAATTTGCTAAGGACAATCATTGTATCATCACTTTTGATTCCTGTGGCTATGTCATTCAGGACAAAGCCACACTCAAGATTCTGCACAAAGGGGACTGTCACAAGAGGCTCTACCCCCCGCATCCTTCCTCTAGCTCAGCAACTGCCCTTTTAAGCATGCACTCTTCAGCTTCCTTGTGGCATAACAGACTTGGCCATCCTCATGTTGGTCTGCTTTCTATTTTGTCCAAAACCTACAATCTGTCTATACCTGCAGTTAATCACTTAGAATGTTACTCTTGTAATAAGGCCAAAAGCCACAAGCTTCCATTTCATAATTCTGTGTCTCATACTACTGCTCCTTTTGAAATTGTGCATATGGATGTTTGGGGTCCATCCCCTATTGTGTCATTTTCTGGTTTTAGATACTATTTGCTAGTAGATGACTATACTAGATACAGTTGGTTGTTTCCATTGCATGCCAAGTCTGAAGTTACTGCTTGTGTTCAAGCCTTCAAGGTCTTTGTGTCTAATCATTTTTCCTACGCTATTAAAACCTTTAGAACAGACAATGGAGGGGAATTTCTTAGTAACTTGATGGCTGCTTTCTTTGCTTCTTTTGGTATTTTGCATGAGACCACCTGCCCTCATACCCCTGAACAAAATGGGGTTGCTGAGAGGAAGCATGGTCATATTGTTGAAACAGCAATCACTCTTATGCAACAAGCCCAATTACCTATTAAGTTTTGGTTGGAGGCTATTACCACTGCAATCTATCTTATTAATAGGCTGCCAAATTCATCTTTGAACTTCAAAGTTCCTTATCATCTCTTGTATAACAAAGCACCTGATTACTCTCTTCTCAAACCATTTGGCTGTTGTTGCTTCCCTTGGCTACGGCCTTATGCTTCAAACAAATTAGTTCCCAAATCCACACCTTGCATTTTCTTGGGGTATTGTGCATCTACAAAAGGTTTTAGGTGTCTAGATCCTATTACTAATAGAGTGTATATCTCAAGACATGTAAAAATTTTAGAATATGATTTTCCCTATCCTAAACTCATACTGCAGACCACTACCTCTCCTAGTTCTGTGTCTTCTTTACCCTCAATTCAAGTCTGTCTCTACTTCTTCATCTCCTATTGCTTCCTCTGATGTCCCTTCCTATCCTAAACTCATACTGCAGACCACTACCTCTCCTAGTTCTGTGTCTTCTTTACCCTCATTTATCCCTACAATTCAAGTCTGTCTCTACTTCTTCATCTCCTATTGCTTCCTCTGATGTCCCTTCCTCTTCTTCTCTTATACCTGATTCTTCCCCTATACTTGATCCTCCTGCATCTTCTTCTGACCCAATTGCTTCTGTTCCAACCTCTTCTATCTCCACCACTACCACATCTCTCCCTTCTCATCCCATGGTTACTCGATCCAAGAGTGGTATTTCTGTCCCTAAAACTCCCTTTTCTCTTCTAGTTCATTCTCCCCCTCTCATTGAACCTCTCTCCTTTAAGGAGGCTATGGCCTATCCTGAGTGGCAACATGCCATGGCTGAAGAATTTTCAGCTTTAATCCAACAAGGGACTTGGACATTAGTTCCTCTTCCACCTCAAACTCCTGTTATTGGTAGTAAGTGGATTTACAGGATTAAGAAGCACTCTGATGGAAGTGTGGCACGCTATAAAGCTAGGTTGGTGGCTCAAGGGTTTCAGCAGACAGAAGGAGTAGACTATACTGAAACATTTAGTCCAGTTATCAAACAGCAAACAGTCAGAATTGTCCTATCCATAGCTGTTACTTTTGGTTGGGAGGTGAAACAATTGGATGTGTCAAATGCTTTCCTCCATGGAACTCTTCAAGAACAGGTCTACCTTAAACAACCTCAAGGGTATGTCAATACTCAATTTCCACATCATGTTTGCAGGTTAAACAAAGCTCTCTATGGGCTAAAACAAGCCCCTAAGGCTTGGTATGACTCTCTAAGAGTTTAATTTCCCAAGGTTTTTGTAACAGTCTAGCAGATTCATCCTTATTTGTGTTCTCTGAAGGTGCAACTCTGATCTATGTTCTAGTATATGTTGATGATATTTTGGTAACTGGGAATGACCCTCAACTTCTGAGCACTGTTATTCAACAACTTGGTTCTGATTTTGCTTTAAAAGACTTGGGATCCTTGCATTATTTTCTTGGCATAGAAATTGTCAAGCATCCTACAGGATTGGTGTTAACTCAGGCTAAATATGCCAATGAACTTCTGAATAAGGCTGGTATGGAGGACTGCAAGCCCTGTGCTTCTCCAGTCTCTCTCAACACTTATGACTCCTCCCCTGATCTACCTTTTGTCAATCCTGAATTTTATAGAACTTTAGTGGGTTCTCTTCAATACCTCACCATCACTAGGCCAGATTTGGCGTATGCAGTGAATGTAGTGTGTCAACACATGCATAACCCACTAGATAGCCATTTTACTGCTGTTAAAAGGATCTTGAGGTACATTAAAGGCACTGTAGATCAAGGTCTGAAGTTTATCAAGGGCTCTCTCCAGCTTACTGCATTCTCTGATGCTGACTGGGCTGGTGATGCCCTAGACAGGCGCTCTACTGGTGGATACTGTGTGTATTTAGGTCCTAATTTGGTTTCATGGTCAGCAAAAAAACAGCACACAGTTGCTAGGTCCTCAACAAAAGCTGAGTACAAGTCCTTGGCTAACACAACTGCAGAAGTTACTTGGCTTGTTCATCTTCTTAAAGACCTGCATTTTCCAGTGGTTTTCCCTCAGTTACCCATCATCTGGTGTGACAATCTTTCTGCGATCTCTCTAGCCTCCAAACCAGTCTTCCATGCTCGTACAAAGCATGTGGAAGTGGATTTTCATTTTGTAAGGGAGAAGGTGGTGCACAAGCAGCTCTATGTCAAATTTGTTCCTTCTGCTCATCAAGTGGCAGACATTTTCACCAAGCCTCTCACTATTTCCAGGTTTCAGTTTTTGAAAGACAAACTGCAGCTGTGCTTCACACCGGCTTCAGTTTGCCGGGGTGTATTAGAGACAACAGAGGCATCTACAGGGGATTCTACCTCTGGTCAAAGCTCCTCACAGTCAAGAGTCAAGTCTTGATTAATTAGCCTAATTCTGTTACTCCACGTCAGCAATATGGTGGTTAAGAAGTTGTTATGACGCGTAAGTAAGGCGGTTTTAGTTGTAGACTAGTTGAGGCATCTGGTTTGTATAAAAAGGAGAACATTTCCTCCATTTTCTGTAATTACAAATCATTCATCAATAAAGTTTTCGTTTACATTTTCTCTCTCTAAAGTTAGGGTTTACAATTCTGTTATTCCCTAGTCTCAGCTTTGGCCGAACCGGAGAGGGGATTTAGTCAAGGTGCTCGCTATAACCCAGAGAAATCGACGAAATCAACTAACCCAAAACGCGCGAACAATCAAGAAACGAAACTAAGATTTTTACATGGTTTCCCATCTGTGTAGATGTATATACGATTAACACCATCAATTAACGTAATATCTGGGTTTCGGGGACGCTGAGAAGCCCAAATTGCGGGCGAAGTACAACTAACACGAATCAGGATTCACGAAACCCACACAGATATCTTTACCCAAAAGCCAAAAGATAAAGAGATGATGATTTTTTACCTCCTGATAGAATTTAGCGAGGCGATTTATGTCCGTTGATTCTCTGGATACGTGATTGAGGCATGCCCCTTCAGCTGCCGCCATTTCCAGAGCTCCCGCTGCTGGTTTTTCTTCTCTAATCTGCTTAAAGTGTTCCAGAGAATGGTATTCTCTTTTCCCTGGTACAATGGGTTTGATCCTGTGCGGCCAAATCTATTTTCATAAAAGCAAATTCACATTGATCATCTTCCATTATGTATCAAACATTATTGAATTAATAATATGATTGTAAATGTAGTTTATATTCTTGACAAGCAGTGGCCGAAGTAAGGGGAGAAAAAAATTCGACAAAAATGAAATTTTGAATATTGATTAAGTATATTAAAAATAGAGTTCATAATTTAATTAAGTATCCTAAAAAATTGTTCTAACTATTCAACTCCCGAAACGTTATATTTTTTGTTTCGTTTTAAAAGGAACATTTTAAAGTGACTATGAGAGTGTTATTCCGCTTAAAATATGTGGTCAATTGAGTAAAAACCAAGTAATGAACACCTGATGCCTCTTGCATTAGGTGAAGGTTCAAATCCCACCAACTTCTTCCCTTTCTCCTAAATTAGTAGTAGTAGAATAGGATTTGTTTTCTTAAAAAAATAAAATAAAAACTGCACATGTGAAAAAAAAAAAAAACAAGGGGGGCCTTGGCCCCACCCAACCCCTACATGGCTCCGCCATTGTTGACAAGTATCTACAATTTGAACAATTCCGATCATAGAAATAACGCAGCATCATTTAGCAATCGATCAGTTACAACGTTGTAGTTTCTATTGTCTTGCTAAAAAGATTTATGCTTTTGATACAATGGGTTTGATCTGGTGAGGCCAAATCTATTTTCACACATCTTCGATTATGCATGAAACAGAATTTAATTAATATGGTCTTCCACACGGTTTACTGCGAAAACCATGCAAGTTCAAAATGCGAGGTAACGCTGTTTTCGCAAAATGAAGTTGATTCAGTAAAGCCAAATCTATTTTTATAATAACAAATTCACTCAATTTTATTGGATTATGTCTCAATCAGTATTCAGTTACTTTGATCTTCGACATAGATTACCTACCTGACACTCTACAAATAAACAATTCCGATCATAAAAATAACAAGATATGAGTTCACAATCGACCAATCACATGTCGTTTTGTCATCTTCCATGAAATGGGTATGATAAAAGGACAGTTCTAACAAAAAACAAAAAATTCACTATCGATTAAAAAAAAAACTTAAAAATAGAGAACAAAGGATAAATGATGGAAATCTCGTTAAACCTTCAATGGAGACGTACATAATAGCATGCCCTTCGAAAGTTGAGTTCTCGTCGCAAAAAATATGGAATAGACAGATAGGTATATTCTCTAGTAATTTCTTTAAAATTGGGCATCATTTATGAGTTTTTTGAGTCATGAACAGAATTTATTATACGAGTCGAACACATTTTCTCCAAGATTAAACTCTTTTGTTGTTCATGCATGCACTAAAACTCCTATAATCTGCAAAAACTTTCATAGGACATGGTTTTTAAATAATCACCAATAATCTAAATATTTCTAAATAATCACCAATAATCTCTACAAGAGCATTGATTATCTCTAAACCGATGAAACCGGTGATTATCTCTTAAAATAATTTCTCTGCCAACAATGCCTGATATGAACTTAATCGCGCTATGGCAATCGACACAAACCCTAAGATTTTTCGTTATCCGTATAGGGACTCCAGGAGGTATGGCAATTAGGCCGAATGCAAGGGCTATCTTCTCACTGTGGTACCAAACTTCTGTTTCTTTCTCTTCCTCTTCTACATCATATAGGGCTTGTTTGGTGTCTGGTACGTAGCCAGCTGCCTTCATATCCATCTTTAGCTTGGTTAGCATTTTCTGGATTTCTGAGTTCATTTCATGAGAGGTGTCTTTTGCTTGGAACACATGGACTGAGTTCTTCACAGAGATCCAACTGCAGCCCACGCCCTTCTTTATTCCGATGTCCTGCATTTCCTTCCTCACAAGGTTAGCTTCTTCCCACCTGAATTAATTATAAGGTGATTAGTATAAATAAATAAAAGCAAAATCGTAAACACTGCATTAAACTCAACCTTAAAACATCGGAAGAGGGTCACAAACACATTATCAAAAACTCGATCCTGTCATTAGCAAAAACGTTTGACAGCATAAACACTTAGAAAGCTGTACTCAAGACAGCTTCAGTGAGAAGCATTAGCAAGGCATGTACTAATGCCATACTAATGCTTAGAATTGTCGATCACCAGACTTGATCAAATATCATGCCCGCAAGTTCACTTACAAAGGCAGCGTGGACAGGGACTCACGTGCTTTCTTTTTTCTTTTGTTTTCATAGATGGCACTAGTAAGATAATGAGTGAGATAACTAAAAAAGGTATCCATGTTGCTCCATCAGCTCGAACGCAAAATCTCCAAGAACTTAGACACATGCTATTCAAGCAGCAAGAAACAACGAATAGAGTTTTTTAAAATTTGTAACAACGAATAATTGACTTCAAGTAAGGTAGTGCCACAAGAAAATTATCAAAAGTCTACCACCGACCACCGCCAAGCAAAAATATACTTGGCATTCTCATATTTCTTTGGCCAGGACTTCAAAACAACATACATGGAATTTCTAAAGTCAAAAGAAGTGAAAACCATTTTGTGACTTCTTGGAAGTTTAGTAGGAGTATGACTTTAGACAACTAGTCTTATAAGTTAAAATAAATACCTGCCAGAAGCAGCAAACAAATTTGAAAGCACTACATGGTTGCCAGAGTCTTGTGGATCAAGTACGAACAGTTTTTCAGCAGCAACTCTTCCCAGTTCTGGCTTTCCATAAACTCTACAAGCCCCAAGAAGTGCCCCCCATACTGAAACATTTGGACGAATGGGCATTCTCCTTATAAATTCATAGGCTTCCTCCACCTTCCCTGCTCGCGCAAGCATGTCTACAACACATGCATAATGCTCAATCCCAGGCACAATCTCATACTTCTCTCTCATGGACTCAAATATCTCCATTCCCATTTTCACTTCCCCCGCTCTACTACAGGCCGATAATACACACACGAGGGTCACATAATTGGGTCTCAGCTCAAGTTTGTCACGTGTCATTTCTTGGAACAATGCCAAAGCCATGTCTGCATGACCTTGGTGAGCATACCCACCTAGCAATGCATTCCAGGTCACTAAATTCTTCTCACCTATCTCATGAAATGCTATCTCACAATCGTCTATACTTCCACATTTCCCATACATGTCAACAAGTGCACTACCAACAAATACATTCTTTTCTATGCATGCTTTTGCAGCAAGCGCATGGACTGACCTGCCCAATTCAAGGCCTGCAAGCCCAGCACAAGCACTCAAAACACTAGAAACCATATAATCCGTCGGCTCAATCCCTTCTTTCCTTGCCTTCAAGAATATCAAACAAGCCTTCTCTTGCTCATCATTTTGCTCATAAGCAGCTGCCATCGAACTCCAAGAAACGTTGTTACGACTACTCATCCCACCAAAAACAAACTCAAAGCAACCAATCTCATGACATTTCCCATAAAAGTCAATCAACCCATTTGCAACCGAGACATCTGCCTCGTACCCATAACGAATTACAAAACCATGTAACTGTCTTCCCAGTAGCAAATCCAAAGTGTCCGAGCATGCATTGAGAAATGCGCAAAACGTAATTCCATCACCCCCTCCACCACTTCGTCGAAACTCTATAAACTTAGCAATACCTGTTGGGAATTTATCACACATCTATCACAAAACATTGAATAATTAAGATACGACATGAAACACGAAAATTATAAACATAATCACTTAAGGATATTAGATAATTAGAGTTAAGAAAATAGCCTGTGAAATCCTAGAATGCACGACAAGTCACTGTCTTAAACAGTGGCGACGCCAACGTACAACCAGTGGTGTCAACTGACACCACTCAACAAAAAACTTGCAAAAATTACTGAGGTTAGAGCATGCTCATCAAGGGAGGCAAATCCCCCTGATGGCTAAGTTGTTGAGTGAAAGGGGAAAACCCCCCCCCCAAAATCAGACTCAACAAATTTTTTGTAAATCTGCAAAAGTTATAACTTTGCTACAGTAACTCGGTAAATCCTTTGAGGCACTATTCACAGGTTAAAGCAATTCTCTCTCCTGACTTCCTAAATAGAGAGTCTGATTTTGTGAGTTTTTGAAAAAGTGACTTGTTAATTTATAAAATGTGTTTTTTAGGTTAAATTTGACCTAATTTTTGTTGAGCCTGATGAGGATGCTCTTAGATGTATCTCAATTCTTTAACCAAAGGTAGCATGACACCACTCCTAATATCCGTTGAACCCATGTATAAATTTTTGGATCTATACTGTGTCTAACTTTCATGGCAGACTAGCAAACCAAAAAGGTCAAAACCTACTAAAGCCTACTGATAGGCTGTTTAGAGCTGTCCTCTGCATATGTTCTGGTTGTATAGATACAAGAAGTAACTTTAATTGGAGGATTAAAAAAAAAAAGACTACTACCCCTACAATCTGAGAGTTCGTGAAGAGTTTCTTCCACCCTTTTTTAACTCTTTCTTCACTTTGTCTTCTTTTAAAAGTAATGTTATTTTTTAAAAAAAATTAAAAAGTGACATATTTTATGCATAATTCAATTTTTTTTTTAGAATTTGTTACGAAGAAAGTACTTTTTAGAGCATATCATGAAAATATGGATATAATTAATATCTTGTTTGTGACTTGAAAATTGTTATTTATATGATATTATATAATGACACCCCTAAATATAATTCCTGGAGTTGCCACTGGTCTTAAAGTCATATTCGCTTCCCTTTGTGAAGGTTATGATGGTCGAATACCACACCATAAGATGCATCCAGAAATCTCACAGAGTGTCTCCACGTTACATGATCAGTGGAAGATGGAGTGCCAAGCAAGGGCGGAGGGAGGAAGAGTATAGTGGGGTCACTTGTGACCCACTGAGATTAAGATTAAGAAATCACGTAGAAATTGTAGAATAGTTATCGACTTTGTAAAATTTTGAGAAAAATATATCAAAAACCACCTCAATAGTTCTATTAAAAATTATTTTCTGCCCTTTATTATTGCCAAACTCGATTCAATTCTTAATGACTCTAGGTATTTGACCCCGCTCCTTAGCCCTCGATGCCGAGTCTTTCTGTAATTGCTCAAACCTTATAAACAAATATAATGATGAAGAAGAAAGAAGGAAGCTCAAGATATGAAGAAGTGACGTCTTTCATAACGATATAAACATATGAAAGACACAAAGACATGTCAATGGAAAAAACCTATTCATTTACGATTATATTAAAACTTAAATTCCAACAATACCACTATAAGGCCGCCCGTCCAGCACAGAGTTCGAGATATACGCATTCCATGTCGCAATATTTCTGTGAGACATTTCGTCAAACGCCTTACAAGCATCATCTCTGAGCCCCGTTTTACAGTACATATCAAAGGCACTACACCCAACAAACTCATCAATCATTTGTCCGTCTTTGATTGCCAACCCATGCAGCTGTTGACCCGTTACCGGCAACCGAAGACAGCCGGAGGCCTTGAAAGCAACAGGGAAGGTGAAGTCATTGGGGTTTACACCATCGCGGCGCATGCTGGAGAAGTGGGTTAGGGAGAGGGAGAAGTGACCGTTTTGGACTGTGCCGGAGATGAGGGAGGTCCAGGTGACGACGGAGCGGGTTGGGGTGAGTTGGAGGAGGAGGTGGGCTGAGTTGGGTAGGTCGAGTTTGGAGTACATGTTGATGAGGTGGTTGGAGAGGAAGGGTGGGATGGTGGGGGTGGAAGGGGAGAGCGATTTGAGGATTTGGGCGTGGATGGATTTGCCAAGGAGGGGGGAGTGGAGTGAGAGGGAGGATTGGAGGAGAGAGGCGAGGAAGTTTGGGGTAAAGGACATTGTTTGGAGTTTGGAGAGAGAAGCATGGTTGCTACTGGCGGTGGTTTGGGTGGTGCATGGGGGTGATTGTCGAGGGAGGAGAGGGATAGAATTGGGAATTAGTGCGCATAAATTGGTCCGCACTAATTCCCAACTAAAAGTGGGGAACGGGGATCTGCGAGGAATTGAGAATCTAAAAGTTCATTCTAATTATTCAATACAAAAGAAGTTATGTTAAATTCTAAAGCTAATGATAAAAGTGGTTCACAAAGATAATTAATACATACCAAAAGTGTGCTATTGATGTTCTTGTTCTTTTCCTTTCTTTCTTTTTTTCCCTTGTTTCTTGTTCTTGGGTAGATTAAAATTTCATTTTCATAGCCACATAGTACAGAAGTAAAGGAGAAAACCTTGGTCTTTGAGAGAGAGTACCAGATGGGGCGGCACTAGAAGAGTTGAGATGGGGTAATGCTAACTTTTACAAGTTATAAGCTTATTCAGGGACAAAAACAACTTATAAACTTATAATATAATATACTTAACGGGGATGAGGGGAGGGGAATGGGGAGGATCGGGGATTGGGGAGGGGACTGACTATACCATCCCTTACCCGATTTTTGAAATTTTTTTAAAAAAATCTCATATCCTGCCCAATCTCTGAAAAATTCTCCGTATCTCCTATCAATTCAATAAGGGGACGGATTGGATCAGACGGGTCGGTCTAGATGACCATCCCTAGGGACCCTAGCTATGACAGAAGATAGGCATAACGGTTCTAGCTAGAAAGGAGAGATCCATTGACAAGTTGGTTAGGTATTATGTTCATGCGTAATGTAGATCATCCTCGTTGTCAGAATGTGGAATATACTAGACTTGATTATATTTTCATATATTCGTTGATTGTTTTTCCATAGTTTAGGTAGTATAGTAATTTAGGATTTGTAAATACTTTTTTTTTTTTTTTTTTTTACCCATTTTACATGTTTATTCATTCAATTATGGCTAATTAAAACAAGGAGTGGGAATTCCGAATACGACTTGTTAACACAATACGAAGTTAGAGGATTTGGGTCAACCCCAGTCGACCCCTTTTTGAAATGAACACAAATACGACACGTCCCACCAACATGAAAATTAAACGAGATGAATACATGTTAGACTCTCATAACTCGATAAGGACACGGATAACCATTTAATTTTCTGTGTCGACTCGTTACCCCGAAATGACACAACACGACACGATGCCGGGCCATGCCAACCTAGGTAGCCCTTGTTTCCGTAAATATTAGTTTTGATTCTTTTAAATTTCTTAATCAATGGAAGATTTGATTTTCAAAAATCATGTTTGATCAACTTGCATATGAGAATATCAATATAATTATGAAAATGGTCCGTTTTTTGGGAGAACATAGTAAATGGGTATTTACTTCAATAAGGACATCAACTTTTTCTTTAATGCCAAAATGATAAATCACCTACACATTCCAAAAATGCCCCCACTAGCCAATGAAAGTGTCTAAACCCCAAAACCTAATGAAAGTGCCTAAACCTAAACCACATTGTACCCTATGAATGTTCCTAAAACCCTAGGATACCCTTTGAAAGTGCCTAAAATCCTAGGGTACCCTATGAAAGTGCCTAAACTACTAAAACCCTATAATTGAAAAGTGCACCTTAAACCTAAACCCTAGGATACCCTATAAAAGTGTCTAAAATACTAGGGTACCTTATGAAAGTGCCTAAAATACTAGGGTACCCTATGAAAGTGTCTAAACAGCTAAAACCCTATAATTGGAAAGTGCACCCTAAGTGTCTAAACTCAAAATGTCTAAACCCACTATACCCTACCCCAAAGAACCCCCTAAAATTGAACCCCAAAAATTGAACTCACCCCCAAATTGAAGAGAGAGAATTAATTTGTTCCCATCCATTAATCTCACGCATGAGAGAGAAAGGGTTTGACAGCGACATGAGAGCGAGAGAGAGAGAGAGAGGGTTTGATCGACTGTCAGACAATGATGGGTCATTGTCGGGAAATTCCTGGGTCATTGTCGGGAAATTACTTTTGTCTGTGGGGCAATTGCTTTTGTCCGCGGGAAATTCCTCCGCATGCGTGAGTGGTGTAGTTCATTAAGAGTATTTTTGTTTAGTGTTGTCCTTGACACATGAAAATTTTCCTATCAATGTATTGGATACCTTAAAATAAGTTTGATACGTCACCTTCCCTAGATCCCTAATTGAGCTGGGGTAACATTGAGGCACGTGCTGAATCAGTGGAAGCAACACCGCCATTAACAGTGGCTAGTTAGTTTGTTAGTTGTAACTACCTCTACGTACAGCTACAGCTACTACAATCAGTTGTAACCGTTTGTATCGCGTTTCTTGATTTGTGTTGTGTTTTGCATATAAAGGAATTCTGTAGTAGGAATGAGGATCATTGAGATTTTTCCAAAATTGTAACCAAGGCGAGAGACCTTTGGAAGATTGGACGAGAGCTCCATTCTTAATAAAATTCCACCCCTTATATTTCCATTTCCCTTCTGAATTCTACCATTTCCACCTTTCCTCCATTAAATTCTGCATTTCTAGTAGAGATACTTATCAAAGTTAAGCTAGACTAAACACCATTTAAAGCCCCAAATTTGTCTTTTAAACCAATTTTCTGTTATGGGGGAAAAGGCGAGACATAATATATTATACAAACCATAGCAGAACTTTTTTTCCAATATCAAAACCAACTGGACATTGAAGTTTCCTATTGACTGTGTTTCCATGCTAAAAAGTCCAAAATTGATTAAATTCATTTAGGCTGGTGTCCTTATTACTTCTTGAGCAAAATTCTTATTTTATAATTATTGGTGCGTTTTTATTATTTTAGATGAAAATCGTTCAAAAGTATTTAATTGAGAGCTATGTCTAGTTGTAGGTTAAGGCATTTTTCAAATGTCGCAATTTGGTTTTATTATTTCTGCTAACACGATGACATTGAAAAAAAATCCTCATTTTTGTTGTTAAATTAAATAAGTTGTTCGTGTGCAACATCGCTAAGTGGATAATAATATGTACATATTATGAAAATAACTAAGGATCTTAATAATGTCAACCCAAACACAATACAATTTTAAGCAAATCAAGTTAGTGCCAAGATACTTGACGGATCCGGGGTGGGTGAGGTGTTTCGACACAAACCCAAGAAGATACAAAATGTGCAACGACACGACACGACACGATGTCCATCCCTAATGCCTATTGTCACGAAGTGTCCCAACTCGGACATCATTGTATCATAGTATGTGGGAAAAAAAATTGTGCAAATACTATTTTTGGAGCTTCAAACGCAAGATTCTCTCTGTCTGTTAGTTCAATAAACTCATGGCCGGCCGCATAATCTTGAAAGGGTGATGTATAAGTATTTGGACAATGTTCAACCTTCATTTTATCCCTTTGAAAATTATTCCACCTCCCCCTCTCTCTGTCTGTGCTCTCTGTTTCCCTCTCCAACAAAGGAGGTCGAATTTCAGGAGGAGAGACACAGAACTAAAGGCCAAACGCAGAAGGGCCTCTCACAAGGGGAAGGAGCTAGCTTCATAATTTCTAAATGGAATTATCAGTTGAGCCAAAGACCGACTCTCTTCTCCTCGGTAAAGTCTCGATGCTCCTGTCCCGATGGAACGGGCTTCAAATGGCAATCGAAAACGAGTGGGGTGGCCATGATTCCCTCAAGAAATCTGAGCAACTTGCCTACGATATCGTCTCTTGGTTCTCTCAATCCAAAGGTGATGAGGGTCTCTCTTCCTCATCTTGCTTCCTCATCATTTCTAGTTCTGAAATTGGAAAACCATACACACTTCCAAAATTTTCCCCAAGAAAATACAAAACATGTCGTGACACGACAGTTCTGCTTTCATTCTAATGGAGATGACATTCTACAACATGAATATAGTGTAGCCTATATGTACAACTTGAGCTAGGAATAGAGGTATTAATTTGGTAAGTTTATTGTTTTTTGAGTTTTGCTTATGGTTTGCAGAGCCACCTTACGTAGAAGATTTGGAGAATTTGCTGCATGAAAGCTTGTTACTTTCTTTCAACACAGACATTGAGGATGGCAGCATTGAGGAAGTATGTGTTCTATTCGTCTTCTCTTCCCCTGCTCAGATTCAGCACAATTTCTTTAACTTAGGCACATCGATGGAAATCGTGAGAATGAATGAAATTTGATTCCGAAAAATTCTGCAGGTAGTGTTAAACCAGTTATGTTTAGGTCTCGGTGTTAATCTGTGAAGCTCACGAGAGATCTCACTGCAGGTTGCAGAGCAATTGATGAATTTGCATGAAGAATACTTGCAAATTGCAAGGGATACATTAATCAATAACAGAGCTGAACGGCAATCCAATCTCCTAAGCACAAGGTAAATCCCACATGATCTACGGGTACAAATAGTTTTCAAGCTTTTGGACCTAGATCTTACCTCTTAAAAAGCGTACACGCACTGGCTATTTCGAGCTGCTTCGCATTCTTATGCTTTCTACCAAAGATCAAGAGATCAATGGAAAGAAAATTACGCACATTTTTTTTATTTCATAATGCAGGTAGGCTTTGTCCAATATATAGGCAGGTTAAAACTGGAAAGATGATACAGAGATTAATCACTGAAATATGAAAGGGGACGTATCAATGTTAAAATCCAAGGTGCCAGGCACTCGGCAAGGAGGATGAACGAAAGCAAGATCAGGTCTCAAATCAGAGATGAAACTTTGCAGCACTACATCTCAACCGGGTAATATAGAAGCTCAGATACAAGAAACAAGCAGAAGATATACAAGAAAGGACAGAGATACCAATTTTCTTTTTTTTTTTGCTTTTCATTTCTCTCCTAGTTTCCCAGATTGATTGTTAGTTGTCACTAGATGGGAAAGTAGTTGAAGGTTGGGATCCAATTGCCACAGTCCTAATTTTGTATTGGAATTGTTTAGCACTCAAAGGGTTGCCCCTATTTTTCACATAAGTAAAACTTCATCCACTTCTCCTGACCAAGTACAGTAAACCTTGTATTATGTCTCACTTGATGGCAATGTTTTGAGTACTCAATCCCACCGGCGAGTAATAACTTTTGGCTAACCAAACTCAATTCAGTGCCAGCTTATAAACACATACAATACTAAAATGGATGATACCCACCTGTTATTCCAACTTAAACTGCAGCGAAATTCATTTAAGACTGCACGTTTAGCGAGTGGCTAATAGCTTGATTATATGTTCACTTCACCTTTGAATCCTTAGCGCATTTGCCCTTCAACAGGATGAGTAATAATTTGTTGAAGCGAAGCATAACTAACTACGTGGAATGGTGTATCCCCATAATACTACTATTACTCTCAAGCTTTGAATGACAAAACTCACAAACGAAAAAGGTTAAGAATGTTGAAATTTTGAAGAAGCTTCATGGTGTCGCATTCGATGCCTACGGTGAGATCTCTTATGGCTACGGCCATTCCTTTTGGGAGATATGCTGGAGGTGCTAGTAGGTTGAATCTCCTCACTGCTGCCCGTGACTCCAAAAACACAATCAAAAGGGTTTGTGATTGCATCCAAATCCGGGCTCCTCTGCAAGAATATATAGGTCAGATAAAAGGAAATATATAACTGGGAAATGAGAAGCAAGATTTGAAGGGTGGGAGTACTTGGTATTTATTGGAGGCACAAAAAGAAGACTAAACCCTTCAGACTTGTTTTACTCTTCTCTAGAAGTGCTATCATCATCATTATCATCTTCATTACTAAGGACATAATATCAGAAGTGTTAATAACAGTTTTACAATTAAGGGCAGTAGGCTTACAGCTACAGGAACATGCTTGGGCTCATTAGTATTCTCCGTATCAGTCTTCTGCAAATCGGTATTTTCACCATAACCATGAGCATCACCATTGTGCGTCCTCCGAGAAAGAGCAACATTATCGCTAAAGAAATTCCGATAACGCCACCTTATCTTTGGCTGATCTGTGGATGAATCATCAAAAACTTTCTCCGAGTAGAAATGCTTGGTGATGAGCCGCATGGTCGTTGAGTTACCACCATATTTTCTCAATATTCTGCTTTTGCGAAAAACTTTCAACAGTAAATTATCCAGACAGAAAAAAGCAAAAATAACAAAGACAAAAAGAAAAGAAAAAAAAAAAAGTGTGCAGATGGTAGTTGGTGAGGTGGCTGGAGTGGGCTTTCAGGGAAGATGTTGGGCACATACAGCAGGAGGTGGAGGAGATAGCCAAGGCACCCTTCGGAGAAAGAAGGTGGATGAATGGTATGAGCTACAGAAGAACTGAAGAAAGAAGCCACAAAGAAACATAACTTAATAGTTTGATATATTGGTGTCCAAGGTTGATGAAGGGATCTCCCTACACAAACCATCAGGAGCAGTACTCCACGACAAGGAAAAAAATTGGGTAATAAAAGATCTACTTGCCTCAACCTCAACACCCATCCCCAACCCACATCTTCAAAACCAGAGCTACAAGAAAACTCACCAATCACTTCACCTAATCAGAAAATAGATTGCCTCCATCTACGTATTCACCTATGAAGCACGGGTACCGGTACGGGTACGGGTACGCGATACGGCAAAAACCTAAAAAAGTAGGGTACGGGTACGGTACGTAAGTGTAAATTTAATTTTTTTTCCCTATTTTACTATGTTCCATTGCACAAACTAAATAAAACACTCATTTTACCAACAAAAAGAAGCATAAATAAGAGTTAAAGAGTTCATAAGTGCATAGATGAAACAAGTGCAATGTCAAACAAGTGCAATGTCGTTTTAGATTTAATACTTTATACTTAATAGTTACCGACTTTTTGAACCCTAACTGATGAAACCCAACATATGTCGACTGTTGTGTTAAATTGGGGTCAAAAGTGCACATAAACCCCTTAAGTTTCTATAAATTTCATTCGGGCCCCTTAAAGTTCTAAAAAAAATTCAAAAAGGTCCAAACGTACCCAACAAAGTACCCAATCAGAGTACCCAGGTGTACCCAGCCGTACCAGGAATAGTGCAAAAGTACCCGGTACGTTTTTGCCGTACCCGGTACGTTTTTTGCCGTACCCAGCCGTACCCGTACCCGGTACTCGTACAGCAACATTTTGGAGTACCCGTGCTTCATAGGTATTCACTAATCAACTTAACGGTAGTTTATAGCAGATAAGAATCTTATCAAAATTATTTGCCCAATGCAAGAATGTAGCTTGGATAGTTGAGAACTGACATATTTGCTAACTCCATTTGCATCCTACTTCCATCTGAGGAAAGTATATGTTCAACGGAAGAATCTAGTGATCTATCAAATCTCCAAAAGGCAGAAATAGCAGCAGCTCCTGCAATTATAGAACTAATGAATAGTGCAGCAAAAGAACAATACTAATGAATATGCAAAAGAGATCCTGCAACAATGGTAGGATTATAAATACACTACACACTCATCCATGCAAATCAGAACTAAAACCATCATCCCTGTTTCGTACATGAAGAGATATACATTTACAATCAGCATGTGAAAGTTTACTACCTCTATACTGCTGCTAGTCGCTTTTATTCCTTGAACATGGAGTAATTTAAGACGATAAGCGCACGATGCTCCGCTTCAACAAATGAGAGTTTTTGGTGGAACAGGTGAATCAAGCGAGCTGGTTAGATGTGCGGGATTTCTGAAGAAAGCCAAAATTCATGGTTTCACAATTTTGGTGGCCGCTAAATTAAGGCCTCCTTGGGGTGAAAAAACCAAAATGGTTTTTTGTTTTGTCCTTATTCAAATTTTTTTTTGCATTTGTTAGTTTTCGGTCGATTTTTTGTGGTTTCTTGGTTGGTTTTTTAGATTATTTTTTGTCTTTATTCACAAAACTTTAAGTTTGGCTAATAAATTTATACTTTTTAGATTCCTCTCGTCGAGACGAACCAAGAAACCACAAAAAATCGACGTAAAACTAACAAATGCAAAAAAAAAAAAAAAATTGAATAAGGACAAAACAAAAACCATTTGGGTTTTTTCACCCAAAGGAGGCCTAATTGGCATTTTATTTAGTTAAGTGTACTTTGTAACTTTTGTTGAACATCAGGATCCCCTTCCATGTAATGTGGCAGCAATCGGGAAGGATTAGAACAAAACAAATTGCAACATGCAGAACAAATCACAAGGTTTAATATCATCCAAAAGAGTGAAACCTTTTGTACCTCAGATACAACAATTGGGTGCCGTACGTGTCTAAATGTCGGATTCATCTAAATCTTATGTTCAAGGACATCCGGGCACAACCTGCCAAACCAAATCAAGCGCTAGCAGAATCAATTGGGGCGGCTACATGAATCCTCCACTCTATCAAGGCTGCTAGATTCTTACTTCTTGAATGCTTCATACTTCCTAATTGGTTTTTAAAACTATTAATGCTTAAAAAATATGATAAGCTCGGCTATCTAACGTACTCACAGGGTGCATGTCCAACTAGAAATGTCGTTTCCACAACCTTGCCCACGTGTGTCCATAATGGGTACGTAAAAAATATAGAAGAATCCCTCCCACGTACATTTCACTAGGGTTATGCAAATTGATAACAAGCAAAAATAGAAAATGCTCCCAGTTAATTTCAGAGTATCACTCTCAGAACCATCTGATCGAAATGGTCAGCGGAGGAAACCTCAGAAGTCTTCCATTTCTGCCTCCAGTAAAGGATGCACACACACACACACACACACACACACACACACACACACACACAGAGAATCTCTTACCTGCTGAAAGGTTGATGCGATATAAAGTACTTAGGCTTCGAGTTGCTGCAAAAAAGGACCATTATTAGTTTCAAAGTTAATAAACCTCGTCATTGCAGCATGAAACCACCACATACACATCTACAATCCATATAGTGCGAAGGGAGAAATTAGAATTGCAAAGCACAAAAGATATTGATGCTACGGTACAGGTACACTATAACACTGTGCCGGAGAGAACAAACATTATTCAGGAAAGAAATTAAAGGTACATAACCCACCAACATCATCATACATCAAACACTGAAGTTGAACAAGACAAATATATAGTAGTCCAAAGTTCTAACTTGCAGTACACAAGTAAACAGGTCACTGTTATATATACCGGAACACAAAGCCAGATATAACAAACTTTTGTGGGGAAAGAAATTAAAACTACAGTACCCAACACCGTCATTGTTCATCAATGATCAAACAATGAAACCAAACCCCAATAGACTTATTAGTTATTAATCGTAGGCTTTTAAAGATAAGTGGCAGTACCGAAATGTACATGTGAAAACACCACTCAACTCCCATTCCCATAAAAGGAGGATTGAAGTTGTAATAAACAAAGCCAAAGTACCTAGCCAAGTGACACCAGCAGCAACAACACCGCCAACTGTAAATTCCCTGAGAGCATCAGCTTTGCACGCCATGAGAACATTTGTTTCTTGACTCGTCAATTTTTCCTGCCCATTCATATCACACCCAAAACATGAACCAACCTTTATCTGGTAATACTTCAATTCAGATGTCCATACCAAGGATTACGAGTTTACAACTAACAATAATCAAAACCCATCTAAAAGTAAACACATAGCGGTTATTCGGCTGATTAGTCAAAGGTTTGGATTAAATATCCTTGGAGTAAGCATTTCTAGGTTATGAATGTAAGTATTAGTAGAGGATTGCAAATTTGTTGGACAAACATATTGGAATTTGTCCCACATCTGTTAATTATCACCTCGAAAACTAGTATAAACAAACATATCGGAATTTGTCCCACATCTGTTAATTATCACCTCAAAAAACTAGTATACGAGCCTGGGCGGCCTCTCCACTCATTGCCAATTGGTTTTGAGTTGGATGCTTTAACATGGTATCAGAGCTAGGTTTCGAAGGCTTTTCCCCTTTATTTGTGCTATAGTTGAACTTTGTTTCATTGTGATTCGTATGTTTGGGATCCTTTGTTGACCTCTCCACGTGCAGGGGTGTATTGGAATTTGTCCCACATCTGTTAATTATCACCTGGAAAACTAGTATATGAGCCTGGCAGCCTCTCTACTCATTGCCAATTGGTTTTGAGTTGGATGCTTTAACAAAATAACCCCCAACCATGGGTTACATAATCCAATCAGAGATATGATAGTAGTAATCCCTTCACAACTAGTCTAGTAGGATTAGCCATTCTATGTTATCGCATATCCCCTCCTCATTATCAATCCGACCAGCCAAACATAACCAAAAAGCACAAATTCATAAGTTTCCTCAATAAGTGTTGAAGTATGAACTTGACACTGAAATTTGCAAGAAAATGTAAAGAGAAACTTTTAAAAGACTCATGGTTGGTGATGAAGAAACTTTGTTGGATTTACAAATATCAAAATTCAATCAAATGCAGAGAATATGCGTTGACTTAACCCAAACTTCTCGCGATAATACTCCACATCAGAAGTTCAGAAAAAGAATAGCTACCACCACTAATCAAAACCCACCAAAAAGTAAAAGCAAAACGAAAACAAAATGTGTATGTGTATTGAGGATGATAGACTCTAAACTAAATTGGCAGACATATACGAACTATCACCAATTTAACAAAGAACATTCAAGAAAATGAGAAGGGAAACTCTGTAAAGTCTTGGGCTGGTGAAGAAGCAATTGACGCGGGCATCTCCCTATTACCCAGTTGGTATCTTAACTTTCTTTGATTAACAAACCATCGAAATACGAAGAGACATGGTATTACATACATTGACATATGGGTATGTCTACAAAAACACAGAGGATACCCATATATACCAAAGTAACCGAACTACACACCCACATTTTCTCCCCATAGTACTTCTCTCCAGATGTGCAAACCAATAATTGCTGTAAAACACAAATCAAAACCACCCACCTAAAAGTAAACAAGGAGCATCAAATTCAGCTAGAATTCTAAGCAAATACTGAAATTTAGCAATGGATTTTTGCATAGAAGGGAAACTATCCCAAGTCTCCGGCTTGACGATGAAAAAATTGATTTTGCAAGCATTCGGTTCTTACCCAGATTGCATAATACTAACTTTTCCCGAGTAGCTAAACCATCGAAATACGATCAAATGCAGAGATTAAACATAATCAAACGAGGGAATGTGTTTGAAAATAGAGAGGTAACCCTAGAATACCTGCTTGGATCGGAGAATTTGCTCAAGTTCAAAGAGAGCCTCTCCCATTCTGTTGCTTTACGACCTCGACAACCTCTATCTCTTCGATCAGGGATAAAAAGAGTTCGCCTGGAAGAGAGGAGAAGAGAATGTGCTGCTTGTTTACCCTGTAGGCCTCAAAAGAGTGGTAAACGAACACTCAAAAACTTCTGGCAAGAGAAAAGCGTGGTTGTCAACCACCGCTTCTAAAAGCGTGTTTCGAAATCACGCTTTTACTACTTCTTTTTTTTTCATTTATAACACACGGAAAGGGTGATTACGAACCACGTTTTTAGGCCAAATTAGGATTAACTTAATTTTTGGGGTTAATCCGTCTTAATCCATTGTGAAAGTGTGAAATGGAACCATATTTTTCATAAAAGGTGTTTGCCAAAAACGTTTTCACGTACTTTTAGAATAAAGTTTAAAAACATGTTTCTTAATTAATAAAGGTGCCAAAAAAAAAACACAAAGCGGTTAATGAGCCGTAATTTTATGCAATTTTCATGGAGGCCCTCGGTTCTATTAAAATTGCAATACAGCATGGTAAACCTCTCGGTTAACGGTCAACGGGTTGAAAAAGTGATAACAGAGGGAATAATCCAACCTTGAAACCAACATCAATTAAGAATAATGCTACACACACAGCAATGCTGCACAACAGCTACACAGCAAGACCAAAAACGACGATGTTTTACCAAAAAAAAAAAAAAAAAAACAAAAACAAAATTGTGAAATCTTTAAACCACGTTCCACAGGGAGAAGGGTGAGAAGAAGGCGACGATTCGACGAAGATGGCCACCACCAGCACCTCGACGAAAAACACCACCCCCGGCGACGAACCACCACCATCGCGTACCACACCGATGAAAAAGACACTCCCGGCAAGAGGCGGCCTCCTTCTTCAACTCCGACGAGCTTTGAATCAGAAGGACGAGGTTCGAACCTTACACAACGGTGGTCTCTCTCTCTCTCTCCTCGTTTCAATTAGTTTTGCACAAAAATTATGGTTCAATTTCAGAAACCCTAAATTGAGTTGTTGGGGTTACAAAAAACCCTAATTCGAAAATTCTGGTGATTCCTTAAATTGTAGTGGTGCTTTGGTAATTCGAAAATTATGGGTGAATCTTTTTTGTTTGGAGAATTTGTATTCAATTGATGAGGCTACTGTTGGGTCACAGATGCTTGCCATACATATGCATCAGCAGGTGCATAGTATATTTCAATGCCTTTTGCATACATTGCTGTCCTCTAAAGAGGCATTCTATATATTCTCCCAACATATGGCTGCACGCCTGCACCTATTTTCCCAACGGCAATCTCAAAAACATGACCTGTTGATCCATCTCCAAACCCCCAGATTATACGCGATGGTGGTGGTGGTTGCCGCCAAGGTGCTGGTGGTGGAGGACCTCATCTTCTTCTCACACTCCTGTTCTCTGTATGTAACCAGAGGAGGCGGGGGTTTTTGATTTCAGATTTTGGAATTTTAGTTTTTTTTTTATAATCAAAACGACGTCGTTTTTGTCGTTGCTGTGTGAGGTTGCTGTGTCTGTAGCAGTGGGGAATAATCCAACCTTGAAACCAACATCAATTAAAGAGGACAGAGGGGGGTGTTGTGCATCCCATGCACAGCACCGTGCTGTGTAGCCATGGCATGGTTGCTCCGGCACCTTTCCAATGATCGGAAATATTCACCGTGTAGACCTCGTCGAGTACTACAAGTGTACAAAAAATCAATTTGATCGAATATCTTTAAGTATATCATCGGAACACGGATACTTTGAAAACAAATGGAACACAAATGGACACAAATACTGGATCAAAACCACTTTTTCATGTTGTTTGTGTTCCGATGAGACACTAAAAGATATCCTATTAAGTTGATTTTTGGAACGCTTGTAGTACTTGACGAGGTCTACGCAGTAAACATCTCCGATCGTCGAAAAAATACCGGCGTGCCGCCGCCGTGGAATTGCACAGCACCCCCCAAGTTCCAATTAAAGAACTTATTTGAACACCGTTAATATTATAATTTGGGATACATATGGGATCGAGCTTTAAGAAATACGAATAATCAAGATTGAGATGTCTACAGGGTGATGCAAGTCAATCAATAGGTAAGTTAAAAATAAAATAAAAAAGAACCGAAAAAGAGGTCAAATCCCTTAAATATTTGGCTATAAGTTATTAATTTATATATTCCCTCACCTACTTTTTACAATATTATGGTGGTAATATACAATAAAGGGGCACTTAAATATTGGTCCTCCAACCTACTATAACTTATGTTTTCATCCTGGTTACTTTTGTGAATTATATTTTCATCCTGAAATTCAAATAAACCCCAAACTACCCTTTTCTCTTTCCTAATCTTCCAAAATCTCTCTCTCTCTCTCTCTCTCTCTCTCTCTCTCTCTCTCTCTCTCTCTCTCTCTCTCTCTCTCTCTCTCTCTCTCTCTCATCTTCTCTAATTTATCTCAATCTCCCTCTCTCCTATCTTTCAAATCTCTCTCTCCCATTTTCTCTCCCTTCTAAAATCTTACAACAAAATGTAAGATAAAATTATCATAGCGATAAACTTATCACAAATAGGATAAATTAATAGCAAACCAATTAAACCACAACAAACACAAGAACTTGTCAACAAATCATGTTAAAATGTTGGTAAAATTATTATACATAAATTATGATAATTCTGACAACAAATACAAGAAACATGGTAAAGATGTAACTTTCGTACACCGAACATTACGACAAACATCATGAACTTGTTGAAAAATCATGCTAAAAACATGATAAAAATATAGTACAAAAATTACGATAAATTTTGAGAAAAAATAAAAAGAAACATGGTAAATCAAGAAACATGGTGCATGGTAAATTCTACCTTGCTAAAAACATGGTTAAAATATAATGCAGAAATTGTGACAAATTTTGACAATAAATACAAAAACATGGTAAATCATCCAAAAAATATGGTAAAAAATACAATACATGAATTATGATAAATTTCGGCAACAAATACAAGAAATCCATGGTAAATTTTAAGCATCATGAACTTGTCAAAAAATCATCTAAAAATATGGTAAAATAATGCTAAAAATATGGAAAAAGTATAATAAACTTGTCAAATTCAACTGACCACGAGCAGAGAAGCAATGGCGAAAATGCAAAAAATGCCACATCAACCCAACCTCCAACAGATCCTTCACCATTTTTCTCTGGAAAATGAAACGAGCACAAAGCATGATCGGACCAGAGCTCTGATCAACGAGAGCCAATTGCGATTTAGTTGTTTGATGCCGAGGGAGAGATCAGTGGGTCACTGACTCACTTAATTTTGATTTGGAGAGAGAGTTCATGAACTTGCCAATTGCAATGGTACTTTTAATTATCCTCCCATGTACTCATCAAGTGCTACGTGTGGGATGGCTTATTTGGAGAAGCCATTGCACTTTACAATAGAATGGTTTTATAATGAAACCCATATGACAAAGTTTACACTTCCATCTATATTACGAGCTTGTTCTGGATTTGGTAATCAGGGTATGGGCCAAAAGGTCCATGGGAGGATAATTAAACTATTTCAAAAACACCTTAATTTTCAGGATTACACACATTGGTTGTATATGGGAATTCATTCTAGAATCATCTCATTGTTTCAAAACTCCTTTAATTTCGGAAATCGTCAATTCAGTTATATAGGGGAATAGAATGATCTTAAATCATTTTGAATCCCTCCCAATTTCAAATAATCCCTATTTTTAGGTAGTCTCACTATATACTCCCAAAAAATTAGGAACCGGTTGTATGTGGATATGTATGTCATAATAAGGGTAATAATGGTAAATCAAATAGGAAGAGGATGGAAACATAACCCCAAAAAGTGGATAGGATGAAAACGTATGCGGTGCCCAAAAAATGAATGATTATTTAATTAATTAAACTTGATTCTTAGACAATTTTTTTAACGAGCTGTACTTAAATCCTCAAGTGGGACTCTTATTGAGCCGACATTATTGAGTCCAATTGAACTAGATGATCAAGACCAGTTAAGACAAGCCTATAAAACTAATGTGAAAATCCAGAGAATAAAATGGAATCTGACACATACAAAAAAAAAAAAGAGGACATTTTTTGAATAAAGAAAAACGAAAGAAAAGATTCTTGAAGTTTGCAATGATGTGTAATTGTGTATAGTTTATACACACATTTGTCCCCCACTACATTAGTTATTTTTTTCACAATAATAGCGTTAGTGAGTTAGTTGTTTACTATAGTAGGCCGATGTTACTCCATCAACTCGAACCTAAGACCTCGTACATCGGCACTACATTTGTAGAAAGAAATACTGCTGAAATCATCGAAGAAGTTTGTGAGTTAGTTGAGCTTCCTTTTTTGGTCATTTTTTTACTGGTTTTTTTTTAACTAACCAAGAAAGTGAATTAGTTCAGTTTATTACAAGAGTAGTTACGGTGGTTCATTAATTTCGAGGGCACAAAAGAGATTATCTCCATCCATGCACGTTTTCACTCACATTAGAAAGACTAGGACTAAGTGTGCAAGATTTAGGATTGGCACTGCAATGCCGGCACTGAGCAAAGGCGAGCGCAATTGTCTTGGGCCCTCAAAAAATTCCTAATAAATGGCCCCCTCAAAAGTTACGTACTTAGTATATATATACCTTTGCTATAGAAAGAAGAATTAACCAAATCGGATTCCCGCGTGGAAAGATATGGCTCCAGTTAGTCGGTTTGGCCTGTTTAGGCGTCGATTGAGTGAAATGAACCATATTCCCTGATCGTATTATTTACTTGAGCAAGAATTACACCAAGCAAGTAGGGAGAGAGACAAATGCATCACTGTCAAAGAATTATATCCGAACACGGTTAGCACCTAGTAAAACCCAACCAATCATATGCAAGTCAAACTCCGAACAAAGTTGGTAAGGCACCAACCACGAAATACAATGCTAGCAAGTGCAATGGTAGTCCAGTGGTTGGCTCTATGTACTTATGTATTTAACTAGGGTTTAAATCTCGCTAACTACAACTAACACTACAGACTTTCGTCTAGGGGGAAAAAAAAAGAGCTTCATTACCAAAGAAAAAAATCCAACAAAATATAGCTTCCAACAGAGTACGCATTTTGAGATCACAGAGCCTCTAATTTACAGTTAAGTGCATAGCCCTACAATGCCCCCTGATTTCCTCCCAGGTTCAGCCTTGTTCTAATTCCTAACTTCAACTCAAAACTAACTTATTGTGTTCTACGAGATAGGTCATTCTCTTACAGTACATCGACTTAAAAAATTGACTTAAGCCAATTACTAACTTGAACAACCCTATTCCTCAACCTGTCTAAGCAATGCAAGAAGTTTTAGAATGATGTAGTACATCAAAAGTTAAGTTGATCAAATCCTATCTTGGCTCGGTATGTCACAAGAACGGTTTAATGGATCAATTATGCTCTACATTGAAATAGAGTTAGCAGGAAATCGATCAAACAAGGGTAATTAGACTTTTTGCTACTAAAAATGCAAGAATAGTGATCTTTAAGTGGTTGCTTGAGAATTTTGGTAATGATGCATAATTTTGGAAGTTGTCATGACATATGATAGTTGGAATTTTGTCTTGTAGACTACGTACAGACGTACCACTAATTAATGCTTTTGAAGTTGATTTATCGTTTTTGTGAAACACGTTAAGCTTGGCCCCATTTTTGTAAGTTCGTCTTGAGCCCTCAAAATGTCAAGGCCGGCATTGAATTGCAAAATCGGTAATAATTTATCCATTGATCGTACCCCTAATCAAATGTATTTAATTCAAACAAAGGAATTGCGACGGAAAATTAACTTTCTCAACCACTTCTAGTGGGTGATTGAAAATCACTAATTTTTCCTTGAATTATTGAAACATATAGAATGATTCTTGTAGTCCTTTCTTGTCTCAGTTTTCTGTGGGAAATTGACCCTTACAACACTGCATATTCAATTGCTTACCACTATTTGGACCTGCTTTGCATGTTCTTCAACTTCTGCAGTTTAAAAAGGAATGTAAATTTTCAAATGGACATCTTTACTTTCCATTATTAAACCTTTTTTTTTTTTTCCTCTATTCAAGCCAAGAACCAAGGATGAAGACAGTTTCTTCCTTTCTCACTTTTCAAACCTAACTATTTGATTTGACTGGGGTTCAAACTTTCGTAGAGGAAATTTTTTTAACTATTTGATATATCACATGTATGTTTTTATATGTATATTCGATCATGCCTTAACCATTGTTTGGATATGAGTATTGCAAAGGGCCATGTGCAAATGCTAAACAACCAAACAAGTATTTGTGAGGTACGTAGAGTACTATTTGGATCAGTTTTCATCCTAGACATGATCGATATCACACCAACATTGAATCTATTAGTATTTCTTTTTTGATGCTTTGGACTAATTGCTACAGCCTCTCTCTCATAGCCTTTTCAAATGCTTTCGCGCGGTGGTGAAGTGATCCCAAGATTTATTGGCAGCTTAATTTGTTCACTTGGGAACCTTCTCTCTCTCTCTCTCATAGCTCAGTTTCCAATAACTTTTCTTTCCACTTTTCTTACATCTCTCACTTCACTTATATCCAAAAAAAACCCCCTCAAAACCTTTACCAAACAACCCGAAGTCTCGCATCCAAGACCACCAAGCCGGTCCTTAGGGTTAATTCATTGAATCTATGCTATATAAACCTCACTGGGTTCTTTTCTAAATTCCAATTCTGACTATACATCTTAAAAGCACTAAGATATAGACCCTAAGACTTTAGAAGGACTTCGTTTCCTTCTGCAACTGCCATCAACGACAAACAAGGAAAACAAAAGGCAAAAATCTTGTGTCATTGGCATGGTTTATACTTTATAGTATTACTTTTCTTGGAAAAGCACAGGCAAAAAATGGATCCAAAGCCTAGAAAAAGGGTTTTTTTTTTCTTCTTTATGTCTGCTTTCAAGAATGTCTTCATTTTGGAAAACATAAAAAGTTAAAATAACTTCAACTCAATAAATTGACTTGATCTAAGTTACACTTCCTCTAAAATAAACTCTAATCTCTCTAGAGAGGGACAGAAGGTTAGAAAGCAAAGAATAAACCCATAGTCAAGAGAAATAAAACAAAAAACTAAGAAGAAGCCTCCATTAATATTGAAACGATATTCCCATTTACAAGAGATTTCAAGCCATGAAAAGGCTGTTAAAATCTTATTCCAACCGGAAAAAAAGGCTTCAACGCTTTTTTTTATCACTTCTTGCAAACCACTTTGTGCATATAATGCCAAATGTCAGCTCTCAGTAGTAGACCGAGAAGTAGGACTAAAATGGGTTAGTTTTTCTAGTTAGTAATAGGAGAACGACGACTCGTCTCCTATTTGCGTCGTGCTAGCTGATCTTGAGTACTTCTTGGACGAAGACGAGGATGATGACACGTCGCTCGACCTTCTCCTCAGCATCTGCTTCATGCCATCCGCAACTCGAGTAGCTGGGTTCGTTTTATGCTTACGACAAAACGACATGTGCGCCATCACGGCTTCTTCCATCTCCGATTTTCCTCTCTTAATTTCGTCACTGACTGCTTCCGAGCACAACCCACATAGCCATTTACCTTCAAATTTCTCCTTCACTTCATTAATGTAGTCTTTGGTGCATTCCTCTTTCAACCCACAGCACTCACACTTTGCCAGCTCTATCTCCATTTCCTCAGCCTTCCAATGCAAAAATCAAAGTTTTTATAGGCCAATAAAGGATTTGGTAGAAGTAAATATACTTGATTTTCTCACAAGTTATGGTTACCCTCTACTAGGAGATAAGTGTTAGTATATATTATAGCAAAAATGGGGGCAAATTTTCTGGCTATGGTTTCTCAAATGAGAAGTTTTATGGATGGCATGAGGAGTGAGAGAGGATGATTTTATAGTAGGGAAAGGTGCCATAATTTCCTCCATGTTCTAAGGGGACAAGGGGCAATGGAAAATGAGACAATTGGGGGGTATGGTGGCCCACCTTTTGTTGCTATTCGAAGTTGTATAGTTAGTTGAGGGGCCAATAATTTCGATTCTCTACTTGTTTATTTGGCTGATTGACAGTTTCTTTCGGTTGCTTCACTTGGCCCCAACTCCAACTGCCTCAACTTTTGGGGTTGGCTTTCTCATTGGTTGTGAGTAATGCTACTCGAATTGTCTAATTAACTTTCCTTCTGGTAGATACTTAATGACTAAAGAAAGTAGCTAAGTTGTGTATGTAAACTGACTCGAATACTCGATTATAAAAAAATGTTTAGAGGTAACTTCACCACACCACTGTCGGTGTAACCAGTGGCGACTCCTGGAGTTCGGAAGCATGGGATCATTCACAAATCATAGAAGTAAACACTAAATTTGCAAGAGAGACACGAGAGAAAACTGACAACGACTGCAATCGACTACCCAACAAACGGATGTAGAGAGAACGGAGGGGGTGAAGATTGATTTTTTTTTATACAACGGTTAATTGTAATGCCCTCTGACATTAAGTGGGGCCCGTGTATGCGTAGTTTCTCCCATGTGAGAGGGGAGTTACAAATAATCGTTGTATTGAAAATTCTATGTTGAAGACTAAAGAGGAGCTATATTTTTTAGCCATTTGATTTGTATTCTGCCGGTTTAACAATTATTGGGTTTCAAGAGTAGAAAATTATCTAGTGTCGTGACAACATCAAATGGGTTTTAATCTTTTCGTTTGGTATTTTCTCATAACTTTTATAATTTCAAAGATTAGAAAATTGTCAAGTGCGGTGTCAACATTGATTTTAATGGGGTCATTTACAAATTAAGAGAAAATTTTAATATAGTAATAGTAAAATAATTTTTTCTCCGTAGGATCGCCCGACCCCACTCATTTGTATGTGGCATCGCCACTTGGTCAACAACCTCTACACTACCTCCGTCGCCACACTACCAAGTACCAACTACCAACTACCACCACCCCCACCACTTCTTCACCACCTAGACTAAAATCACAGACTAAAAACACATGACATCTATTAATAAAACTAAAAGGGAAACAAATCATTTAAGCTAAATTTATCGAAATAATTTCAGTGATTTAACTCTTGATATTTTTCAGCTTAAAACATTCAATATTAAGTTTTCAGAACTTAATTTTTCACCTTTCAGCTTCAGTTTTCAGTTTATCAAACAACAGCTTAGTCTTCTAGCTCTGAGGCTTACCGAATACTTTCACAATTTTATTTTCCTGAAAAATTGCAATTGTCTGACAATTCAATGAAATGGGTTACAATTTAATGTTGGTCTAAAGGCATCCTTATCAGGCGACTAAAAAAAAAAAAAAACACCAAATTTAATTTCAAAGACACCTTTTATAAATTAGCAAGTCATTTTTCCAAAAACTCACAAAATCAAACTTTTTATTCTAACTTCATTATATTAAACTATTCTTTCTTTCTACTCCTACTCCAAAAAAAAAAAAAAAAAAAACGACATTGAATTGAACTGTTGTTGTAATGAAATTGACAGTGTAGTCTTTCACTAGCTGATTGGTGAATAAAATCTTACCAACGGTACCTCCATGTCCAATATGTGTTGAATCTGCAATATGTAGGCAGAGAAGTTAGCAAAATCGGTTAGTAGTTTGTACAAATATTTCCTATTGGTTGGCTTGTTTCTAGACATGGGGTGTTGTGTACCATCCGAGCCGTCCATTGCTTGGATGGACGGTCCAGATTTTACATCGGCACCTTTGCATCCAAATTGTTCGTTATCGTGCGTGCAAAATAAAATCTAGGCCGTCCAACAAAGCAACGGACAACTCGGATGGTGCACAACACCTATTGTACATCTCATGCACAACAACAACCCCAAATCCCTTGTTTCTATGGCTCTGTTGACTACACGACTTCTATTGTTCCATGCTATATGGGGATAAACTTGCCCTAGGGTCAACATTAATTACGACCATACAAACAACTTGCGTGGTTTCAGGGTGAATGATTGATTGAAAGAATAGGTATATAGTGAGTGATATTCATTTATTTATTTATTGGAGACAACCAAACAATCTACAGTCTAAAATGTGGGACCACTTTAATTAGATTCATATATTTATATGAATGCAGTCCAAACGAATCAAGTTGTTCGTTAAAACCTTGTTCTAAGCTCAACTTTTTAGTTGATGTATGACCATATGGTACATCTTTAAAGCTTCGTTTAGTTGTTGAGCTCTGTTCAGAAACCTTGTTCCAGAAATTAATTTAAGTTAGGAACTGGTTTAAACTGGCTTTTTAAGTTGGTATATTGTGAGAGAACGACCTGTCTCGTAAAACATAGTAAGTCAGTTTGAGACTAAGTCTTCTTTCTGGAAAATTTTGAGCTGAGACAACCATATCGGCCCTATTCGGTTTAGAGTTTTGTTTTAGTTTTGGTTTTTGTTGACATCATCATTTTCCTCATTTCTCTCTTTATCTCTCTCCACTCATTACACCTGCTTACATCATCAAAACTAAACTAAATTAAACTACAAACCAAATACAGTCATCATAGTTCTACTCAATTAAGCATGTGAGCACAAAAATAAGGTAAAAAATGTATTTTCCTTTAATACATACGTTACTTTACCTTGGTTTTTCTTTGAACAGCACTGCTACATACATAGAAATGATACCCATAAAGTGGGAATGGGTGGCTCAGATTCAATCCCGCATTCCCACTTTCTAGGTAATTTCTAAGTACCATTTCTTGATACTTAGCATTTTTGGTGTTTGAAACGAAGGAAAAATAAAGTGAATAGTACAACTAACTTCATTTCTCTTTCATCATCTTTTTCCCGGAGACTTTTACTTTAGAACCCGATTGGATGGGGTTAAAGGAAGGAAGATAACTTTTGGAGGGGTATAAGGCTTAACGTGACACATTTAACATGGTTTGGCTTGGCAAAAAATGCAGGGGGATAAATTTTCACCTCTCCAAAAGTTCTCCCCTGCAGGGGTAAAGGGTTATAATTTTTGGGCACCCCTCCCCCTGCCCAAAAGTTATCCTCAGGTTGTTTGGTTCTTTTACTTCTTTGTAATAGAAAATAATTGAGTGCGAGCGTGCTAGAGAGAGTTTTAATCTTCTCCCTCAGATTAACTTTGGAAAACCAAATCTAATCAGGCGATTATGTTTTTAATGGTTCAATTACCTCAATTAAGAGGATTTTTCTTTCAAAGTGAAGAAATGTAAACCAATATACTTAGGAAATTAAAGAACAACAAAGAAATAAGATAATTCAATTGATAAATCAAAGGTAAACTTACTTCGAAATTGCCTTCAACTCCAAATACAAAATGATGAAAACTTCGAACAGATGATTGTTACAAGAACAACCGAAATTAATCCTAACTATTTCCTAATCTATTTCCTAATCTACTTTCTAATCTACTTCGAACTGGGTTCGAAATCCTGAACTACTTGCCAATGAACAAACCAAACATCATTTTGTTTGATAGTTGTTTGTTGAAGATTTGTCCGGGGTCTCCTTACTCTTCAATCTTTTCTATTTATAGACGCTACTTGTTAGTTGAACTTCCCGTTCAATGATTTTGAACTAGGCTTGCTTCGAACTCCAACTTTCATAATTTGAATTGGCAGTTTCTTCCCTCCTCCACGTCTGAATTTGAATTCTTGTTAATCTTCTTCCAAAAGCTTCTCATTGAATCTGCACCGCTGCTTGAACTAAACCAAATGATTACATTTTAAGGAGATAACTGTCTTTCAAAATGTAATCCACGTGTTCTAACTGCTAATTGTCATGTATCACAAGTCTACACGTGGACTTTATGCATTTAGCAGTTAAAATCATAGCTTCGAATTCGATTTTCTGTATTGACAATACCTCGTAACTGTCAATAACTGCTCTTTAAATTGAGAAACAATACGACATCGTATTTACTCAACTTCAATTCAATAATCCAGTGTATTTTCATTGACAAATATTTGCCAATATTTGGCATCCATGATTACGTGTCAATTAATTATTGGATTTGTTAATTTTATATGTAAACACGGGTATAAGGAAAAAATAACACCCCCTCTCCCTTATTTCAACTACAAAAAACCTTAATCCCCCATTTTATCTTTCATCCAAACCAAGTACTCCTTTATCTCCCCTTTTTTAATACTTCATCCAAACCAACTATTTTTTTATTCCCCCTTCATAAACATCACATCAATGTGGGTCAACCCTCTAAAAATAATACCCCCTTTTATCTTATACCCCCTCCATAACTTATTCCCCTGGAATTTTAGCACCATCCAATCGGGGCCTAAGCATTTTCTTTTTGCCTCCACCAGGTGAGCACCAAAATTGAATCAGGTATTACCCTACCCTGGCCTTTGAAAAGTCGGTCTCCATCACCAACACTTGGACCCACAGACAAAATTACAAAAGGACTAGCTACCATTTCCCAGAGCTTCAAAATTAGTAGTATATGTATAGCCTGTAGGCAATAGGCATCGGTTAGCCTTTCCTCAACATGTGAATCCTTGTCCAGTGGGTCACCTGCAGTGCTTTCAATCTTTATAGTGCACTGTTGGTGTATGTATAGGTCTGCATTTACGTTTGTAGTCTTGCAGATAATGAAGATAAGAGAAAATTTTGAAGCCACTAAACGAAAAAACGTGTTTAAGTAGTGAAACCAATACCTTCAGTGATGGATCATGGTGGTTATAAGAACATCTCCAACGGCAGGTAGGCCAAAAAATGGCTTGGCCATTTCTTTGGCAAAATTTGGCCGATGGCTAGGATTGGGAGTATTCTATATTTCTATGGTTGTGAATCTGTGATGTGGGAGTGATCTAATGGCTGTGAAGTAAATGATCTAACTGCTACAAATCAAGTTGGCCGAAAAATAGCTTTGGTACCATTGGATTAATATTGCCAAAATTTGGCAAATTCACACTGTAGCAAGCCAAAAAAATATGTTTGGCTTCCTGAAATTGGGCTCTAACCATTACAGATGCTCTAACCTAACTCTAATAATCGAAAACAAAAAACACTGCAATCACACAGAATGAAAGTACTTCTGCTTAAATTTATGTTCTAAATTATTGAATATAGTAACAAAAATACGAATAGTCGGTCTTTTTGGTTATGGCATGGACGTATGTTTTGTTTTTGCAAATAGCAACAATACAAGAGTCGTCATGTACTCTTCAAGACTCTCTCAATCCAATTCTACTTCTATTGTATTATTTCCGTTTTTTGATCTTGACGATTAATGGAAGCAGAGAAGCAGACGAAAGAGTGGGGATTTCGAACCAAATTGACGACCTCAAACACTCTGAACGACGAGCTTTGAACCAGAGCTTTAAACCCGTGGAATCGCAACATTGCATGCAAAGAATTTCCAATTTTATATAAGGCACATATAAGGTTCATTAAATTAGTCAAATAAAACCTTTGTTTGCATGGGAAATCTAAGTTATAAATACAAAAATGCTAGAGACACATACTTTGTGCCACACCCAATCACACCCCCACTCACATGGGGTGTGGGCCCCACATGTGGGTCCCACAACCCATGTGAGTGGGGGTGTGGTTGGGTGTGGCACCAAATATGTGTCTCTAGCATTTTTGGGGGGGTGTGGTTGGGTGTGACACAAACTCTTTTACTACTTTTTGCATAGGAAATCTAAATTATATATCAATTACTTTTACTACTTTTTATAAAAGTGGATTTTATTAGACTCATTTAATAAACATTATCATATGCTTGGGGGACACATGCATTTTAACAAAACCCATAAAAAAAAATACCTAATTTCATGGACCCCTAATCTTGAACAATTTAGGGCCAGTATATGAAACAAGTCCAAAGACAGATAACATCGTTTGAGAGGGAGAGAGCAGCGTTCAAGAGAGAGAGAGTGAGTGACACCTTAGTGGTGGTTAATGGCATCGATGGTGGCGTCGAAGTGAGCCTAACTGATTGTTGGCGGTGGTGGCGGTCGCCAGAGATGGAGTGAGTTCTGGCTGCGTTTGATTGTTGAAAGCCCATTTTACATTTTGAAATTTCCTTCTTTTTTTTTTTTAAAGTGGTAAGCTCGTGGGGCCCGGCAATGACGTGGCGCACCACATTAGATGTTGTGACTGGTGTTGTGTTTTGATATTGTGAATGTATCATTTTTGTATTAGTTAACCACACCTTGTTCTACAATATTAAAGTTATTTGTCTTCTACATATTAAACACTCCTGAATTTTTTTATCTCCATATCCATTGTCCAAAGTTTCAATGATTCCTCATGGGTCTTGTTTGTCTCTCAGTATTGATGCGGGAAATATGTTGAAATCTTATAAACTGAGGTAGGAGATAATCCTAGTATTTAATGTCCTTCACATGGCATCCCACATGCATTCTCCTAGTTGTTTTAATAACCACCTTCAGTAATGCTTTGTCAGGACTAAATGCGCGAAAACTGATCCGAATATTTTTTTATTAAAAAAATTGTGAGTGAGAAGAAAACTATCAAACTAGCACATCAACCCTGTAGCATCTACTAATCGGATCCGGGTGCATCCCTGGTGTGCGCATCAGAGTCGTTGATTTTGGTAATCAACAACTCGAATTTTATCTCGGCAATGGACGACTCAGATCTATAAAGTACCAAGATGAAATCTGATCCGCTGAAAATTCATTCAACGACTCTCGTGCCGCACACCAGCACCCGCTTCCCTATCGAACATGGATGAGAAGCAAACAAAATTTGTGGACCATAGTGGAACTATTTCGGTACAGTTATAGTCTTATAGAGTATGCCACAAGTGGGGTACTGCTTATTTGTTTTATTCCCACTGTGTTTTTTAATGTTTTTGGGTATTAAAATAGGGACATACAACTACCCCTATTTCAACTTCCAACTTCTACAAATGCTTGCTGACTCAGACCCAATCTACGAGACCTCCCACGTGGCACTCTTAGTCCAGTTCACATGGTGGGGTCCTAGTGTCGTACAGTCCTCCAATATTTTATTAGGGAAAAATTACATGAAGAAAAAGACAACATTTTACACTTTCGTGGTTTTTGGATATCATTACAAGAAGAGGAATAATATTTCCGGATTCATGGCATGGAGAAAATTACCGGACAACAATACTCTAAGCTTTAAAATCCTTCACAAATTTACCACCATATTACATTAACTCCCGAAATTGGGGGGCCTATAGTGAGTGAGCTCACTACATGCGTGTAGTGAGCTCTCTCGGCCATCCGATCCGAGATCAACGGTAAGGGAACCCTAACTTCTAGACTTCTCTCTCGCTTTGTTCTCTCTCACGTTCGTCGTCTATCATCTCCCGCTCGGTGTCTTCAATCAGTGGCCAGCCAAAATCGAGCAGGTACCTCCTCTCCTTCTCTCTCGCTATCTATTAGACAAGGAACTAGTTGTAATTGGTTGATAAATAGCATTTTGTGACTTGTTCTCTTCGTTCTACTTCATACATGAGAGTCTTCAGACTAGATTTTCTGTAATTTGATTTAGCTTATTTAGGTATCGATTGTCTATCATGTGGTTCTCTCTTTTATCGGTAAAATGGAAATGTAGTGATTTCTTGTTCGAGAATGACGACCTTCACGATCAAACCATTCAAAATAATCGCATCGCTTTGAATCCTACAATAATATGACAAAATGATGTTAAGCGCTCTACTTATTAATTCAACCACAACAACAATTCAATACATAGTTACCGAATATTTAGGACACGTAAAGAACCTCCTACAGAGGTTATCATTTGTTTCAGATACCTTGAAAGCAACTTCTTTGTTGGTAGTAAACCCACATATAAATTCAAATATTATATCATCTCCACGTATTTTGTAACTTATCGCCCTTTCATTAATGGGACATTTACCATCAGGTCACCCTTGGATCACATAATTATCATCAGGTCAAGCCCAACTTTGAAAAATTCTCATCAACTCCCCAACCCGTATAAAAATGCCTAAATCATAGGGTACCCTATGAAAGTGCCTAAAATCCTCGGGTACTCTATGAAAGTGCCTAAACCACTAAACCCTATAATAGGAAAGTGCACCCTAAACCTAAACTCTAGGGTACCCTACGACTAGGATACCCTTATGACTAGGGTACCCTATGAAAGTGCCTAAAATCCTAGGGTACCCTATGAAAGTGCCTAAAATCCTAGGATACCCTACGACTAGGGGTACCCTACGATTAGGGTACCCTATGAAAGTGCCTAAAATCCTAGGGTATCCTACGACTAGGGTACCCCATGAAGTGCCTAAAATCCTAGGGTACTCTATGAAAGTGCTTAAACCACTAAAACCATATAATAGGGAAGTGCATCCTAAACCTAAATTCTAGGGTACCCCTATGACTAGAGTACCCTATGACTAGGGTACCCTATGAAAGTGCCTAAAATCCTAGGGTACTGTATGAAAGTGTCTAAACCACTAAAACCCTATAATAGGAAAGTGCACCCTAAACCTAAACTCCAAAAAAGAGTGACTTACCTTAGTGGTAATTAAAAAAAATGACTTACCTTATTGGTAATTAGACATCTCTTTTCTAGACCTAGAGGTAATAGTCCCTTCATTAATTCATCATTGGAGGACATGTCCTTACACAATTGGTTTTTTTTTTATTTATGTTACACCTCAACAATGAAATAGGGACAGAACAGTCTACTGACAGTGTAGTGACACACAGTGCAATTGAACTTCGAACAGGGAGCAAGAGTACATAATGGTAATTCAATGTCCTATGACAAAAATATTTACAACACAACACTGGGCAACCATTTACATTCACATTCACATTATGCTTACACAACACTGTGGAACCCTTTATTTGTATTAACTGAGGCAAAAAAAAACCCATTCTTTGGTCTCCTAAAAATACTCAAGGCATAGTATTGCACTTAAAAAACTAAGCTAGCAGAAAACAGTATGGGTGCTGGTTTCGTAAAATAGAGTGCAACAGATTGAAAACAAGGAGCAACATCATATATTGGAAATAAGGAGCAACATCATCCCTGTATTAAAATTTCACTATAGAAACAAATTTCCCGCCCTTTCATTACTTCATCGCTGTAGAAAAAGTGTCCAGGGGGCGGTGTTACAGAGTTGGTTAAGGTATTTTACACCTCACCTCAACGTTCAAACCGGGACAGAACATCATGGTGTTGGTGTTGTGACACAAAGTGCATCTGATCTTCATTTAGAACACATTATTTCTATTAACTGAGGTAATTTTTGTCTCATATAAAAGACTAAGGTATAGTATTGCACTTCCAAAATTAAGGAAGGGCATAACGGTGTGGTTCTGTTAAATAGAGAGCAACAGAACTTCTCACAATGAGCGATATCATATAATGCGAAGAACAAGTTTTTCCAGTAAAAACCACACCATGACCTCCGGTTCCATCATCATGGGTTGTAACAAGTTCAGTCTTTCATGTACAAAAAAAAAAAAAAAAATCAGTATATAACATTCTCTGTTCAACTCTTCACTGCTCCAGTTATAACACATTCATAACAGTTGAGTTTTGAAAACTCCAACTCTACATTGGAGTGTACATTGGACAATGAGAGATATATGATGTTGAAAAAAAATCGGAACTACACTGGACTATACATTTGAGAAAGAGAGAGATAGAGGGGAGGAGTCAAAGTACAAACACAGACTAGGAGAGGAGGGTGATAAGTCCCCACTAGTGTAAATAATAGGGCTTATCTCTCTCACTTTTGTCACACGCACATGTGCGCATTTCATAGCTTTAATCGTTCGATTTTACGCGTAGTTGCGTTTTTGGTAGTTTCAAGTGAAACTTGTAAATAAGGCCTGTTTTGAAGCCATGGATTGACCAAAGAGGTACCTGAGGCCATGTAGCACCCCGTCATCGAACTCTAAGAGCTAGCCGAGAACAAAGTATCAGACAAGGCTCGGGAGGACCCAAAAGTCAAAAGATGATCAAAGGAATAAAGAAGGAAGTTTTCCCGAGGGATACCGGTAGCTTGTTTTCCCCACCACCGGTATCTATTGAACAGAAGGCTAGAAAAGTTGTAGATACCGGTACCTATTTTCTCCACTATCGGTGTCTGGTGAACAGAAGGTTAAAAAAGTTGTAGATACAGGTAGCTATTTTATCCAATACCAGTTTCTCCTTCAAATTTTCAAATTTTTTTGGCCCAACCAAGAAATATCTAGGGCACTTTTGTAATTATTTGGCATGACTTTTGGGGCCTATAAAAGGTCCCTAGATTTTAGAGTTATCTCTCTCTCTCTCTCTCTCTCTCTCTCTCTCTCTCTCTCTCTCTCTCTCTCTCTCTCTCTTGTTATTCCACTTCTCTCTAGATTTGGGGCTTTTGTACTTAGATTTAAGGTACTTTGTCTTCATTATGTTGTAAGCACTTCTCTTATCTATATAGATCCGTAGTTTATTTTCATTTTCGTCATGTTTTGTATTTCCTTCATATTTCCTTTAATGTTTAGCTTAATCATGTATGAGAAGTCGTATAGACTCGACTATGGAGTGATTATCACTCTACGGCATAGGTTCGTTAATGGTTCTTGTATTTTGTGCTTGTTGTTGGGTTTGTGAATGGATTAGACTCATATTTTTTGTCTAAACTTAGGATTGTTAACTTCCTTGATTGGGTGTAGACAATACACTTGGCGCACACAATGCTTTGAACCATGACACTCTAGGTGTTCGATGAAATGCTTGACTGAGTTTATGTCCATTTGCAAACCCATTTTTTTAGAAGAAAACCAGGTTTTATTGCCATATCTTCCGGGTGGGATAAAAAATCATTGAATCCCATTTGAGTTATAATCGAGAAGCTATAAACAGCCTAAGTTATGGGCGGTACGAACTCCTAACCCGAATCCCTTTTAATCAATCATAGAACTTCCTTTTCTAGTCATTTCGAATTTGAGAGAAAACCACCAAACAAATCACACTAAAAGTTGGTTGTCTTAACGCCAAGATCTCATCGAAGCCAATCTCATGCTAGTTGCATTTGGTCCCTATGGAAATCAACGTCGGTCTTACCGGGTTATTGTGCTACAACCGACCTAGCCCTACGCTTTGGGCAATCACTTCTACAACACAAAGTTGAGTTATAAGTAGAAGAAAACTTCCTTGTGCTAGGAATGCGGAGGGGAGATGATTGAGAAGCTTAAAGAGGAGGCTGAGGAAGGAGGCTGCGAAGAGCTTATATCTAGGGTTTTTCCTTTCCCCTTTGTTTCCCCCAATTTTCAGAGAGAAGGAAGATGTGAGGGAATATGTTATATACAGTTTTCACCCTGAGGGGTAATTTCGTCAATCAATCTCATGGTGCCACTTATGTGGAATTATTCTTTTCCATGCCATCTGTGAAGTTATTGCCAAGAACCTTGTCATGTCTCTATAAAACTTTGCCCCTTTTCCCATTGATACGTAATTTCCCCCATTTTAATTATTATAGACTATTAGACTTTATTTTTTTGACGGTCTAAGTATCCAGGTCAGTTTACGCGCCCTTCAACTAATTCTCTTCTTTGTCCGTTCAAAGGCATGTTGATCATGTCCTACCGTATCAAAAATAGATTTATAAAACCGAAGAATTAACCCTTACTCAAAAGAATAGTGGTTAAGTTCAAGTGTCGGTCAACAAAGACAGATTGGCTAAATTACAGAAAATTCGATTAGTTTTTAATTTAATTCAATGAAAAAAGAGGTTGGTTTGATTAGTTTGAAAATTAATAAACTAAAGTAAGCAGTAATTAAATAGAGTGAAACTAGTGGAAAGAGGATACAAGGTTTCAAATCCACTTCGACCACGTAACTAAGTTATGTATAGGTTAAGGATACCATTTGAATCAAGAATGAATATCACTAGGGCTTGCCTCTCAATAGTTTAGAATGAATTCAAAACCCAAAAAAGTAACATAGTGGTTCCCTTTTATGCCATAGTCCTGTAAATTACATTAAAACGCGTGTTTTCTGATCACAAACTATCCCAATCATCCGGACGAATTTGAGAACCGTCCGGACGGAATTTACAGATTACAACACCAAACTTTGTGAACTTGCCTCGGCTTTGTCCGAATTTGGAATGATGCGATTCTTGAACCATTGAAAAGTTCTATGAGTCTACTTTCAAAACTAACTAATCTCACATTCATAGCCTCTGTATTTTGAGAGAAATAACCTTTTACCCTTAAAATGTCAAATTTGCACACAATCGATAAAATGCTCATAGCTCCTTCGTTATAACTCAAAACAAGGCCTATTTTATATCGTCAAAAAGGTATTTCAAAGCACTAAAAGCTAATGGAAACCAATATGAAGAATCATTGTCTCTTTGCTAACAAATCATGGTTTGAAGTGAACCCTCTGTTGAAACCATTCTTTTTTTTTTTTTGCTGATCTTTCATATTTTCACATTATTTGACGTTTGACTTTACTCGAATCACTTTTGAAACACTTCTCAAAATCTCGTACATTCATAGAAACCTTCCAAATACATTATATCAAGTCTCGTTTCATGTCTAGAGACCCCAGAGAAGACTACAAACACATTAAAAACATTAATTCGTACGGAGTAACAATTATAAATTAAGAGTATTACTGGGGTGTTTTTCAGCCACTATCACAAGCTATCCACGACGAGGCTAGAAGATTCACATGAAAATATTTTCTCGCAGTCTAATCCCAAGAATCGAACCCTGATCAATTATGTGAGAGCAAACTGATAAATTAGGCATACTAACCCTAGTAGCCTACTGGACTATGCAAGTGGAGTGGAGTGCAGTTGGTGCCTCCCTTATACTCTCATGTATATGGACATGGTTCAATTCCCGTAAGCACCCATCCCCTCCCCAAGTCCCCTAGGATAGAGTAGATTAGGATTAATAAATGACAAAAAAAAAAAAATACTGGACTGAGGTACATGAATATTGTTCTTGTAATCACATTAGAGTGTAGTAAAGTTTATTTACTACTCCCTCCGTTCCTTAAAAAGAATAGTGTTTCATTTTGGACTGTTCTTAAATAAGTGTGATGTTGAAAAGAAAGTGGATAAAAGTTGGTACATTTTCTATTTTGCCCTTATAAGTATATTACTTTTTGAAAAGTTAGTGGGTAAAGTTTAATGATAATATCTCCATGGGGAGTGATTTTCACACCCCCCAAATTGTTATCCACACCCCCTTTTTTGTCTTCTAGTGAAATTTTCATGTGTAAAAATCTCACTAAAAGACAAAAAGAGGGTGTGGATAACAATTTGGGGTGTGTGAATATCAATTACCTATCTCCATCAAGGGCAATAATAGAAATGTAAAAGTTGATGTGAAAGGTGTAATGATGATGTTTTCTTAATAAGTTAAAATTACGAAGCTACACATTTAAAAAGGAACGGTGGGAGTATTACACAAGGCATCAAATAAAAAGGAAGATAAGGCGCCACATATGGTGCAGTTGTAGGGCGAAAATTCTTTGGTTCTATATGTATCTCTTCCCATATTTTGAAGAAAAGTAAAAGGGAAAAAGTTGTACTACTATTGTTTATCAATGCAAGCTTCTTTTTGGGGGGTAATTGTAAGCTGCTTCTTTTTATTATTCCCTACACTTATATTAGTAACCCCCAAATTTGCAATTCAACAAAATTGGTTTCAAGTTTTAGCTTCGGTCCTAAACTCAAAACAGGGCCATCCTGGGGTCTTTCCTTACGCATGCAGCCGATGAAGGGGCATCTATGATTTTTGGTCTTTCTACCCAAAGGAAAGAATCCCTGATGTTTATTGATTACATGCTTTTGCTGAGTTGAAGGTCGTGGTTGTTTTTTCTTTTTGATAACTGAGGTGCCCGGACCTCGTACACGTGTCCGAGCCAGCTTACGCGGTTGAAGGTGATGGTTGATGCTTGTGGGATCCACAATAATACCCTGATTAAAGGTCAATTTAGACAATTATAAAAGACTCGGAAATTATTTTCATCTTCAAAAGCTCTGTATTGGTATGAAACTGACCAGAAATGAAAAAGAAATAAGGACGAACTAAAGCACAACAGAAGTTTGTCAAAGAAGCACAAAAAAAAAAAAAAAATCATTAATGCTAAGTACCCAGAAAAGTTACATAGAATTTACCCAGAAAACAACAATGAGTGGCTGAGATTCACTCTCAAGTGAATCTGAGCCACTCATTACTATTTACTGGGTAAATTCTGTGCAATTTTTCTGGGTACATAGCATTGCTCTTATTTTTGCAATTCCGAAATTCAAAGACTGTCTGGGATCTGGATGATCAGAAGAGCCCAGTCATTTGAGACGAAGAAATATACAGTAATCACTGGTACAATCTAGTAAATCATGAAAATATACCCATTCACAACTCAATTCCATAGTGAAGCCCAATTTTTCTGGAACGTGGAGCAAGAACGGCACTATCCTCAGATCTAAAATTTTGTAAGTAACCACAACATTGGCATATATATACAAGAGCCCTCCTGTCCTCCCTCTCTCTATTATGTGCTATTTCTCGCTTACAAGCAATGAAGACAGCATTTGTATTCAAAGTAAATAACAAGTTTCTGAAGCATTATGTAGGTAACTTAGCTTTCAGTAGAGGATAGGAACCAAAATTCAGTTAGATTTCATTTCGATATCTCCACCACTCCCCTTTGAATTGGCGTCGGAGTCATCTTGAGGAAGGAGGCCGAGTAGAGGCAAAGGTAACAAGGAGCTGAGATTACATAGAATTATCAGAAAGGCCAAGTTGTCAAACCTGTCCTTAGTGACACCAAATAGCTGGGTAAGACCAGCACCAAGAAGCCCACCAAGAACAAACCCTCCATTCAATATGGACATCAGGGTTGCAAAGAGTGTTGCTTCCATTCCCTGAGGACATAATTTAGCTGCTAATACCAGAACAGGCATAAAAGAAGCCTGCAATAAAATAACCAAGAAGAAAAGGTCATTCCTCTATTATGTTTAAACAAAAACGTGAACTATGTTGTGGATTCGACCCAAACCAATACACACAATCACATGAAAAGTTAGCAAACAAGAAATAAAGCATGACACAGATATTCCATGGTTTCCAATTTTCATTTGGTATGCCAATGGCACACACAAGTTTCCACTACGAATCAGCTGTGTACAAAGATCTTGTATCCTAGGATTTTTCATCACCAATTACCGTAATACCCCCGTTTAGGTTTAAGGGACATTGTTCCTAAGCCCCTACCATGGAGTGGCATGGACGCTGCCTTGGACCCCTCGATCTGAGTCGAACCCTATCATAGTCAGTGACGTGACATACCAAGTCCTAATCAGACTTCACAAACTAACAAATGAAAATGACGTGACAAAGTGGCATTTATGTAACTTAGAGGATCTTGATAAATTGTTTTGTTTTATTATTATAGACAGAACCATGTCAGCAACATCATTCTGCAATAATTTTCATTTATTATTATGTACCCAATAATCAACTAGTTAAGTATCCAAACCATTGGTGAAACACAAAAAAAGCTGCAATGCAATAACATAGAAGCGTGAAGTTTGCTGAATAAAAAGTATACCTGACCAAGAACTGTTAAAACCAAAGAATCTCCAATGGCAAACCACTCGTCACTTATGCCCAACTGACGATTTAGTCCCGTCACAAGGAAAACCTACATAGAAACATACAATTCTACTCAACAATCCATTTAAAGGAAAATTAAGAAAATCTCGACCAAATGGAACTCGCACAATACCTGAGTTGTCCCAAGAGCTGCGCCAAGAATAGTTGTTACGAGAAAAATTTTCCGCAATGGAACATCTTTCAAAAAGCCATTATAAAGCCCAACGCCGAGAAGTGATGCTATTGATGTCACAAGCTTAACACGTCCAAGAAATTCTGGGGTGAAACCAAGTTTATTTGTGCTGAAATCAAGGAAATTCCAGGCTTAAGAAAAAACATGAAGAGATGGGTTCCAACCGAAATATTAAACCCATTCCACAAAAGAAGATGAGAGAGAAGATGAACGCCAGCAGAAAAACCAAACTTACGTAAAGTAAAACATAGCAGAATCCGACTGAGGTGTTGCATGCCAAAGGAAAATAAATAAAGTCGGAAGAAATATGTTTGGCTGCCTGACAGCATCCCACAATTGTCTGATGTTATGTTTTGAGCTTTCAATGAAGCCAGGAGTGGCCAAAGAACGATTCTGTCCCTTTGCCGGCCCAAGCACAGGCTTCTCTTTGACAAGTACAGCAACTGCAGATGTTATAAGGGGAAGCAACGCTGTGACACCAAAAACAAACCTGTTGAAGCGCAATTTCATGAGAAGTTATTAGTCAAATGGTTTATAGAGAAAAAAAAATAGAACATAATTACAAATCACTAATCGTACCTAACACCATAAGCCTCCACGAGAGAGCCACTAAAGTAGGAACTCACAATTCCTCCAACAGCTGAGGAACCCCAACATAACGATTGAAGAGATCCTGACATGCTTTGTGACTCGCCACGAGCCCTCTCTACGACCATGGAATCTACAACCTACAACATGCTTCAGTATTTGCATGCTGATGACAAGTGCCACAGAAACGAACGGAATGAAATGCTACGTAACGACTAACCAAACTAAGTGCAGAAAAGAATAAGCGAATTGTTAGATTGTTGAGCTTAACTCGTGACTTGTGAATGATCATTTGCTACCCATTGTGCGCTAAATGAATATGCATATACCCCTGATTGAAATTTTTTTGACATGAAATGAAGTAATAACTATCAACAATAGTCAACCTTTTCATCCGAGTAGTGGTGCTTGTCCCGCTTCATAAAGGAATTAGCACATCTTTGACAAGGAGGCAATAAAAAATATTAGAAATCTAGGACTATATTTGTGTTCTTTAAATATTCTCTTTCTTCTTCTTCTTAAACCCCCAATAACTACTTCCTCCATTAAACTCTCTCAATATTAATAGGGCCATAACCACAACTGTCACCATTGCTGTCAAGTGTCAACATCCATTGAAAGTTGTTATACCAGAAAAGCCAATTCATGCAGAAATTGAAAGATCTTCAGCACTAAAGCACATGGACATCAAGAACAAAGCTAAGGTTATGGAGTCATGACGGTGGGTTTGACGAGGCAGTGAAACAAATTTGCAGGGGCTCAAAGTTGCAGTAAGAAGTAGACTATAAAACAAAAAAAATTCTTAAGGCAGACTACACAACCAACTGGGTTCAGGAAAGCTAAGATTGACTAATGCACGCTGTGCATTCATTGCCATACTCCTATTGTAACCCAAATATTTGTCTAAATATGAAATAGAAATGAGAAGCAAAAACCAAAGAAGGGCATAAATCATGGGAAACAAAGGTATGGTCAGAGATTTGTACATGTCAGACGGATTCGAGATTTTTTTTTTAAACAATTTTCAAAAAGTCTCATGGATGTACAGTGCGATTTCCCTTAGTGTTGATTATCCCTATGTCAAACCACAAGCCCCACAAAAAAGGAAGATAAACAATCCATTTTTGAGTCGGACATACATCATCAGGCAAGTTAAAAAATAGTAGTATACAAAGCTTTCAACAGGGAAAGAACCTATCTCGCAAATTGCCTAACCAATTGCACTCGATTCCAAACCACATGTAACATGTAAAAATGGTCAAGTCTCAAAGGAAGTAAATTTACAAGGCAGGGTGGACACTTACAACATCAGACAATGCAACAGAAAGAGATCCAAGAAGTATGCATAAAGCAGCACCATACTTGCTGTCAACAAAGGTGGCCATCAAGCTCCATGAGAGTGCTCCAAGAAGCCCAGATAGAACAAGGTATGATCTCCTTCGGTACCCAAAAAGGGGGACAGAATCACTACAATAGCAGAAACATTTTTTAATGGACCATAGACACCATAAATAAGAAGAAAAGGTGGATGATGTATTACAGGATATTGATACTCACCTCATAAATCCATAGAGAGGCTTGATAAGCCATGGCAATGCTGAGAATCCGGTAATCACAGCTGTCTAGTAATGCATGTGTAAGTTGTCAGTCTTATTTTGTCATAGCCAGAAAAATACAAATCAATAAAAACTATATGTACCCGATGTTCTCTTCCCCGAGCCCATTAATTGGGACTAAAATAGATGTACTTTCTAAGATGAAATTCAATGTTTCATGTAATGATAAGCACATACACTGGTAAATTCTCTTAAATTTCCGGCTTTACAAGAAAACAGACCATTGAATTAGCACATGGACATAAAAATAATCATATGAATACCACCGCAATGCTATTGACAGGTAGCAAACGCGTTCAACTATTTGCACTATCTCATGAAGGGCGAAGACATTAGTATGAACAAGCAAATTCTACCTAATTTATGTGAAAAACAAAAATCTACATGACAATGAGAAGAATCCATACCTCTGCAGGATCAAGATGTAGATCATCTTTCAAATAAAAACTGACAGCGAGCCTAGAAAGGCCTAAGACACCTTGGACAAAATATACCATAGCAACTGCAATGCTATCTGGAGTAAGGTCCACACCAAAGCATCTGACAGGTGTTCTGAGAGATCTACTTTTGGAAGGAGAATGTTCACTAGAAGAGCACATCTCTTCTTCCACATCAGTTGTCAGCATGTTCCCTTCTCCTGCACCCGAATCAGGAAGGCATGTTAACGAGAGAGAGAGAGAGAGAGAATTGATCATAAGAGGCACTACTTGTGCAGTAGTTTGATGTCAATGATAAAAAGGCATAGTTCTATTTCTGAACCCTCTGTAAAATTGATTCAACAAATTTAATCAATAAGCTTTATGTAAGCATATTCTCCATATCAATACATCGTATAACTGAAAACAAATTATCTCATGTTCCTTGAGTAGACACATAAATGTAGCATTGCCCACACAGCATCCATATTGAAGCCCTAAGGTAATGGATTGGCCATGAAGTATGATAGCGACTTTAGTCTAAGTGCAGGTATTTTGTTTTCTGATAATTAATAAGTTTAATGACCCTTTAGACGGCCTCGAAAACTATGATTTATTGATGCCACCCACTTGAAGATTACATGGGACCAATCAACTTGCATCGCCAACTGGAAACATCCGACCTCTAGCTCACAACTCTCTCAATAGTTCTTGAATCTGGTACACTACTAAATACTAAAAGAACAGTAAATTTTCATCGAATGCCAACATATGATTATGCTATGAAAGGACCTTGAGCCTCGGATTCTATGTGCTACCATTCAAAGATTGCAAGAGCATCACTGAAAACAGAGGTGACAAGAGAGATACCCACACATGAGAGAGAATTTTGTTTCTGCAGCCATTAAAGACTTGAACCATGTTCAATTTTCTTGAAAGAGAAGATGGGGCACATGGGCACACATCCAACCCAGCAAGCCAAGCTAGTAAGCTACGGTAATTAATTCGAGTAATTAATTCAGACTTTGCTATATACATTACTCCTACAATTCTTCTACTCATGTTCAAATGCTACAAAAGGTTGAGAAATCGCCCAAAAACGACACAGTATACATAATCTCGCTCTACCTACTCAGAATCAATATTTTCACACGCCTCAAATATCTGGTTAAACCGGTGAACTGGTAAAACCTTTTCGGTTTCATTTAGCCAGCCCGTTAAAAAAAGATTAACTCTTACTCCAAGGCTGAAGGCGTTAATTATGCTGACTGCCATTGATTGGCTCAGTAACGCCTTCACTCAGAATTTATAAGCAAAAGATTCTGCTTTTGTTTGGAAATCGATGTGGGACTGTGGACTTCTCAAATTTGAGCACTCTTGCACTCTTTCTAACCTTTTCAAACAGCAACAAGACTCTCTTTGTAACGACCCGCCCCAACTGACCTGCTAACTCTTAGCCTAACCACGTGGCTCAAAAGGTTAACCTCAAGTTAAAAGTAGCTGGTCGGATTTTTCTTATATACCACATCCATTTCCCAACATCTTTCGATGTGGGATTCTTTTGCCCAACTGGGTTCTCACAATCTCTCCACCTTGGTTGCAACGTCCTCGTTGCACCCCGTGGTCCATTACCTTCACCCACCAAGCGATGTAAGACAAGACCCGCCTAAGCACAACAAGCTCCTCACTCAGGTGGGACCCACCCAAGCACCTCAAGCTCCTCCCTTGTCGGGCCCACCAGAGCACGTCTCCTTGCGGGACCCGTCTCACACTTTCGTGTCGGCTCTGATACCACCTGTAACGACCCGCCCCAACTGACCTGCTAACTCTTAGCCTAATCACGTGGCTCAAAAGGTTAACCTCAAGTTAATAGTAGATGGTCGGATTTTTCTTATCTACCACATCCATTTCCCAAGATCTTTCGATGTGGGATTCTTTTGCCAAACTAGGTTCTCACACTCTTCAAAAAAAACAAAAAAAAAAAAACAGCAACAAGACACTTGGCAATTATATCTAAATTACACGTGATTTTTTACTCTTCAAATATTAAGTTATATATTATCAAAATCCAATTGTTCACCGTTTCAAAGAAAAAATCGCACAGAAAAACAAAACTACCTATTGTATTCCTTCTAAGACAAATTATGCTCAATAATATAACATAAATACACTTTCAAAAATAACACAAGAAAAATAGTTAGAATGATGCATAATTTGAGGTATATTTTATAGGTATACATGTGAACTATTTATGTATCTATTATTGCATATACATGAAGTGACAATTCAATTTCGGTTCACCCAACGTTGATCTGGTGACCTGTCCACCCGGTCTCTTTTTCAGTTCGCTCACCGGTCGGGTTTTTAAGACATTGCTCAGAATACTCTCTTTTTTCATAATCAATGAAAGGATGCAAGAAAGGCGCCTCTCCCTCGACATGAGCTAGAAGGATGCCACAAAAAGAGGGCCTGAAAATCCCAATCCTCCCAACTACAGTCTACGAATACCAGCCTTAACCACTAAATGAATGTGAACATACTGTACAACAATCTTATCCTTAACGTATCCTACTAATAACTAATAGCTGTCTATAAATAGGATAAGCAAAATGACCTAGTGCATTATCTTAACTCTATGTTATCATCTACTTAAACGTGTGTAGAATTAAACACTTACATAGGTAGTCACCCCTTCTAAAATTATAATACCAGGTAATTTCAAAGCCCATTATCATCATCATTATCGTTATCCTAACACACATACTAGAGGCAGACGCAGTCACATGAAGCACAGGTCGAACAAGTAGAAAAGCGTTCCAATCTTATTCATACCGAATTCCATTTATGAAAGATGAACACAATGATCTGACAGATCTGTAATAATTGCAAATAATCCCAATGAAATAATCCTCCTCAATAGTCATATTTATAAGTCACTTCATAAACATGAAAATGGTATTCTCCCTTCTTATTTTAGAATCAATATACAGCTAAAGGGGCAGTAACCCTTTCCCCATTTTCATCAGTCAATACGAGGGCTGATATCAGAGCCCGTCATCACCATTGCAAAATCCCACCAAGCAAACTAGTAACCAGCATCATTCATTACACACACAAAATCTCGAGCATGCTCTCTCCATTATCTTCCACTGATCTACTTGCAACAAATGCTTCGCATAAAAATCAGCACACAATTTTTGAGCTTTTCACTTAATGATGCTATAAAGCGTAAAAAAACTAAGAGGACCATGTCAATGACCGTACTATGCCCATTTGAAGAATTCATGGGCCGGCAAGAAGGGCGGATCCGTGGCTACTCAAAAACTTTCTTGCCAACTTCTATGCTATGCTTAGCGCCGATCCCCTTTGCCAAATAGAGGTGGTTACGGAGAGAATAACGCCAAAACCGCTTAAGAATCTAAAATGCATGTTTCAAGTGCTCCCGTATACTTCCAAGGTTCCCCCTATTCCTGCACTTCTGACATTTGTGTATAAGCTTTTTGTATATCTTGCCAATTGACTCAGGAAAGACAGAAAACATACATTGCAATCCAAAATCCTACTTCTCCCAGCTACCAAACAGCAGAAAACATACATTGCAATCTAAATCCTACTTCTCCCAGCTACCAAACAGCTCAGCAAAGACCATGAATAACATTTTCCTCGCGACCAAACAGCTCAGAAAAACCATGAAAAACGTCAGAATCTCAAATCCCACTTTCCCCAGCTACCAAACAGCAGAGGAAAGACCATGGACAACATTAGAATCTAAAATCCCACCTTTCACAACAATCAAACAGCTAAGGAAAGACTAGGAAAAACATTAGAAACTAAAATCACACTTTTCTCAACCAACAAGACTAGCTTAGTAGGCCAGAGTCCTTGCACCACAGTAGGAGGTCAAGAGTTCGATTCTTTCTTCCAGGTGAAGGCTTTGTCTCTTAAAAACTCATACTTTTCGGGCCTCAGCAACTAAACAGCTCAGGAGAGCCCATGGATAACATTAGAATCTAGATACCCTAACTGACTACCCAAAATATACACTCCCTCCGCCCCAAAATGAATGCCAGGTCCGCAAAACAAAAAACTTAAAAATAATGCATTTTTTTCAAAAAAAAAATTCAATAACCTTTTTCATAAATTAAAAATCACTCATTAAATCAAGAAATTGTTGATAAAATTTTGAATTTTTCTTTAAAAAAATGCAAATTTTAAGTTCTCATTTTGCAGACGGACAAAAAATTGGGGGAGGAGGAGGTAGTATATGTGTATGTATCTACAAAAGATAAGGAAATGATGGGCATACTATAAAAAGGGTCGTCGACGTCTCTATCGCGACGGTCGGACGTGGCAGGCATCTGAACGGCGACGGACATGTCGGTTTCTGGCGGCGCTTTGCGACGTTTTTTCCGGCGGGATGCGGAGGCGGCGAACGGCGACCGCCGGCGGATCTGAAAGCGGAGGCGAGCGAGGGAGAAGGTGGTTAAAATCGGATTTCGGGAGGGCAAGATTGAGAATGAATTTAAAGCTATTAATGTAGCCATTAAAAAATGCTGGGACTTCTAACAAGGGGGTTTGCCATTAAAGTACAATTTTTATTTTATTTTTTTAAACTGATTATTTCTTCTTTGTTTCTTGTATTTTTTTCCCTTTTTATAACTCAAGTGTCTGATGATAAAAATATATATATATAGTCGGGCTAAATACGCACAACTGGACTTATTTTGTGGGCATATTCTACACTCTATTAGCAGAAGGCTCAATAAAAACCGAAATAAAGTCCTTTAATGAATTGGCCAAAAAAGAGTTGATAGATTACAAGCTTGAGGAGCTCGGAGGGAACCGATACTAAAGCATTTCTCTATTGACTAAATGATATTTTAGGTATTTAATTCAAAATTTTACTATTATTCAAGATAATCATTTTCTCTAATTAAATGGACTAAATAATATTTTTAGATTAAATAAGTGATATTTTAGTATTAGGCTGCAGACAAAAAATAATACGCTATAATTCTCAAGTCATTTTTTTAAAGATGATATTATAAAGAACTAAACATAAATAGTCTTGGGTTATTGAACCCCTACAGAGTCACCAACATAAATAGTCTTGGGGTATTGAACCCCTACAGAGTCACCAACATAAATAGTCTTGGGGTATTGAACCCCTACAAAGTCACCAACTAATTGTTGGGACAGGAATAAAGAAGGTTCCGCTAGAGTAACATAATGAAAAATTAAAAGAGTTTCTTGGCGAGCATGCCTTCGGTTAGCTTCTCTTCCAACATGGCGGATAGTGGCACCGCTACTCTTCAGAAGTCGCCTGTATTAACAAATAATAGAGCTAAGAGGATGGTGGTTGGACTGATTAGAAATTAGCAAAACAGCTTGTAATGCATCCATTTCCACTTCAAGGTCCGTTACGTTATGGTTCACCGCCATTTTTAAACCATCTCTGAGAGCTCAAAGTTCAGCTCATAGAACTGATGTCTGGCCAATATATCTCTGAAAACCCTGAATCCAGTTTCCATGAATATCCCACATGAGTCCCCCTGCAGTTGCACTGCCATCATTTGCCCGAGCTCCATCCATGTTAAGCTTAAGATATCCCAGACTTGGAGGACTGCATCCAACATATACTGTTGTATGGGTTCCTCTCTGATTGTTCGAATTTATCCCAAGCAAGGCATTCACTTACCGAAACCAAAGGCGAATTATCATTATTTACTCAGTTGAAATGTTTCTTGTTTAACCATAAACACCAACACACAATAGGGAAAACAATGCTCCAAGGTTGGCCTAAAGCGTGGAGTTGTTTCTTGTGGCAATAGCAATGCACCCACTCAACAAACCCAATGCCCAGATCATAAAATCCGGTGTTACGCCAATCCCATCCAAAAATGAGCGAGCCAAAGGACAGAAATGAAGGATAAGCATATGATTTTCAACAGGAATCTGGCAATGAGGGCAAGCTTGGTCTGTTATGATATGGCAAAGAAAAAGGAATTCCTTTGAGGCAACACGATTTTGAAGAGCTAACCAAAAAAAAAAATAGACAATACGAGGATGAGCATTGATTTTCCAAACCCAAGACGAATTCGAGATAGGTTCAGTGGGAAGAGGAGTGGTGGCAAGGTTGTAAGCAATTTTAGAACAAAACACACCAAAATTGGAATTCCGCACATAAAAATCATTTTCCTCACTGAACCAAGGGAGAGGAGTGCCTTTTTTTTTTTGAACTGCTGAGAGGAGTGCCTTTGATATGGTAAATTATGGAACTAGGGAGCATGAAAGATAATCCATTCAAATCCCATTGGTGGTCAATCCCCACATCACTAACCCTAAGAGACAAATCAACATGGGTTAAGGGTCCATCAATCATGGACCTCAAGGCACCATTGCCTAACCAGTTGTATGTCCAAAACAAGGTGGTCATTCCATTTTGGACAACCTTATCATCAACTGATCGTCCTTACACAGACTACGCCACAAGTAGGATGGACTATATATAGTGATTTCTAACCGGAGGTCCGGATCAACGTATTTTCCCCGAAGAACTTTAGCCCATAGAAAAATCTTCTTCCCTAAAGAAACGCCAATTGAGCTTAGCCACGGAGACTACATTGGCATTTCCTGAATCTCTAAGGCCGAGACCCCCAAGGCTTTTTTCCTTACCCACATTCTCAAGCCTTTTGGATTTTCTTTCTTGGTTTTGGGCTGGTAACTACATTTTCAAGGGGAGCATATGTTTGGGCTCTTTCACATATCCAGATAAGAAACTACGCGCCATAGGCCCATAGCCCATTAGAAGGACCCGATGCTTAATTTTATGCCATTGTCGTCTTCCTTGCTAGAAATGACCATGTAGTGTTGAAAAAATATCTTATAACATATATGTCACGTAGCCTATCTGCATATTAATTTTGTCAACCAAAAATGAAATATATTGTGATAAAAAAAAAGGAAAATGCTAATGTGTGCCCAATAGGCACACGTTAAGATTGAAAAAATGCATTGAAATGTGTGAAAAGTATATAGGGATATGTGAAAGTGTATTGAAAAGTGTAAAATGTGTATTGGAGTGTGTTTTATTTGTTTGTTTGTGTCCTTATTGTGCGCCTATTAGGCACACGTTAGCAAACTTTCTTCCGATATGTTTAGATGCTCGATCCAAACTTTCATTTTTTCTTTTTTCATCCGAGCCATTCAAAAATGAAAGTTTGGATCAAGCATTCACACACATCGGATGGAGCTGGTTTCTAGCCAGCCGACTTGAAATGTGTTTTTTTAATTTTTGAGCGGCTCAGATCATCCGTTTAAGATCCGTACTGGGCCCCGTAGGGCCTTCCTTGCGTGATTCCTTGCAAATCTTCCTTGCACATATTATTTTTGAAGTTTATTGACATACGTAATCACGTTATTATGCAATATTAGATAATTTTTACAAAAAGTTTATCGACATACGTAATCACGTTATTATGCAATATTAGATAATTTTTACAAAAAGTTTATCGACATACGTAATTACGTATTAAACTCAGATTATCCACAAAAGATAGACGTGCAAGTATGATTTTAAAGATAACTTTCATATCTCCTGTATTGATTTATGATAATAGAAATTCGATGAACTTAATTTTTTACGTGAATGTCCTATTCAATGACCTCTAAATTAAACAAAGTTGTGCCCCCAAAGGCACAATAAAGTAGTTGATGGCCCTTGGGATACAACAGGTACCTCTAGGTCCATGTTACACAGCAACTACCAAGTATACAAATTTGAATAGTTAAGACTGAGCTCAGTGCTCACGCTATTTTTTTTTTCCCTCGCAGACTAATTCAAAATATCACTCGTTTTCACTAAAAATATCATTTAGTCAATTTAATTAGAGGAAATTATTTGTCTTGAATAGTCAAAATTTTGGACTAAATACCGAAAATACCTTTTAGTCGAGCGTAAACTCATCCTAATTACTATAGGAAAAAATAGTACGGACAAAGAAGTCAAAGGAAACAAGAAAAAAGAAAAAGAAAATTATCAAACCAATTTATTCAATAAAACTCTAATTTAATCACAAGGAGGAAAACTAGACAATCGATTACATAATTGTGGCTTTCCGAGAAATGTCTTCCACCCATGATTCCCTCCAATCAATCAGTTAGCAATTTACTAAACGTTCTTTAATTTTCGTACATAAATGAAATAAACAAAGATGATTCGATAAAGAAAGCTCCAATTATACATCACTATCACCCACTCAACCCTATAGAAATCTCAACTTGTCTTTTGGAAAATAGTGGGTTAGATTTGGAAGTTTTTGTGAATATAGAATCAATCAAAACATCTGGAAAGATCCAAATAATGATACACATTCCAATCTAATACCCGGGTGCAAACGAGTGGAGCCAAACTCGAGTGGAGCCAAACTGAGCTGGGTTTTGAAGTACTCGAGCTTGGCTCATTAACTAAGCGAGCCTAGAATTTGAGCTCAACTAAATGAGCCAAGCCTAGTTCAAGTAATAAACAAGCTCATTTAAACAAGCCAAGTTAATACAAGCGAGGTGAGTTTTTTCGGGGCAAAGCCCATTTAAACAAGCTGAGTTTTTTCGGGTTGAGCTGAGCTTTAGAATGCTGAGCTCAGCTCATTGAGCCGAATCTCGAGCTGCTCGCCAGCATCTCGGTTCTTTTGCAGCGCTATTTATGGCCTGAATATTACATGTTTCTCTCATCCACATAGTCTGAAACTCAACTCTTGTGAGTTGATTCATACCCACAGGTAGAAAATTGCTGAACAAAATGAATCTGGGGAATTTACCTTTTTTTTCCTTTTTTTTTTTGGAAAATTGAAGATAGAAAATGGGGAAGAAAATTGAGAGAATTATCAGGGGAAAGACCCCAAAACATCATCATCATCAGAAGATTCAGACTCCAGTTTTTCCCATTCCAATTCCCTCCTCCAACATCATCTCCTTGTGCTTGCATTCGCTGCTGCAACCTGCAAAAGCTTTTCTCCCCTCTGAAAAACAATAAGCTTGATCATAACAATAAGAGAAAGATCGCAAGCTAGCCCGGACACCCTACATTAACAAAATAAAAGAATAAGAGAATGCGATCAATTTGAACTGGTAAATGTGTTTCTGTTAATTAACCCAAACAAAGGATTCTACCAACTTATAAATGATTTGGGATTTTAAAATGTTTTAACTTCTTCATTTGATTTCATTATGGTTTCCAAGGCCAGCCAGCACGCTGTGCGCGATCCCCACAATATTGTCCGGAGTCACCTTTGTAAAGATTTGGATGTTCAATGAGAATGTTATGTTCATGTATTCTCCACCAAAAGAAACACACATGTTAATGAAATCAACCTCAGTTGAATAATAAATACCAAATCAATTTGGAACAAAAATAACTAACTCCATGATTTTATCTTTGCACTTCAAATTGTGTTCGAAATCGTACACTTTTCTATCATGTCAACACGTGCAACCCCTGCCTCGCACATTTTTGTGTTAAAAAGGGCCTGATTCATTTCATCGGGATTCACCAATTCAACAAGTTGCGTGTTACGACACAAGTACAGAGAGTGAATCTCCAATAAAATTAAGAGTCTCCTGGAACTCAGCTCCAATACTTTTTATATTCAACAACATTGTAATTTAATCATAAGTAGTAACTAAATTTACAAGGATTTTCCCAGATAATTTCTTCCAAATATGATTCCCCAACCCATCACTTTCCTTAACTGCAAAAAACTTTTCTTTAATTACGTATCTGGCCAGTATCAAATAAACAAACATGATCAAAATGGAGAAAGCTCCAGATACATCACCATCAGTATCACCAATTCAACCCTTTGAATATCTCAGCTTTTCTTTTGAAACTAGTGGATTAGATTGGGAGTATTTGGGAATATACAATCAATAACAAAGCACCTGATAAAGGTCCAAATAATCATAAACATTTCAAACTACCATTTTTTGGCCTGATTACATGAATCTCAGCTCTTGTGAGTTTGATTTGATACTCATAGGCAGAAAATTGATGAGAACAAAATGATGCTGAAGAATTTACTTTATTTTGCACTTTGGAGGATAGAAAAAAGGGGTGGAAAATGGAGAGAAGTGTCAGGGGAAAGCCCAGAAAACGTCGTCATCTTCATCAGAAGAAGAAGATTCAGACTCCATTTCTTCCATTCCGATTCCCTCTTCTAACATCATCACCTTGTGCCTGCATTCGTTACTGCAAAAGGCTTTCTCCCCCCTGAAAGAAAAAATTGTTGATGATATTAGGAATTGAGGATAACAATACAAGAATGCGATCATTTTGAACTGTTAAATGTGTTTTTGTTCCCCCAAACAAATGGTTTTTTCAACTTAATCAAATCAACATCATTCACTGCTGTGGATTGATTAACAACTGAATTCTGAATTCGGAACCAAAATAACTAGCCCAATGATCTTATCTTTGCACTTCAAAATAGGCTTTGAAAACCTCACAAAAAAGGACCACTTTTAGAACCAAAACAAAGTCAGTGCTCAAGAGAGCTTTTTTTGGTAACTCAGGGTAACCTGATCAATTTATGTGCACCTCGACTAATCCGTGAGAACCAACTCTACCGTTTATTAGCGGAGGGCCTGATTAAAGTTGGGACAAAGCTCCATATGCATTGGTCCCACAACAGTTGATAGCATCTACTATTAGGTTAGTGGTCCATGTATATCAAGTTTGTTGGGGACTTTAGGCATTGGCAGCTTTTAAGTGAAAACCTCGGTAGAACTTCAATCGATTTTTCGTCTAGAAATCTTAAACCAACTCAAAACCAATTGACAACGGAGAAGCTTCTAAAGCTCATGTACAAATTTTGTATCTCAGTAGTGAAATTGTGATAATCACCATTGTAGAACAAACTCTTAACATTTTCATCCTGCAGAAACATGCGACCCCTGCCTCGCTCGGGTTGGTATTAAAAACGAATTCGTTTCATTGCGATCACAGATCAAACAAGGTGCAAGTTACAACACAAATAAAGGAGAGTGAATCTGGCCTCAAACCAATCCAGCTCTAATACTTTCATATTGGCAATGAAAAAGAGAGACTCGTCAGGCTCATATACTAGTTTTTTATCGTATGACACTCTCGAATCGAAAAGACTCAAAGCTTTGACTGAGATGACCAAATGATAAGATTCCTAGATGCATCAAATGAATCAAAATCCAATAATCTAAACAAGTTCTCAACTTTACTAATCATTTTCAGAAAAATTGCAAACAGGAGAAAAGGATCTAACCTGTACATGAAAATGTCTTTTCCATGCCCAAGATTCTTCTTGCAATTGTAACAGAAGCTGAGAAAACTCTCAGATGGATAGCTCATTGATCGATTCCCACCAAACCCATTTTCCTTTTTCCCATTAGGAATCCCAACACCACCACTGCAACTCTCAACAACAATGCAATTATCAAATATATGAGTCGTTTTCGGATTCGGCCCGTGTGTGATCACACAAGTGTAGTCCTCCGAAAGCTCCATCTCACTAGCAGAGAGAGAACCCACAAAAACCCGAGGCGGCGAATTCGGGTTTTCCATGAAACCCGAATTCGCAGACCCAAATGGGGATTTTCGAGAATCCCTCGTCTTGATACCGAAATCGCCCGGCGATCTCGTTGGCGATTCGGCAGGGGATAGAACAGAGGAAGGCAGAGGCAGGGGAGGTATCTGGATCTTCAACTGAGACCCGAAAAGCACCATTCGGCTTTGTGATTTGTTAAGTTTTGAGTCACAAAATTCATCAGTAATAAGTTCATCAACAATGCCTAAACCAACCCCTCGTGAATCCAACTTGTCAAAGTGGGTTTTAGCTTCAGATTTTGGGGATTTCTGGTTTGTGGTGTGGGAATCTGACCAAAATGGGCTTCTTAAACAAGAAAAGATTTTGGAATCGAGTGTCGAAGTTGGGCTTAGCACAGATTCAGTAGTATCAGGGCTACTACTGAACCCCTTTGAACCAAAACCAGCGAATAATCTTGGAGAGAGAAAAATCGATGATGTGGGTTTTGGGTAAGTTTCTGTCGGTGATGGTAGAGAGCTGTAATCCGCCATTAGAGCTTTGCTTAGTTGTTGCTGCTCTATATATCTCTTCAAATCTGTGATGCAAGAACAAAATGAATCCATAAATAATCACAGTGCTCAATACAGCAGAGTATATAAAAATTATATCTGTATACTATATTGAGTATAGTGCTTGTCTATATAATTCATGAATTAAAAACAAATAAAATACTCCAGTAGTTGTTCAACTGACTAAAAAATTCAAAAATTATGCAAGGAAATACTATAATCTTTATTTAAAAATTATAGAGACCTTTTTTGTATTTTGGGAAGGGGAACCTGAGATTATGAGTGATTTGAGCTAGAAACCGCCATGGAAATGCAAGAAGTTAATGGAAATGAATCAGACAAGTGATCAAATGAGAAGATGAGAGCTCAATTTTTACAAACCAGAGAAACCCCCAAGAAAACATGAGTCATGCTCAATGCAAACACATTGAACACAAGCAAACAAAACAAAGTTCTTCTCTCTCTCTAGAATACCTTTTCTTTTTGTTTGCTTTAACACTCGCTTTAATTGATTGCGTCTTTAATCAACTGGTAGGATTTCAGCAAAAATGGTTTCTTTCTTTCTTTTACGAACGTAAAGATTCATGGCCTTTAGATATAGCCCATAAATCTCTCTCTCTCTCTCTCCTCTAGTTAGTGGGTATATATCCCTTTTCTGGGCTCCCCCACTACTGTTCAGTTTTTTTTAACCATGCCTAGAAATCCGCCCATGGGTTTGTTGGGTGATGTAAAAAAGTGCATGGGAATCAGTAAATTTTCGATGAAACCCACTACTGTGTCGTCACGGCCAGAAAATTTTGGACAGTGATACGGGTACAGAAGGGGAGGGACAGAAAATGTACCCATCGCGTTCGGGGACCCACTTTTGGGTCCCACACGAGTGATCGAAACCGTTCATTGTTCTTAGAAAAATTTTCCGAGTTTTTGGTTGCAACGGTGGGACTTTGGTTGGAGCACTTCCAACCGTCCGATTGAGCTGAAATTTGGTGGGGCCCCTCGGAAAAATGTTCTAAGAACAATGAACGGTTCGGATCACTCGTGTGGGACCCAAAAGTGGGTTCCCGTGTGCGATCGGTTCATTTTCGGTACCCTTTGTTCAGTACCCATATCTTTATCCGAAAATTTTGGGTGCAAATAGGATACTGCACGTGCGTGCCCGAGCAAAAGTATTTTAAACGGCTTAGATTTCTTACTTATTCTCTCTCCTCTTTCACTCTCTCTCACCCCTCTTTCTCTCTCTAAAATTCAAACCGTCCAAAACACTTGTGGGCAACTGAGATGCACACAAAATACCGTCACATGGTACCGAGCCGGCACCCAAAATTTTATCCAACTCAAACCCACTGAAATGGAAGTTTATTCATGGCGGTTTTTTATGTGGAAAAAAATTGAGAGCAATTTTGTTCATTCATGCTTTGTTCACTCTCGTGAAGCAAGGGTATATTTATTTTGCGTCTTATATCGACCATCAAAACAGTTCATTTTGCCTTGATTCACTGGTTCGGAGATTAGTCTAAAGTCCAACTCGATCAGATATGGATATAACTACTTAATCTAGAGTTTTATTTTTTTCCCTTTAAGATTCTTATTAATAAAATTGAACACTTTGATCAAGCGATCACCGACATTGGATCAAATTCAAATTTTGTATAAGCTCCTAGCAAATAAATCCATACAAAATGAATGATTTTGATTATCAATATAAAACATAGATTGATACCCCTCTTGAGAGAGAAACAAAATGAGGGTTAACAAAAAAAAAAAAGTTGCAGAAACTCTGTTTTTCTCTCTGGTATCCCTGAAATTTTACTCGTCTTTTCTCTATCGCTCTTCTTCTCACTCACTGAGTGGGTCAGTGAATGCGAATGAATAAAGACCGCACTCACTCCGAGTAGGGTGACGACTCTATGGGTGGGGCCAGTATCTTCATTTCAATGTATCGTTTACTATCTCTGTCCTTAAAGGACCATGCTGGTTTTTTTTTTTTTGAAACGGTGAGACTTTGGTTCAAGCACTTTCAACCGTCCGATCGAGCTGATTTTTGATGGGCCCCCTCGGAAAAATGTTCTAAGAACAATGAACGGTTCGGATCACTCGTGTGAGACCCAAAAGTGGGTCCCCGAGAGGGCTCAGTACATTTTCTGTACCAAACCCTCTGTACCCGTAGGATTATCGGTCCTTAAATATGCGTCCCCATGAAAAGACGTGGAATTTTAGAAAGAAAAAAAAAATGTTTTTGGGACATAATTTTTTGAGAGAATTGATATTGGCACTTCTCATTGTGTCTCTATTAGGCAAAGTTATTAAATCACCATTGTACCTTATAATTCTATTTTTCTCTTACTTTCAAAATAAAAAGGTGATTTAGTAACTTCACTTAATAAAGACAAAAAAGGAAGTGTCGATATCAAAACGGAGAGTGCCGATATCAATTTTCTTTTCTTTTTTACAATTTCTTTTCACTAAATTAATCACTAAATTAAAGATTTAATTTTGTTCAAATAAGTTGATAAAATTATGCACGGAAGTAATTTATTTTCTTGTTCAAAAATTAGTGTGCATTTGAGTCGTCCATATCCGCAATCCATATGTTCTGATTCGCAAAAACATTGTCACTGATAAGAGTTAGCCCTTACCAGTAAAAGCTAACAAATACTATATCTTAACCAATTAATTGCCGAGATGGACGACTTGAGTACGCATTACAAGATGCATTACAGGATCCCTACGTCCCAAAAATTAGACATCTTTTCGTAGAAGACACTTATTTAGAGACAGACGAAGTATTAGAAACTTAAATTCATAAATAAATAAAAAAATATTAGCGGTAAAAGACTTTTTCATAGGTGAATCATTGAGACTAACATTTTTGTTGGGAAATGATTTTGGCATTCCATTGCAAACGGTCCTTCCTCTGACAATTGAAAGGATAGCTCCTAGTCTTTCTTTTACTTTACCCGTAGTCCATAGACAATGTTTCCGTTTGAACGAGGAGTACTGTACAAGTTCGCACACTTCAATATCAATAGTACAGTAATCGGTTAAGTAGAAAAGAAAAAAAACGGATCAAAAAAAAAAAATACTTTAACGTACAAGTGTACAATTATGGGTCTAACTTGTACCTTAAAGTACACTTTTAACGTACAAATGTAAGTTAAAGGTGTACTTTAAAGTACAAGTGAGACTCATAAGTGTATTTTTTTATACCCTTAACGAGTGCATTGGTGCACCCTTTTAGCAAGGGTCCATAAAAAATTATGTACGAGAGTACTTTTTTATCTCAAAATTATACAACTTTTCGTAAGGGTCCAACAATTTGGGATAGATGGAGTAGTTTTCATTTTCAAATTTACACAGTCATTGTCAATCGAAAAAATGAAGATCGAAAATCCTGTGGGAATCGATGTACCCTACGTAAAGTCTTGTCATTTTGACCTTAAAAGAAAAAAACATATTTCACATCATATTTTTTTTTCCAAAAATTTTCACATTATTCAAAAGTACTCGTTGAGATCTTTTGAACGGTACAAAATAAATTTATAAAGTAAATCTAAAAATATTTTATTTATTAAGGTCAAAGTTGTCCGGTCTCTCGTGGAAGACATTTAAATTGAGATGGAGGAATTACTACATTTGTACGGGAGTAATAAGGATTTTTTGATTGTCAGCCTAATGAGCTTAAGAACACATAAAGACAAAAAAATACAAACTCCTACACACTTTTCTCATATTTTAATACATGTTCACACATTTTAATATATTTGTCACATATTTAAATACACTTTTTAAGTTTTAATGTCGACTCAATAGACTGACTTTAGAATTTTTCATAAAATTACTCCATAGAGAAGAAAATGGTTAGCTATAGAACAGAATGCCTAGAGGCGGTAGACTAGCCATGTTAGGGGCTCAGGAGTAGTACAAAAGAAGTGTACGTATTATCATTGGATAAAGATACGGGGACAGAAGTTGGGGGACCGAAAATGTACCGATCGCACACGAAATTTTGATTGAAACGGTGGGACTTTGGTTCATGCACTTTTAACCGTCCGATTGAGCTGAAATTTGGTGGGGCCCCTCGAAAAAATGTTCTAAGAATAATGAACGGTTCGGATCACTCGTGTGGGACCCAAAAGTGGATCCCCGTGTGCGATCGGTACATTTTCGGTCCCTTTTGGTCGGTACCCGTATCACGGTCCATTCTCATTAGCAGGTGAAAGAAATAAATTGGTATTTTATTCTTGGAGGAACGCCCAATGGGCTGTAACTAGCAAAACCCATTTTGATAACCACGCTTCAATATCTGTTCTTTTAGTGTGCATGCCATGTAGTCGATAAACATAGAGGTACCGAACGGCAATGTACAGAAATTGTACTAATCAGCTTGCGGGGCCCACTTTTTGGTCCCGCACGAATGATCTGAATCGTTCAATAATTTTAACATAATTTTTCGAGTGTTTCTGCAAAAAATCAGCTCAATTGGATATGCGTAAGTGCTTCATTAAATTTCTAGTTTTTCATTCAGAACTTAGCATCCTAAATTCTAAATGAAAAACTTGAAGTTTGGATGAAGTACTTACGCATATCCAATTGAGTTGATTTTTTCAAGCACACTTGAAAAATTATTTTACAATTATTGAACGATTCGGATTATTCGTGCGGGACCCAAAAGTGGGCCCCACAAGAAGATTAGTACAATTTCTGTACACTGCCGTTCGGTACCCGTAGCATCCTCCCCATATAGTATATTTTGAACAATAAAGACAAATATTATAATACAATTATCAAAAAATAGATTGCCAAAATTACTTTTTGTTTGTCTTGTCTAGTATGTGAGACATAGCAAGGCTCGCCCGAATTTAAACCATGATCCGAGCCATTCTTTAATTAGATCTAAATAGCAATAAAAGTTTCATAAAAAAATTAAGTTAATCGGACATTGCAAGAACCTTGATGAGTCCCTTTAGTGGGGCCCTGACCTTTAGTGGGGTACCCTTACGTTTATGCCGAAATTTGGGGGAGGGGTAATTCAGGGGGGACCGACCACATCTCCTCGAGTAAGGAAAAAAATTGGGACGGATTCGGTGGAAATGTGGAATGCATGCCACATATGAGCTATTGGGTTTTCCTTAGGTGAGGTTCAGCCTAAAAAACCAACTTAATTTATTTTTTTGACTTTATTTGATTTCTTTTTGCATTTATTAGTTTTGCATCGATTTTTTGAGTATTATTGGTTCGTCTCGGCGAGAGGAATCCAAAAAGGTAAAAGATTATGATTAGAACTCTCAATTTTTTGAATAAGATCGAAAAAAATGTAAAAACTGACTTACTTTTTTTATTTCTTTTGCCGAGACGAACCAATAATACACAAAAAATTAATGTAAAACTAAAAAACACGAAAAAAAATCAAATAAATACGAAAAAATAAGCCAGCTAATTTTTTATGCCAAAACACACATAAACTCAAATCAATACAGCTTTGGTTACCTAGATTTATAACTAATGCAAAATAACTTAAACCTGCACATTTAATGTGTCCAAAGTTTGCTTTGGTGGGGTTAAAAATATTGAACACAGTTACTGACAATGATGTCGACATCTTGTCAACTAAAACATGCTACATGAAAATTACTTCATCTGTGTCCCGTAAAGTTAGGACCTTACGAAATTACGTATAATTAGGTCCGATATAAATTTATAGGTTTTGCTCATATGTATGGTGGAAGAGGCCCAGGCACTAAATAATCTCTCACATAAAAGGGTCTTAACACTTTTAATTAGAGTTTTAGGACTTCTGACTAAAAACGGAAAACTCACCCTAAGTTTCACCCGTGTATGTTCTACTCATATTTAAGATATTAGCGTGGTTGAGGATCATATAATGAATCGATCATGCTGGCAGTGGCGTAGCCAGAAAAGCTTATCAGTGTGGGCACAAATTTTGTTTTGTAAGAAAGATCTAGTATTTTGTAAGAATCTAACAGGCATGCCTTGATTTTAATTTGACTTTTGTTCAAGAGACTTATATTTTATGATAGTTAATATAATTCCGTAAACACGAAATAGTTTTGAGGCAAAAATTCAGTGAATTAAAGCAGGTTTGTGAGTAATTAGTTAGTTAGTGATCCTGAGGCATCGACACTTGTTGTCCTAACATCCTTCTACATCATTTTTTTATCGGGCTTCATCATCACATACTATTAGTCTTGAATCTCACATAAATATTGTAGGAGAATGGCCTTATAACACCATGCGGTGGTACCCCAAGAGCACTCAATAATTTTTTGTGTATAAAAGTGATGTACAAATTGAAACTTAAATATATTTTTCTACAAAAAAAAAAAAAAACCCCCTCAAAATCCAGTGTGGGCACAAGCCCACACTGGACCTAAGGTGGCTCCGCCACTGCATGCTGCATGAAATTAATTTTATTAGTTTACCTAACAAAAGGGATTCCTGCATTTCAAGTAACCTCCAAGGTTATAGGTTAACATATAGTCCGAATTTAGAGGTTTTTCAGAAAGTGGCTTAATTCAGAAAAATTGACTTATTGCGTTTTAAGAGAAAAATCATTTCCTCATAATACTGTAACTCAAAAAGCCAACTTAAGCCAGTTTCTAACATAAGTCAATTTTTGAAATAAGGCCTTAAATTCGACCGTGAGATAAATTCCCATAAATATTAGTTGAGGTGGATGTAAACTTGTCTGGATATTGAATTATAAAAAGATATATAAATGAACTTATACTCTGAATGGAACACATTATGCTGTTTTAATCTATCATACTATAACTCATGTGTGGGCCTAAATAACTCAAGGATTTAGGGCCAGTCCATCTCAGCATGTGGGCCGAAGGGCCCAGTTACTATCGGACAAAGATACGGTCCAATTGGGATTACCCCAGGCCTGGTTTCTAAAGGGGCATCAAGCCCGAAGGCCTTCCTGAGCGGCTAGGCCCGTTATCCGAGTGGATCGGGTAGGGGTATAACCCGAGCAACCCGAATGGGGATGGTTCGGGTCGTTCGTGCATCTCAAATCCAACAGAGTTCACGAGAAACTCTGTTGTACCAGAATGGACACGTGTCACGACTTGATTGGGTGCATGTGCTAGCGTAATGATGCTCGGTTACGTATGTAGTGATGTCACCCGAAGCAGTTATTGCGCGTAGAGTACACGGGCCTTAAGAATCAAGCCAAGCCCTACCTATAAATACAAAGTAAGGTCATGCGAAGGAGGTACGTTCTCACTCGATCCCTCTCAAATTACTCTAGATCTGAGTTTCTATCTCTTCTTCTTCGAGTTACTGACTTGATCGTTGAAGTACCATTCCGGACTCCACGGTCCGGGTTGGTGCTAACGAGCTTGCTCAATGTGCAGGAGCAGAGCTCGTGACGGATAAGAACCTTCATCCCTACATTATTTCCATAGGAGCGACAGAGAGAATTTCATCCACCACAACTCACATGACATATGGCTGAATTTTTATTTTCTTCTTTGTGTGGATGTTTAGCATTTTTTTGAATTTTTTTCTTGTGATAAAAGTATTCAATAATGATACATGTACAACAAAAGTTTCAAACAAGTCTTTAACACACTCACATGGTGTGTGGAGCCCACACACACTTGAGTGTGAAGTGTGTGTGGGCTCCACACACAATATGAGTGTTTTGGAGACTTGTTAGAGCTGGTTGTACATCTATCATTTTTTAAAAGTGTTTAGGTATACATAGTTGTAATCTACAGGGAAAAAGCAATAATTTCATGCCAATATATTGGTTTGATTGGTGCCATCCTTGGGATAAGTTACAATCAAGCACCACGTGCCAATGTTATAATCATTCAAAGGTGTTTCCGTTTTGTTAGGCTCACACTCACGAATTGTCACAGTTTTGTATGATCCACATCATCATTGATCGAGATAGTGGGCCCATTAACTTGGGATCATGATAGGGGTACAGAAGTTTGGAACTAGAAAATGTACCGATCTGCTTGGGGGTTTTGATTGAAACGGTGGGATTTTGGTTTACTCACTTTTAACCGTCCGATTGAGTTGAAATTTTGTGGGGGCCCTTGGAAATTGTTTTTAAGAGTAATGAACGGTTCGGATCGCTCGTGTGGGACCCAAAAGTGGGTCCCCCAAGTAGATCGATACATTTTTTGGTCCCAATCTTCTGTACGCGTAGGTCCATGAATGATAAGACTAAGAGAAGACTGGTGCAATATTGATGTTGAATGCCTGAGGGTTGTAATAACGGGGATCCAGGGCTCTGCAGTGAATTCACTGCAGTACAGTGATGTAGTAGGCTATCATGGCTACCGTTCGATAATCAACGGTCTAGAATCATAATTTTTATGTGAATATAGCGTGAAGATAATCTGAATCGTTAATTGTTGAATGGATGGCTATGATGACTCACTACAAGCCCCCAGTCTCGTTAGAACCGCACGGTTGGTTTGTTAGTAATAAATCTTTTAAGGGAGAAGTTTTGAGTTCGAACTTCCTTTTGTTTGGCCAAAAAACAACAATGCAAGAACCGTGGTATTCGCAGCTGATTGTATAAACTGCTCAATTATTTTACTAATTTGTTCTGAACTTAGACACAGGAACAAAAGAGAAAAAGAAAAAGTTGTCTTTTATACTATTGTTTTGTTTAGAGGGAGAGAGAGAGAAAGAAAGGAAAAAGTAACAAAGTAAAAGCAAGAGCATGGTAAAACTTTTAATTTTAACTAATATTAAAAGTAGTACAAGAAAAAATAAATTCACACATTTCTCACATTTTTCTCTCTTTTCTAGGAATAAAAAAAAAGCTAACTAAAAAGGGAGTTATCCAATCATGGAGTAAAGATGTAGGAATGCCTAGTAATCACCATTCAACTTCATTTTTTCTTTGTAATCATCAATAATCAGGTATCAAAGGTAAACTATAATTTGATACATTTAAGCTTTTAGTAATAAGCAGAAATGCTTAACGACCATCCCTTAAATGTCTAGTGAACATGCTTTTATAATAAAAAATGACACAAATTTGTATTTATCTTTTTAAATATTTAGGATCTTTTTAATCAAGAACTTAGTAAGCAACCATTCATGACACACTCAGGGTCGCCTTGGTTGACCCTGGCTAAACCACACAAGAGGAGGAATTGGGAGATGATGCGGACATCATCCATGTTGTCCTAATCTGGATCATCCGTGCTCGGTAATAATCATGGGTCCAAGTTTGTTGCCCTCATTGGATATATGAAGAAGTCACTATCATGTATTATTATTACTCCATATTTTATAAATTGATATCAGAGTCAGTTTGCGTGAACTATGACTCATTTTGGGATCTTGAAATTAACAATTGAAGAAATTTTCAGTGGCTCCAAGGGTTATAATAGTTGGCCTCATTGGAAATAGAACTTGTGACCTTATGTAGTGACACTTATTACTTTCTCATATATAACAACTTAACCAAACCCTTTGAGATTAAATCTTTGTTCACTTCACATTTCCAAAAAAAAATTTCATAAAGATTTTTTCTCTATCTCTCATCTCTCAAATCATTAATCACATTTCTCTCTCTACCTATACCCCTCTCTCCAATCGTTATTCTCATTTTTCTCTCTATCTCTCTCCAATTATTACATCTATCTCTAATTATTAGTTTTTCTAAAAACTCATCCAAAAACTATCTCAAAAATATTTCTCAAAAAATTATTCTCAAAACTCTCAACCAAACACAGCGAATTTGTCATGCATTATTCATGGAAATAAAATGCTACAAATAGTCCATTGGGCGATTTAAAATTCAAAAAATATATTGACAAATATAAAAAAAATGTGTTGAAGTATCTGAAAGCCTATTGAAAAATTTAAAAGATGTATTTGATTAGAATTTGTTTTTTTTTTTGTCTTGTTCGTAGTTTACTGCCAGTTGAATGAGCTGTCGATAGGACTTTGTGAAGTACAATTATGTTATGTTGATGTGTCTATTTCTAGATGGTCAATTGGCTATGCCTATACGTCTACAAGGTCATCTCTTTCACGGCATCCCTTTCACGAGGTATTCTTTTTTTTTTTTCCATTCGTTAATCCTAATCTACTCTATCCTAGGGGACTTGGGGAGGGGGATGGGTGCTTACGGGAATCGAACCCTGCCCATATGCATGAGAGTATAAGGGAGGCACCAACTGCACTCCACTCCAAATATCCACGTTTTTTGTTTTTGTTTCGCCATACCAAATATCCACGTCTTATTTGAGAATTAAATTTGTGCCATCAAGAATTAAACTTTTCTGTTTTTGGTGTAAAACTTAACTCCATATAAATTTAGGCGTGGAAGTACGAGTGACTCACTGATTTTATCCCAATCTATTAAAGTTGGACTTTTTTCTAAGAATAACATATCTCGCAAAACGTAAAAAATAAAAAAGTCTTAAGAATCCACTTAATGGAATGGTGCCTAGTCAAAAGACAATTTGGTGTTCAAATGAACATAACAATTTTCTTATCCTTAGAGCATCCTCATCAAGCTCAACAAAAATTGGGCCAAATTTAACCTCAAAAACACCTTTTATAAATTAACAAGTCACTTTTTAAAAAACTCACAAAATCAGACTCTCTATTCAGGAAGTCAGGAGAGAGAATTGTGTTTAACCTGTGAATAGTGCCTCAAAGGATTTACCAAGTTACTTTAGCAAAGTTATAACTTTTGCAGATTTACAAAAAAATTGTTGAGTCTGATTTTGGGGTTTTTTTTTCCCCTTTCACTTAACAACTTAGCCATCAGAGTGATTTGCATCCCCTGATGAGGATGCTCTTAGTCTTAGGTTCGTGCGGTTATCAAATCTTACATACTTTATAAGCAAATAATCTTTTTAATTTGTTTAATAGGCAAAAAGATGGATTGGCATACAAATTATTACAATAAAATGTACACATGAAACTGCCACATAAATGCATTAATAGATAGATAGATTAATTAATCTATTAACAGAGTGCACATAGACATTTAATGTAGTAATAATTAATATCTATACTAATCAGTGTCTGTGGTATTTATGATTTGCGTAATCCATCAACTATAATGGAAACAAACTAGCCCATTAGGTTCATTTATTTATCTTATATTTTATTTATTATTTCTACAAATTTAGAATTACAGCGTCAGATAAAGTACTCAGAGAAGCTAAATAGGAAAACAGAGATAATGATATGTATATCTCATGGAGAATATGTGGAGTAAGCAGTTTTGTATATTTTGTTTTTGGTATTTGTGTGTTTTGGTTCTTGGCTTCCTGGATTCCCATCGATGCTTCATCGTAATCTCTGATTAGGATTTCAGCCACCCTTAGGGAAACGAGTGTCTTGATTTCAAACTCCACCTTTGCCCAATGTTTATTGTCGTTGTGAAGAGAGTGTTAGACTCGCTCTTGTTTGCCTTTACGAGTTTCGTACATATCTTGATGGGTGCACTGATGGTGCATAGATCGTGCATGGTACCCAGCTTCTGGATTTTACATGAACGATCCAAGCCGTTCATTAATTTTGAAACATTTTCTCGAGTGAATTCACCGAAAATTACCTTAAGTGATATTTCTAAGTACTTGATCTAATGGGTCAAATTTTCCTTCAAAATTCAGGTTCTTACATTTTGAATAAAAAATTGGTGTATTGAATTAAGTACTTACAGTTATCTGATTGAACTTATTTTTTATTAGTCCGCTCGAAAATATATTTAAACTTTATGAGTAGTGTGGATCATTTTTGTAATTTGTAGAATCCAGAAGTGAGCCCCCACACTGATCGATGATGCACACTTGGACTGTACAAGTAAAATTGTTGTTCAGTTCAAAAAAAGTAAAATTGTTCTGTTTGGTTGAGAGTTTTGAAAATAATATTTTGAGAAATATTTTTGAGATAGTGTTTGGATGAGTTTTTAGAAAAAGTAATAATTAGAGAGATGTGTAATTATTGGAGAAAGATAGAGAGAGAAATGAGAATTAATGATTAGAGAAATGATATGAGTAGAGAGAGAAATGTAATTAATGATTGGAGAGATGAGAGATGGGAAAAGAATCTTTTTGGAATTTTTTTTGGAAATGTGAAGTGAACATAGTGGTTGTTTTTCCTTTTTTTTTTTTTTTTTTTTGAAGAAAATTGTTTATTGTGCCTCAAATGACCTTGAACAAATTTACCCGCGCGTGAATGCATCTCCCTATTTGCGAAGAATCAGTTTGTAGTGGTGTTAACCCATGGAACAAGTTAGCATCCACTACATCATTGAAAAAGAAGAGAGGCCAATATCTAGCTTCTTGTCTTGCTGTTCAAAATAGGGAGCTGCTAATTTTCCCCAAGTAGGTGGAGAATAATATACATATAAATAATAAACAAGTTCGGATAATATTACATATTTTATGAATATTAATATAATTATGTAATTATACAGATATGAAGTCACTTTTTCAGATACCGATATATTTTTTATACATTATCTTCTGCTCTAAAGGCTGATGTTAGTATTTTCCTTTTAAAAAGGGTTTTTCTATTGTGGGCTGACAATAAGCATACATAAAGACAAAAAACATACACATCCCTACACATTTTTCACATATTTCAATACACTTTCACACTTATGTATATACTTTTCATATATTTCAATACACTTTTTAAACCTTAATGTTAGCCCAATGAGCTGACTTTAGAATTTGCCAAAAAAAAAAAAATACTCCGATCTTCTTGTCTTTCTCCACCGAGCATTTTCCCCGGAGGTATTGCTACTAAGCTCACAATGGCAAGACCTTTTTTTTTTTCCAAAGGTATATTTATATCTATTTTTATATATTTTTCACATTTATAAACTTTAATATATGTCTGCTGGGCTTATTTTAATGTTATCCTTGAAAAATGCTCCTATCTTGTCTTTTCCACCGGCCTCACATTAACTAATGCCCTGCTCTGGAATAGAGAAATCTAAAAAGTAAAAGATTATAATCAAAATCTTACAAGATTCCACTAAGGACAACAATAATTCAAAATAGACAGGCTTTTTTGGATTATTTTTGTCTTTATCCACAAAATTTTATTTTGGCTATTTTGCCTTTTCTATTCCTCTTGTTAAATGCAAATAAAATTGAAGAAGGAAAAAAATATAAATGCCTCAATATTTTTGCCAAACCCCGTACTCGATATCTGAGACGTGTGTGATCACAGATCTTTGAAATATTTTTTGTTAAAGTGAGTCCAAAATAATCATGTCTTAGCTAGGGAGTTCACCTGTTACCAAAAAAGAGTAATCAAAGATCACCTCAACAATGTGATAATGATAGATGATGACATAAATATTGTTATCATTCTTCTTGGATTTAATAATTATGAGGATTATAAGGGTACTTAAGCGATTTTGTTTGTCCTTGCTAGTTTTTGTTTATGAAATATGTATGGAAAATAGGGTGAAAGTACCTGCAAAAGTTACCAACAAAGGGTAGATGGAGTGGGATGCACATGCACAAGTTGGGTCCTTTTCTGGGCCCAAACAATTGCTCAGACCAATGAATATATCCACCCTTTTAAAGAAATCATTAGGCTAAGTTTTCCGTTTGATTTTAGCAAATGAGTTCAGCAGGTGCTAAAATCATGGTATTTCAAATAAAAAAATTAAATGTTTCTGTGTATTATTTTTAAAATTTTTCACACCGAATTAAAGTACATGAGGAGTACTTTAATTTGGTGCTAAAAAAATAAAAAAACGATACACGAAACCACTTCATTTTTTGATTTTAAAACCATGATTTTAAAACTTGATGAACTCATTTGTTAAAATCATGGTTGATTTTAGCAACTGAGTTGCTAAAATCTTTTGAAAAACTATGAGTCTTTAGGCATGGAGTCATAGGCTACATTGCAATAAATTCATGGTCCCAATACTGATTTCCCAAAGGTACTATCCACCAGGTGGTATCCAATTACAACAGGCCATAGTTTCCGGCGACTCCCTATGGTGTTCAATCTCCTCTCTTCTTCCAGTGAGAGGCTTGGAACCGGATTTTTGGGTAAGGAGGAGTCGGATCTGGGATCTCCAGATCCGGACTTTCATCATCGACGGCGGCGTGCAACTCCGGCAAAGCTCCGACAACTTGCTATCGCTGTATTTTTGGGTTTTTTTTTTCTGTTCTTCTTTTTCTTTTCTTTTTTTCCGGGTTTTTGTAGATTTTTATTGGGTAGGTTGTATTAGGGTTTGATTTTGTTGGGTTGAATGGAAATTCTTTCTTTTGGCTTAAAAAAAAGGGCCATAAAGTGGATGTGTTTTATTTAACAAAAAAAAAAAAAGAAGAAGAAGAAGAAGAGAAGTGAAAGTATTTTTTTACTTCTAATATTCTGTCGCGAGTTTGAGTTACGAAAATCAATTTATTCAGTCATCTTGGTTTTTTTTTTTTTTTTTTTGAAAGGGAAACATGCCATTGCCATTAAAGACAAGATCCATAAGGATCAAGAACAGATACAAGAGAACAAGACAAAGGCAAAGCAAGCTGCCAACAAACCGGACAATATCCTGATCCGAAACGGGCATGTTGCCAGCAGAAGCTGAGTCATTACATTCCCGATCAGACGGAGCTAGGCCATATTGCCGGAAACAGCCACAACAATTACAAACCCCCACTCATGATGGACAATCCAAACAGAAAAACTATCTAAAATTATTATTCCCACCACCCAACCCACCGGATCTGGAGCACCAAACCGGGACACGCCGGACCAGGGGACACCTGGTCGAAACAAAAAAACAAAAAGCCTCCTCACCCGTTATTCGCCACACCGACAGCCGCCTAACACCGGACCACCACGCTCCTTCTTCACCCCAGTCATCTTGGTTTATGACGCTCAAACTAGAGGTTTTATATTACAAGTGGTAAGCGAATTAACGTATTAGATTCGTATATCTAGCTATACGTTTGACATTTTTTGATAAGTTCAGAGTCCATATCTTTCGTTATTAACTTGAGGAATGAGGATATACGTTTCAGAGATACAACTCGAGTTATAGATAGCCCAAAACTAAAGAATTAAGGGCTCGAAAAGTGATGTTGATTTGTTGGAAACTCGTATACACTTCAACTATAATATGAGAAATTGTTTAGTCAATCGTTATTGAAGGAAAAGATTGATCATTTGCATGGGTTTCATGGTTAAAGGGCTTGTCCTTTCTTACAAAATTAATTGTCCAATTTAGGGTAATTCATGTCCTGGAGACTTCCACACAGTTGACAAGACAAATCGATGTTGCCTATGTAGCTGAGATTTTGTGAAGAAAATTGATTTTGGCCCTCGCTAAATTATTAAATCCACTTCAAAAGGAGAGTGTCGAAATCAATCCTTATAGAAACTTTATTTTAGCACTCTTCTTTTGAAATGCGGTTAATAATTTGGGGAGTGCCAAAATCACTGTCCTTTTGTCAAATGGAGTTTGATCCAAAAAGTGGCAAAAATATGAACTTGGTGAATTGGGAAAACAAAGAAACCATTAGCGCCTCTAGCCTTCTCCTGCCGCCGCACACAATTGCGCCTCACCTGTTACCAGCTGCCTCTCGCTTAAGGATGCCATCTCGGCCGACCCGCCCCAATCCAACCTGTCCCCTCCCCGAATGGGTAGGGGATTCGGGGATCGGGTAGGGGATGGTATTGTCAGTCCCCTACCCAATCCTCGCCCCTACCCGTTCCCCTCCCCTCCCCGCATCCCCATTCATGCATATATATATATATATGTGTGTGTGTGTGTGTGTGTGTGTGTGTGTGTGTGTAGGTATAATATCTATGGTCAGACTTCGTTTTATCTCTCGGCATTGTCTTAGAAATGTTGAATCTAACTACTATTATTCTTGGGTTGGGTGCAGGGGTTACCAAAGTGAAACCCATTAACAAGAATTTCACGGGTAAAGTCACTCAACCCTTGCCAAGCTTTTATTATTTCATCTTTGAAATTGTTTTCTGTACTTTCCAAATGAGTTTATTGATCACTCTCTCACTCAACCCTTGCAAAACTAACTACTTTCCTCACTCCCTCCTCTCTCTAATTTGGGCTCCAAATTGATAACAAAATTGATTAAGAAATGTTGAAGGTAAGTATTTGCAATGTTCTTAGAAATGTGGTTTTTATTTTTTTAAGTCAATGTTACGAATATGTTTCAGTTAAAAAAATATGTACCTCTTTCGTACATATGAGTATATGACAAATGCATGAATTTTTGGATCCCCGATTCCCTGTGGGGATCCCTGTTCCCCGCATCGGGGTGGGGATGGAGGTTAAAATAAAATCCCCGGTGGGGATCGGGGAGAGGATGGGGATTGATATAGGTTCGGGGATCGGGGATGGAGGTAGTGGTATCCACCCCCTACCCTCCCCATGCCCATCCCTACTCTCGCTCGCCACCTCTCTCTTTCGGCCGTTCGATGCGTTGGTGGTCTGTTGTCGGGTCATCGACATTAGATCTGATTTCAGCTCTTGATTGGGGTCTTCAACAAGAGAGCCGTGACCATCAGCGGCTGATAATTGGAGGCTGGTTCAAGGTTCAGAGGACTTCTTTTTCTGCTTTTATTTGTTGCTTTTAATTTCCGTTTTGTTTGGTTTTACCCGTTGTTGTTAGGTGTTAATGGTTCTCCATATTAATAGAGAGTTCTGTTCCTTGTTCGGTTTGAGTCTCAAAGTCCATCATGCACAGTCTCCAATATTTTTTTTTTTTCTCTCTACTCATTACCCCAAAAACCATCTCTCAAAACCCAAACCGAACAAATTTTTTTTTGCAAACCAACTCAAGCAAATGCGGGGCCTCCAATTGCATTATTTGGGGACAACAGTGGAAAAGCTAGTTTAACAGTAAGGAACCAATCATAATCAAAGTCCCACAAGAAACTTTTGTGAAATCAAATCGACTTTAATTTTAGGGGGCTCAAAAGTGATCGACTGATTTTCAAGTATATTTGACAGAATTCGGACCTTGTAGTGGAGAGGCGTACGAGGGAAGTGCGCAATTTGAATCGTCTAAAAATGTTTTTAATGATTCAAATTTCAAAAAAAAAATCCTAGATGTAAGGAAACATAACCTTCAAGATCAAAATACAAAGCAAGAACAAATTGCAATTAACTAGACTTGAGATAATGAAACCCTAGGGAAACATAAATTACCAATTAGCACGAATATTTTTCTTTTTTTATTCTCAAACTTAAGTTTAGGGATGGCAATTATGCCAATATCCACGAATACCCACCCCGTTTCAGTCATTTGAAGGTAGATATTACTCAATTTTTTTACTCAATGAGAGTGGGTATGGGGGGAACTATATAATACTCGGTCGGGTATAAGGAGGGTATGGTTTTGTTATTCCCATACCTGAATACTTGTACCCGCACCATCATACCGGTTCCTTAAGATATACCTTCTATGTACACATGTCCAATCCACAAAATATAGAGGTGAGCATTGAGTGGGGATCGGGGATGGAAGGAGCACTGCGATCCAAACCTGACCCGTTGCAATCCCTATAATTTGTTGTAATGAACTAAAGTTCACTCAAGGATGCTACAGGTACAACAAAAGAGGACAATACAGATCTCAACAATTCGTTTCAGCAATTAATGGTGAGGATTTGAAATACTCTTTGATCGGTAACCGGTCAAAGAGTATTTCACAATTCGGACAGTAGAAAACACTTTTGGACGGTGAGCGATGTGTTCATTTTTGTTGTCCACTTCTTTTGTACCTCTAGGATTTTTGAAGTTCACTAATGAAGGTTATGTTTCCTTCTTTTTCTCAAAACAATAAAACAAGGATATGGGTTCGGATCCCCGATTTCTTGTGGGATATCCTTTTTCCATTTGGAACGGGGATGAAGGGTAAAAAGCATCCTACCAGAATTGGGGTGGGACGGGGACAGCAGATGGATTCGGGGATCGGGACGGGGATAGTAATATCCACCACCCCAGCCCATCGCCATCCCTAATTCACTAGCTGTTTAGGACTACGAATTGATGTGTGCAATTAAATTTCTAAACAGCGTATGGCTCGTAAGTCAATTCAGCCCGATGGGCTTTCATACCAAGGAAATGTACTGGGCTCAATTACGTAGGGTGGGCTGAAAGAAAAATGTGATATAGCCCAGCTTTCATTAATGAACAATGAGGTTGTATTTTTTTTTTGGTACAACAATGAGGTTGTAACTTGTGGTAAATTACAATCTTTTGTAGTCGAGCTCAGCATCTTTGATTCTTGTTTTTTTGGATAATTAGGGCGTTCGAGCCGGTTTACGCACTCTTTCAATCAATTCTTACAATTTTTCCTGCGGCCGTTTCCGAACCTACTCGTGAGGTGATGTGGCCTAAAGAGAACAGGTTTGATTGGCAAATGTAGATATCAAATTTGCAATGATTCTTCACTCTTACTGGGAAAGGCTCAGTTGGTTTGGGGTCTAGTCTTTGGACGAATTCTCCGTCGTTTTAGTTACTTGGTCCTTTGTTAAAGGATGAGTCGTCATCTTGATGTACTCTTTTGTTGGAGTTATAATATCACCAGTTATCGTTTTAGCAAAAAAAAAAAGAAGTAATTCTTCACTCTTACCTTGCTAAGATGGAAAATTATTAATTGCTCTTGGATCACTGCCACGGGTGTTCCAAGACACTTTACTATCACACATTTTCACAGGATCCAGTGCTAAGTATATGGACCTTACGTGAATGTGTGGTGGTAAAGGCCGTTGGGCCTTGAAACATGATGTGGCGGTATTCAAGGAACACTAAATAATAACTCCTGATAAGATAACTTCTCAAATGAGGTTCATATCCGTTGCTATTAATCCAACGAATCAAACATAGTAAAAATCAAGTGCTTTCCTTTAGGAGAAAGGCCAAAACTAACACCTAACACTAAAAAGCAGAAAACAAGCTATTTAGCATGTTTTGCTCTTTCATAGGTACTATGAACAGCGAAGAACGCAGCATTTAAGAGTGAATTGGGCAAATACTAGAAAAACATTTAGTTGGGTGGACGAACCTATATAGTTGTAAAATTTTAAAAAATTATTGCTACATTTATAAGAAAATTTTGAAACATGGGTAAGACAGTAGCCTGGACTAACCTGCTTTTGCGTCTGTCCTTGATTATGAATTAAGAACAAGAAGTACTGGGGAGGCATTGACTTTTGCCAAAGTAATTACATAATCTTATCACTTGACAAGAAACTGTAGATAAACATATCTCTGATTTCCCCTTTGTTAAACACATACTTCCTCAAGAACCCTTCTTTTTGGAATCCAACTTTCTCTAATACCCTTTGAGACCCCTTATTTTCTTCCTCCACCAAAGCCTCTACCCTCACCAAATAGTCAAGCTCTTTAAACACACCAGAAATAGCCATTTTAAGTGCCACTGTCACAATCCCCTGGTTCCAATACTCCCAGCCCACAGCGTACTCGATTTCGGCTAGGTGGCAATCACTACCCGATTCGGGTTTGATGGATACGTACCCGATCGAACGGCCATCCAAGCATATTGACCTTTGCCACGGGTGGGGTATAGCAACCTCCTTGATGTGCTTCAAGGCCTCTTCTCTGGAGGGGATGGGGTTCCATCTTAGATAGTGTGTCACCCTTTCATCTTTGGCCCATGAGAAAAAGTCGTCGGCGTCGGAAAGTTTGAACGGACGGATAGAGATTCTGGTGGGGTCCATTGAAATCGAGCAGAGCTTGAAAGTTTCAGATTGGAGGGTATATTAATTGGTTCACTTCAAATGGGCAATAGAGTGAGGTGAATGAATGTATTTCAACAATATGGAGCATTATATAGAATTGTACATAGGCCCGTATCAATGCCCCCCTTTCTTTTTTATTTTTTTTTCTCCATGGCTTGTCCACCACGCTTCACTTTAAGAATAAAAAACAATATCCTAAGGCCAACTTACAAAAAAAGTTTTTGGTCACTCCATTTTGGTAGACAGTAAAGGAATGAACCGATTCGCAACCACGACAGACTCAAGTCAAAATGACTTTAGTACTTTAAGTTAGTAAGCTAAAAGACTATTTCGGAAAAATTGCTCGAAACGACTCCACTTAAGAATGTGTGTTCTCGATGTGGAACAACCTGTCTTTAAGCGTCTTTACGAATAAGTTAGGTGTTGCGGAATGGGGCCACATGAAACTTTCTTTTGGAAAAATGACAACTTGGCTATCGGCCTTGTTCGTTTCATAGTTTTAGTTTTGTTTTTGTAATCATTACACTCATTTCTCTCTATCTCTCTTCACTCATTACACCTTTTTTCAAAACTAAACTAAAACTACTAATCGAATGTCATTATCAACGCCAATAAAATGTCACCGTATTGTCTAAAAAACGGGTATAGATTATTGAACCATTTAGCAATAGGTCAATTTTTTTCCCTTTTGTTTTTATAGGAAGCGAGATTTTCATTGGTAACAATGGAGATCAAAATAGGGTTGATCTTTTCTGTCAAAATAAATAAATAAATGGAGATCAAAATAAAGGGTTTGAATGTGACAAACAACTATTTAAATACTACAAAGACCGGCAATTTCCCTCTTTTGCTAAAAGTACTAAAAGTGTTAAACGGGTTTAAAGTGCTAAAAATAGTTTATGTATGTGAGGAGATGACTTGTCTCAAAATTCGTATTTAGCACTTTTAACAAAAATGGAAAACTCCCCCCTACACATGGCATTTAAATGCACACAGAAAATATCAGATGGATATTTTTTTTTTCTGCTTTTAGATTTGTTTGGAATAGATAAACTAAAAAATTATTGGGATTTTTAGCGAAATGGTGATATCCACAACACACACATATTGAGATCCAATACTAAACAAGTATTATCACAAAATGAAAAATAAGAGTGACAAGAGAGATTTACGTGGTTCGGCTCAAAACCGGCCTAGTCCATGAGAGAGTGACACTCCATTTTATATGAACACTAGAGAGATTACAATATTGTAACCCAAGGGGTCGATGAGTTGGTAAAGACTCCTTCTAAGGAAGAGGAGGTCTTGGGTTCAACTCTTCTTAACTTCTTGGGGCCACCTGCACAAGATCTCATGGTTCTCGTGGGGTGTTGGCTTTGCCCAGCCTATGTGTGTAGCCAAGGATGAAGCCAGAGGGGGACAAGTGGTGGCGGCCTTCACCACAAGATTTTCAAAAAATACAATTATTATATAGAAAATAAATTTTTATCCCCAAATTATATAGATTCGCGCCACTAGATTTTTTTTTAATATTTCATCCTCATAATGCAGTTTGTCTTTTTATTTTTTAAGTACATACTTTCGCCACCAAAAAGGTAAAATCCTGGCTTCGTCCCTGTGTGTAGCGGGGTGTACATAGACCCTGAGATTAGTCGAGGTGCACGTAAGCTAGTCCGGACCACCCAGTTATAAAAAAAAAATACTCAACCCGACACCAATACCCGAGCCCCTGAAGTTATATACACTTTCCCGTTCACCTGGTGTCCACGAGCCCCAAATCTCATGAATTATATCCTCAGTATTTTTGTTTTGAGTGAATCCCTACGGCACCAAATGTGCTGTCCCATCTCTGTACTTCTCCATCTCTCCTCTCTCCCCCGGTTCACTCTATGTACACATCTACATGTGCACAGAAGAGGGGAAATAAAGTCTACAATTACCATAAAGACCAATCATGCGTAAACTGTTCCAACATCAGGCTTGGGCAAGAAACACTTCCATGGCTGCCAATTGAAGTCATCCATGACATCAATATAACCCATCTCTTTCAAGCAATCTCTCTCATTGGGGCAATTGTACAAAAATTACATAAATGGATGATATTTTATTTAGGACAAGGAGTCCGGTTCTTATCCGGGATAGCTACGGTCCGGGATTGTCCGGATGAGACATTTCTCGATTAAATTTTGATGATCGGATACGTCCAATGTGTTTAAAACGTGTTTTTAAGGGTCCACGCGAGAAATCATAAAAAAAAAAAACATCGGAAAGGCTTTCATCCGATCAGTTTTCGATAAAATACAGTTTTATCGAAAACTACCCGGATGAAGCCCTTCCCGGTATTTTTTTTGGATGATTTCTCGTGGAGACTCTTAAAAACACGTTTTAAACACATTGGACGGTTCCGATCATCAAAATTTGATCGAAAAATAAAAAGTGTGGATGGTAAGAGTAGTGGATGAGAACATTGGTGTTAGGACAAGTACATCAAAAAATAAAAGAAGGGTGCCCATTGCCCAACTGCCCATTTTATGAATCAACAACAAAGAGTACTCGAGAGGCATTTCTTTTTGCCAAAGTAACTACAAAATCTTATCACCTGACAAGAAACTATAGATAAACATATCTCTAATTTTCCCTTTGTTAAACACATACTTCCTCAAGAACCCTTCTTTTTGGAATCCAACTTTCTCTAATACCCTTTGAGACCCCTTATTTTCTTCATCCACCAAAGCCTCCACCCTCACCACATAGTCAAGCTCTTTGAACACACTAGAAATAGCCATTTTAATAGCCACTGTCATAATCCCCTGGTTCCAGTACTCCGAGCCCAGAGCGTAGCCGATGCGGGCTAGGTGGCGTTCACTGCCTGATTCGGGCCTGATGGATACGTACCCGATTGAACGGTCATCCAAGCATATTGACCGTCGCCACGGGTGCAGTATAGCAACCTCCTTGATGTGCTTCAAGGCCTCTTCTCTAGAGGGGATGGGGTTCCATCTTAGGTAGTGTGTCACCCTTTCATCTTTGGCCCACGAGAAAAAGTCGTCGGCGTCGGAAAGTTTGAACGGACGGAGAGAGATTCTGTTGGGGTCCATTGAAATCGAGCAGAGCTTGAAAGTTTCAGATGGTTTGGAGGGTCTATTGGTTCACTTCAAATGGGCAATATTGGAGTGGCGTGAATGAATTATAAACAGAGGGAAATATCAATACACGTCCACCACTCCTTTTTTTTTTTTTTTTTTTTTTTTAATTAATTAATTTTTTTTGTTCTCCAAAACTTGTCCACCACGCTTCACTTCAAGAATAATAATATGCTAAAGGCAATTTTTTTTTTCATTTAAACTTTTTTAAAACTCAGAATCTACAGAAAAGGGCTACAAACCACCACCCGGAGTCTTCCGTTGGGAAGAACGGTGCATAACTTTCGGGTTATCCATATGGATTGAGAATAATCTTATTGAGTACAGGAAAGCATTACTAATAACGGATAGAAAATGTTTTACACATGGAACAGAAAATCTCTACACATAACAACAAACAAATAAACTAAAAATAAAGATAAAGAATCCTGAAGGCAACATACAAAAAGTTTTTGGTCCCTCCATTTTGGTGGGACAGTATAGGAATGAACTTACATGGAACTTTCTTTTCGAAATATGGTCAACTAGGGTGGCTAATGCTGTCATTATCAAGAACTTGATGTGTGGAATTAAATTTGTGCATGACTCAATTCAGCCCAATGGGCTTGTAAACCGAGGAAATGTACTGGGCCAAGTTGAGAAGGATGGGCTGAAAGTAAAATTTGGGACCCATACGTGATATAGCCCAACTTTCATTATGAGCGTTGAGGTTGTATATCCTCTGGGAAATTACAATATTTTGTAAGCGTACTCAGCGTGTTTGACTTTGTGTTTTTGGAAAATTAGGAAGTCTCAGCCAGCTTATGCACTCTTTGGACCAATTCTTACTGCCTTTCATATATAGCCGTTTCCCGGATTTATCTTTCATATAGCCGTTTCCCGCACTTTTGCGTGAGGGTGATGTGTCCTAAAGAGAATAGGTTTGATTGGCAAATGTAGATATATAATTGTACAATAAATCCCGCGAGTACCAAGTTTTTGGCATTTGGATGCAACAATTAATGGGAAGGATTATATGGTTGTTGAGCACCAAGCCTGCACAAACCTTGAGGAAATATGACATGCAATGTGTCAGTATTTCTTCACTCTTGCCTTGCTAAGATGGAAAAATGCAAAAAAGTAGATTAGAAGTGTAGTGGGTGACAGCGCATGCGTTTTTATTTTCTGTCCTTTTTTGTATTTTTTTGTTGTTTTTCTTTGTAGGTAGTTTTGTGGCCAGTGGTTTTAGGGCCGGCGGTTTTGTGTGTACCCGGTTTTTTGGCCGGTGATTTTTGATTTAATAATATTTTTCTAACTCTTCACCCAAAAACAAGAGAGTACCGGGGGCATTGATTTTTGCCAAAGTAATTACATAATCTTATCACTTGACAAGAAACTACAGATCATCTCTCTCATATCTCCTTTGTTAAATAGATACTTCCTCAATAACCCTTCCTTTTGGGGGATTTGGGGGGTGCAGTGCGGCCCCGCGGCCTGGCCGCGCCGGCATTTTTCGACGATCAGAGATGTTCACAGTGTAGAGCTCGTTAAGTACTACAAGTGTACCAAAAGTTAACTCTATCGGATATTGTTAAGTGCCTCATCGTAACACAAATAACTTGAAGAAGAATGGGTTCAGTGGTTTTGATCAAGTGTTTGTGTCCCTTTGTGTTCCATTTCTTTTTAAGGCATTTGTGTCTCGATAATGCACTTAACGATATCCGATCAAGTTGATTTTTGGTATACTTGTAGTACTCGACGAGCTCTAAGCGGTGAACGTCTCCTATCGTCGGAACGATGCTGGTGCGGCCGCGCTGTGGATGTACAGCACGCTGCGTAGCACCTTCCCAGGTCCCTTTTGAGATCCAACTTTCTCTAATACCCTTTCACGCTGCGCAACACCTTCCCAGGTCCCTTTTGAGATCCAACTTTCTCTAATACCCTTTCAGACCCCTTATTTTCTTCCTCCACCAAATCCTCTATCCTCACCAAATAGTCAACTAGTCAAGCACTTTTTTTATTTATTTATAGAGAAATAACAAGAACTTCATCAATATGTAAAAACTAACTAGTATATACAACAATAAAAGAATAGAGAAAAACAAGATCTGAACAAAAGTAAAAAACAAAAAATAAAATCCGCCAAAAAAAAAAACTCCGGTGTTAAAAACCATCCTCCTTCGTGGAAATAGTCAAGCTCCTCCTGAAACACACTAGAAATAGCCATTTAATAAGTGCTCCTGTCATAATTTCCCCTTTGTTTGACCTTACTGTTAGGAATCAACTATGGCTGCCGTCCAAATTTTGTCTACCTATGGTCGATGCCTTTGTCACCAAGAAATGCAAAATCCAGTTCCTTTTGAAAGTCCCTCTAATCTATTCCTTGTTCCACGCAATTTCTTCTACTTTTTCCAAACTATATATAAAACCCTTCAGCTTCACAATACCCATAAATCAAATCCCACAAAAAATGGAAGAAATTCCAATGAAATCTGAAGACAAACAAACCCATGATCAAGATTTTTCCAACATCAACCTCCGGCCGTTAGACCTCTCCGATATCGACGATTACATGGTCTGGGCTGCGGACGATAAAGTCACCCAATTTTGCTCATGGGAATCTCACACATCCAAAGAAGTTGCTATGAACTATATGGTTGATTTCATAATCCCCCATCCTTGGTTCAGGGCAATCTGCATTGACGACCGTCCGATCGGGGCGATATCCGTGACCCGAAAGTGCGGAAGTGACAGTTGTAGGGGGGAGATTGGGTATGTTTTGGGGTCAAAGTATTGGGGGAAAGGGATTGCCACTAGGGCTGTGAAAATGGTTGCTGCTGAAATATTTTTTGATTGGCCAAATTTGGAGAGGCTTGAGGGTTTGGTGGATGTTGATAATATAGGGTCACAAAAGGTGTTGGAAAAAGCAGGGTTTCAGAGGGAAGGTGTTTTCAGGAAGTATTTTATTCAGAAGGGGAGAGCTAGGGATGCGGTTGTGTTTAGCCTTTTATCTACTGATCCTCAAGCAAAATTACTGGTGTAAAAGTGAATTTGGGGAGCCTGCCGTGCACTAGGTGCATGGCACGGTGCCATGCACCCATTCGGCCGTCCATTGCGACAATGCACGGGTCGGATCAAATCTAACCTATGTGAGAGCCATTGCTTGGATTTGATCCGAACCGTGCATTTTCGCAACGGATGGCCGGATGGGGGCTGCATGGCACGGCCATGCACCCCAGTGCAAAGCACGGACCCCTTGTCCAAAAAAGTTAGGGTTTTCCTTTTTCATTTTGCTATGGAAGGTTGGGTTGATTTTATTTTGGATGGAGGAGTTTGGTTTCTATGAATCAACCATAATACCACATCATTCAGTAGGGAGTTACTTTATGCATGTTGTGTTTGTATAGCATTACTTATCACTCGTTCTATAGAAATTATGAATCCAGGGATAAATGTATAAGCCTCATTATTTGTTCAGTCATGAATTACATAAGTGGGAAATTTTTTGTGTCTGCAATTTATCACCTAGTTTTATGGATATTGTTGCTATTTCTGTTTTTCTTTGTTTTAGTTGGAGTGTTGATTCCTTATCATCATCATTGTTAACCTCTATCTGTTTTCTTGTTTTGTAATCCTATTTCTCTCCTATTAATATCTTTGTACTCTTTGCTGATAAAAAAAAGATTGGCAAATTTTTTGACCCTACAAAAATGATTTCTGTACATAATAAGAACACGGTTTACCTCCCATTTGCTCCTAGTTTTAGGGGCTATAGAAATTGTGAATAATCCCCCCTTTTGGGGAGAATTTTTAGGATTCACCTTAAATTCCTCCCGATTTCTCTTCAATGTATATACCATCCAAGCTATTTCTCCAAACGATGAATCCATCAGAATGGATGTGGAGAAGAACTCTGGAAGTCATGAGGCTGCAAAAAGGCAGTTGGAAAAGGGTTTCGTGGGCTTCATTGGATTTTGGTGGGCTTCAAGTGGGGTCTAGTAGGGCTGTCCAGCGGATCGCCTAATCCGCCCAAACCGAACCGTTTGCGAACCCATCCAAGGTATGTTACGGATGGATGCGGATCCTAATATTTTTATTTGGCGTATGCGGTTCGGTTCGGGTTCAATCCGCTCAATCCAACATTGAGGAAGTATTGCTTGATATCGTGATCAAGGTAGTTCTAATTTATAAGTATTGTTGCGTTAACAATTCGGGGAAAAAGAGATGTTGTTGTGACTGTGAGCAACTAAGTTGGCGATATCTATGATCCCCAGACCCATGTCAAGAAAGAACACCTCGCCCTCTTTTGCACCTTCCCTTAGAATAGTTGGGAACGTTCTTACACATTGGATGATAATGACTAAGCTTACAAAACCTATGTTCAAGCAAAAGTTGGTTGAACAAATAATGAAAGTATGGAGTTGCTACAAATTCTTTGCATATGTAAATGGCAAAAAACCAATTTCTCCAAATATGCATATGATTTATCTAAGAGATTAATTCTGCTGTAGCCAACAATCATAAACCAGAAAATCATCTTTATTGAGAAGGGAAGAGACCAATAAAGTCATCTTCAGTCTTTTACAACACAAAATCAAGCCCGAACAGGGGTCATAAAATACAGAATTATGAACTCAATGAATGGAAAGCCCAAACCCCCCCAAAAAAAAAAAAAATCGAAACAAAAAAGGAATAGAATAAGAACATAGAAATTGGTACAGAAATAGATCGCGAAAAAATGCACGCAATAGTCACAAGGTGGTAGGGATTGTAAAAATGTGACTAACACCTTTGTAACCATTCGATGCGCTTTATCTGTTATCTAGTTCTGTACTCCTGGTTATAATAATTTTGGTACGTATAGAAGTGATGTAGAAGTGAGTCATATGAGAGACTGAACTCAAAAAACTGTGGAGATTGAAGCGTAAGATGCGATGAACAAGAGGGTAAAAAGCATGGAGATTGTGATCTGGGTAGAACTTGCATCTGATGTGCCGCTTTCTGGTACGGTTTTGGACCCGGTTCCTGTACCCGTGAAAAAATCAATTAGAACGATTTTCAATATCGTTTTATTTTATTTTAGTTTATAATATGGTATGCATAGACTGCAATGTCACAAAAAGAAGAAGAGAGTTTTCTACCTGAATTTGAAGGTTTAGTGTTTGGACTCTTTGGAGATTCTGTTGTTCCAGCGGGAGAGGTGCTTGCAGGAGAACCACCTGTTTCAGAAGAAATATCAGTATATTACAAGTTAAATAGAGGGCTGGATTGTGTTTAGATTGTATGCTTTTACATTATCAAAGTTGCGACCAAGAAAATTATCCATAAAGGGAAACGTTTGTGGTCCGAATTCATTTAGAGACGTGGTTGCTACATTCTCAAGTGAATTTGAATCACACGAATCCCTTTATGAACAATTTTCTTCGGTCACACGAATTTCTTGTTTTAGTGGCTAAAAAACATCATAACGGTAGACAACAAAGAAGAAACACAATATTTTCTCATAAAAGATGCGTCCAACATAAAAAAATGTCACTGTCCCATCATTTTTATCAATGGCGACATTTTGTTCGTTAATGAAATAATCTATTTGTGCATCATTTTTCTAAAAAAACTTCAGAATGGATTCTTACCATTACAACGGCTGACAGGGGGAGTCTGGACATTGCAAGCATCAGGAAGGGCCAGAGCCTGAGTTTGGTTGACATTAATCCCCATTGACGAACCACCACCATTCAGCACGGTACACAAGCATTGCGGCTGCGTCTGCACAACACTGGCAAGCTGTTTGCAGCAACTCGGAGACGGTGTCGAAGAGTTTCCCGTTATGTAATTTAGGCACGGGGACATGCTAATCAACACACTCGTACAACTCGACGAGGACGACTGAGCCGCTGCTCCTCCTCCCCACATCACAACCACCATAGCCGCCGCCGCCACAACCAATGTCATCATCCCAATTGTTTGATGTGCCATTTGGGAGTTTTTTAGGATTGAGTAAAGGGAAAGTGATTGTTGGGTGAGATTTGTTGTTTTGGGTATTGAAGAGTGTAGGAATTGTGAATAGTGGAAAGGGGGTTTTTGGATTTATATAGGAAAGTTTGGGGAGGGTCACATGGAGAGATAGGCAGTGTGGGTGACCAAACTAACTAATTTGGGACTTGTTTAAAGTAGTAATACTAATAGGAACTTATGACCAAAGGGAGCTCGGACAAATCTTTGAAAGTTGTTATGTGGTTAATTTGTTTATGGATTAGGGTAATAATGGGATATATGATTAGAGTTCTGATTCTCTCCGGTCCAACTTTTGACCTGAACGGGACAATTCAAATTTGAACCAGATTCGTATAATCAATGATTCAGATTGCTCAGAAACTCCTACCAGTACTCTGAACAAATCTGAACCACTAACTGCAACAATAATGGGTTATATGATTAGGGTTCTGATTCTCTCCTGTCTAAGTTTTGGACTACGCGGGATAATTCAAATTTGAACTGCACATTCGTATAATCAGTAATTCGGATTGGCTTAGAAACTCTTACCAGGAGGAGTCTCTGAGTAAATTCGAACCGTTAACTGCAGCAATGGACGATCCAAATTTGGACTTTCTCGTCGAGTCCAAATTAGGGTTCGGAGAGGATCCACTTCCATATGATTAAGTAGTTGCAAGATAAAATAAATGATTAGTTTATGTAGGTGACCAACTTCTCTGGGGTTCAAAGCTGAAGACTATTTTTTTATAGTTCTTGTGAGAATAAAGCATAACGTGTACCTGACTCCTACTTTTTGTAGCAAATACGGAAACAAATAACCCTAAGCCTAAAGGTTAGCCCACCTAACTAAGGTTTATGCAATTGTAAACTCGAAGACACTCGTGTTGGCAATATTTTGTCTCACTTGGTGCGCGAGTTTTGAGGTTTGAGAAACGGGAATTTCATTACAAAAGCTGAAACTCAGTTGAAAGATTGTACAGAGAGTAGGAGAGCGTCCTAAGAAGGGAGGGAAAAAGGATCATAAAAATCCGAAAATACACTCGGTTAAGCACTAATTCATTATCTGCTAGGATTGAATCCACGCTGAAGAACAGTAATAAAATATAAGCAAATCAGCCGAGTTTTAAGGTTAATACTTCCCCCTTTAACCCAAGGGGTTGGCAAATTGGGCATGAGAAATTAATAAGTGATTGATCATGAGATTGCATGTTCGAATCCCACAGAGGCTAACCATCCCAAACCTTGGTGCCAATGGGGGTTATGTCCGGTTGTTATCTTCAGGGCCTCGCAAATAGTCGAAGTGTGCGCAAGCTGAAAAAAAAGACCATGTTCTCGTTTCTAGAGTCTTAAAGTTCAAACAATTTGAAATTGGTGCACAAAACTGAAATTCTATCAAGAATCCGATAAATGAATGGGTATAGGAGCAAGGATGGAGCCAGGGGGACAAGTGGTGGCGGCCGCTACCACAAGGTTTCAAAAAAATGCAATTATTACATAGAAAATAGATTTTTATCTCCAATTTATATATGATCGTCACCACTAGATTTTTATGTTATTATAGTTTTCCATAGAGCGGATGAATTTTCGTAATGCAGTTTGTCTTTTTATTTTTTAAGTACATATTTTCGCCACCACAAAGAAAAAATCATGACTCCGTCCCTATATAGGAGAGGTTTTATTTCAAGCCTCCATTGTAAGCTTCCATTCCAGTCCATTTCTAGCTATACAAAGGGCACGGTATCAATTCTTTAATCCAACCAAAAGACAGGGGAAAATGGCTTCTGTTCACACCTTTTATTTGAACTTCACAAATATAGGAATCAGAAACAAGCAAAAACAGATTACCAACTCCCCCATAACTATAAACAATTTGATTTCGAACCCCTCCAAGTATCTGAATTGATTTTTAAAATATGGGAGTTGTTTAAACCCGGGTTTGGCTTATTGAGAAAGAAATAAGATAGTGTTTGTCCTCTATGAGATCGCATGTTCGAATCTCGCTAACGCAAAAATTGCAAACCTTGGGGCCACTGGAGGGTTTGCTTGCCGATCATTAACTTCAGGGCTCCAGAGTAGTCGAGGTGCGCGCGAGTTGACCCAAACATCTGATTGACCAAAAATATCGAAGTTGTTTATGCAATGTTTAAGAAAGAATGCATAGATAATGAGTTGTGATTATGATTTGCATAACTACCTCAGGACAAATGAGGATACAGACATCTCATCAAAATGAATCCTTAACTCTTTCACCAAGGATTATCCTAGTATTATTATGGTTGCAAACTAAAATTTCAGGAAAAAATGAAAAAAAAGAAAGAAGTTAAGGTAGTTGAGCTCTAACACACCTAAAGTCCTTATCTGTCACAAATACAGTTAAGGTAGTTGAGCCATACACCAAATTCAACTATACATTTTTCTTCCCTCCACTTTACCTTCAAAATTTCCACCTATAAATTCTCCCTCATTCACTTCTCTTCCAAACAATCAAGTTAGCAAATCAATTCTTCAACACTTACCCTAGTACACCACCTTAGAATCCTACACTTACTCATATATCATGGCAAAAACCGTCACATTTTTGTGCTTATTTTCAGTTTTGGCAATTTCTATAACTGTTATGAACGTGCCGGTTTATGCCCAAACCAGCTCCTCTTGCACCGCAGCCATGATTGCAGGTTTCACTCCTTGCATAAACTATGTCACAAACAGCAGCTCCAACGGTACTTCACCAACTGCAGGCTGTTGCAGTTCACTCGCGTCACTCATGAGCAGTGGCACCGATTGTATGTGCCAACTCGCAACCGGAGCTTTCTCCTCAATACCCATTAACCGGACTCTAGCTCTGTCGCTGCCAAAAGCCTGTAAAATGGCCGGTGTGCCTGTCCAGTGCAAAGGTTAGCTTTTCTACGGAACCAGCCTGTTTTAGATTGTTTTTGTCTTCGGTTCTCATTTTTCGGAAGAAATCATAAACTTGTACATTAACTGTTTCCAGAAAACATTAGGGGAAGTCTTTCGGAAACTACCCAAGTTTCAAAAACCATAACACTGCATGAAATTGTTTTTCCAAAACTGTTTTTGCACGGGTGGGAAGATATGGGCTTCCATCTGCCTGTTGGGCCTGTTTAGGGGACGATTGGGTGTGAGCCCTATCCACCGTTCGTTTTCTTGTTTTCACGAGTTTTTGGGACTAATAGCTTAAGATAGCACCGAGCTATGTATAGTAACAAGAATTTGCACAAATCGGATTCAAAGGTGAGAAGATATGGGCTTTGTCCGCTGGTTCGGCCTGTTCAGGTGACGATTGAGTGTAAGGAGCCCTATCCTCCATTTATTTTCTTGTTTTCACGAGTCTTCGGAACTAATAACTTAAGATAGCACTGAGCTACATATATCGAATATCAACACAATGCTTGTTTTAAAAAAAAGTCCTAGGTTTTTTGAAATAGAGAAAACAAACAAGACCACACAATTACTTCTTTGTTCCTTTTATTCGGCTTTAACCACTCATTCAAATTTCACCTGTTTTGTTCTTGTTACAGCCTCGAATGCTCCTATTGCAGCTCCAGGTACACCATATATCGATTCAAATTCTTTAAATGTCAATGAATTCTGAATTTTAGTTTGTAGAAAATCCCCAATTGTGCACCAATCCTGAATAACTTACACCTTTGCTTTTCTTGGCCCCGACAGGTCCTATTGCGTTCACTCCTCCAGGTAATTTACTACTCTACCCATTTGCTTTGTAAAACTCGGTATCTGACCCAATAGACCGATACTCCACCACCAGATTATTGTCCGAAAAAATTCTGTCCCAAGCAATCCCGGCAACACAATTATGCCTTGAGATTCGTGTGTTTTGAGACAGAAGATCTTGGAGCAAAATCAAAAGATTGTTTAAGATATTGTGCAAGCTTCGCCACGTTAACTATTTTATTTTGAATGGCAGCTCCTGTTGTTCCGAACTCACCAGCTTTGGCACCGGAAGCTGATGACTCTCCAACCGTGGAATCAGAAGCCCCAACCGCGAATTCAGGGATTCGGCCAGTCCTCACTCCATCAGCTGCTAGGCCTTCTTACCAATTTTCACCATCTCTGCTTCTTGCTCTGCTAGCCGCGCTAGTTCTGAAGTTCTACTAGTTTACCATCTCAATATATCCTCTATTTATGTAGTAGCTATCTTCATTTTGTAGATGTATTTGAGAAATATTCTTTTTCGGGTGTGAAATATTGTCCGGGGCTTGTTCAAATAATTTATAGCCATTGTTGAATTATTTTGTAATAAGAATACATAGAGGTTGTGGAATAAGAATATGATTTCTCGAATTCTGCTTGGTTGGTTCAATTTTACTTGAATCAAAATGTTAGGATTATACTGATTGAAATCTTATCAATGGAAACAAAATCAAGAACACACAATTTGATTCCCGAACAAACTCCATTTCAGAACTAGACTGGTAAATATTGAAATCAGGTGACTCGGACATCCGGTTATAAAAAAAATAAAAATAAATAATGAGATCAGGTGACAAAAAAATGAAACCAGACTCCATTTCATGCAACAATCATGCTTTTCTTGTGCTTGTACCACCAAGTTAAAGCTTTGAGTTTTTTTCTTAAGAGAATGTCATTGTTCATGCTTTTTAAGTTGAAAGACCAACACTACTTCTGACTGGACTCAAAATTCATTAGAAACTGCTACGTACTTTGACTGATTTTCGGTTCAAAAAAACTTAGGTAGAAGTTTTACGTCGTGAAATGTTGGGGTCCACTTCACCGATCATCCAATGAGATTTTCACACATCACTCATGTTGCGAATTCAGGCCTAACTACTATTGTCCTACTGAGAAATAAGTTGAAGGCACGATGCGTATGATTCAAGTAGGTAATAAACATGCAAAGCCACCCTTTTTCATATAAATGACAATTTGTGGCGAAGCAGAGTTGACTACAGTCATGGGTTTCCGGGGGACATTTCCAGTGAAGCTCACTTGGGTTTCGATATTTCTTTTTCTCTCTCTCTATCCCAACATGGTGAAAACCCAGATGCCAGGTTGCTCTTTCCAGGGCTTAGGCCTTGAGCAATGCCTCAATCAGGGAAAAAACTCCATGTCCATTGAACAGTCTTGCTGCATAGCCCTCAATCAAGCAGTTCAAGCTGGCTTTCACTGCCTCTGCATGCTCTTGGCATCCTTTAAGCCTGAATTGACTGCCCCACTGCTGTTTCCACTGTCAAACTGTTTCATTTCTGTGCCTCCGTTAACTCAGTGCCAAGGTAATCCTACAGCTTCTCTATTTAAAACAGTTTATCTATTTAAAGAAAATAATTTTACAAACCGAACTTTTATACATAAACTTATCTAGAATGTAATGATAGTGACATTTCAGTATCTTAAACCCCAATTATGGGTGTTGTGAGTTGTGACATGTCATTCGAAGAAAAAGAAAAAAAAATGCAGCATCATTTCTTATATGCAGTACTTTACAGATTGTATATCAGTACAGCACTATTCATTATTGTACTGTTCTTGTTTGAAATATACAGCCTGAACTTTTGTACAGTTGCACATGAATCCAAAAATGCCATTGTCACATTATTTTGAACAAAAATTATGTGTAAAACAAGCTTTGTGGATCAAATATCCTAATAATCTTACATAGATATTGCGGACACAAAAATAACATCTATGTTCATGGTTGAGTCTATAGCTCTAGTACCAGTACTGCAGCCACCGGTAGCCCCAGTACTCCAGCCACTGGTGCCTCCAGCAATGCCGGACCTTTTTCCACCGGTTATTCCACAGGAGCCACCAGTGACTCTGGTACCTCTTTCACCAGGTATTTCACAGAAGCCACAACAACCTTCTGCTCCAACTGATTTGGTTTTACCCCCACCACCACAAGAGGTTCCACTAAAGTCAAGTTCAGATAACAATTCGATGACCCCAGCAAAGCAGCCATCCCTAAACAACAATTCTGCTCCCGATTTGAACATGTTCAAGAGCGGATACTTGTTCATATCAAAGGGACAAAAGAAGAAGAATCCGTTTCAGTCGAGGCTCTCCCTGGCTGCAGCTCTTTGTGCTTGTATGATGTAATTTTCGGCCTTTAACAGTTAGTTTCCTTCTTATGAATTCAGTTTATTTCAGAACTGTTATATCAGCTCAATTAACTTAGCTCAATTAACTTAGCGACTGATGCATCTTTAGTTTGACTCCTTATTTGGTGCACCATATACTGAAAAAGTGAAATAATAAAGAAAAAAAACTTCCTAATCACCCACAATCCATTAACAAGACTATCAACTTCCTCCGTATAACTGAACCCAAAATCTCATTGCATTAAAGTGCAACCACACAACCCATAAGCTAACTGTCTCGGACATGGGCGGACACAAGGGGGTGGGGGGTGTTTCGCCCTTGCACTTCCTCCAATTTTCTTCCTATTTTTAGTACACTTTTAAATTTTTTTTGTAAAATTACTGAAGAGTGATCTCCCAAAATTAGGCAAATTTTGCAATCCTGCGTCCGTGCATCCGCCACCGGTCTCGGATATTTATGCCTGTCTTTGTGGTAGGATAATGAATATGTGGGTGGCTTTCTCAAAGGAAAATGTGCATGATTAGGAAGTTTCTGGAATGAGGGCAACAGGGTAATTCCACAACTCAATCACCTAGGCAATTGCTGACTAGGAGAGGTGGAGTAGACTCATAAAACACAACACACAACCCAAACTCCCGATGTGGGATCCTGCCTAGATGACACAGGCCCAAAGAGCCTCATGCACGAAGTAGTACCGTGATAACGGGACTGAAGGGGCCCAAAGGTCTGACCCGCACAAGGCGAGCTGAGACTTAGAATTTTTCGAATGAGGGCAAGAGGGTAATTCCACACACACACTCACCTAGGCAGTTGCTGACTAGGGAGAGGTGGAGGGGACCTTTTAAATACAACGTACACACCCAAAACTCCCGATGTGGGACCCAGCATGATTAGCAATTCAAAGAAGTAATTTAGCTCTTTCATCTTATTTTCCCCTCTCCTTTAAATTTTTAGTTCTTTTTTGGTCATGCACATGTCCATAATCCAAACCCTGCCTTAACAAAAACCAAAAAGAAATAAAAGCAAATGGGGTGTTGCCTATTGTCTATCTCCTGCACATATGTTGGCTGTACGTCTAACTGACTTATCTCTTGTGGCCCTCAATAGATAGTAAAAAGTTACCACACTTGTACAAAAAAGCAAAAGAGTAATGTGGAAATAATGTCTTCCAGAAAAGAAGTACTTCAATAATGCTTCCCCTCCCAAGACCCCTGACAGATCTGTAATATTGTCTTTTGCTTTTGTTTATAAAGAAAAAGCAAACAAGTGTGGTTGAGTTAATCAAGAGACACCTCTTTTCCCAGTAAAATCATTAGTAACAGCAGAACAAGATGCTTGTAATTTTGTATCTTTCTATATCACATGAATCATGAGTATACATCAGTTCTTGCACCTCCCTTCATTTAAAACAAAAAGGCAACACTCAAATTATTGTTTTGACCATCTCTTTAGTTTTCTCACACAAATAAAGAATCTCTAGTAAAAAAACTCTCGATTTACCCACGTGGACGTGCTTGATTGGTTGAGTTTGTCCTGCAAAACAGACACAATTCATCAGATGACTATGATATATTAATATTAAGATATTTACTGTAAATGTTGTCAAATTGAGATACACATCGCGTATCTTATAACTAATGCAAATCTATTTCATACCCAAAGAAAGCTTCGAGATGAGGATTAACCTGGATGAACGTGGAGAGAAAATGCCCGTGTGGAGTTCAACAGTAACGTGGAAATTTCTTGATCAGTCAGTGTTGTATATCAAAAGGGTATAGTTTTTGCCAACAAATAAATGCTGATGAATAAATAGTCTGCCAAAATTGCAAAATATATACATCTGAATCCTGATGAGAGAAAGCAAGAGGGGCAAATCAGTTAAAAGAAGGTGAAATTTACAGAGAAACCAATAAGAGGAAAGAGAAAAAGGACGAACTTTCTATGTTAGTGGGCAATAGACACGTCTCCATCATTTTTCAAGGCTGAATATCTTGAAAGTCATTCCCGCCTGCAAGTGAGGGACCACGAGATAGTAAGAATAAAGACGTCCAAGAGATCTATCTGGTCAACATTTTTCAGAAGGGAAAGGAAGCGAAATCTACAAAACACTTTCAGAAAATAAGGCAAGTATGTATTCTGTGGTATACATGGTTTTCAAAAAGACTCCTGATGAGTCGTGCTTAATAACCAAAGGATCACGTTTCAGCTCCTCCTGAGGAGCTGCATATATATTCACAGAATCACAAATGTATCGGTCTTGTTCACGAGTGCATTAAACATTGGTAGATAAACCTTAAAATGGTTGTACATTTCTTACCGCGCATATCTTGATGCAGAATGAACAACCATTTTAAGTTTAATAAGTTCCCTCAAGGCACTCGAGAAAGAAACATATTTGTCCATTGATTCGGATATACATGAAGCAAGAGCCCCAAGTACCCAAAAATACGAATGAGGGGTTTAGGGTTAAAAGAAACATAAGGAATGCCCAACTGGGGACTTGACACTTAATTGAGGGACACAATGCATTTTTTAATACGTTGAAAGTCCTCAGAGAACTTTTTGAGCATGGGTGTAAATTGATCATTCAATTGTGGGTAATTCAGTAATGCTTGCAATTCAGAGAAAATCCTAATAGCTTACCTACTATGGAAACGAAACAATTAGAAGCTAATGACATATCTCCCAGAGTTACTGTAGTCCTTCAAAGGCAGAAACAAGGAAATAGTCAGAATGGGGAACATAAAAATATATACACAATCCATGAAAACTTGTTAACAAGTGCAAGTATGCATAAAGAGACCCAAAGAGAGAGAAAGCATACTCGAATGTGGCAGTTATCAGCTCTCCCGTCCCTCAGAAAAAGCATAGTTCAGTGTACCCCTGTGAGTATGGTAACAGCTCCTCCACCTGAATCCTGGAACTGGAATAGCTCATGCTTTTCCGCAAGCGGCCTTGGTACGACTCAACCTCGGCCCAAAACATACTATAAACCGGTCTATGATCTGAGAATCTAGATTCCCCACGGACATAGGATAACTGACGGAGGCCGCCTCCATACCACAAAACTCTATCGCACCTAAACATACAGGAATAGGCTAGATCATTGTGCTGACTTACAAGAACATGAAACTATGCCTAATACTATTATTACCCTGCGACAGTTTAGGAACATTGTTCGCTTTCTATTTTTTGTTTACAAAACTTTGAAACTTGTTTCTGTTTTTTATTGTGAAAATGAAAAAGAACATATGCAGTTCGGAGGAAGGTGGTCGGCGGTAAGGAGGGATGAGAGGATGAAAACTCGTTTTGAAAACTAGTGAAAACACATGTTTTCGATTCCAAATGTTTTGGCTTACCATTCTTTCAGAAACAAAAATGAAAAACAGTTGTCAAAGACTCAAAACATTTTATTTTTGCGTCCAGTTTCCAAATCTTTTTGAAAAAAAACAGTTTCTTACCAAGCAGGTGTGCGTCGTTTTTCCTTCGAGTGCATATCATCCCCTGTATATTTGTCTGAATTATTTGAATACTTGTATGTTGGTGGGAAATAAATCTGCCCTTCCTTCCACCCACGGAAAACACGACCCCGTTTCTGCTCAATCCTCAGCTGCTGACAAAAAAGCAAGTTGATTCAGTTGAAAGTTTATCATACATGAAGTGAAGCAAACTACCTCGACGCAAAAAGAGGAAAAGACAAGGTTATGTTGTATCATGCCTGGTCCTTCTCTAACAATTGCCTCCAGTTTTGCATCTCAACAAGCGCCTTAGCTGATCGATGAGGCAGTGCAATCCGATAATTCAGATCCCCAAGCCAAATTATACGACTAGATCAAATCAAGATCAAAACATTAGAACAATGGCAGGCGGTGGGGTTTATATGAAAACTAGTATTTCAAAAGATATAGATGTTCTTTTGCTCCAATGATCTAATTTCTATGGGATTTCAAGGAAACTTATAAACAAATGATTTTTTTTTTTAATGACAGAATCAGTGAACTAATCTTCTTGAAAGACTGGTTAAATATGTTTCATTTTTGCCTTTTATTTTCTGCCACAATAAATGAGAAGTCAAGAGTATTACTCATGCTCAAGGATTGTTTCTGGGGACTTCTCTTCGCCCACACTGTTGACTTTTGGAAACCTTGTCTTTCTTAGAATCTCCAAAACATCGGAGTTCCTTCGTCGCTCATCCCCCTCCTTCTGTCCAGAAGTCAAATGACTACACACAAAGCAAAAGCTTGTTTGGTGTAACAACATGCTAATTGAAATAGACCCCTGCAAAAACCAAAATGATGTATTACTTTTCCTTGTCTGTTACAAGCAAAAAATCTCTTACGAAAACAATTTACTCAAAAGTATACCTTATTTCCAAGGTAACCCATCAATCCTCTCCCAACACAAGATACTTTCATGTTGCGAACATGTTCCCTTAGATCGCTCTTAACCCACACCGTGAGAAAAATCCCAACCATCTGCTTACTTGCGACCAAACAGTACCTAGACTGCCCCCGCACTCTGTATCCATCCTCTGTTGTTGAGAATAAAACGGTGCTTGGTGAATCTATTGGCCCATAATCATCATCTGATGAACCCCATCTTGAATAGTCACTTGGCCTACAACCTCCAGAATAGTCACTTCGCCTATTACTCCCGGAATAGTCACTTCGCCTATGACCCCCAGAATAGTCACTTGGCCTATAGCCACCAGAATAATCACTTGGCCTATAACCACCTGAATAGTCACTTTGTCTGTGGCCCAATGAAGCATCGCTTGGTCTATGACTCCCAGAAGAGTCACTTCGCCTATGTCCCCATCTGAAACTGGAGTCATAGTCGCTTGGTCTCTGACTATCGCTTGGTCTATGACTGGTACTTGGTCTATGACAGTCACTTGGTCTGTGGCTGGTACTCGGTCTATGGCTGGTACTCGGTCTATGACCAAGGATCACCCTATCACAGACACTGTAGCGGCGATCAAGATGAGGCTGTGAGATTGTTGGATCATTTTCTTTTCTCCAACTGGATGGTGTTTGGAATGATCGACGATGGAAAAAAGCTGATTTCCGTCTAGTTGATCCCTCAAAATCTGCATCATATTCGACGACTGGGTCTGGGATAGGAGAAGGTGTGTATGCCCCACTACCTCCACTGGTTCCGGGCATACTGTTTAGCGTTTTCCGGATTAGTGCTAGCCATTTTTTGGAAGGGCCGTTGTCTTCTGCACCCAGGATATTCCCGGCATTCAAAGGTACAATTTCTTGAAATCTAAAGCAGTACAAAGAAAACAAATTAGTCCATTAGTACATATTAATATTAGACTCTAGTGAACAACAAGTGGACTAAAAGCAAACTAGTTTTAAATCATTACCCAAGAACATATATGTCTGCAGGAGGTGATGAATGAAGATAATCATCTAGATTCAAATTACTTGATGGTGATTTTCCACCTACGTTCCACGTACCCACGAATATGCTGCTCAAAGATTAAAATCAATCACTAATTGTTTAAGAAAAAGAGGCATACCGCAAAAAGAAGAACATAGTTAATGATGAAGAAACTAACCTTTTGTTCTGCACATTTATAACTTGAGGATGATCAAGATAAGCCCTCCCCCGCCGGACGCGCTCTGTGCTCTTGCTTAATTTTTCTAAACATAAAAGATAGAGAACGACATTGTGAATAATAGCACTAAGCATTAATGGGTAAACAGAACCAACTTTTCCTGAAACAACAAAATTCTCAAATGTTGCAGCTTAATTTTGATCATACTAAACCTGTTCTGATCTTCTTAATTTTACATGGTTCCCTCTCTGAGAAGCTTTTTCTCCATTCCACATCACCACCTGAAGAAGAAATCAGTACATGCTTGATAAATTTGCAACAAACTGAAAGGGGAGCAGACCAAAGTATAAGCCTAATATAATTCAAGAAAAATAAAACATGGTAAATTCACTAATTCGTTTTTGGCTGTTAAGAAATGGTACATATGAAGAACAATATATAATTGGTTCATTCAGCCGAACTAAGTGAAAATAAATTTCTTTCCTTTTCTTCAATTTTCTCAGCAGCCAAACAAAGGGTAAGAAATCATATTCACAGCTTCAATAGTGGAGGACCAGTCTAAAAAGACCAAGATTCTAAGAATCCTAAATTGGATGGAAAATTTTGACAATAATTAAAAAAGGATTATATAAATATAAGATACCAAATTGTCAAGGAAACCAAAACCAAACCAAACCGAACCGAACAAAATCGAGCCTTATAAGGTCCCAATCAATTGGGTCGGTTGCATGAATCTTTTATTTTTTCATTTTCATCGAGCTCTGTCAAGAGCTGGTGAGGAAACCTAGATGTAACAAAATGCACTCACCTCCATAAACAACTTCATCTGCTTGAAATTCCTCAGTTTTGCTCTTGATATTGAACCATTTCCTAACAAGGGTCTTTGACCAAGAGAGCTTTTCCAAACAAAAAAAGATACACAAAATATTCAGCAATAGAAGTACACATATTATAGAGATAAATTCATCACTTTATAATGAAAGGAAAACGAGGGGCAGTAGATAAAAATAAATAAATTATACCTTGCTTTTCTTTGTATTCCCATCACTCATTGTTTCACACATTCTTCATACAGCTCTCCTTTGATTTTTCTGGGTTTTGCTTAGAATTGGCAAAACAACAAGTTGAACCACATACAGAGGAATTATTTCCCAATTTCTGACTCTCTGATCAGTTGATGAAAGTGAGCTCAGTGTTACAAATGGGTATTCAGCTGCTTTAACAAAAGTGGAAGGAAACCCTGGGTTTAAAGATTTAGACTTGTGAGTTTTTCACCCCAGACAGTGATCTTTCTCTTGACAGCTGATGTATAAATGTGTCTATGAAAGAAGGAAAGAAGACAATGCAGCAAACAGAGAGAGACATAAGTGCAGAGAGAGAGAGAGAGTGAACAAAGGGGTTTTTATTTCTTGAAACGCAGCCTCGTTGTGAGTAACAGTAAAGCATCGAATTTTGAACGGAATAAAGTGGTCTCTCTCTCTGTGTATTTCAGGCCCTTTTCCTTCCCAAAAACCAAGGGCGGCCCAACATGATGGGGTAAATTACAGTATAAGTCTTTGAGTTTTAACTGTATTCCACTTTTGCCTAAAAACATTTACTACTAATTTTCCACTAACAAAAAATTGTTTTTTTCCAAAAACCGAGACATGTCATTCTCTCACAATACATCACATAAAAAACCGTGAAAATCCAGTTTATTTAAAAAACTAGTTTAGTGGAACACCCCCTAAATCTCTCTCTTTTTCATATACGTATCGACTATCCATGTAGTTCTTAGTTTATGAAATGTAAAAACTGAACATGTATCCATTTGGGCAATTTATTTTTTGATTACATGTTCCTTTTGCAAAAGTTCCCTTCGACACAGGTTAACCATGTAAATTCGGAAGCAAATGAATGTGCGAATGCTAAATCGACGCTATACCTTGACGTCAGAGTTCATATATGTGATTCCGTTCCTAATGTAATCCAATTGGGTTTGATGAAAACTTCTTGGGGTTTCTTACCCAAGACCTTTATGATTAATAGTATTTGACGCTCAGTTTTAACACAAAAAAACAAAAAACAAAGAGAAATAGCCAATTTTGAATGTATTTTGCAGACTGTTTATTAAGATTCCATGTCGATATAGAAAAATGATGATTTATAACATTGGTTTCCATGTTTTCGTTGATTTCCCACTCTTTGCCTATCCCTTTTCAAATGAGCTTTTTTATGTTTGATGAGGGAATAACTCCATTATGATGAAAATGAAAGTACAAGTTTTGAACTAATCAAATTGACAGTTTCAATCCAATACACATGGTTTTCATAAATACTTGCACGATTTTCTCGACCAAAACCAAGTGTCTTTTCCATAACGAAGATTCGGCTCAGTTTGTGCTATTCGATATAGGTGGGAGATGAAGAACCTTAGGTGATCAAAGCAAAATCTTTGTAAAACTATGAGGACAAAATGTGTAATTTATCGTTGGGATAAATCCGATCCGGTCACTTGGATGCACAAATACCCGTTGGTCAGCAAAGTGAAGGGGTTTGGGAGATCTCAAAATAGCAGCTGCTTCTTTAGATGCAGATTTTCTTGCCATTTGGTCTTTCTTCTCTCTATCAAAGTTAAAGCAGAGGTTAAATAAAGAATGGCGGGGGGAAAAGTTAAAGAGAATGTGTGTACTAGTAATAGTGTCCTATTTTGGTTTTTTCCTGTCCCTTTCTTGCTTTCTTGATTTGTGTTCTGTTTTTGGCAGAAATGTTGGACAAGGAATTGTCAATTGTTTACAGAGATTGGGAATCTGTGGATGCTTGCATTCTTGCATACGGGGATTTATTAAAGGAAAATGATATGGTTGCACCACATGTGTATCCCAAATGCAAACCACCCTGTGGTGAGGTGTCAAATAAGGAGAGGCCCAATGTGGGGTTCACCCAAAAACGGGCCTCTCCTCTTTTGCCATTTCAGGATGGTGTGCATTTAGAGTGCACATATGATGTACTCATAGCATTGTTGTTTATTAAAAAGAACAATGTTTATGGACGCAGATACAAAACACAATTTCTCATAAAAATACGAGAAAACGTTTTTTACATTGCAGTGTAAAACTCCCATTTTCCACCACTGCCAAATGTGAGTCCCATTTTGAGCTTATTGTTTTGATTTGAACCGTTCGTCTTGTGGGAACTGCAGAATACTACATCTTTGTAAAAAATTAATTTGATCGGACATCCATAGATATATAAAAAATTTGAATTTTTTGTTTTGCAAAATAAACAATCAATGACAATTTAAATTTAAAATTCATGACTATCCATTTTACCAAATAAAATTCAAATTTTGATATACCTGTTGATGTCCGATCAAGCTGATTTTACACAAGGATGTAGTATTTTGCGAGCTCTACAAAATGAACGGTTCCTAATACATTGAGACCCACAAAAATGGTGGTGGAAAAAGATGGTTTTACACTGACGGTGTAAAGAATATTCTCTCTAAAAATATGTCCTGATTCGTTAGATGCACATAGGTCCACATACATCCAACAGCTCTTGACAATTTCTAGTGCGTAAAGATATGAGTCTCCTAAGCATAAGTGAACAAGTAGTTTTTGACAGAGCTCACTGGAAAAAGAGGATTTATGTAATTGGAAAAAGAGGTTCGGTTTGGTTAGTAAGAATATTTCGACCCTGTTCGTTTTCCAGTTTAGTTTTAGTTTTGATGACATCATCATATCTCTCATTTCTCTCTCTATCTCTCTTCACTCATTACACCTGTTGACATCATCAAAACTAAACTAAACTATCTAACCAAACACAGCCTTCATAATTTAGACTTTAGTAACCTCTAACCAATGAGTGGTTGGTTTAGTGGTTAGAAATCGGGACCAAAGTTGGACAAGGCGCATGTTCGAGTCACCATAAGGGGCTAATTAAGGATACTCCTAACACCACCTATTCATGGCAAGACTTTAGCTTCAGTCCCGATATAGATGCGGTGAAGTCCCCTACATATAGTGGTTTGATGTAATGAGGCAATACTCTCAAACAGAGGCTTGTAACAAAAAAAAAAAACTAAGAATATCTCCTAAAAACTTAAAAGAAAATTATATCTTCCGGTTGATACAATATACAAATGCATAAGTAATGGAGTATTTCAAAATGGCAAGTATGGTTTGCACTTATCCTTTAGCACTTGTATGAGTTAGGACCACAGTGACTCAAATTTTTGTAAGTCTTCCGTCGTATATCAAAATGAGGCCATAACTTACCCAAAATCGGAAGGTTAGACTACAACGAATTTTTAGAGTGGATCTAAGCTCCACTCCGCTCCGCTCGGTCGCTGTTCTTCCCTCGCTCTGCTCCGTTCCGCTCGGCGTCTGACCTTTGTTAGAACTTCTCAGTACCTCTTCATATGAGCTACAAGTTCCAACAACCTAAATGTTGAGATATATTCGAGTCAGGAAAATCAGTCTCTCCACAAAAAGTGGGGCAAGTTATCACCTCTACTTTTTGAAGATCTTCGGTCATTGAGAGTTATATGTGTACTTTGATTTTGTTAAGTATTAGTTCCTTTATATATTACAAGAATGTAGGTAAGTTTGTTTGGCCTTTGTTAAGTCCTTAGGCCAAAATCTATGAGTTGTGTCACTGCAAACAATAGCATTTATCCGAATTTAGAACTGCCAACTTTGTAGGGGATGAACCAATAAATCTCTCTCACCATGTCGAACCATTCCATTCACCTCTGTCAATTACATTCTTTTACAGGCATGAAAATTTCTAGACGTGTTATCGACCGTCATCTTATCTTAACGGGAGCATAAAAAAGTAAAATCTCAAATCTCACTTTATCCAGTAGAACGAATTCCAAACAAGCGCAGCCCAAAGTAACGGGGTATAGTTCGAGATCATAAAACAATTAATCGCAGTGTTACGTAATCAGGCCGCGACTGCCGAGTCGAATCATGCCTTTTTTCGAACCCAGGAAAAAAAAAAAAACACCTTGATATCAGTTTTACAAGAGTGAAGTTTCATTTGACTGGTCTTAGATTCAATTAATACATATTTATTTACAAAGCACGCGGGAAGCTGTCTGTAAATTTTTGGCACTCCTAAAACCTTCATGATTATCAGCCTTTAAAAATTGATAAACATGAGGTATTTATTTATTTAAGTATCTAATTATGATCTGACGGCGGTGCTGGTCCCAATATCCATAAACTCTGTTATGGGCAAATGAAATAATGGTAAAAGTACTTACCCAAAAAAAAGGGAAAAAAAGAAAAGAAAAAGAAATAATGGTATCAAACCCAAGGGTTAGCCGGTTAGTAGGTGGGTTTGTTTCCAACGCAATTGATGATCAAGGTTCGATTCTTAAAGGCAGGCCGCAAGAAAAGTAATTTTTCGTGAATTTCCTAGTCTCGGCGTGGATGGCTGGTTTATGACTGGACAGGGTAGAGATTAGTCGTGGTACGTGTAAGTTGACCAAAAAACCCCAACGGTCTAACCAACAAAAAAGAGGAAATAATGGTATCAAATTTCTTAATCCCTCCACTAAAACAAGTGTAGCTACCACTATGATGAAGCCATTTTTAAGGGTCCCCAAAGTTGTGATCATTTCGGCTTGTATATAAACTAATAAAGTGTCAATGAGTGAGTTGTCTTAATTCATTGACAAGAATTATAAACTTCTAGGTGTCCCATGAAATAATGTTTTTGTTATGGTTGCTTTTGTCATCAAAATGAACTCCACTTTCTTGGAAATAAATCCTCTGTTTTTCAACTCAAATTCTTTCTGAAAATAAGCAGCAGGAGGTGATGCTCTGATTAATATCGTCACCAAAATGGGCTAATGAAGTGTCGTACATGCAGATATAAAAAAAAAAAAAAAAAAGTGTCCTATATATTTCTGATCACCCCCCTAAAATGTCATACATAAGTACGAAATTCTGTTTTTTTTTGTTGAGAAATAGAGAGAAATATCATTAGATCATCTAGCCAAACATTAACAAGAGTATCTTAAACACAACAAAAGACAACACGAAAAAGTAGACAATAACAACAGATAAACTACATAAGTTAGCATGACTGAAAAACTAATCCATCACCGGTGTCCGGATGAGGAACAAAAAGGTCCAAAGCATGCTTGGCAAGGAGATGAGCTCGTTGGACATTGCATCGTGCAACTTTTGAGATCTGACAAAAAGATAGCTTCGAGATCTCCTTTGCTATCTTGCGCAACAAAAAAGTGTCATGGTAATGACACTCAACCCTCCCTGCTATCTGCATTATTGCATTAAAACAATCAGAATACATATAAACCACGAAATTCTGTTTGAAACTCAAGGAAATATAGAAATCAATAGGATCGATGATATGTCTGTATGGCTTTTGTTATTTCTGTTCTCTCGTGTTTAGATGGAAAACTAAAATATGATTATTTTGTAATTCGATTTTGGTTTTTTCCTTGAAAAAATTGATAGAAAGATGCTCAATGATTCTTGCAAAACCAATACGCGCGATTTCCACTGTAAACAATACGTAGTGATTTTCACACAGTTTTATTTTATTTTATTTTATGACCACACCCTCTTTTTCCTTCTTGCATGTGATGCTACGTAATTGCCCTTTCATATGAGAGGGCAATATTATAAATTTACATACAATAAAGATATAAAAAAAAAAAAAACGAGTGCAACTGTAAGATGAGGAGCGTGAAATTTAATTACCATAAACAGTATTGAGGCATTGGTATTTCCATTTTCAATTTACCTTTCTTTCATTCACCGAGGTCCGAGTATCTTTCCTTATATCTCCATTCTCTAATTTCCAAACAAGGAAGTTTTATGTGATGTATTGTGAGAAAATTACCAGTCTTGATTTTTTAAATAAGTTGATATTTTGAAATAGGGGTGGAGTTTATCACAGAAGATAAAAGCTCAAATGACCTAAGAGGCTAAGGCTTAGTTCTCCAAAAAAATTTAGAGAATGGAGATATAGGCTAAGGCTAAGAGTGATAACATAACTTTGCCTCAATGCCTTTCAATTATTCTAAACATGTCTAACGAGTGGACTTCCATTTTATTCAAATCAAGTTTATCTAAATCAGCACAAGAAAATTAAATGAATGGCTCCAACAAGTAGTGGCCGGTGAATGGCTTTTCCTTTTTATAGAAATTCTAACACAATATGTTTGTGATTTTTGATTCCCCTTTTGTGGGTCATGGAAATGATTTTGATGCTATGAGGAATAGTAAAAAGTAAACATTGAATAATGCAAAAGAAGTTTTGTAAAGTGATGGGCTTGTGTGTCAAAAACTAAGGGAGATGGCCCCATATGTAGCAAATGAATAGCTAAAGGGCACAAGAACTGGCCCCACCATTTTTTACTTTTTTAATATCAATGTGTCCGCGTCGCGTCAGTTTACTTGCTCCCCGACGGTTATCTCCGTTGGGAACAATGGTTTTCAAATATTTCATTAGCGCGAATTCTGCAACCTGTGAATTTAATTTAATAATTTCATTTAATTACTTTGTGCGTAGTTTTACAAATTGCCTAAAAATATCTGGGGATCAATGTTTACACAAACCCAAGTTGACAGCAACTGATGGATGGTTCTACTGTGGGAATTATTGTATTTATTTTCCCACTTTGACAAACTTGAATGCATCATTTTCATGGAATATTGCTATCTATGAGAAATCAATCTTTTTGTATTCAACGAGGGCATGATGAAAATATGGTAATTGGAAGCATTTTCTCCATTCCTCATTGTAAGGAGGAATATTGTTCAAAAAAAGAAAGAATATTTCATGGGCGGCGACTGCAGGAACTTTCATCTTCGAAATCTCGCACATGCTATCAACTATTATGTAACCAGCCCATACATGATTTTGTCCTGAATTTAATTGGGCTCTCCAATAGCGGACGACGAAATTGGTTCCTCCGGAATTATTCGAAGTGATTTGGCCTGTACTCACGTTGTTTGTTTTGGGGTTCAGAGTTTTTTTTTTTTTTTTTCTCTCAAAAACAGGTTCTCAAAGCCCGTCCTCACAAAATGGTTCTCAAAACCTTTACATGAACCTAGTCTATTGAATATGTTTATTTTGCATTTGAAAGTATAAACGTTTTTTCCCCCTCTAAAAACCGATCCTCAAAAATCTTTAAATGAACGGATAGGGATCTCAAATTGTACTGTGATTGTTGGAATCTCGAGACACCATGTTTTTGGATTCAACATAGCCATAATGAATTTATGATATTCTTATAATACCACTTGCAAAAGAAAAAGTCGTTTTAGTTTGGAGCTGAGAAGCCCCAAAAGGCCAAAATTGAGTAAACAATCAATTTGAAAATTTGTCATTTTATCCCTTTTCTATCAAGTGTTTTGCACACCCTAGAATGTGGTGTTGAATGCAACGTACATAATTAGGTTAGCGACTTCAATATCTAATCAACAAGAACTCTGCAGTGACAGACACAAAATTTGTGCCTAGCATGGGTCCAAATCACATTTATTTTTATGTCGGTTACAAAATTGTATTTCACAAGTATATATTGCTACTTGCGAGGTTCAAAGAAGAGGCAAGCTTGTGCGTATGTCAATAGACACCATTTACGTTTATATATATATATGGTTCCACTTCTAGTCCGGATTCCGGACTTCCGGACCTCCGTGATCCGAGCATTTTTTTGACGATCCGATCAGTCCAATGTGTTCAGAAAGTGTTTTCAAGGGTCCACGCGGAAAATCTTCAAAAAAAAAATACCGGGAAGGACTTGATCCAAGCAATTTTCACAAAACTGTAAAAATACAGTTTTTGCGAAAAACTGCTTGGATCAAGCCCTTCCCGGTATTTTTTTTTTTGAAGATTGAAAACACCTTCTGAACACATTGGATGGTTCGGATTTTCCAAAAATAATTTGCAAAACAAAAAAAATCATTTTTTCTTATTCTCGGGAGGGTTTGGACTAGAAGATTTCCATATATATATATATATATTATGGGGCCACTTCTAGTCCGGACTCCGGACTTGCGGATCCCTATGATCCGAGCATTTTTTTGACGATCTGAACCGTCCAGGCCTTGTTCGGTTGGGTTCTTGGGAACCGGTCTTGGGAACCACCCCTTGTTCGGTTTCCAAAAACCGACCTCTACCCTTTTTTTTTTTTAAAGCTCCGTACAATTCTCGTCGGAGGACGAAGGGAGATGAGTTCTCCGGTTTTGGAGCGACCTCCAAAAACCGACCTCCGGTCTTGGAGCGAGACGTGTGATGAGTTCTTGTCGGAGGACGAAGGGATCGAGGACTACAAGTGTGGATGGTACTCGCCATCGCCACCGCCACCACCATTTCTCCCTCCCCCACCGTTGCCGTTGCTAACAGAGCATCATCTGCTGTTTCCCCCTCCGTGTCGTCGTCAACAACCGCGAAACTGCCACCACCGCAGCTCGTAGATCCGTCGCTGGCCATCGCCACCAGATCCGCTGACAACAACAACCATCAGTTGGCGGTCGCTACTACTGTAAATCCTCCGGCAAAGAGGTCGACGGAGGACCCACACGAAGGAGGACGGGAGAGGGCGGAGGATCAGTGCCAGCGACGTGTGCTACAGATGACGGAAGGTAGGGTGAGGGAGACGAGGACTGGGTTTTGATTTCTTTTTTTCTTTTTTTCTTTTTGCTTCAGTTCAATAGTGGGGCCCGCTTGCTGACGTGGCGTGCCATTTTTGAAAACCATTTTCAAATGAGGTTCTCAAGTCCGGTTCTCAAGAACCCAACCGAACACAACCCCAATGTGTTCAAAAGGTGTTTTCAAGGGCCCAAGCTGGAAATCTTCAAAAAAAAAAATACCGGGAAGGGCTTGATCCAAATAGTTTTTCGCAAAAACTGTATTTCCTTTTAAACACATTGGACAGTTCGGATTTTCCAAAAAAAAAAATTTTAAGTGAAAAAATTACATTTTTCCTTAAATCCGGGGGTCCTTATTAGAAAATTTACCTATATATATATGTGATACCTAAACATGATTGGTACTCTGATATTTTAGAGATTTTTTCCATACACATGTTAAGAATTGTTTTGTCACCCAAAAAACTTACAGGCGCCAATTCCATAGAATTTTCGTAAGTCAACTTGAAAACCTAGTACAACATAAGCAAATATTTGAAGTTGTGCAGGCCCCAGACACCCCAGTACCCACTTGTGTCCGCCACTCACAAGAAGTAACACTAGCTCTAGCTAACACATAACATAAGATGGGGGAAAACTATCAAAAGGAAATAAGAAACTTCAAAATTCCAAACATTAGAAAAAAATTATGGGTGCCGTTCTTGTTGGTTTTGTGATATATATGTTACTAGTAAACTCTGGGAGTAGTTCGGAATGGATCGATCCTACTAACTGCAATCTTAAGTTGTGTGACCGTGTCCTCAAACAACACTTACTGTAACTCCCGTCCCTCCGCCGATTGCGGTGCTCCCCCTGAGCGGTACAATCTTGTCCAATTGGACTCTTCTTTCTCAACATAAGGAGAAACGAATCCCCATGAGAGATTTATTGGAAAATTGTTTACGAACCGATAAATATTACTCCCTCCGTCTGGATTTGTTGGTCCGTTTTGGGGATTCCAACTTTTTTTCCATTACTTTTTGTCCACTATTTTTTGTGTAACTTTTTCATATTTTAGCCTTTAACTTTTGAAAATGGACAAACATTTTCGGACTTGAAAAAGTATGTTTGTGGACCAACAAATCCGTACAGAGGGAGTAAACGGGAAATTGTCTCCTACATATGGTTGTATGGCTGAAAAACAGAATGAAGCATGGTCCCACACTGTGCCGAGTCGGGTTGGGTCGAAAACAAATATAACACTGGGGCCCAATGGGTGCATCGTTATGAGAAGAATAATAGAATAATTTTCTTTTTCAAAGCTTCTGTTTTCGGTTTTTATTCTAGGACGTTGCTATTCATCGTCAACAGATGCGACTGTTCGCAGTGAACAGACATGACTCTTTATTTCGAACACTTTAAATAAGTCCCGGAACATTGCATAAATTTTTCTCTTGCATATTGACCCATTGTTCATTTACGTGCCATTGTTGGTTCGCTAGGTGTTGGGTTCTTTGGGTCACCAATTGCACAACACAAATAACAATTTCGAGTAAAAACTCCCTTATAGTATATACTTTAGGAAAATGATCTATTGAGGGATTTCTTATAGAAATTCTGTGCGGACCTCATGGATTGGGGTTGAATTTCGACGATCCGAAACGCCCAATGTGTTTAAAACGTATTTTTAAGGGCCTACGTGAAGAATCGCAAAAAAAAAATAATCCGGAAGGGCTTTATCCGAGTAGTTTTTGATAAATTGTATATGTATGGTTATTATGAAAAACTGCTCGGATGAAGCCCTTCTGGGTATTTTTTGTTTTGTTTTGGCGATTCCTTGAGCAAACCTTTTAAAACACGTTTTAAACATATTGAGCGGTTCGGATCGTCGAAATTTGGTCAAGAAAGTTGAGAATGGGTGAGGTCCGCACGGAGAGATCCCTCAATAGAACATATCTCTGTATATATATGTGTATATATACATATTTACAAGTTAAAAAAACCTCCGGGGAGCAACTCTGGCTCCCCACTCTCGACCTCAACCTTTCAGTGCTACATCACTACACCACACACAACTCTCTCTCTCTCACTACTCAGAGAATGAGAGACACAACCATAAAGGCTTACGCGTAGTCATAGCTTAAACAACGTCCACAGCAACAGTGGGTAAATAATCCTATGCTTCGCGCACACCATCCACTTGGGTCAAGGGCGGAACTAGGAACCTAATCTGCCCTAAGCTAACCAAAGTTCTGAATATCGTACCAAGCATGGTACGGTTTTTATTAGGGGTGTACAAGAAAACCGAAAAAACCGTGAAACCGGACCGACCAAACCAAACCGGTCTATTTGGATTGGTTCTATGGTTCAATGGATTGGTTCTGGTTCTAAAGATATGAAAACCGGATATTTTGGTTTGGTTCCCGGTTTCATAATTAGGAACCGTGGTTTGAACCGAACCGGTCCATCATATAATATAATATAATATATACACTCCTATATACCCACACACACTTGATAGTTTTGTTAGTTTTAAGTTTTAATGTTGCATTGCCATTTATATCAATAATGATATTTTAATAGTTATTTTAGTTATTGATGGACTTCTTAATCTATTTGTGGATTTGTGTAATGGTAGTAGTTTTACGAAGGAGTTGCAACAATTTTGTGGACAATTTTTTTTGGCAATTTTTGAATTAACATGGTTTAGAACTGGAAACCAAACCAAACCGGACCGGTTTAATGGTTTGGTTCTATATGTGTAACGGTCTGGTTATAATTCTCAATTATTTGGAACCGAACCAAACTGGACCAATGTGAGACAGGCTACTGTTTTAGATTACTTGTTGCAAATTAGTACTCCCTTAGTCCATTTTTAAGTGTGTTACTTTGTATATATATATATATCCAACTTATTAAAAAAACATCATCATTACACCTTTCACATTAACTTTAATCGGAACCGGGGTAGGTGTCGTGTGCACTACGGGCCATCCGATCCCCGGAAGGACGACCCAGATTTGATCGTGCTGCGCGCTAATGAAAGGATAGGATGCAAAGGGACAGAGATCAAATCTGGAACGTCTTCGTGATCTGCTTAGATCTCCATGGCCCATACTGATTTCATTTCCGATAATTGGCACCCCCTAACTAGAGTGCCCGCACCCTCTGATCGGAGTGCCCGTGATCTGCCATAAACAATAACAATGTAGTGTGCACCCCCTGAATAGTAACTCAGAAACAGTGTCTGCGGAACCCGACATAGCTTCAAAGTGGCCCCACACGTATGTGCAGCATTGATCTATGCGCAGAGAGTTTCGCCACTTATTATTCGTGGTAAATGGTTTGAGTTGCGTCATTTAATTAATAGTAGTATTGCTACTATTGTATGATGAAATTATCATACAAACAGAATGTGATCAGCTTCTCAACCTTAGAACTGCCGAAAGATTAATATGATATCATTCAAAGCCATCACAAAAACCCCCCGAAGTATTTAAATAACATAGCGTTTTGGCTGCTACGTAGTGTTTTTCCGATTCTCCGATATCGCCACACGTTGTTATATCGAATCTACAAAACATTCGTATCTGTATCGGTTGATTCCCACTACATATCGCTTTTTATATGTTTTTTCCTGCTTTACATCCGCTACGTGACAGATAGCTGCTCTAGAACCAAAAATAATTTTGAAAAAATCACGATCACTTTACCCAATTCCCTCTACGTATCATTCAATACTCCACCTATCGCAACCGCGACTGTTACTGTCACGCAGTCCTCTACTGCTACTTAAAACTCTGCCCCCATGGCCATTAGATGAACAGTAATCATTGGAACATTAATTAGCATATCTCCAATGCAATCAAGATGGTACCAAAACAGGTCAAAAAAACATAAAGAGCACTAAAGAAGATTCAGATGAGATCACTTTCTTTTGTGATATTCCCTAAACAACCCTCATGGCTCATGAGATGGTGAATCTATAGTTAAGGACGCAAACCGAGATTAGCAAGGCAGTCAAAAGGTGGGGATTTTGATTTCCCCTTCACATTCTTTTCTTTACTTTAAGGCTGGACCCACTGATAAATTGTTTTATTGTAGATACTATACAGTAGTTTTCTGTCTGTCACTTTTCCTTTTTGCTGGTTCTATCCGTTTTGAAGGAGAAGGGTATCGTTTTGGTGCTTTTGATGTTCAAAAAACGACTTGAGGCTTTCCTCACATGTCATTATCCTAGTATCTTCAGCCACCTTATATTACATCCACCTATATGTCATGTGACTATGTGAATGATTAATTCTTTAATAACCCTGGAAGACCAGTCGTCACATGTTGGTCCGAATCATATTGACAATTCAATATCACATGTTTATGTAAGAATCATACACTTAGTTGCGAATTCCACGAGAATGTGTGGTGGTGGTCTTGGTAGAGTGTCCAGAGCAACACTCGGCCATGCTCCAGGATTACTAAATAATTAGACAATGTGAATATGTTTAGTTCATGTTTACCACTGTACATTAACTGTAGTTCCGTACAACCACAACTCATTAGTTTTTGTGAACCCCCAAAATGAGCTGTCTCTTGTAACTTTTTTTTTATCCCCCCCTAAATTTTTCAATGCAATGGTTCCACAGTTTCCACTATACATTACTGATTAAGAGTATATCACAATAAAGATAAAGAAGCCCACCTTAGACATCTATATAGGCGGTGAAAAGGTTGTAATTATTTGATGATCATGTTAGGCCGTTCTAGAATTAGCAATACAAAATCCAGATCCGGGAATCATGTAGTGCGGCATCCGAGTCGTTGATCTCGGCAATTAATGTCTGAGATTTCATCTCACCAATGAATGGCTCAGATCATGTAAGTGCCAAGATGAAATTAGGACCATTAAGGTCATTCATCTCCACTAACAAAAAATAGTTTTTTCCAAAACCAAGACAGGTCATTCTCTTACTAGACATCACATAAAAAATCGTGAAAAGTCAATTTAAAAACTGCCTTAGTGGAACACCTCCTAATTGATTGCGCGATTCACGGCTCAAATGCCGCACTACAACACTGTAGTGCGGCTCCCCATTGCGGGAACCCCAATTCCACAAAAACTGCAATGCCAAAAATTTTCAAATCAATGTAAAACTATAGAGGTATATGCTGAAGGTATGAAATGACACAATTTTAGAGGATATAATTAAGCGTGTACAATTTCATTTCGCTGTATATCAATTTATATCTATATTATGGATTTTTTTTCCGTTGTGATCATATAAATAGTGTTAGCGACTTAAATAGTTAGATTATTACGAAGGGTGTCGATGCTGGTCAAATCCTGAACCTCTCGGTGCAGCACTAATTAACTGGGACATGACCATGCATTGAGCCGGGCTAAAGCGCAAGTTCATACTTATGGATGGAGATAAGGCATAATCGTTGATTATTGAAGTTGTCTGTAGAGCTAGCATTCTTTAAAGAATGTGAGTTGTGACAGATTGTTGGAAGCAATTAAAATAGCTCGACAATATCAAAAATCTTGAAATTTGCTAATCTCGTAGTTTCTTCGGTATAAATTTCAACAGTTGACCGAGAGAGATAGAGGTGAGAGAAAAAAATCATCAAACCGCGAATTCAATCTGAAGTAGTCCAAATTGGTCAGTTTGGTTTGGTTTTCTAATAGTGAGGTTTTGTCTCGGTTTAGATAATGAGAAACCGAACTAAATGGTTTTGGTTTTCGGATTTATTATTCTCACGCTTTTTTCACACAGATCTGCAATTTAATTGCTTCAAATGGTTTTTAAATAAATTATCTCAACTTGAAGTAATTAAATTGGGGATACTTCACTAAAACCAAGCTGGTTTCTAATGATTTGGATTGGTTTGGTCCTATGCGTTTTGAAAATTGGTTTGGTTCTCAAAATCTCAAATCCATAAGAATTAGTTTGGTTCTTGATTTACTAAAAACTGAACCAATTCAGTCCTTGCTCATCCCGAGATCACTGAAAGATAGATAAATGACTTTGATAACATGATTCACTATACTTGTTTAAAACACGTACGATACATATGAGCCATTCAATTCCCTCTGGAGCCTTAAACCTTTGTGTTCTGCTAAGCACTTACGACCTTCCAAGTTGCCTAACAAATACTAATTAGTTTCTATCTGTTTCAACATCTTCTTTTTCTATTCAACACAAAAAAAGAAAAAACCTCTTCTTCTTTTTTTTCTGTTTTTTTTTTCCCCTCTTATGAAACACAGCTTCTTTTCCATGCCTTTCAGAAACACCTTCTTTTCCATGGGAATAGTATCTTAATTAATTAAGTTTCTGGTCCTACTAGAAGAAGAAGAAGAAGAAGATGTTTAGTTCTCATCTCATCCCAATCTTATCAGCATAGCAACCAGGGACGGATCTAAGGGGGGCATGCGGGGGCACGTGCCCCCGCTGACCCCCACTTGTCAATGTAAAAAAAAAAAAAGGGAAAATAAGTTTTGTATATATATTATTTGTGTCAAAATCTAGTAACATAGCTTGGGTGTTGCCTGTTGGTAAGGTGCACTACCTCTATGCTGAAGGTTGTGTGTTCGAGTCTTGCTCTCTTCTTTTTTAAGTCACAAAATTGGAAGGTTTATCAAACATGGGTGATTGCTTTGAACCCTCGACCTCTGCTTCCAAAACTAACACCTTCCCTCTCGCCACTAGACCAACAACATTTATTGTGCAACAAACCAATAGTTTTATTATATATATTTTGAACTTATAATGGTAATAATCCCCAAGTATTTTGTTTTTTTTGAATTTTAATTTTCTCCCTTCTTTTTAAGAAAATGATGATTTTTTTTTAACTTACATATTTTTTAATTTAGAGATCTTTTACAATGTTCCCTAGCCTTCAATAATTTCTTGTCTGATATTAGGTTTAGAATCAATATTACACGATTTCTTGTCCCTAGCAAAATCGTTAACTAGGAAAAAAATTGCACGATTGCAATTTGCAAATAATAAGATGCCCCTACTGGGTTAGATTTTTGGATCCGTCCCTGGTAGCAACCTCCTTAGACGTGACCAAAGCAGCTCACTACCCGCTATGGAATATCCGGTTCCAACCATAGCTATTGTTCGACCGTCACCACAACACCACCTAGCTAGGTACAAGATGCTATGTGGCACCAATTCCACAAGACATGCACGAGACTCGAAACTGAGTCATGTCTGAGGAGTGGGATACGCCTTACCTGACGCAGATGAATTCACGAGAGAATAGTCAACATACTATTCCAAACGAAGATAGGCACTCGAATCCACGAGTGTTCTTGAATCGACAAGAGAAAGAGAGAAAATCTCAGAATTATATTGATTGAATGAGGTTATTCTGCCCAAAGGGGTGCCCACCTATTTATTCTAGTATTAAGCCTAGCTAATAAGGTCATGTTTGACTATCAAGAATATAACTTGGAGTAGGGACCAAACAAAACAAAATAAAGAAATAACAATAAGGAAATAAAACTCTATAAAACTAGAATCGTGCTAAAAAGGCAGCACTAATTAAGATCTCCTGTTACTAATCACAAATAAAAATTGTCACCAAAATAATATTTTCATAAATGATACAGGTGTATATCTTGTCCTACATCATACTCATCTTCTTCCAAAGAACTCGACCTCGAGTTCTCGCTATGAATCTGTCATCTTCCACGCCAGACAAATACTCCCTTCGTCCCAAAATGATAGTCCCTTTTGGGACCGCATGCCATTTTCAACAGCTTATATCTTTTAATGTGAACCTCAAAAAATATGCATTATGGATCTTGTTTGATAGATCTTAATTAGTTCTATTATACAAAGTTTTTAAAATCATAACAATATTACAAACTAAAAGATATGAGCCGTTGAAAATGGCAAGCAATCCCAAATGGGGCTATCATTTTTGGGACGGAGGGAGTAGATACTTAGAATACTTCAATCACTTGATTTCTTTCAAAAAATGTTCCACAACAAAAATTACTTGCAATGATATTTTCTCTTCATGCTTCAATTGTATCATAAAATCCAGTAGATGAATATTGGGAATCCAATCATATCGCTGCACTCCAAGAAAATCAACAACATCGACTTGACTATGCGGGTTCTCTTGATTTTGTACCAACCTGGCAATATTGGTTGACACATCAATGATTGACGATCCATTTAGAAAGGCTGGTTTAACCATGTAACCATCACATAAGGTTGCAGTTTCGATCACATCTTTTGAAAAGTTGTGTTGGTCCTCAACAATTTGATCACCAATATCAATATCAATTTTTTATTTATCACCCACCTCCCTATCGATTTGCTTATCATTTAACTTCAATCACAATGTTCTATTTGCCGCTATTACTGACATAAACTTTCTATTTACCATCAACTTGAATTACCTCTTCTTTAATAGCTTCTTCAACATCTTTGGCAATGATGTTGATTATTTTATTTTATTTTTTGCCTATATTTTTCTTCCAAAAGTTTCCCATAATTCCATGACAAAAATCTTTCCATCATAAGTCTTTTCATTCTTGGCCATGAAATGATACGACACTTACTCAGTTTATCTCTTGAAGATTGCAAATCTAACCACTATTTAAGTGCGGAATTCGAAAATTTAAGAAACACGTACAACAACTCTCCTTCATTTGGAATCTCCATATACTCGAAAAAATCTTCAATGTTAAGTATCCAATATAGAACATCCTCAAAATATCCATTGCCCTTGAATTTAGGTAAGTTGTCATAATACCTGAAATCAACACGATTAGCTGGGCGTCTCCCAATTACAATTTGATTACCGAGCTGGCGTTGGGCAAATCCTACCGCGCTTTTCTCTTCAACCCTTTATGGTCCTTGGTCTAGGCAAAGAGTCAGTAGCTACGGCGCTTGTTCTTCCACCATCGTCCTAAGATCCGCATCTCCATGAGCAGCGTCATTGGGTGTGTCATCTATTTTGTTTGGTGCTATTGAGCTAGGAAAAACCCGCTCTGATAACACTTGATGCAGCGGAATTCACGAGAGAATAGTTAGCATACTATTCCAAACGAATATAGGTACTTGAATCCAGGAGTGTTCTTGAATCCACAAGAGAAAAAGAGAAAATTTCATAATTATATTAATTGAATAAAAGTTATTTTTCCCAAATGGTGGCCCACCTATTTATAGTAGAATTAAACCTAGCTAATAAGGCAATGCTTGGCTCCCAAGAATATAACTTGGAGTAGGGACCAAGCAAATTAAACAAAAGAAAATTAAAATAAGAAAATAAAACTATAGAAAACTAGAATCAGGCAACACTAATAAGATCTCCTAATTATACTAATCGTAAATAAAAATTGTTACTAAAATAATGCCTACATAAATGATAGGGGTGCATATCTTGTCCTACATCATTACCATCCAAGCTACCACTTCGTTGGTTACCATGGTGAATTCAAAACATGAATTCTGATAAAACCCAATTCTGAGACCTTCTAACCCTTGGTGTACCCATATCATTTTCCTTTTACATGTAATATGATTTTTCTCATGATATTACCTGGACTACATTTGTTACGTACTCAAAGAAGTTAAAAATTCATTTAAAATTACGAGTCTGTAAACCAAAAGAATAAGTTTTACGCCGAAGTAGATGTCTTTGTTTAACATATTGCACGGAAAAGTTATTTTATTTATTTATTTATTTTTATGTTTTATGTCAATGAATTAAAATCCTAGAGCCCGTCTCGGAACAATTGATTTTGATATATTCAGCCTTGCTTGTTCAGTTAGGAGAGAAAACGAGCCGACCCGAGTTTTATGGTGTTGGAGCTTGGCTCGTTACCTAAATGAGCCTAAAATTCGAGTTTGAGCTTAGGTCAACCATAACGAGCCGAGCCCGAGTTATTTACTTAACGAGTCTCTTTAAACGAGTTGAGTTGAGTTGAGCATCTCAGTGTTGAGCTCCACTCATTTACTAAACAAGCCTAAAACTTGAACTCGAGCTCAGTTCATTTGGTAAATAAGCTCAACCACGAACTGATCACGCACAACTTTTTTTGTTTGCAGCCCTATGTTCAGTGTTATTTACTTGTTTCTAACCATTTAGTAGGTATGAGAATGTCTACATTTCCTTCATACTTTCTATTTTGGGCCCTGCTAATGAATATGGCCCGAGGTCTTATAAAAATCTTTCCTGTCTTTTTCTCTCTCTTCCAATAATGGTTCAGATCGCGCACAAATAACATCTCCCATGGCCCAACCAATGAATTGGCCCGTCATGTTGTATGGGTCAGGCTCTGCTGTGCGTGTACACAGCAAAGCCCAGGATCCCTGTGGCTTGAAATAACCTGCCCAAGCTTTAGGGAGGAGGGAAGCCATGTGTGGAGGTAGGGCTGCAAATGCACCAAGCTGTTCGTAAAGTGTTCGAGGCTTAACTCGATAAAGGCTTGTTTGAGTTTGATTCAGGTACTAAACGAGCTGAACCTCAGCCTCAATTTTACGTTTGTTTAATAAATTATCCGAACTTGAATCTGATAGTATTTTACTCGCTAGGCTCGCAAATCTGATAAATTATCACATGAACTTTTACATTTACATAATGAAAATTGTATAACTTGAACTTGCATAAATTTTTAAAAGTACTATAAACCTAAATGAGTTTTGTTAAAATGTGCCCCCCAGGCACATGATAAGGTTCATTAAATGTGTATAATTAAACATTTGTTTGCATGAAAAATCTAAGTTATAAACAATAGGCACAAATTCTTTTACTACTTTTTGCATGGGAAATCCAAATATATCTATTACTTTTACTACTTTCTATAAAAATAGATTTAAGTAGACTCATTTAATAAACCTTATCATATGTCTAGGGGGCACATTTTAACAAAACCGAACTTAAATTACAATATGGTTTTATAATATATTGTATAAATGTATGAAATTATTAATGTACAAAATATTTTTTTTTTGAAGTTCTATACTTGTATTAGAGTATAAATATATAATATATGTATATCTCATAAGATTTTTTTTTTTCTCCCATCTTTCTCTCTAAACCAAACATAAACCAAATACTTAATTTTTCTTTCTTTTCTTTTTCAAAAGTTCTAACCAAACCTTTAAGTCCCAGCCTAAACTTTTATCTCGGCATTTTTATTTTTTATTAAAATTGCCATAGTTTTTTGAAATAATATTTCGTCTTTAAGGTAAATCGAAACATAATTATAAATTATGACAAAAGGCCAAGAGAAGTTAAGACGAAAAAGTTCAAAAACTATTTCCGAAGTCCCAAAAAAAAAAAAAAAAAGTTCAAAACAGTTGGTCTTTTAGTGTCTTTTTAATGTCATCTAATCTGCATTTCTTCAACTTGGGCCCATAAATTTGCATTTTTCTGATTCTTCTAGTCGAGAGAAGGATTAGTTACAAAACAAAATGACGAAAAAACTTGAATAAAAGAGCTGTAAAATTCACTTAATACCCGTTGTCTTTGTGAATAATTAATTTGTTTCAGAATATTCGTCCAATATACCATGCAAGTGTCTGGTGCACCAGGAGTTTTGGACTATATCTATGTGTAGTTTGTTGGGTGGATATCATGACTTGAACTCGTGATCCGACAAGGGGTTCACCACTTCAGAGCTCAAGCTTTGGTATATCTATGTGTAGTTACATGCATGAGGCATGTGTCGGATACCTGAGGATTGTTATGCTGAGTCCGAATAGCTGTATCTTTAGTATTTTTTTTTTTTTTATTACTGGATGTTCGGGCAATCTTCTGCACACCTTGACTAAGTTCGAAGTCCGAGGTCCTGGAGGTAACGACCGGGCATAACTCCCAGTGGCCCCAAGAGTTCGCTGGAAAGGGTGAGACCTTAGGTGGGAGCAAAACCCCTAAGTCCAATTGCCAACCCCTGTGGGGTTGTATCTTTAGTTTTGTTGGACATTTAATTTCACAAAATAACAAAAAAAAATATTCATCATTTTTTTAACATAAAATGATCTTGAATAGATCTTAAAATTGGCGTGAAATTTTTCATTGATGTGTTCATAAGAGATAAGATGACAACAACAAAGAATATAGTACCAATGTAAAGTACTCAAATAAAATCATTATCGTGTTAGCTGAAATTTAAAAAAAAAAAAAAAACACGTTTGTGTTACACTCTTACTTTACAACAAACCTACACAGTATTGACTTTGTCAATCGCGCAAAGCTCTCGGTTGATGCATTGCGGAGTGAAATCCGATCGCACTTGGATTGTTTGATAGGAGCTTGTCTCCATCGTGCAGCTATCATCCTCTTCCATGGAGGGCATAGACGGCCATACGAAGGCTGGTTTGAATGGCGGCACGTAAGGCACGGAAACTAAACCGGAAAGTATTTGAACGATTGCTTGAGTTTTAGGCCTTTCGCCTGCTATCGGATGACAACAAGCCAAAGCCAAAATTAGCACTTTCTGAGCTTCCTCAACGACATACTCATCTGCAAGCCGCTTTTCTATCGCGTCTAATATCCGGCCTTCTCCGTATAAGAACCAAACCCAGTCAACCGAGCAGTAGAAGTCATCAATGCTTATTCCAGGTCGCAAGCCACAAACTATTTCCAACAAGACTATACCAAATGCATAGACGTCGGACTGCTGGGTGGCCTTGCCTGTGTGGAAGTATTCAGGCGCAATGTAACCCAATGTGCCAGCCACACCTCCGGCCTCCGTGTACGAGGTCCTCTCCGTGTCTAGGGCGCGAGCAAGGCCAAAATCTCCTAATTGGGCGTTGAAGTCAGAGTCCAGCATAATGTTGCTAGCCTTGAGGTCCCGGTGGACCACCCTTTGGTCGTACTCGTTGTGGAGATAGTGTAGGGCCGAGGCCACCCCGACAATGATCTTGTAACGCAAATCCCAACTTAATGGCTTCTTTTCCAATGCTTTAGTGAATAGGTGCATGTCAAGGCTCCCGTTAGGCATGTAGTCATAAACAAGTAGCAACTTTCCTTCATTGTGACACCATCCTGTTACGGAGAAAGCAACAAAACTCCTCAAATTAATTGGTTCATAAAGTAAAATTTCTTGTCTGCCAAATGTCCTTTCTCAGCGAATAAATGAGGTGTTTAATTTTGGAATGCTCCTCAATTAGGTTCATGAAATTAATATCCATTTAGAGATTTTATTTATTAAAAGCTAAGATAATTTCTTAGCGACAATCAGATCTATGATTTTAGGCATGTAGGCATATACAAGTAGCAGCTTCCCTTTGTTGTGACACCATCCTATCACGTAAAAAGAAAGGGAACTCCTCAATTTGGTTCAAGTAAAATATTTTTTGTCTACCAAATATCCTCTCCCAGCGAAAAAATGACGGTGTTAATTTTTGGAATAATCCTCGATTAGGTTCATGAAAGTAATATGCACTTAGAGATTATATTTATTAAAAGCTAAGATAATTTCTTAGCAACGATCTGATCAACAGGAATGAATTTAGCAAATGAGGAACAATTTTTGCTAAAATCAAAGATTTCTGTGAGAGATAAAATCTAAGATATTAGTAAATGGTTGTCATTTGCTAAAATCAACTGCTGATTTAGTAGATGTCGATTTTATTTGATTTTATCAAATGAGAAACTCATCACCCTTAGATGCCTTTAGATGCTAAATTTTGGTCCTGGAAGCAAAATTATTGAGGAAATTAGAATTGTGTTGCTGATTTCATAATTTTTTAGATGACCTTTTAACAATCAATCTAGTGATATGGGAAAAAAATAATTTAAAAAAAAGGTCCGCAAAAGTTTTTTTGCAAAAAAAAAAAAAAAAATTATGCTTTTGGAACCAAATTACTGCTGGTCACATACCTTATTTCCTCTACAAAAAATTATGTGTCTTGGGATCGACTATTAAATCAATATTTCAATGAAAACTACCGTTCGACTCGATGGAAGACTGGAAGCAAATGGAAGAAGAGAAACCTGTAAACTTGTAAAAATAGACTTACCAAGCAGTCGGACAAGATGTTTATGACGAAGACGATTGATGATGGTGAGCTCTGCCAAGAAGTCATCCTGACCCTTTATAGTATTCCTAGAAAACCACTTGATGGCCACCTCAAGATTATCATTTACCAGGTAGCCTCGATACACTACACCAAAACCACCCTGGCCCAACTTTTTCTTCTCATCAAAGTTGTTGGTTGCCTTCTTCAAATCCTTGAATTGGAACTCCCTCGGGGTTCCTGGCAATCTCTTTAAGGTCCCTAGTAAGACGTTCGACTTGGATTGTGCCATTGATCGGTTCTTGCACAGGTAATAACAGCCCGTCAGTACTGCTGCCCCCATCATAAGCAGTGGAAACCCGACCCCAACTATAAGGAGAGTCTTTTCCCACGAAGGATGTTTGTCCTTGGGAGCGGGGGCCTGTTTGTCCTTGGGAGCGGGAGCCTGTTTGTCATTTGGAACGGGAGCCACAGCTGGAGCTGGTGCATCGTCCAGGTAGGATTCCACCGTCAAGCTCCACGCATAGATAGTATTGGGCTGGATACTATTTCGCGTCGATGCAGAGAAACCAAAGTATGAGTACTGATCCAAAACCTCTCTCAAATCAAGATTCGATTTCAAGGCTGGTGTATGTGGCCTAGAGGGGATATTGGCAATCATGGGGATCACGTCTGGTTTTGCAATGTTACTAATGTACACCTCAATGACCTTGTTGATCCCATCATATTGGACCCAGGCATTGTATAACGGACCACTATTACCCTCTTGATCGAGTTCAATGCCTAGTGGGGTTATAGAGACAGCAGTGTTAGATCTGATGCTGTTTATGTCAAGTCCCACGTGGTTAGCATCCGGATCAAAATCCTCTTTGAAGTTGTCGAACTCGATGGCAACCAATCGGTTTTTGGGGGAGCCGTCCGTACTGGAGTTGGTGAGGCCCAGATATTGGCCGGAACTGTTTGACGGAATGTTCGTGTCTGGGGCTACGACGAAGGCCAGCCCTTCGCCATAATTTTGAATCGGGCGCATAGCGAAGAGGAAGGAGGACTTGAACGAGGCGACCCTGTCCGAGGTTTTGTTGTAATCTTGTTCCCATAACTTGAATCTTTGTTTCAACATCACTCGTCCGGACAGATTCCGTGTGGATTTTCGGTCCCCGTCAAACGGGGTCAATTGGACCACCCCATTGGAGAAGTTGGCTGAGTTCTGTAACTGGAATTGATCTTGATTTCCGGAATCGAATCCGTTGTACGTAGCTAAGAAATTCGTGAGGTTCTGGGCGGCGACCGCCGCAAGACAGAGAAGCATAGCGGTAATGATGCGGGGCTTCACCGCCAATCCCATCATGGGTCACAATGGCAGAGAAAGTAAACGGGCCGAAATGGAGATCACGGGGATTTGGTTAATGGGAGAGACAGACAAAAGATCTTGGAATTGGTAAAAGTAGACTTTTCTATTCCTAGGTACAGGTCACACCTGATGGAGAAAATTTCGGGTGCAAATAGGGTATGAGTGAAGTGGTGCCCCTTTAGCATATCTCAACCATCCAAAAATGTATTGGACGACTCAGATTAAAACACACTTTTTCTTTTTTTTTTCTTTCTATTTTTTAAAATCCCGACGACACTTTCAATCCGGACCGTTGGTTCTATTATTGGACGGCCCGGATGTGCCGAGAGGGTACCACGTGGTACCCTCCCCGTACCCAAAATTTTCTCCACCTGATGAGATGGATAGCACGTGGATTTGTTTGTTTTGGGAGATTTTTTTGGGTAACGATGGGAGAGAAATATAAAGAGAAGTGACAATAATAATTGGAACAATGATACATACACAAACTCTCAGCCACAACCCATCACAACCCCTCTCACATGTGGGGTGGGGCCCGCTCAGGGTGGGTCCCCCACATGTGAGAGGGGTTGTGGTGGGTTGTGGCTGAGAGTTTGTGTCTATATCATTTTTGTAATAATTGTAGTGAAAGACTGTGCTATGAGAGAACAAGGTCCTCTCTAGACTGTGCTATGTGTGTGTGTGTGTATATTAGATATCACCGAAGTAATTAACTGTCTATAGTTAATATACACACACACACACACACACACAAAACATGAGCTTTGTTCGATTTCGAACTAGAAAAAGGGTTTCGAAACCCTAGTTTGAAAGCCTAGATCTGTTCGAACCTGAAAAACGAGAGAGAGAGAGAGATTCGAACCTGGTAACTTCGATTTGTTGTTGTTCTTCTTCTTCTACCTTGATGGTGTCCTTCGATCGGGCTGTATCTTCTTCTTGTTCAATCACGATATCTCTCTCTCTCTCTCTTTTTCTCTTCGTTCCTGCTCTCTCTCTCTCTCTCTCTCTCTCTCTCTCTCTTCGTTCCAGATTTGCAAGCGTCTGTGGGAAGTTTCACCCGTTTTGTTATGACCCGCGAGACGTGCGAGAGTATTTTACCCGGATCCGGTATGTTTTAACACGCGAAGTTTTCTCTTTTATCAGAGCCGTTGGATGAGATCCAACGGCTGAGATGAAAAGTCCGGATATAAGGTATGTCAGGTCGTCCGGATTGGAACCGGATTGTATATCAATATATATATAAGCATGTTCAATTGACCACCTTCTCCTGTATATGGAGCCTCCTACAATTGGGCTATAATTTGGGCTATAAAGGGATGTAATTTAGGTTGTACAGAGTGGATTGATTTGTGGGCTCATTTATTGGGTGGATGTTCATTAAGTTGGCACAGGGTGTTCATTCATGTTTTGACTGGGTGTTCAGAGAATGTACTAACCTAAAATTTATACAAAATCTTTACATGTATGGTAAGGATTTTTTTTTTCTTGGGTGTTCAGCTGACAACCCACATCTACATGTGGAGCCGCCTATGTTGGTAGGGATGACATCACTTTATGATGGGACCTACACGATGTGAACAACACTAATCAAACAAGTAAAATGTATTGTAATTTGCTACCAGGGCAGTTAGCCCAGTTGGTCGTGTAGCCCCTTCTATAGGGGTGAGGTTTTGGATTCGACTCCTATGGAGAGGAAGTCAACCCTTGTGGTTTACTAACATCTAACAGTTAACTCTATTGACGTATATCAAAAGGCTAAAAAAAATGTATTGTAATATTAATAAAAAATAGTATCGATTACCTCTAAGGCAACAATTTAGCGGAGTGATTTCCATACTTTCCAAATTAATATTCACACCCACTTTTTATCTTTTAGCAAAATTTTTATGCGTGAACTTTGGGACAGAGAGAGTAACAGCAAGACCATTGTCATAATTTAGGCCCAACCTTGCCTTGTAAATTCTTAAGATTAGAAGAAGATAAAAAGGAAGCTGATCCTACTTTGGTTGACTTGGGTCTTGAATGGCTGACGATGAATGTCGGTTCTAAGTTCTTAACTGAGTTCGTGAAATCCTATAGTATTAGAATTGCCTGCGGGTATCTTTTCCAAGTTCTATAACGACGGCTTTGGTCACGTTTCCCCCCCTCTTTAAGGCGAAGATGATGTTCGTTTTAGGTCACTTCTGAAGAATGCGATTCCAACCATTAATTTTTTAAACTAGCCGGGTGTCACTCTAAGACGCGTCACATGAGAAAACGTCACATGAGAGGATCCTCGAACTCTCATCAGAGGGGTCAAGTAACCCGTTTGACCTCTTTTCTCTCGCCCATGTTGGCACTATCAAATATACGCTTGAGCAGCTAAGCAGCTCCAACTTATATTCTAGCACAATATTTTATATACGCTAACAAACATGAGAATCTCAAAGAATTTCACTTCGTTGACGTAAGATTGATGCTTATGACCCGATATATGATGTCGCCTTATATGATATTATTCGTAATATTTTGTGACATCTTAGTAACCATATTTGTAAGCTTTTGACTATTCAATAAGGTCCATGTATTAGTAAGACATTGATGCAGCGTTGTAGCGGAAAAAGTCTAGATATGGTTCTAGTAAATGAATTGGTTAGATATCGTTCTAACAGATGAACTCTTGAATTCGCGAGAGGAGTGATAAACACCTTGCACAAAAGGAAAATAAAGAAAATTCTAGAATTTTATTGATAATTAATTGAATAAAAAACAGAGGAGGGTTGCACCCTTATTTATACTAGCAGTAGGCCTAGCCAATAAGGTAATGCTTGGCTACCAAGAATAAATATCTTAGAGTAGGGACCAGCAAAACAAAAGAAGGAAATAAAATAACTCTGAAAAACTAGAAAATAGGAAACTAAATAAGCAGCACTAAATAAGATATTCTAATAACGTTATTCCCTAATAAAAGTTGCCAAAACAAGCGGCATAAGTTAAAAAAGAAAATTCTAGAATATCAAATGTTTCTATAAATTAAAATCTCCTAACTAAAGTTGTCATAACAGAATATCTTATCAATGATTCTTTCTTGCTTTGTCTTTGTCAAATCTTTTCATAAAATCTATAGCTATCTGTTCTACATCGATTTCCCCGTCTTTAAACTCGTCCTCAAGTTGACCATGGGTATGGCCATATCTGGAACTGCATAATACTCGAACAAATCCTGAACGTTGAAAGTCTTGGAGATGGTTAGATCCTTTCGGAGACCCACCACATAAGCATTATGATTGATCTTCTGCAAAAACACAAAGAGGGACAATCTTTTTATGTTGAGCTTATAGTATGTACCCACCGAAAACCTCTCTTGCAAGTGCCCCATCGCCATGTCTGCCACTTCGAAAACCTTCGCACACCTGTGCTTGTCCGCAACAATTTTGTAGCAGACTCCCCCAACTTCTGCTTGACCTCTGCATGAAGGTTCACCACTTTTTCTGTCATGTGATCAGCAATTATACTCACTTCAGGAAACTTAGGAAGATCCGGTGTATGCAATGAGGGACGCACATAGACAATCTCAAACGGTGATTTGTTGCTGGATCAATTTGGTACATTGTTGAATGCAAACTCTGCCTCAGAGATAACAAATCCCACCACCTTGGCTGTCTTGACACAAACTTCGCAAAATATTACCCAGTGTGCGGTTGACCACCTCTGTTTAATCGGTTTGGGGATGACAAGTAGAACTATACTTCAAAGAAGTATCAAATCGTTTCCATAGAGTTTGCCAAAAGTGACTAAGAAATTTGTTGTCACGATATGAGATGATAGACTTTGGCAAACCATGAAGACAAACTACCTCTCACAAGAACAACTGAGTGTGGTTGGCATCAGACGTCTTCCTACTGGTAATGAAATGTGCCATCTTTGAGAATCGATCAACGACACAAATATGGAATCTGTACCTCACTGTGTCTTTGGAAGTCCAAGGACAAAATCCATAGAAAGATCTTCCTATGGTGCTTCAGGAATGGGAAGAGGCATGTATAATCTAGTATTCTTCACTTGTCCCTTTGCCGTCTGACACGCGTAACAACGCTTCACATACTTTTGAACATCTCTCTTTAGTTGCGATCAATAGTAACGAGCCTTAAATAGTGAGATACTCTTATCTCGCCCTAAGTGTCTACCTAGGCCTCCAACATGAGTCTCTCTGATAATTTGCTCTGGTAAAAACCCTCGAGGAATACAAAGTCAGTCCTCAAAGAACAAAAACCTTCAAGCACCTGAAATTTGCTCGAGTCTGGAAAACTCGAATTGCACTTTGCCCATTCTTCCTTGAAGTCTTCATCCTCAACATAAAGTTCCTTGAGATACTCAAAACCAGACACCTTATTCAACTGGCCTGACTTGTGTTTGAGAGATAAAGTGAACCTTTGTATTTACGCAATCCACCTAGCATGCATGTGGTTTGGCTTGGTAGAATTTTGGAGATATTTGAGTGCTTCATGATCACTATTCAGAACAAACTCCCATTAAATATATTTAGGGGAGTATATACATAGGGAGAGCATTTGTTTAAAATTTTCACTTATTCTTGTTTTTTTAAATAATATTTGTGTCATCATCAAAAAGGGAAAAATTGTTAGAAATATTTGGTTTTGATTCTATTCTTATGTCAAAATTGATTTCTCAAAAACAATGTTAAAATGTCATATTCTCATTGCTTAAATTATTTCGTCCATATGCCATACGTGTTTTGATTGTACACAATCATTTTTCAAATGATTAAAATCCCCACTTCATAATTTGTTTCGACATAGTCACATAGCCCATGAAAAGATTTCTTTTCCTGATATTATTTTCAGGAAAGGATTTTCTATTTCTTTTCAATTCTATGAAGACCACATGGCTGGTCCAGTTCCAATTTCGATCAAACATGGAATAAATTTTCCAAGTTGACAGGTTTCCAATTGGTTAATTAGATGAAGGCTTTGGTCATTCGGTTCTCTGATTGCTCTGAAAATATTGACTTATGATCTTTCTTTTTAAAGTCTTTGAACGTGGCAGAGCATATTTTCGGCAGATTTACCCCAACGTTCATATTGCAATTAAGGAAGATTTGTAGCTGCTCAAGAAGATATGCAGCTCAACGCACAAAAATGAAACGGTCATATTTTTGGATATATATATACAGAAGAGCTCCTGAAAAAAAAATTACCAAGCACAAACAAGAAATTTCAGAGCAATATCAAGAGAAATATTCACTTTCACACTTCTTTTTTATATTATCAATTTGAGAGTTTTAGAGCAAATTTGTACATCTAATCTTTGAGAGAGAAATTTTCACTCTGCAAATTCTTGTCAGTATTGTATTGAGAGTTGACAAAAATTCTCAGTGAGCTACTATAGAACTGGGTTGTGTTCTGTGAGTGTTTTGAGAGTTTGGGAGATAAACTCTAGCGGTTCGGCTAACTACTCGGGAAAGTTAGCATTGCGGTTGTAAGGTTTAATCGGCACCAGAAGCTGGTTGTTTGATTAGTAAAAAAGATGACTCCTTAGGGCCAGTACTAGGCTGAGCAGTGGACAAATCTCAGACTGAACCACTATATATTTTTGCGTGATATCTCTCTCCCTTAACACCCTTTATTTTTGTTGTGCAAATTATTTATTTATTTGCTTTGATATTTATTTATCTCATTCGATTAGTAATTTTTTATTTGGGCATTATTATAAGCAACTCTATTCACCCCGTCTAAGTTGCCTTTTGGGTAACAGATTTGTTAACAACAGATAAAATGACAACATGAATGTAGTACCCATGTAAAGTACACAAATAAGATCATTATCGTGTACTTGAAATTTCAAACAAAAATAATTTGTATTACTTTACAACAAAATTACAAAGTACTGAATTTGTCACTCGCACAAAGCTCTCAGTTGATGCATTGCGGAGTGAAGTCTGATCCCAATTGCATTGTTTGATAGGACCTTGTCTCCATCGTGCAGCTATCATCCTCTTTCGTGGAGGGCATCGACGGCCATACAAAGGCCGGTTTGAATGGCGGCAGGTTAGGCACAGAAACTAAACCGGATAGTATTTGAACAATTGCCTCAGTTTTAGGCCTTTCGCCTGCTATCGGATGAGAACAAGCCAAAGCCAAAATGAGCACTTTCTGAGCTTCCTCAACGACATAATCATCTGCGAGCCGCTCTTCTACAGCATCTAATATCCGGCCTTCTCGGTATAAATACCAGACCCAGTCGACCGAGCAGTGGAACTCATCGATGCTTGTTCCAGGTCGCAAGCAGGGCCGGCCCTGGGGTAAGCCCCGCAAGCCTCCGGGCTTGGGCAACCCCCGGGCCGGGGCAACAAAAAATATGAAAATTTCGTAAGTTATATATAAGTACTAAAAAAGGTTTCAAAATGTAAGTAATGGTATGCTGGTTTAGATGGTTTGCCATTGGTGTTAATACTCAGCGTGAGCTGGGTTCGAATCTTTGTGGTCACATTCTTACGCTAATTTTTTTGGCTTCTCTCTCCAGTGGACCTCTTTTCCTTATTTTATTCTTATTTATCAACTTTCTCTATTCCATTTTTTTCCCTACAAGTCTAAAACCACACTCAAATACACAAATACTTCCATACAAACGGTATTGTATGTACGAGCCGCACATATTTATGTATGTATTTGTGTAAAGGGGCCGGTTCCACTCACACTTAAAAAAACACATAAAAAAAACACCTCACTCTTCCGGGCCCCACTGTGATGTTCCAAACCATTGATCTTGTTTAAATGAGTAAAACAAAAGGTCCTGCAAAATTTCAGCTCAATCTGATATCGGTAAGTGCTTGATCTAAACAGCTTTAAAAACACTAGTTCTTGTCATAGTTTTTGCAAAACTGTTTGGATCAAGCACTTACCGATATCCGATTTAGCTGAATTTTTGCAGGACCTCCTATTTTACTCATTTAAACAAGATCAATGATTCGGAATATCACAATAGGGCCCGGAACAAAATTGTGTGTTTTTTTAAGTGCGAGGGGAACCGGCCCCTTGTGTAAATGGGTGTACATTTTAAATGTGATTTTAAACTCTCTTTTTTTACTGGCCAATGAATATTAATTAAAAATCACATTACTTAATTATTTTGTAAGAAATTTTGTATTTAACAAACACAACAATATTGTACAAGTGATATGTTCTTACATTTGAATAAAGATAATTATCCCAATAGTGGAAAATTGAAGACAAAATCGAGCGATTTAACAGGATTTATAAGTTTTTCACACTAATCATAGTTAAAATACGAGGATAGTTTCTTTAAAAATAAAAAAAAATCGTACAAATATATCTTTTTCCGTTTATCTTTTATATCCTTTTAATTTAATTTTTTTGTAATTTTGTAGTAATTTTCTTTAAAAAAAAACTCTTAAAGATGTTGGGAGTCCAATATTAGAAGTTTGCTTGGGGTCTCTAAAAAGACTAAAATGACTTACGAATTTTGTAATTTTTTGACTTGTATATTTTTTAAAAAAATTTATGACTTAATATTAAGTGGGCAACCAAGCTAGGAGTTGGGCTTGGGCAACCGAAACCTCGGGGCCGGCACTGGTCGCAAGCCACATACTATTTCCAACAAGACTACACCAAATGCATAGACGTCAGACTGTTGGGTGGCCTTGCCTGTGTGGAAGCATTCAGGCGCTATGTAGCCCAATGTGCCAACTACACCCCCGGCCTCCGTGTACGAGGTCTTCTCCTTGTCCAGGACGCGAGCAAGGCCGAAATCCCCTAATCGGGCGTTGAAGTTAGAGTCTAGCATGATGTTGCTAGCCTTGAGGTCCCGGTGGACCACCTTCTGGTCGTACTCATTATGAAGATATTGTAGGGCCGAGGCCACCCCGACAATGATCTTGTAACGCAAATCCCAACTTAGTGGCTTGTTTACCAATGCTTTAGTGAATAGGTGAGTGTCAAGGCTACCGTTAGGCATGTAGTCATATACAAGTAGTAGCTTCCCTTTATTGTGACACCATCCTATCACGTAGAAAGAAAGAGAACTCCTCAATTTGCTTCATAAAGTAAAATATTTTGTCTACCAAATATCCTCTCTCAGCGGAAAAATGATGTGTTTTATTTTGGAATACTCCTTTCTTAGCAACGAACAGATCAATAGGAATGAATTCAGATGCCTTTAGATGCCAAAATTTTAGTCTTGAAAGCAGCTTTATTGGTCGCCCAATTCATAATTTTTCAGATGATCTTTTAACAATCGATCTAGTGATACGAGAAAAAAAAAAAAAAAAAAGTCTGCAAAAGTTTTTTGCAAAAGAAAAAATTATGCTTTTGGAATCAAATTACTGCTCTCCAAAGAATTTATCTCCTGCACAAAAAATTAGTTGTCTTCGATAGGGAGCTGGCTATTAAATCAAGATGAAATGAAACAATACCAAGCAGTCGCAAGCAAATGGAAGAAGAGAAACCCGTAAACTTAAAAAAAAAAAGACTTACCAAGCAGTCGGACAAGATGTTTATGACGAAGACGATTGATGATGGTGAGCTCGGCCAAGAAGTCATCTTGACCCTTTATAGTTTTCGTAGAAAACCACTTGACGGCCACTTCCAGATTTTCATATTGCAGGTAGCCTTGATACACTACACCGAAACTACCCTGGCCCAACTTTTTCTTCTCGTCGAAGTTGTTGGTTGCCTTCTTCAGATCCTCGAATTGGAACTCCCTCGGAGTTCCTGGCAATCTTTTCAAGGTCCCTAGTAAGACGTTGGACTTAGACTCTGCCATTGATTGCTTCTTGCGTAGGTAATAATAGCCCGTCACCACTGCCGCAATCGTAACCAGTGGAAGCCCGACCCCAACTACAAGGAGAGTCTTTTCCCACGAACGATGTTTGTCCTTCGGATCGGGAGCATAGTCTAGGCAGGATTCCACTGTCAAGCTCCAACCATAGAGAATATTGGACTGCAAACTATCTCCCGTCGATGCAGAGAAACCAAAGTATGAGTACTGATCCAAAACCTCGCTCAAATCCAGATTCGATTTCAAGACTGGTTTATAAGGCCCGGAGGGCGTCTCCCAGTTCCCATCCCAGTTGGCTTGATTTTCAATGTACACCTCAATGACCTTGTTGACCCCATCATATTGGACCCAGGCAATATAAATCTCGGAAGTGAGGTTAATGCCGAGTGGGGTTAAGGAGACAGTAGTGTTAGATCTGATGCTGTTTATGTTAAGTCCCACGTGGTTAGCATCCGGATCAAAATCCTCCTTGAAGTTGTCGAACTCGATGGCGACCAATCGGTTTTCGGGGGAGCCGTCCGTGCTGGAGTTGGTGACGCCCAGGTATCGGCCGGAACTGTTTGACGGAATGTCCGTGTCTGGGGCTAGGACGAAGGCCAGCCCTTCGCCATAACTATATAACGGATCGATATGGAAGAGGAAGGAGCAGTTGAATGAGGCGACCCTGTCCGTGGTTTTGTTGTAACCTTGCTCCCATAACTTGAATCTTTGTTTCAACATCACACGTCCGGACAGATTCCATGTGGGTTTTCGGTCCCCATCAAACGGGGTCAATTGGACCACCCCATCAGAGAAGTTGGCTGAGTTCTGTAACTGGAATTGATCTTGATTTCCGGAATCGAATCCGTTGTACGTAGCTGAGAAATTCGTGAGGTTCTGGGCGGTGACCGCCGCAAAACAGAGAAGCACGGCGGTAATGATGCAGGGCTTCACCGCCAATCCCATCATGGATCAGGACTCACAATGCCAGAGAAAGTCCACGAACAGAAATGGAGATCACAGGGATTTCGTAAACAAAAATGATAGGTACATACCCTCTCAACCACTCCCCACCACACCCTCTCTCACATGTGTGGTGGGGGCCACTGAGACATTTTATTGGGGACCGTGCAGAGTGGATTTTGAAATCCAAACCGAACAAACATCTCTCTCGGTCTCGTAAAATAGGTCCTCTATTTTATTTTGAAATGTTCCATAATATTAGTCCAATTAAATGCGTCATAAAAAACGGTTGGGAACAATTGAAGAATGGATGGTCAACCAATTGGGTACGTAATCGATCAAAGTGGCCTTCGAAATTTAGTCATCTGGTTGGGAACAATCGAATAGTTAATCAATTATGTAATCAATTCTATAATGGCCTTCGAAATTGAGTTTTAAAAAATGGTTGGAAACAATCAAATAGGTAATCAATTCCATAATCGGTTACACAACACAAGATAGTCAATTGGGTAATTGATCAAAGCGGTCTTTTTTTAGCCAACCGATAGAAGAAGTGGTCTTCGAAATTTAGATATAAAAACGGTTGGGAATAATCGAATAGGTAACCAATTACGTAATCCAATCTATAATCGATTACATGGCGCAAGCAATTATACAGTGCAAAAAAATAGGAAAAAAATACATCGATTGCTCAATCAAATTGGGTATAGTAGAGTATTTGACGAAATCTGTTAAAATTAAAGTATTTGATTAGCAAATGAGGAAGCCATTTGCTAAAATCTTTGATTTTATCTCTCACAAGAATCTTTGATTTTAGTAAAGATTCTTCCTCATTTGCTAAAATAAACTGCTAATTTTAGCAGATTTTATCAAATGGGAAACTCACCGATACTAAAGCAAAAGTAAAAAAAATGGGGCTTTTTATTAATTTTACGGACTAAATATAAAGTAAATAAATTACCTTACCAAAACCTAGTACAAGTATGCATAAAATAAAAATAAAAGGGTTAATAATATATTTGCCCCTTAAACTATTCCATTTTTAGTTAATTCCCTCTTCAACTACTAATTGAATTTACTTGCCCCTTCAACTATGTAAATGTTAGTCAATTGGTTGAATCCGTCCAAATTAATGGAAAAAGTAGGAAAAAAACCTAACCATCTTAATTTGTTACCAACTAAAGGGTAAAATAGACTTTTCGACCCAAACCCACTAAATCGTGTATTTAGGGGTAAATTAGCAGCCCTAAATTCAACTCCTCAAACTAGTTGATCAAAGAGAGACTGGGAGACCAAAGGAATTGATTTTGAGAGCTTCAAAGAATCGATCAAAGAGAGACTAGATTGAGAGACCAAAGGAATCGATCTTGAGAGCTTCAAAGAATCGATCAAAGAGAGACTAGATTGCCGACTCTAGATTATGGGGAGATGGCATGGATCTTGAGAGCTCCAAAGGAATCGAAACCGAAATGTAAGTTTTTTTTTTTCTTGATCACAGGAAGGAGCAACTCTAATCTATATAGCTAAAGGGATAAATGCCTCATTAACTTTCCATAAACAATGCTTTAGCATTTAGTTTGCTTTCTCTAGCTGAACACGCTGATACTAACTGTGCAAGGTTTTCATGGTTGTAGTTTACCTTGTTCATGCACTAGAATTATAAAAGAAAAAAGAAAAACAATTGAGCTTCTATTTTTCTTTTGAACTTATGAGAGAGCCTTTTCATGCATATCCCCCATAAAAGTTGTTGCAGACTTCTTGTATCTTACTTGGAGAGCCCCGAGAGAATGACTGTCGTAGCAGTTGGTTTGTGCTAGACAAACTTCGTGAGAGATGTAAATGCAGGACTGGAAGAACGAGATTGATTTTTGGAGAAGAAGATGGGATTACGTGCATATACTCATATATTGTTAGGTGAAAGACGTAAATGCCCTTCAAAACCACCACTTGGGATTTTTGTTAAGTTTTCCGTCCATGAATTGGATGGAAAGTGAGGGACTCGACCAATTAACTAATGTTTACATATTGAAGAGGCAAGTAAATTCAATTGGTAGTTGGAGGGGAATTTAACTAAAAATTGAATAGTTTAAGAGGCAAGTAGATTATTAACCCAAAAATAAAACTGCTGAACAATACAAGATTTGAAAAGCATCACTCAAATAGCAATACTTTTCAATAGCAACAAGAATGTTATAGATGTCAAAAGCATCAATTAAATATCACTCTTCTTGTAATTTTAGAGCAAAGTTTTACGTATGCTTGTATATTATTGGAAGCCTCTTCGTGTTTCAAACCATTTTCTAGCTTATATTTTCAAACATTCATCACTTTTATGTTTAAATTGTTGGAAATATTCTAGAAACAATATTTAATTTTGTGTGTGAATGTAAATTGACTTGATTTCAAGTCATGCATTTTCAATGACACCTGTTCACTGAGGACAAACACGTTTTTTATGAACCGATGTGTCCATTCCCTTGGTGACTATTCCACTAGTTGGTCTATAAATATCATGTTCCTTGTTCATTCTAAGGAGATTAGACCATTGTTATTGTATCAATTCTTCATATTCATTTGTGAAGTACAAACACAACATTGTTCACTATGCCTTCCAATTATAGCGCTGCTTTGGAGGAATTCTTGTCAAGTATTGTTGGAAGGCAAGCAATGTATATCATTGATTCATTTTCATCAATTTTCAGATTTTGAGTCCCAGTTTTTATACACGAAACATTCACGCAGTCTCGTGACATACTATGATATATATTTAGTCCTTTATACTTGGTACCATAATAGAAGGAGCATAGTATATATTGTTTAGGTGCATGCCTATTGGACTTAATTTAACAAGGGCCGGCACTATATCTGGCACGTAATTGTATTTAATAGATTCATAAAGCTGTGAAAATAAAGATATAAAAATTGATGACAAGTTAATTAAAGAGTTAGACATAACTGCATGCATGTCTTGATGATTTTCTTTTTTACTATACACAATACAGAAAGCATGTTCGAGTGGGAGGACATTATCATTAGTTGACGTAGCTAAAATCAAGAAGTTGGAAAATCTTATAGTAGTTGGGGACAAATTGTGTTGAAGAAAATGTTGGGGATTTCATATCACAATAACCTAAGAATACTAAACAAGTAAGATACGGAATGAAACACTGAATTTATGAGCAAACTCATTAAACATATTATTTAAAACTTATTTATGAAAATATTAGGAAAATAGCGTGTGACATTTATGGAATGCAAGACAAGTCATTGTCCTAGAACCATATTCACCAGCCTCTCTTCGTGCACGTTCTTTCGGTAGAATACCACTCCAACCTAGAATTCTCATAGAGTGTCTCCACGTTACGTGATAGGTGGAAGTGGGAATTACCAAGTCTTTCTCTACTCAGGTGTTTTGGCTAAATAATTGAGCTATATATATTTTTTTCTGCTAATACCACCTTCCAAGTTGCCTAACAAATGATTAGTTTCTATCTGTTTCACCATCTTCTTTTCTATTCAACCAAAAAAAACATCTTCTTTTTCTTCTTTTTTTTCTTTTTCTTATGAAAAACATTTTCTTTTCCATGCATTTCAGAAACAACTTCTTTTCCATGCATGGGAATAGTATCTTAATCGATTAAATTTCTGGACCTACTGGGAGATAGGGAAAAAAAAAGGAGAAGATGTCTAGTTTTTATCTCATCCAAATATTACCATGGTGAATTCGGAACAAGAATTCTGATGAAACCCTATTCTGAAACTTTCTAACCCTTGAACACATCAGGGGCAGCTCCGCTCTACAACGGTTTGAGGTATACGTTCAAGCAAACTCTCTAAATTAAAAACAAAAAAAAATACGCTAACAATTTGTAATTTGTGCATGTAAATATGATCATTTTTCTAATATTACCTGCACTGAATCATTGGTACGTACTCAAAGAAGATAAAAATTCATTTAAATACGAGTTTGTAAAACCAAGCCCCAATAAGTTTTAAGCCGAAATAGATGTCTTTGTTTTACATAATATTTTGAACGAAAAAGTTTTTTACATGTTTTTTTGTCAATGAATTAAAATCCTAGAACCGCCCCTAGAACAATTGATTTTGGTTTGTTCAACATTACTAGTTCAGCTCAAGGTGCAAACGTGCCGGCCGAGCATTGTGGTGTTTGAGTTTGGCTCGTTAACTAAACGAGCCTAAAACTCGAGCTCGAGCTACGCTTGGTCGTAAACGAGCTGAGCCCGAGTAATTTGATGAGTCTCTTTAAACGAGCCAAGCCTTATAAACAAGTTGAGCTTTTGAGTGTTGAGCTCGGCTCATTTGCTGAACGAGCTTAAAATTTGAGCTCGTACTTTGTTCAATTACTAAACAAGCTGAGTCGAGCCGAACCGAGCCACGAATTGCTCTGGAGCACCTTGATTTGTTTATAGCCTTATGTTGAGTGTTATTTACTTATTTCTAACCATTTAGTGAGAAGGGAGTATACATTTTCTTCGTACTTTCTGTTTTGGACCCAGCGTAGCCTCTGCACAGCAGCTGATGTGCGCAATCCAGGTCATCCGTTGCTTGGATGAACGGCCTAGATTTCAAACAAAAGAGAAGAATTGTTCGCGCGAACAATCTTTTTTCAATCCGAACCGTTAAAAACACTTGTGTACGGCTGTACAACTGCAACCCCGCGTCCCAGCGTATGAATATGGCCCGAGGTCTTATGAAAATATTATCTCTATCTCTCATCCAATAATGGTTCAAATGGCAAAGCAAATAACATCTGCCCTGGCCCAACCAGTAACAGTGGCCCATCAAGTTGCGTGGTTCAGGCTTCACTGTGCGCGTGTACAGCAAAGCCCAGGATCCCTGTGGCTTCAAACTACCTGCCCAAGCTTTAGGGAGGAGGGAAGGCAGGTGTGGAGCCTTGGAGGTACGGCTGCAAAAGAATTAAGTCGTTCACGAATTATTTGAGGGTCAATTCGACAAAGACTTGTTCGAGTTTGATTCAGTAGTAAATGAATTGAACCTGAGCCTCAATTTACGCTCGTTTAACAAAAAAACCGAACTTGAATCTGGCAATATTTTACTCGATTAGACTCGAGAAACTGGTGAATAAATGTATATCTCATAAGAATTTCACGTGGCTCACAATGACATTTGGATAAATACTCAAAGTTAGCAACATTTTTTTACAAAATACTCAAATTTATAAAAAGGACAAACGATAAAAAAAAAAAAAGGACGACGAAGACACAAGGAGAAGAGGAGAAAACCTAGATCTAGAGTAGCCTCACACTCTACTCCCCTCATTCATCTTCCTCCAGCAGAAGCAAGCTTCATCCTCCCTCAATCTTAACCGAAAGTTGAAGCAAACAAGCAGCATGGTAAGTTTTTTTGTGAAGCTTGCTAAGCCTCACAAAACTTCATAAAGTGAAAGAGTAGTATGGTGGTTCTCGTAGTCACCTTGATCTATACGTACATTAACATTGGAAACCAATCACACATTATGTGAGGCTTTTTATGAAGTTTTGTTTCACAAATGAAGCACAAGCATGGCTTTTTTTTTTTGTTATACAATCTTGTGAAGACACACATCAGTGATGTGTACAGGCCCAAATGTGAATATGGGTGCCCATTATTGTTTTATTTATGTTTTCTGTCATTGAAGGAGAGTTGGGCTCTTTGCATTATATGACGTTGCTCCTTCTATGAATCTCAGTTGCATTATATGTCAGAAAACAATTAAGCACCAGACTAGCTTAGTTTTTGAAGTTCAATTTGCCTGTCTTTTACTCCCTTACTCCTAACAAAAATGTTTGTTTGTCTACTTGAATGGGAGAAATTCAAAGAGCCGATCTACTTGAAGCAACCAATAAATATGTAGGGAACAAATCTTTATTAGAAACCCTAACAGAGCACGAAGGGCTGCCTTTCTTTCTTAATGACGATTCTCAACTTACTAGACGGAATTCATCTTGTCTTAGTGCTAGTAGCAATAAGAAGGGATTGGCCACATAGATTCATTCTTGCGCATCCTCCGATTCTTGCAACTGTCTTTGTGAACATGAGGAGATGGTATTGAGCTTTCACCGAAACCAAGGGCCAAAGAGACGAGTTCACACCGACTTCTACTCTTTTGTTTCCCCCTTCTTCAACAAAGGCGGATCAAGAACTGTCACCTTCATATTGTATTGAATAGCAAGATAGAGTCAAAGTCACACATACACGAAAGAGACGACTCCAAACCCTAGATATCTCCAATCCTAAGAAAAGACTAACCAATGGAACAATTGAGAAACACTAACACACCACAGGGAACCCCATGGGGGCTCCCTCAAAGGGAGTCACTCAATAAGTCAAAACCCTAACAGCCCCCAAGGCTGCTATTTATAAGAAAACATAGAATATTAGGTTAAAACTTACAAAAACGCGCAGCTTCGCGCATTCTGTACGGAAGTCGGCCAAAACTGTCTTGACAGACTTAATTCCTGTCCGAACTAGGATACCGTTCGGATGAACTTGAATCCCGTCCAGACTAGAATTTCTGCAACTTCCAAAACGCGGTCTGAAACCAAAACTTGCACGCGATGAACTTTTGTGCCTCTTCAAACGTCAATTCAAGTCACAAAACTCCACAAATCTGCATCTTGACTTGAAGTCCCTTCCAAGCCAATAACGTAGTGCAATCCTCTCAACACTCGCACCTTCCCCCCCAACGCCCCTCACGGGGCAGTTGCACACGGGTAGATCACCAATGGCACCACCACACAAGCTAAACACCAAAACAAACAACCATCTTCATCCAAGTGTGCACCCAATGCATTCATGACTGATGCCAAATAAGACGTGTTCATAACTCCACACAGAGTTAACCGACTCTACCACAGAACCCTATGACCCACCACAGAGCTTTGTATGCCCTCACGTATACTCCCAATAGTTGAACTCGGATTAATAATGGACCCAATTCTCCACAACGATACCCAACATGAAGTAGCCCAAACGGCCTTCATAACGGTATCCAAAAGGAGCATAACCAAAATTAATCCGATACAACTCATCAAATAGTCTTTTTCCGGCATGCCTCCTTCATACGAAATGCATAAAGGCGTTGCTTCAAAATCAAAATCCTCCCCAAAAACACCTTCACACGGAGATCCTCGAAAACATCATCCTATGTACCAGCAAGCTTCTTCAACTTCCCCAACCAAGCCTTGTGTGTTCCTTGTTGCACCAAAGTTCTCAGCTTCGAGCGAGCCGCCATTGAAACGACCCCAAATACATAAACACAGCAAAAAACACAAGGCTCGGTTTGAACGCACAGCCCTTATACTAATTTGTTGTGTCAAAACACCCAAACGAAGTATGAGAATATCAACACACTAACAAGGAAAAATGAAACACAAGTATTACGTCGTTCCCCCTCAAGCACGAAGCTTTAAAGGTACATCCATGGGGAAGAGCAAGAGGTTTCACTATCAATGGAGAGAAATTCAAAGAGCCAGCTATACTCGTAACTCTACTTGAAGCAACCAACAGATATGTAGGAACAAATATCTATTAAAAACCCTAACAGAGCATCAATGTCTCACATACACGAAAGAGACGACTCCAAACCCTAGATATCTCCAATCCCAAGAAAAGATTAACCAATGGAACCATTGAGAAATCCTAACACACCACAAGAAACCCATGGGGGCTCCCTCAAAGGGATTCACTCAAGAAGTCAAACCCTAACAGCCCCCAAGGCTGCTATTTATAAGAAAACATAGAATATTAGGTTAAAACCTACAAAAACGCGTAGCCCAGCGCATTTCGTAAGGAAGTCATCCAAAACTGTCCGGACAGACTTAATTCCCGTCCGGACTAGAATTTTTGCAACTTCCAAAACGCGGTCTGAAACCAAAACCTACACGCGATAAACTTCTGTGCCTCTTCGAACTTCAATTCATGTCACAAAACTCCACATTACTAACAACAAAAGTTGTTGAAGGACATGTCCTCAAGCTCAGTAAGTTCTGGTGGTAGAAAGACAGGTGGCCGGCGGAGTGGCCTAGTTGCTTTTGTGGTGATGAAACTGCTTTCAAGGTATCTAGAACAGATGAAAACCCCGATAAGAGGTTTTTTTGCATGTGTCAGATATCCGGTAAGTATATATGCAGTTGTTATTGTAGGTGAATTGATAAGATAAGTAGAGCGCTTAGCATCATTTCGTCATATTACTGTAGGATCCAGAGCGATGCAATTTTTTTGAATGATTTGATAAAGCCATACGCCAACGTGGGAAAGTCGTCATTCTCCAACAAAAGGATAAGATAGTGAATCTCGAGAACGAGATGCACCATTGGAAGCAGAAGGCCAAGTTGTTGGAAGATAAAGTAAAGGATTTTGAGAACAAGGCTGAAAAGTTTGCCAAACAGAGTCAAGTCTACGAGAGTAAGATTAACGAGGTAGAGGCAAGGGCAATGGAAAGAAAATATTGGGTCAAACTGTTGCTCGCTTGGTGGTATTTGTTGTGGCTTGCATATTTCTTGGAAAATTGAATTGTAGCTTGAAGAGGAGACATTTGCATTAAATTGAGGGTATTTTGGACAATTCACCCATAATTTGCCATATACATGGAATTAAAATTTTCCTTGTCATACTTTGGTCATTTGGGAAATCATGCTCATGTTTTGGTCATTATTTTACCCCTTTTGTCATTGTTTATGCCTTAGGCCTTTTTCTTGAATGGATTTTGATGAGATAAAATCTAGTTTTGATAAATTCTTATTTTGTTTGGAGGTGTGATAAAATCACATTGTTTTCCCAATTGATAAAATCTAGGTTTGATAAAGGTGTTTTCCAAATGATTTTGATGAGGTAAAATCTAGTTTTGATAAAATCTAGTTTTGCTAAAATCTGTTGAGGATCTTAGATTTTATCAAAACTAGATTTTATGAGATAAAATCCATTGGAAAACTCCCCCAGGCCTTGTTCTCGAATGGATTTTTTTAGATAAAATCTAGTTTTGATAAAATCTAGCTTTGCTTGGAGGTGTGATAAAATCACATCATTTTTTCAATGGATAAAATCTAGGGTTGATAAAAGTGTTTTGTAAAAGATTTTGTGAGATAAAATCTATTTTTGCTAAAATCCGTTGAGGGTCTTAGATTTTATCAAAACTAAATTTTATGAGATAAATCCATTCAGGAGTTGTTCTCCAATAAATTTTGTCAAGATTTGATAAAATAAAGCCTTGATTTTATCCATTAGTGGCTTGATTTTATTGAATCTTCATAAAATCCACCGGACTCTCTCCATACTACAGACTTTATCTCTCTCTACACTACAAATCCCAGCTGACTATCCATTTCCTCCCCCCCGGGCTTCGGCCTCTAGCGGCGGCGGGAGGGGAGGGCGACCCTCCCTCCTTCCTAATCTCTCTCCTCTCCTTCTCATCTCTCTCTCTTCCCTTCCTTTCCTTCCCTTCTCTTCTCCTCTGCCTCTTTTCTTTTACAGGTGGCTTGCAGCTGGTTACGGTGGTTGGATGGCAGTGACGATGGCTTTTGGCCCTCATGGGCTTGCTATTTTTGGGAGCCAGATTGGCGGCTTCACGGCAGCGCGTCGATATTGTTGCTTTTTCTGGGTTTGTGGTTGTGTTGGCAGCTCTGCGGGACCTTGTGTTTCTCCTCTGCGTCTTCTTCGCCACTGATGTTCCTCCCTTTTGTGGCGTTCACCGGATTCACCGCTGGGTGTATCCATTCTCTGGGCCTAACGACGTTTGGATGCTTGTTGCTGATGTTTGCCTCCAGTTGTCTTCCCTTTTTGCCCCCAGTGCTGCTCGGTTTCATTCCCCAACCGTCGTTGTTGGACGCGGTCGGTCCTCGGGGCCTAACGGCTTGGGATGCTCTCGACTTTCATTGGGTGGTTGGTGATGACATTGGTGATGGAGGAGCTTGGGTGGTGGAGGTGGCGGCTGTTGGAGATTTGTTTAGGGTTTTCGTTGTTTGCTTTTGCGTTGGGTTTTTTGAGGTGGGGATTTATTGTTTGGGTTTGACCCATATTTCTGGGCATTTTAAGGCCTTTAGGTGTGTGCCGAATGTTTTTATTTGGGTGTATGTAGACCTTTTGGGGTGTGAGGCTTCGGCCTATTTTGGTGGGCTTCGGCCCAAAGGTGTCTCAGTTGGCTTCTTGCCAATCGGATTTGGGTTTCGGATTTTTCCTTGCCCCTATTAATCTATCTTTTCTAAAATTAATGAAGTTTTTGCCTTTAAAAAAAAATTGTGCGTGGGTCAAATGTCCGACTTCTCTCAATTTGTACACCTCGTTGTGAAAGGTCTCCACTCATTCGCATAACAGAGACCGTATATTCCTTGCTTCAGGCCCGAGCTCGGCGTCTGAGGAGTCGGAGTATTCATCACAAACCACCTAAGATGGCCACCAAATCACGACAAACCTCTGACTTTTCGACCCACCTCACGTTTCTCTTCGAATACGTCTGATACACATTTCTTTGGGCGATCATCGGATCTATTTTCAAGGAACACAATCTTCTCTAATCGGGAAAAATGCCCTCTCTGTTTATTCGCCGGAGACTCTCCCCTTCAGTGGTTTCTCGTTACATACTCAAAGGTACTATCTTCAAAACCTTCGTTTGTTTCTTCGATAGTTGTGTTGCAGTTTTGTTTGGTTACCAAGAAATTTTTTACTATTTCTCATTTCTTGTTAATGATTAAATGGTTGGCAATGAGTACTATCATATCGATTTGGGTTTGCTTTCGATTTGGCGGTGTTATACTTTTACTCCTGAGGATGACTCGTATAAGTAACTGTACCGACCTTGAGGAAAAGTGAGCAATGTGTTCGTTTTAGGCCCCGTTATTTTGCTAAAACGAGGGCCTGAAAAAAGTGGTGTAGTAGGAGAATTTCTTTAAATATTTATATGGTCTACAAAATTATGTTAAGTCAAAATGAACATGTTAGCAAGTGGAGTGGAGTGCAGTTGGTGCCTCCCTTATACTCCCATGCACATGGGCAGGGTTCGACTCCCGTAAGCACCCATCCCCCTCCCCGAGTCCCCTAGGATAAAGTAGATTAAGATTAACGAATGACAAAAAAAAAAAAAATGAACATGTTAAATAGGGAAAGTCTATTTCATCATGCTAATGGGCAATGTAAAATGAAATACCATCCATTGCCAGTGATACAATACCACATAAGCATGTTGTCCATGTTGTTGTGCATATTGTTGTGTTAGTAGCACTCCTCTGTTAAATAAGTAAAACTTGACTATATCAGCATAATTAGTATTTTTGCCGCTAAAGTGAAAGATTGATCTTTTAAGTGATTGTGTTAAACTTTTGTGATGGAATGAATAATTTTAAAATTTTAGTACTTTCTCTTTGAAATTGCCTGATAAGTAATTGAAGTCCCTAATTTGGTTATCGTATTAATTAAGAATATTATGATACTAATCTAGGGTAGAACTCGTAATTGAGTTGCGAGGGGAGGGATTTCCAATTGCTTGTTTGTGTCCACTCCTTTAAAGTTTTGATATGGTGTCACTGCATCAAGTATATTTATCTGTTGTTGACAGAAATATGTCTCTTTTTGAAATAAATTTCCTTGGAACCATGAAAAGAAAGACGGATTTTTTTTTAAGGTTGGGGGATTCTATGTGTTGTAGCCAATGTAATATTTGCCTAATTGTTTGGTAAACGATAGTATTATGATGATGTGATTGTCGCCAATTCCTTCCCATCATAGACCTAGAGTTACACACTTATTAATGATCTAGCTGTTGGTTATTAGTTGGTTACCATATGCTTGAAAGAATTGAAGCCTTGTGACTCTCACTGCATTGGCTGGTCATGCCGTGTCGATACTTGAAGTAAATAGTAATGCAAGCATTGTAGTCCAACGGCAGTGACAAAAAAAGCAGGGTGTAAACATGTCATATAATCAGAAACTCTTTCCGATAAGTCTTAAACATTGTTAGAGTAGGATGTTCACTATGATGTAGTTACAAAATAATTTTTTTATCAATATGGATCTTGTTTGATAGATCTCGTTGAGAACTTTAATATGGAGCAAAAGATTTCCAAAAATTATTTTGGTAAATACATTATTTTTTAGTTTGAAAATTGCACGTAGTGTCGTAGTGGACTATCAAATTGGGACGGAGGGAGTACTTGCTTCAATCTGACATTTTATGTTAGCAAACTTTTTTGCTTGATTTGTCTTTCACATTTCGTTTTCTCTTTATCCAAACTAGGTTACCTGGAGTCGGATTTGCTGGCCTGGAAATTGGGATCTGTACCTTCATTCAGAAGTTGTAATTGCTTAAGGCACTTTAGCAGTTCCAGTGGTGCTACAAAAATAGACTTCACAGACCTTACGTAAGAATACCAAGCATAAACAGTCGCTTTAGTTCCTATATGGGTTCTTTCTACAATAATTTTCTTTCATGTTTTTTTCTGATAATTTGCTTCTTTACTGCTTCTAAGGGTGATTTTGTTCCTCCAGTGCCATTCAAAGATGAAAGTTTATTTCTTACAAATGTGTTTGAATTCTTTTCCTCCTCCCCCCACATTTTTTTTTCCAGAAGCAATTTGTTACATCACTTGGGTGGACAGTTTTCCGTTTGTTTGATTTTCATTCTTTTGTTGGGTATGGTTCTTTATTATTCATCTTTGTAAGATGAACTTTCTCTCTATATCTCACTCAGTTAGATAGAAAAGAGAAAAGCAAACACCCCTCCACACGGCACACTTCAATAGCAAGTCTGATCTGTATAATGCTTTATCTTCTCTGTCCTTTGGTTATACTTTTTTTGATTCTGGCTGAAGAGTTCTTATCTGCAATTCTAGTCATCCTCATACATGGTACCCAAATGCTCGAAGAAAGAACCGGAATGTTGTTCTACATGTGGGTCCCACAAACAGTGGTAAAACATATAATGCGCTGAAGCAACTGGAGTCCAGCTCTACCGGTGCGTCTTAAATGCCTAGGTTACAATAGAGGCCAGATAGAAATAAATTGTTCAAAAATTATGTTTGTTTTGTCTGCCACAGGTGTTTATTGTGGGCCATTAAGACTGTTGGCATGGGAGGTGGCGAAAAGGTTGAACAAGGCAAAAGTTCCTTGTGATCTGATTACCGGACAAGAAAGAGAGGAAGTAGATGGTGCAAAGCACAAGGCTGTGACTGTGGAGATGGCTGATGTGACCTCTGACTATGATTGTGCTATAATTGACGAAATTCAGGTATGCCAACGTTTTACCAAGAGCATTTATTTGGAATGGATTATTGGACGTTTTGAGCTTAACATGCCAACAGTCCTGAAAAATTAGCTATGTCAGTCATTGTAGGATTCTCCAACAACTTTGTTTTACTAATATTTTCACAAATACCATTTCTGACTCGTCTTAGGTCTGCCATTTGATTGTGATATCTAGTTTTCTATATATTTTGTTATCCGTATCTATTTATCTCCTATTGCTTCACATTATTAAGGTTTGATTGAGTTCTTTCTTTTATTTTGCTCTTTGAGAAACCAGCTCTACCGAACTATTCTTCCATGATTGCTGTGGTTATTATTGTTATTGTGTGATCGTTTTCTTCTCTTTCTTTCAGATGGTAGGTTGTAAGACAAGGGGTTTCTCCTTTACTCGTGCTCTGCTAGGAATTGCTGCTGATGAGCTTCACCTTTGTGGAGATCCAGCTGCTGTTCCTCTGATTCAAGAAATACTTAAAGTAACCGGTGACAACGTCACGGTAATTCAATTGTAGGCCTCTGGTGTTTCTTTGTTCGCGCACGTTATGTGGAACATGAACCTTCTTCTGTTATAGTTCTGTTAAATATGTTCCTTCGCTTGTTTCCTGTCCCATTTAACGGAAATTTTATTTATGCTTTTTTTAGGTTCAATACTACGAGAGGCTTTCACCCCTAGTTCCTTTGAAGGTTCCTCTTGGGTCTTTCTCTAATATACAGACTGGTGACTGCATTGTATCCTTTTCACGGCGTATGATATACAAATTAAAGGTGAGGACTACAAGAAGCAATACTGTACTTGTATTATGATAACATCATTTTTGTCTCCTCCACAGTTTGGATATAACCATTTAGTCCCTTTATTTTGTCTCATCTTACCTGAATCTTTGTTTATTAAGATGATTTAACACTTTTTGTTATGTAGCTACAGAATCTTTCCGGGCGAGTTCTTTGAATTGTGGGTTATAGAGCTTGAGAAATTATTTGATGGAAAGTTTACTGCTCTTTGATTTGATTAGTTTCTGGAATTACAATAAAATTGTTGAGACGGGGAACTTTGTGTAGCTATCTAGCATATTGTGATGCAATATTGCTTGCAAAACACAGATGATTCTGATGGTTCCTGCATATTCTTTTGTGGTCAGAAACAAATTCAGCACAGAGGAATGCATCTTTGTTCTGTAGTTTATGGCTCACTTCCACCTGAAACTCGAACAAGACAGGTATCGATTCCTGCCTTCTTCAAGTATATTTATTTTTGCCTTTGGATTATTGCGCCCTTTTCCCATTATGTCAGTTGTTTTTTTAAATCAATTTTCTTTTAGCTTGCTAGCAAGTGTTGATTTGATCTGTTATCTTAGGAATGCAGGCAACAATGTTCAACGATGCAAGCAGTGAGTTTGATGTTCTTGTAGCAAGTGATGCCATTGGGATGGGTCTCAATCTTAACATTTCTAGAATAATTTTTTCAACGTTAAAGAAATTTGATGGTACAGAAATGCGGGACCTCACTGTTCCCGAGATCAAACAGATTGCAGGTATGCTTCTTAACTTTCATAACAGCTGCCATAAATAGTCTGAGCACATGACTTGACAAAGAATACTTCTCCTTTTCTGTTTATATGCTGGTATAAGACGACTCCACCAATTTGTTGGGGAGGTGAGGTCAGATGTCATGAGCGTACGTAATAGAGGTCATTTTGTGGTCCATTTTGAGCAGTAACAATGGGTAAGAAAGTGTGATAGCCCGGCTGGCATAACTCGACAATAATCTTCAGGGGAAGTGTTTGAACCATGAGGCGCCATCCACTAAGCCTTTAACCATCATAAAGGCGGGATGAGGAAAATCTTTACCATGTGATGTGAGACTTTTAGATACCGCCAATGCTGCTAAAATACTAACATTATTCCATTTTTAGTTCCTTTATCAAGTCGAGTGGATAAGATGTGGTTTGCGCGTATAGTTTGCATGTTTTTGTGGACTTGTCATTGACGGAAGTGCTGTTGGGCCATTTGATATTGATGATTTTCATTTTTCAGTGTTACTTTCACTTCATTATCCTTTGTCTGGGACTGCAATACACTATCAAGTTTTACCTGTTATTTAAACTTTAGTTGATTTATTGTCGTTGGTGTAGGGAGAGCTGGCAGGTATGGATCCAAATTTCCTGTTGGGGAGGTGACCTGTCTAGATGCAGAAGATCTACCTTTACTTCATTCAGCGTTAGAGTCCCAATCTCCTGTTCTAGAGGTGATTGAGTATTCCTTGTGCAATTCAAAATTTGACTTGTTTACATTTAGTAATGTGTTTTTTTTTTTCCCGAGTAAACCATTTTATGGTGGAAGTGTGGAACATAGTTTACTTGTGAAAAGATTTTGCATGGAGAACTTATTTTCCTTTATTTTCAAGCGTGTTGTAGAAAATTGAGAAATATTTCTTAGAGGCAGTTATCCAGCCAAACAGTGGAAATTGGGTAAAATGCTTTTGGCAAAAATATTTAGCGTCCAAACAAATACAACCTTGATTTGAATAATTAATTCCACAATAAACTTAGCAACCAGTTCTCAGCTACCACTTACAGCTCCTAAAATATGTTTCCTGTACCCCCACAAGGATGTGGATTCTATTGTTTTCTAAAGCAAGATCCAATTTGTTCTGCAGCGCGCTGGATTGTTTCCAACCTTTGACCTCTTGTATATGTATTCCCGTTTGCATCCAAAGTATGGCCTCCACCAGATATTGGTAGGTTATTCAGTGTTTTAATATGGCTTACAAATAAATGGAGTCCTGTTTTAACATTTCTCCTATTTGTTTCCCAGGAGCATTTTTTGGAGAATGCAAAGTTATCTGATAACTATTTCATTGCAAATTGCGAAGAAATGTTGGTATGTTTGTCTTTTCCCTTTTTCCCCCTTTTTTTTTCCTTGATTAGTAAAAGAATTAATCTCACTAGAAGTACTATAAACGAGACAAAAAGCAATGTGACAGGGGCCAACCGTACCTCCCGTTGCAAGACATGACAAAAGTACATAACAGGCTGTCCGCTAAGAAAAATATGAAAAGAAAAAGAAATGAAACGTAAAGAAACACAGTGAAAATTAACAAACAATATTCTAATCTCTAGAAATCTGAAACGAAAGAACTAAAAAAACTAAAGGGGATTGAAAACCCAAAAGGAGTACAAGTAACAAATCATATACCACGTCTAGAGCATCTTCACACCTTAAAAAAATCACAACATTCCAATGAATCGGGCCTTTTTCGTTACTCCAAAACCTCTATAGTTAACAATGAGGAATTCATATGTAATTCTATTTCATATTAACTGCTAGTTTCATTTTGCTGTCTTCAGAAAGTTGCTGCCGTAATTGATGAGCTGCCCCTTGGGTTGCATGATAAGTTTCTTTTCTGCATTAGGTAACTTCTTAATTGCTTATAAAGCCAGCTTAAAGATGAATTGGCTTGACTTTTAGGAAAGCACATCATCTGTTCTATACTCCAATGTCTTATATTGTGTTGTTGCTACTGTTGTCATTATAATGACAGTTTTAGATGTTTTATTGCATTGGTATTGACTTGCTATTCATAAGCCAATATCCTTTGGTTCCAACTGGTGTATTTTGTGCTTGCCATTTCGAGATAGGTTGTCATTTGCAAAAGTAGCAACAAGAGATATGGAAATGTTTGTCCATGGCAGTTTACCAATTGAAAAATGAAAATATAGGACGCATAACCTCTATATGAACCTTATTTACTAGATTTTGATGGATTAGTTCTGAATTTAACCTGATGAGTTGTAAGTAGGTTAAATTTTGTAATGTCCCCAACTTGCCAAGTTGTTGACTCGTTAACATTTGTGATTTGTAGTCCTGTTGACATGAACGATGAAATTTCATCTCAGGGTATCACCCAGGTAATATTTATTTCTGAGTCTTGTTTCTAGATGCTTGTTTTGGATGATGTGATTAATACTATAGACCTGCTGTGTTGGCTAGTTTGCAACAAATTATTCAAAGAGTGGCATTGTCTGGCTGCGACAAATATTTAACCCAGGGACACTTCAGGTTCCAAAAACACCTACAGCCCTGGAGGAGCTTGAATCTATTCACAAGGTCAGATTTTGTGTGTGTGTGTGTGTGTGTGTGTGTGCGTGTGGTTACCAGAGATCTTGATGTTTTCCATTGTATCTGTTTCTTGAACGACGAAAGTGGTTATTTTTATGAGTTTCAATTATCAAGTTTCCACTTTGCAGTGTAGAAAAAGTAAGAGTCGGTCAGAAGTAGTAAGGACCAGTAATGGTGTCTTTGGATGGACTTGAATTCTAATGGCATATTTCACCTTTACTTCAACTGATTTCTCACTCAGAATGCACTTTCTAAAGAGAAACAGTGTTGACTTGAAGTATTCTCACTTTGAAGTTGTAAATTCACTTGTGCTTAGCCTCTGTTGGATCTCTTGTTATTCATTTATCGGCAGACAACTGTGTTCCTCTTACCTGCCCCTAATTACTTTTTGCTTTAGTGGTAGTTTTCCAGAGTATGAGATGTGCTGTGTTATTCCTATTAAGATTTTCTTTTCGTTCCTTTTTTGTCTGATAGCAGTGGCTTTCTTCCAACTTTTTTGTCATTTCTAAGATCTTTCGCCCATATTCAAGAATTTTTTCTCTCACGCTTGGGTGCTCATAACTGCTTATGAAATGATAATTTCACGACTTCCATTCAAAATGCTTCAAGTTGTGAACTTTTTATGTTTATTTGCTGCTGAATCTTTTGTTCTGTTTTGTTTTCATGACTGAAGGTTTTGGAGCTCTATGTTTGGTTGAGTTTTCGACTCGAAGACTCCTTCCCAGATCGTGAGTTGGCATCTTCTCAGAAAGCACTCTGCAGCATGTACGTAAAGAAAGTTGCCAGTTAGGCCTCTAGTTTTGCGTTCATTTCCTTAACCCTTTTTTTGGGGGTGGGGTAAGCAAGCAAGGAACATTACCACGGAAACCAAATTTTAAAATTAGGATCATTACACTTCCTCAGAGTGCATAGAAAGGAACGTTTTCACAAATCCTAGAGTCTATGCAAACTACCCAAACCTCTCACAATCCAAGAGGAAAAAAGTACGCCCTGTTAGTCCCCGACAATGGGTGTCTGGGAGGCGTAGATTGAGTACAGACCCATTCTTTGATATTGCTTGACCAACCGGGTGACTTAAAATAAAGACGCGTCCCAAGCGTAGGACTCTCGACCGGTGTAGCATAATATCTGGAAGTACCGGAGTCGAACCACAGAGACGGACGAACGTGTGCAGGACTCAAAGATGACGGGTTCTAGTTTGACTTGGCTCTTAGGTAGCCACCCCTTGTTCAATGAAATTAATTTACTAACTAAATTACCCAACTAACTTAACTAAATATGGATTCGAAAAGGAGAGTACAGCCGTGGGAACCCAGCGTCCGCAACTAGCCTAATTCACATTCACTCGGGCCACAATTATTCAATTAATAGATTTAAAAATATGGAAAATAGTTTCCAACAAATGCGCACCACTTGTCACCAATTTCTGCGCGCATTTGGAATTGGCAATGCCCAGGTTTGTTTGCTAGAAAAAACTTCCGTATTCAAAAATTGCGCATTGATTAAAATGATTCGGCACCGAGGTGGAACATAAATTAGCCTAGCCACGGGACACCTTCATCCCGCGGCCGCACTCAATACGACTACTCACTCATTATTAAAAACGCAGCAAGAATACCACGAACCCTAGATCTAAACATGATTAAACAATGGAAATAATAACAGAAAGTAGTACCGAAGATTGCGCAACGAAAGTAATCTTGATTTATGAAAGAAGAACGTCAATCCACGTTGAGAATCTTGAAAACGAAACGTTGAACAAGGAATACGAGATCTGTAGCCGAAAACTTGAAAAGCTAAAACCTAAGTAAAAGTCGTGGATCCCTACTCTGGATTAAAACATAAGTATATATACTAATCTAGTAAACCTAATGAAAATCTAACGAAATTCGGAAACTATTCACGCGAAATAACCGAACGGCACCGTTTAGTGAGCCCAGATAGCCATCCGGTAGCGCTACACTGAAATCCCAGTAGCGCTACCGAGCCCCTTATGCCGTGCGTTGACCATGCCTCCTCGCGTTGACCGTAGCGCTCAAGAACTTTCTGTTCAGTTTTTGCACCTTCATGTGCCCACTTTGAGCGCTCCAAGGAAATGGGGTAGCGCTCCCGACGGGTTTTAATCACTTCCATGCAAAATCCGCTCGCCTCCAACTCCTGAACGACGTGCATGCCCTTCCAACACATCAAAATCACACTTACGCCCCTCAAATACCTGCAAATCCCTTTCAACACCAAAAATACCACGTGCACATATTAATTGGAAAATAAGGCTCAAAACGCACGTCTAACGTGCTAAAACCCCCTACTTAGGCGCTCAAAAGCAAGCTTCTCACGCGCCTATCAGATATCAAGGAAAATTTTATGTTCAAAGTGGCCTTAGTGATAGAGATATGGCAAAGTGTGTCCTAAGTGTATTTGGGTGTGCAAAGTGTATGGTGGACCTGGTAGTAGACTCATGGTTGATATAACATGCACGAAGTGGCCTTTGTGTGATAGATAGCATTTCATAATTGCTTTGTCTCTTACTTTCACTTCCAGTTAGGTTTATTCAATGTATTGCCGTGCTTTTTAGGTTGATTGAGGAATTTCTGGAAAGGCTGGGTTGGCAGAATCCCAAGGCAAGAGCATTGGCAAGAGCATTGCAGCGTCGTAGAAGCTTAAGCTCGTTGTTTCCCCAAGATGTCCAGCAATCTCTCTGAAAATGCAGGGCGATTCTCAGTCCCCCCAAAAGAACTCGTGTGCAATGCACAATTGCGCAGGCGGAAGTGAATAGGGACGGGACAAGTACTTTTGGGAATGCAGAATTCCGTGCCAGGCTAAATCTCGCAAAATCAAAGAAATCTGTGTGCCACCTCTTTTGTGCTCCATGCCAATGCGGCTTAATCAGTTGGTCTGGCTGCTTGAAGTTAAACAGAAACTTCATGCTGCTGCTGCCGTTGCTGCTCTCATTGTTTAACTTCATCTTGGTAGCTCAGACAATTTATTTATTTGCCCATTACGTAGCCATTTGTTTTTAGAGAAAACATTTTTTACACCGGTGTATAACTCCCCTTTTCCACCACCGCCATATGTGGGTCCCACCGTGAGTTTATTATTTTAATCTGAACCGTTCATCTTGTAGGGCTCATAGATCCATGCAAAAAATCATTTTGATCGGACATCATTAGATATATGAAATTTTTAATTTCGTTTGGCAAAATGAACGGTCAAGGACAACTTAACTTTAAAATCTATGACCACCTGTTTTACAAAACAAAATTCAAATTTTACAAAACAAAATTCAAATTTTGATATGCATGTCGATGTCCGATCAAGATGATTTTTTACAAGGATGAAGTACTTTGCGGGTTCTACAAGATGAACGGTTCAGATCAACATTTAATTAACGATGAGGCCCACAAAAGTGGTGGTGGAAAAGGGAGGTTTTACACCGGCGGTGTAAATAATGTTCTCTCTTGTTTTTAATCAGACCTATTCATTCTCTAGGTCATTATTTCGGCGCAAGTCTGAACAAAATCCAGTTGATGGAAAAGTTTATAGCTACATCTTTGCACAAAATAATATCTAAAGACGAAAGTAAATCGTAAAGTTGATTTATGCTCATGTTTTAGGTGCATAGAGTAAAAAAAAAAAGGTGTTATAAGAAAAGGAAAAAAAAATCATTTCAGTTCATTAAATTTTCATGCATTTTTTTTTTTTTGCAATTTGTGTAGAGAATTGCATAACGTGTGAGTTCTTTTTATGGTAGAAGTATGAATTCAGGAGATTTTATTTTGTAATGCCTCTATTCTGTCGTTAACAACTCATTAGCCTTTTATGCTTAAATTACCAGAATGGAAGAAGAAAGTCACGAAGGGAAAGGGGAACTGTCAGTTTTCTTTGATTACATTTTGACAAACAAATAAAAAAAATAATGTAATTAACTTCGTATGTCTTATTTAAAGGAAAGAGAACAGAAACCAATAACGTAAGTTATCCAGAGAATTTCTTTTTGATACTATTATCCAAATGAAATTAAAAAGAAAGTGGAAGAAAAATAATCAAGAAGTGGATCAATTATACTCTTTTAAGTTAGTTCTAGCATAAACTCGTGCTATGGACAACGCAATTCAAAGAATAAAATCGAAAAGATTTTGAGGACATATTTTCACTTGCTTTATATACAGGTAAATATATTTTATTACTATTGTTTTAAATTTTTATGTTCTTGTTTGGACCAGTTGGACATTAAAATACTACTAACTCTGTCTCTCTTTTTTTTTAAATTTATTGCCGACTATTCTATTTTGGGCTATCCTTTAATAAGTACATACGTTTTGAAAAATTAATGGGTAAAAATTTGTACAATTATTATTTTGCCTTTTTGAAAAGTTAGTGGGTAAAGAGTTAATTGGTAAGAGTTTGAGGTAAAATTATAAAATTGAGGTAAAAGTTGATGTGAAATGTGTAATGTTGATGTCTTTTTAATAAGTAGATTACGAAGCAACACACTAAAAAAAAGGAACGGATGGAGTAATTAAAATATAAATGCAATTACAAGTTTTTAAAGTAAGTCACTTGTCACATTCAGGGAGCATCTTACAAAAATACCTTTTGCAATAACTATATGCTAGCATAGATTCCAAAGCTTATGCTTGATAATGACCTTGAATACTACTACCACGATGATGGAGCCGGGGAAGGGTCAGCGGTCGTGTCCTCCCCCCCCCCCCCCCCCCAAAATAATAAAACTCTATTATTATATTGAAAAAAATTCCTAGAGAGTATATAGGCTTGCCCACCTCTAGTATTTCAGGAAAAAAAAACCACGTAGTAGTAATCTTTGTTATTATTATGTCCCGAGCTAAGAAGCAGGGTGTATTAGAACTGGTCTAACATATTTGAGGTTTTACTACAATTCTTTGAAATAAATGAGGATACAAACATTAATTTCTAAATGCTAAGGGTTAAAATATAACAAAAAAATAATTTGAGGGTTAACCTTGTGAATACGCAATTAATAAACTTCGAAGTTCAAAGCAGCATGCTCTTTGTTTTCTTATTAGGGCTCAAAACCTACACGAGCGTAGGGCTGCTGCGGTCTTCGCCAGAGTCTCCGTCGTCGAAGAGGTTATTGTTTCCATTTTGTACTTTTTCTAAGTTTTAATGGCCCTGTTCGTTTTCCAGTTTAGTTTTAGTTTTGATGACATCATCATTTCCCTCATTTCTCTCTCTCTCTCTCCACTCATTACACCTGATGACATCAACAAAACTAAACTAAACTATCTAACCAAACACAGCCAATGTATTTACGTTGTTATGCATGTTTATTTGAATTTTTGTATCGCATATGTGGTCACCCCGCTCAAGTGAAATTCCTGGGTCCATCTCGATTACTGCGTAAGATGGTGTCTCAACTATTTCACGATATAGTTGTCAGAATCGCACGATTCACGATTCGATTCACGATTCAAGTAAAAACAATAGGAATCTATATGTGAATCAAAGTTTATCTAGAATCGGTAGTGAATCATACGATTCACGGTTCGATTCGCGATTCATGTAAAAGCGATACGAATCTATTTGTGAATCAAGGTTTATCTAGAATTGGTAGTGAATCATACGATTCGCAATTCGATTCACGATTTGTGTAAAAGCGATACGAACCTATGTGTGAATCAAGGTTTATCTAGAATCGGTAGTGAATCATACGATTCACAGTTCGATTCACATGAAATGTAAAAGCGATACAAATCTACAAGCGAATCAAGGTTTCCCACAATTATTATATTCGACTAATGTGAAATCACTTTGGCGGTTTTACCTTAATTTTGCCATATAAACTAGTTTTGTACCTATTAGGCTACAAACTTTTATTTTATTTGTTGTAAGGCTAAGCTTTCATTTTTACAATGAATATTTATATCTATATGTATATATCCATTTTATTATAGTATTTATTTTCATGTACAAATATCTACTGTTTCCCATTAGACTGTGTAATCATCCGTTTATGTTAGAAAAAAACTTCAATACTGATTTAAGCTTAAATTTGTCAATTTTACTATGTATCTTTATTATGCAAGTGCATAGACACATTTTTCAAGTATTTTTCAAACTTGAACCGAATCATTACGATTTACGATTCGATTTGATTCACGATTCGGAAAAGAGTCATTCCGATTTTCAATTCGATTCGCGATTTGACAACTACGTTTCACGATAGTCGTAATCAAACAGAAATCTCAAATGGAAATACCTAACATAGGTGTCTATTTTATGATAATCCTAATCAGACATAAATGTGTGGTGATGTTGGAGTCAGGGCCGGCCTTACTATTAAAACTTTAGAATGAATAAATAAAATGGAAACCTATCACAAAGAAGGTAAATAAATTGTTGTATTCTACTATTTCCTTTCTTTCTCAGCAGCCAGAACTAGACACATAACATTAATTTCTGTTGCTCCTAGTCAAGTGATTCTTTGATGAGGTTTACTCCAATTGAATAAACTAATTATCAGGGTATGTTTCTTCTCAGATTCTGCAATTCTTTTTCAGACAATGAAGAGGACATATCCATGGGGTGATCAAGTGGATGTCATAATATTAGATGATTCTTCTCCTTCTTCTTCTTCTAATGATCCAGATGGTGTTGGTGGATCTGGGTCTGGCAATGAACAGAACAAAAACATCACAATTGATCTTCTTCCCAAAGAAACAAAGTCTGAAGGTATTCCATATTTGCTGTTAATATCATTTCAATTACATTTTCCGTCCCAATATAGTCAAGGGACGAATGCAGGATTTAAGTGTGAGTTAGATGAACACTATAACAGAAATTTATTGGGCGGGCGAACCTATATAGTTGTAATTTTTTTAGAAACTAGTATTATATTTACAAATAAGATTTGAAGATTGGATGGGGTGGTTGCCTAGGCTACTCGCATTTGCGTCTTGAATTAGTGAAGGTTTTACATGACCATAGACCATCTTTATTTTTTTTCCTAGTGGAGAGATTTCTTTCACAAAAGCCCAACATCACTTTCATAGATGTCATAGAAAGAAATTTCAATCTTGGACCATCTTCAGTATCTGAATCAAATATTTGCAGCCCCTTTATGGTGAGAAAGAGTGAGTTAAACGAAAAGAAAGAGAATACTTTCACTTCACTTGTGTTTCTCGTGACTTTTTTGTCTTTAAGCTGTAGACAAAAGTGAGGTTGTTTCTTTTACTGTGTCTTTTGAGCTTTTGGACTTTTTTTGTGAGGAGAAACTTTTAGGACTTCTTGCATTTTTTGAGCAAAAGTCGAAAAAGTTATAAAAAAAAAAAAAGTCTAAGAAGCCAATAAGAGGCATTTGAGAGATTGTACGAAAGGATGAGAAACAAAGAAAAAAAGATGAATCTTTATTGGTTCATTTTATTTCTCACCAAATCTCATCAGTTGTGGTGAGCTATGGCGGGAACCCTCAATTGTTTCCCTTCTCTCTCCTTTTTTACAATGCAAATTAGAGTTGATGTGAGTAGAAAATAGAGTTAAAAGAGAGCTTTTAACTCTATTTGATATGAAATAGGAATCACTCCAATGGGGAAGTGTTCAAATTGAATGTCGCTTGTGATGTGCACTTGTGTTCTCTGGTTCACACTGGATAGGTTCACCAGAGAAGAAGAGGAAAAGGTTCTCAGAAATACAGTAAACAGATGCCTGTGAGGGAAGCACCGGTCAGGGTTATTTTCAAGAACATTCCATTAACTGGAGTTGAACTATGAGATCTGCTCTTTCTTGAGACCAGGGGGGCTATGTGCTTAAGGCCTCCTATCTCACTTTGTAGTGTGAAAATTTGCACACATTGCAGCTTTGTGGACAATAAACTAGAACTGCAACTAATATTGAATTTACCTTCTACTCATTTCACAATGCATAAAGATTTTTCACTTGGTTCAATACGCATGCGTAATCCTCCTTTTTTTGATAACCGAATGTCCAGGCCAACTCGCGCGCCTCTATACTAATTCTGGGGCCCTGAAGGTAATGACCGGGTATAACCCCCAATGGCCACAAGAGTTTTGTTGACAAGAGGAATCAAACCTGAGACCTTAGATGGGACTTGAGAAAAAACCCGTAAGTTCCAAGTCAAGACCACTTTGCCAACACCTTAGGGTTAAAATGGATGTATGATTTGTTCTTAACACGGGAGTTTACTTGGAATAGGCTTGTTCCTAATAGCAAATTCTTCTTAAATAAATCAGATGAGTATACAACACATCTTCATCTGTGGTGAATATTGATTCTAGAATAGGTGCTAGAATGCAGGAAACTTGCTTGAGTTTTCTTTTGAATCATTGCACAATTTGTTTCCCTTAGAGCATTCTCAGCTGTGTTGTAATCATCGATTTACAGTTGTAACGTGACTCGTCTATTTTGCGTAAACTTGTGTTGTAATGTGCAGTTGCAACGTTCAGAACGGCGCAAATGTATCAAGACTACATGAAGCAGATCCCAATCCCAACCCTCCGCGGTTCTGTTGTTCCATACGACTCATGGGTGGGATTAGGTAATTCCCTGAAGCAGCTGTACGGGCAACCCTTGCATTACCTCACCAACATTCTCCTCAAACAGTGGGACAAAGCGAGAATAGGCTGTGAGGATGAAGATAAAACTCTGGATATCCTTATTCATCCTTGTAAAGCCGAGGCCACCATTTGGCTGATTGAGGAAGTTCATCGGCTCACCACATCTCACCATCATCTGGCAAAACTGTGGCTCTCTGATCCCATGCGCCATTCATTTATCGACCCCATTTTCCCCATCATAATATAAATGTCTATGTATTTTTATTTATGAGAGGCTAGATTTCTGGACTAGAGTTGAGGGATGAAACCTCATGTTTTCGTAGTAGTTATTTGCATACTCTATATTTATTTTCTGAATGTTTGGTTTAATTGAAAAATCGTTCTTGCCTCATTTTAGTTATTGTTAGTAATTTTGGATATGGATTCAATCGTGTTTTTCCCATGATTTGGAATTGTTAGTTAATTATTCATCCCTGTTATGTAGCTTTAAATTTCAAACACCAGATATCTTTTGTGATTTATTTGTGAATGGATACATATGATTTTTTGGTCTTGAACATTATGTTGTTGACTCTTTAGATCGCTACTGCAACAATTGCAAGAAGTATTTCAGCAATGAAGAAGTACATAAAGAGCAATCTACCCAATCGAACGAAAGATTAGTGGATGAATAGTTATTTGATTACTTATATTGAGAGTGATGTAGTTAATACCATTGATAATGTGGCCATTGTGCAACAGTTTCAAATATAAAAACTTGTCAAGGGTAATTGTAATATCTTATGAATTTCTCTGGTTTTGGGTGGCATTATCGATATTAATAAAAAAAAAAATTGGTTTATGTAGTAGTTTCTAGAGGTAGTACATCGTACTCCGTAAGTATTTAAAAAAACCCTTATAAGAATTTCTAGAGTCACCATTGATTCTTTTTTTTTTTTTGGTTCTTAATTATTCTTCACTGTGTTGTTTGTTTGTTTGTAGCTTTGGCCGATTTCTTAACAGGATCCCACAACGCTAGATACGACACATATGGAGTTCACAGACGCACCCTCAATGTCGAGACAGTCTTGGCTCATAATGTCAAGACATGCTTGACTCGTGAAAGAAAACTTCTCTTTGAATTGACATTGGATCAACGCCATGGCCAACCAATGCCGGTGAGATCATTTTTCTAAATCAGTCACCAGCGGCCAAAGCGTAGATCTGATTCTCAGATGATGCTCTTGACATGGACAAATTAGATGGAAAAGATTGTAAACAGACATAGAGTAGAGTTTCTGCTGATTGGAAAGCTGCTTTAGAAATCTTGCTAGCATGGGAAGAACATAGAGCAGAAACAGATAGAACTATTTTTATTGACATAAACAAGAAGAAGTTTTACACGCGCTCTTTCTCTCTCAGAACTGGAGGGTGGTAGCGGAAGACGATCTGGTGGAAAGAGCCTTAGATATAGCTCTGATAGTGTTAGGAGTAGTCCTGCAGCAACCTCCAATAAGACAAGCTCCATCTTCACACCACTTCCCCACATATGACACAAAATCTTCATCTCCAACTCCTGTTGATTGCTGCAATGAAACAAGCACACAACTTTTGAACATGTTTGCAGTCTTCTATAATGCATCCACATGAAATTCAGATAAACGACTATAACACAAAATATTTGTATATATCCTCGTCTGCTTTTGCATAAACAGGATAATGGGTGTAAGGTTTGAAAAATGAGGTGATCAAACCAAGAAGAAACGTTATGCGAATGGGTTAATTACATGGAATTTATATTCAGAACGATGAGGCCTGTTGCACCCACATCATGTTGAAACAAGGACTAACTTGGCTCAAAGTTAGTCCGTCCTGCCTTTGTGCCATAGGGTATGGTTACCACAAGCCCAAAAACAAATGCTAACCAGTATAATCGCCACCAGAAACATCCCACAAGATAATGGTCTATGCATAACTTCACAGAAGATGAGTGCAAAAGGCCTGACAACTGAAAAATCTGAATGGAGAAAGAAGGAAAGGGATGACTCACCACCCACTGTTTTTGCTCTGCATCGTAAGTCTCGCCACTGTTGGGATATATAAGTACTGGTTTAGTTGTTACCTGCACAATAAATTTGCAGCAAAAGCATTACGTAATTCATTTCATCCAAGGAAAACAATAACGAATAAAAACTAGACACTTCTGTAATTTTAGTCCTCAATATATATCCTTGTACAAGAGAATTAATTTAAGAGATCATACCTTCCCAATTGCTTGAACCAGTCCATGAATAAATCTAGGAGGGGTACAGTTGATTCCAACAGCTACAACTTGCTCACATGAATCAGCTATTGAGGCACACTCTGATATGGAATCACCGCTAACCACATTAACACCGTCCTTGGAATTGAAAGAAAACCAAGCTGGGATCTTAATGTCTTCTTCATCGAGAATCTCAGCAAAAGCCTGCATTGAAACCGAAGGAAATCAGGACATATAAGCACTAGAGTCCTAAGAATCCTAACCAAAAGCAGCATAGAAAGTTACCTCAGCCTCTAATTTATTCGGAATGGTTTCAAATGCAATTATGTCTGCGCCCGAATCAGCTAGAACCTGGACCCTTCTCCGGTGAAAATCTTTCAAAGCCCCCAACGTGACGGCATCACCATAGATCCCACTGTGAAGGAAGATAACAGCAATGATTGATGTAACTGAAAACATCAACAATACGAGAGAGAGATCCTCCAGAGCTAACTTTTGGAAACAATCATATTGGTATAGTAACATCATATGGAATTCTGACTCCTTCCAACTACAGCATTGTAACCAAGTACGTACGGGTGGTTCCAAACAAGTGGTGACCATATGCATCATTTGTTGATGACCCGAATCACCTAATGACTCAAATACTTCATTCTTCCCTCATCCATCCTACTGGATTACTCGAATGCTTGAGTGCCCACACAAGTGGGGTACTCCAACATACCACTGGGTCAGGCTGATGAGATCTTTAAAGGAACTCTATTATATGTATGCATATATAATTATTCGTCAGGACGACACTTAAAACAACTTTATACGGTGCATGTTCCTGATCTAATTACAACCTGCAGGTGATATAATAGTGGACAGCTAGAAATTAAAATGTGAAAGTTTGATATTAAGCCCAAGAACCACAGGAAACCAAGATATGAAAAAGCTAGAAGGTCATGCATATTAACCCAAAAGATAGTGCATCCAATCTGAGAAAACTTCGAAGGATTAATGGACCTATATTCAGAACCATCAGCGAGATAAGCCCCATAGCTTCCCACAGAAGCAGCGACTAAAACTGGGCGTTGCTTCAAAATCTCTCCATTTCCTGTGACATCCCAAGAAGCTTTGGAACCTATGTTGTGATACATCTCCCTTGCCTCACATGCTATCTCAACACTTCGTCGAAGCAAAGCTTCACCTTCTTCCTTAGATAAGCCTTTAGCCTCAAATCCCTGAAGGGTAGCCTGTCCATGCATAGAACTTTTAAGACTTTTGTTTAGGGTGAAAACAATGGTTTGCGGGTTAAACTAGAATTTAAGACATAGGAAAGTAGAAGCACAATTACTTGATAAGATGCAGATATTATGATATTTGCACCAGCTTCAAGGTAATCAAGGTGCACCTGTCAAATAAGCAAGTCAATAACAGACAAAAAACGACAAAAGCAGTATTCGGAATAACTATTTATCACGCATTAGTGACGGTTAGTTACTGACGAATTTCACATGGATACTAAATGAGGTTGGATTATTTTTTTGAGCAGCTATGATATTTTTTATACTATCCTTCCCGCCAATCAAAACATTGTCTGTTATGATGTGCGATTCGCTGTTCAACCTGGCTTATCAAACAGATAGTTATGCCATGCTTAGTTGCCAGACAAGATAAGGTGGAACAGAGAATCCTTAGGATGAGTTGGAGCATTGTCTTCCTCATGGAATAGAGAATCCTTAGGATCAGTTGTGACCGGTCTAGATTCTCCATATTGTACGAGTGGCCGGGTTTTTTTTATAATTTTCCATCTCATCCCACAAGGAATTGGTTTATCCCACGTTTATGGAATAAATGGTTTATTTCACCAGTATTCCTTTGTTCCATTGTACAACCAAATACAAGAAAGATCAAACAGAGGATAAATGAGTCCCCATGGAACTAATCTAATCCTACATCTTTTATCCTCAAACAGACCTGCCCTTATATTAGAAGGCACTTACGTTAGAGGGAGTTTATGTTAGAGGGACGTGCAACAGCTACCATCGTCCACAGAGTATAAACATTCGTCAGTCTTATGATAAAATCCCGGCCCCATCCCTAAACCACCCGCATGGATTCACATTTCTCCAGGCAAAGTAGTAGGAGAAATTTCAGATCAGTGATAATGGTTGCAAATATCTTTATGGACAGGGGCACCGTCATGTGATACCCAACGTCCTCCACAATCACGCATTAATGGAGAGCCCACATTTAATCTTATAAATCCCACGAGGTAGTGTGATATTGTATGAAAGGTATCGGAGCAGCACATGGTGCCGAAAAAACATTGAATAATTACTCCTCCCTGAGATGTCTCCATCAGCCAGAAAAAAATAAACAAATACGCAACAACTCCATAGAAAGAGTACTTGTTTCAGACATGTACCCCATAGGCTGTAATTTATGTTATAAATATAAATATAGTACATGAAAAAGAAAAGTCTTTCTGAAGAAACCTCAGTGGTGGAGTCAGCATAACCTCGGATTGCTAAAAAAATGGAAAAAAAAAAAAAAAAAAAAGAGCATAACCTCGGACGCATCACTTTCATCAGAAAATAAAAGACAGTAGCATCCAATCTGGTGTCGGTAAATTATTAGAAGTAATATACAATGCAATCAGACTCGTTTACTTTTTAATTCTCAGTAAGAAAAAAAAAAAAAACCCTGTGGAAGAAATCAAGAAAAATAATAAATAAACCTAGGAAAAATCTGAAGGAGCGGAGAGTGAGCATGAGCGTGAGCGTGAGCGTGAAAGTGTCTTAAAACATATCCCAACCTACTAAAATCTGCGAGAGCGAAGATTGAGAGTAAGCGAAGTACGAATGCATGGCATTTTAAAGGATTATGCGACTAAGGGAATTATGATAATCGTGAGAGAATTATTTGAAAGCGTAACCAAAATTGTTCATCATAATTTGCTTCCAACAAATCTTTTCCATTGATTTTCCTCTTTTCCAAGGAAGAAAAATGAACACTTCGAAAAATTCCATACGGGTATTTCACTTAAAACAAAGGTAACGATCTTCACACCTTTTTTTTTTATAAATGCACACCCTTTCTCGTCCTTTTGTGAAAAAATTACAAATAAAAGTATGCTACAACATAAAAAAGGATGTGCATTAATAAAAATAAAAAAAAGGCGGTGTGAAATTCATTTCTCTAAACAAAAAGTGTGTTATATTGATACCAGTACTCTTCCATGGAAAAGAACCAAATTCAATCTCCAAAATTATCTATCTACCCACCAGAGGATTAGAGTAAAATCCAAAGTAAAATAAATAAAAGAAAAAAGAAAGCAGAATCCATGTAGTGATACAAAAACATTACTCCATTCAACAGAATCCAGAGAGAGAGAGAGAGAAGAACACATACAACAATATCTACATTAAAATTCTATTTTATGCACCAAACAGATTAAAATTCAATTTGAGGCCCGGTTTTACTAAGCTTGGCTCCTTGACTTAATTTAGGGGAGGAGAATGACCTATCTCGTGAAGCGCAAAAAACCAAAAAATCAAGAATTCACTTACTAGAACAGGAAAGAGACTCAAAACAGAGCAGGGTGAGAGAAATTCCATATGGGTTTTTACTCCAAAGAAAAGCTGCGATTATTTCTCAATATTTCTTAGGAAATAACCAGATTCAACCCGAAACCCATCTAGCCACTAGAGAATTAGAGTAAAACGCCAAAATAAAATACATGAAAAAAGAAAGCAGAATCAATGTAGATTATATAAACATATTACACCATTTGAGAGAGAGAGAGAGAGAGAGGAAACCTTTCTGATGAGGTGAGGGGAACTAATGAGGCATTTGGCGCTCCACAAGGGGTCCTTGAGGTCAGCGCCGTGTCGTTCGAGTTCAGTGGCGAGGCCGCCGTCAATGACGGCGTAGCCGCCGCACTGGCGGAGGAAATCTGACATTAACGTCGACGGTTGGACTGTATTCTGTCCCATCTCCGTCGGCGGTTGTGAGTGGTTTTGGGTTATTGCCGGTGACCAAGTGGCAGGTTTTAAGAAAACAGAGTTGGCAAATGCTGAGAGAGACTGATACTGAATAGAATTCGGTTCGTTGCCAACACGCCTCTTTGAACTTGATATTTATAGGGAATTGATATTGGTACTCCCCATTTTGATTCGATATTGGCATTCCACTTTTGTCTCTAATGGGTGAAGTTACTGAAACACACTTGTATAATTGAGACAAAAAATGGGGTGTTAATATCAAAATGGAGAGTGCCAATATCAATTCCCTATTTATAAAGTAAGAGTATCCCCGCTGGTCCTATTTTTGTACACGAGGATTTTTGTACAGGAGGAAATAATTCAATCTGAAACATCTATAGCAGCAATTAATGGTTTGGATTTACTAAAAAAAACTCTTAATAAGAAGAGTTAATTCTTTCGGGGAAATTTTTTATTAAATATAAACCATAAGAGGATCCAATTCTATTTATAAAAAGGGAAAAAGGTTGGGGACAAAGTTTACCATAATGCCCTTGCTTGTTCCTTCTAAATGCTCACCAATTTGGTCGTTATCCTTGGGATGAGTTGGAGCATTGTTTTCCTCATGGGATATGGACTATGATGCGGTTATTATAATGCGTGTTAAGCGATCATGATAAGTTGTGACCGATCATGTTAGAGGACCCTTGCGTTCGAGGGATGTATAACAGCTTCTGTCGTCCACAGATTATACATCAGTCACTCTTATGCTAAAATCCAGGCTACGTCCCGGAACCACCCGCATGGATTCAACATTTCGCCAAGCATAGTAGGAAAAATTTGAGATCATTGGTAACAGGGAAAATATTTTTATGGGTAGGGACACCGTCATATGGTACCCAACGTCCATCACACGTTTAAGGGGAATCCATAACAAAGTCTTATGAATCCCACAAGATTGTGTGATTGTATGAAAGGTATTGGAGCCGTACGTGATGCCGAAGGAAGATTGAATAATTACTCCTCGCTCGGGTGTCTCCATTATCCAGAAAAAATAAAGAAATACGCAACAACTCTATAGAAAGAGTGCTTGTTTAAAAATGTACCCCATTGGCTGTAATTTATACTATAAATAATGGTAATTGATATTCACACTCCCCAAATTGATAGCCACACCCCCTTTCTTGTCTTTTAGTGAAGTTTTTACACATAAAAACTTCACTAAAAGACAAGAAAGGGGGTGTGGCTATCAATTTGGGGGGTGTGGAAATCACTCCCCTAAATAATACTCCCTCCGTTCCTATTTGTTTGTCCCACACTCTCTCTCTTGCCTTTTTTCAAATAAAAAAATTAAGTGTTTCCGTGTATCATTTTTCAAATTTTTTCGCACCGAATTAAAGTACACGATGAGTACTTTAATTCGGTATATTTTTTTTAAAAAATGATACACAAAAACACTTTATTTTTTTATTTAAAAAGTGGCACAACTTTTCGTAGTGGACAAACAAATAGGAACGGAGGGAGTATAAATTTAGTACATTTTGAAAAAGAAAAGTCTTTCCGAAGAAACCGCAGAGGTGGAGTCAACAAAACCTCCGGACAGTTCAAAATAAAGATAGCTAACTGGGACGCATCACTTTCAGAACAAAAATGATACATATACAACGAAGTGCCCTCCCACTCCCACTGCTGCAACCGACTACAACCCACGCCCATCCACCGCCGGGCTCTTTCTGAACTGTTTGAACAAGGTCTCTCTCTCTCTCTCTCTCTCTCTCTCTCTCTCTCTCTGTCTCTGGTATCGATCAAACTAGGGTTCCAATTTCAATTCATAAATACTGTGGTTTTTTGCACAAAAAATTAGGGTTCCAATTTCAGCTTTGGACACCATGCTCTCTTACATTAAAATCATAACCCGAGGTGGGGAGGAGCTGGGTTTGGGTTGTGGTCGGCGGAGGCTGTGGTGGGCAGGGGCAGACATATAAGGGGTGCAAGCGAGGGCTCGGCCCCGGCTCACCCCCCAATTACTCCAATTTTTCTACTGTATTTTAGGTTTTGTTTGTAAAAATTATGAAGAAAGGTCCTCAAAATTGTTTAATTAACAAATAAGGATAATATTTTGATGTTAAAATATATATATGTGTGTGTTATTTGGTCTCCAGTGATAGGAATTTTGGGTCCGCCCCCGGTGGTGGGAATTGTGTTGGTGAACGGGGAGGGGGGAGGAAGTCTGTAAGGCGATGGGTTTGTTTTTTTTTTTTTTTTTTGACCCAAAACGACGTTGTTTTATTGTGTCTATTGTGACACTTCGTTGTGTACGTATCATTTTTGTTTTCCGAATATAATACACGTACAATAAGAAAGTAGCATCCAATCTGGTGTCGGTTCTAATTATTAGAAGTAATATGCAATACAATCAGACTTGTTTACTTTTTAAAATTCTTAGTAAAAAGACCCAAAGAAATCAAGCAAAATAGTAATACATAAACCAAGGGAAACTAACCGTTCTATCCATAGGCAAAATCTAAGTCACATATTCTGTTGAAGGAGCGGGAGAACGAGCGTTAGCGTGAAAGTGTCTTAAAACGCATCTAAACCTACTAAAATCTGCGACTGCGACTGGGAGAGCGAAAATTGAGAGCAAGCGCATTGCGAGCGCATGACATTTTGAAGGATTATGCGACTAAGGGAATTACGATAATCATGAGAGAATTATTTGAAATCATAACAAAAAATTTGCGTCTTAATTTGCTTCCAAATCTTTTCAATTGATTTTCCTCTTTTCGGAGTAAGAAGAGGAGTGTGAAAATCATTTCTATCTAAAACAAAATTGTGGTATATTGATATTAGTACTCTTCCATTTCCATAGAAAAGAAACAAATGCAAGCTACCAAGTTATCTGTCTATATCTATTGGATCCCAAAAAAAAAAAAAAAATTATCTATCTACCCACAAGAGGATTAGAGTAAAAAAATAGTTATCTATCCATGTAGTGATGCAAAATATTACTCCATTCAACAGAATCCAGACAGAGAGAAAAATGAACACAAACAACAAAACAGATTAAAATTAAAATTCAAAATAGATTAAAATTCAATTTGAGGCTCCGTTCCACTAAGGTTCTGGGCTTTTTTAGTTGATGTATGTAAGAAAAATGACATGAGTTTAATAAAGCGCAAAAAACAAAACTGCGAAAAACCAAAAAGCCCAAGAATTCACTTAACGGGACTGAGACTCAAAACAGAGCAGGGTGGGAGAAATTCCATATGGGTATTTTACTTCCAAAGAAAAGCTGCGATTATTTCAAAAGCTGCGATTATTTCTCAATTTTTCTTAGGAAAAAACCAGATTCAACCCCAAATCCATCTAGCCACAAGAGAATTTCAGTAAAACCCACAAATAAAATACAAGAAAAAAGAAAAAAGAATCAATTTAGACATATAAACATATTACACCATTGAGAGAGAGAGAGAGAGAACCTTTCTGATGAGGTGAGGGGAACTAATGAGGCATTTGGCGCTCCACAAGGGGTCGTTGAGGTCAGCGCCATGTCGTTCGAGTTCAGTGGCGAGGCCGCCGTCAATGACGGCGTAGCCGCCACACTGGCGGAGGAAATCTGACATTAGCGTCGACGGTCGGACGGTATTCTGTCCCATCTCCGTTGGCGGTGGTGGGTGGTTTTGGTTTATTGCCGGTGATCAAGTGGCAGGCTTTTAGAAAAGCAGAGTTGGCAAGTGGTGAGCGAGACTGATACTGAGAAAGGATTTGGTTTGTTGCCAAAACGCCTCTTTGAACTTTATTTAAAGGAATCGTATTCTCTCTAGCCTTACTTCTTTTTTAAAACATACAAGGACAAGTTCCTAAATTAAAACACCCCCCTCCCTCCTCACTTTTTATGCAATGTAACCATATTTAAACTGTGCATTTTATCATAAATAAGAAAGCGTCTCAAAATATATGGAAACTAACACGACGTGTAGATCACATTTGTTGGGCATAACAGTTGAGTAGACCGGATAATTTATTTAAGTTGAGATTATATTAAATTGCGTTTTGACGTGCCTCTAGGCATGGACAAGTGCAACCGCCAGTAAACATTTGTAATTACTCTTGTTCAAGAATATTACTCCCAAATCTAATTCTCATATAGAAAGTGAGAACTCATAGTTGGCATTTTTTTTTTTTGAGATTGTCTATAGTTTTACTATTCTAATAATGACCCTCTCCCAAAATATTTATTTCACCACTTATAATTGGGAAAATTTAAAAAAAAAACCCCAAACTTTGACATCAATATAAAAAAAACTCCCAAACTTACAATTTTTTCAATCATACTCCCAAACTTCAATTCCGTTATCAAAAACACTCCCACCGTCTGGTTCTGTTACCTCACTAACGAAAAATGCTGAGTTGGAGCTTAACGGAGCCCCAAAACCGTTAAGTGGTCCAAAACGACGTCATTTTGGGCCCTTCTTCTTCTTCTTCTTCCCCTAAATCTACCTCCTTCCTCCCCAAAATTCACAGGTAAAAAACACACACACACACAGAGAGAGAGAGAGAGAGCTTAGTTTCCCGATCCTCTCCACCATCTCCGGTCTAAGATCAAATCCAACACATCCACCACCTCCTCACACGGAAGAGAGAGAGAGAGAGAGAGAGAGAGAGAGGTGGATCCCCCTCCGGCGACCACCACCTCTAGCAGCCCACGTTCATATCCATCAAATCCTTTGCCGTCATCGCCACCGCCAAATCCTCCGGACTCGATGATTCTCAACAGTGAGGGAGCATTGGGCGGATTGGACGCGGTTTTGGGGGGGGGGGGTGTTTGGAGGAGGAGGGTTTGAGGGGGTTTTCAATTTGGTCGAGGGTTTGGGGAGGGGTGGACGGTGGTGGTGAGGCGGCGGTAGGATGCCGGAGGTGGAGTGGACGGCGGGGTGGGGTGGACGGTCGCCAGAGGGGCGTAACCTCTCTCTCTCTCTCTCTCCTGTGAGAATTAGAGGAGGAAGAAGAAAGGCCCAAAACGATGTCGTTTTGGGCCACTTAACGGTTTTGGGGCTCCGTTAAGCTGCAACTCAGCATTTTTCGTTAGTGAGGTAACAGAACCAGACGGTGGGAGCATGTTTGATAACGGAATTAAAGTTTGGGAGTACGATTGAAAAAATTGTAAGTTTTGGAGTATTTTTTATATTTAGGTCAAAATTTGGGGGTTTTTTTTGAAATTTTCCCCTTATAATTTGACATGGGCGTTCACACTTGGATAAAAGAGGGATTGACTAAATTACCTTATTATGACCACAATCCCACTATGCACAATTATTCTAAAAATGCGCGCGCACAGAGTGTGTGCTAACCTTGTAGTTGTGTATAACATCTCTAATGAGACAGGTCATTCTTCTTACATACATCAACTAAAAAGTCAGAAATACGGAAAAACCAAAAAACCAAAAGCTAAATAAGTATAAGGAACAGAAACTCTAAAATGCAAAACCACTTTTATCTCACAAAAGAAAATCACCAAAACCATAGTGGTATGTGTGTAACCTCCATAGTTCTGTCCAGCAGTATGTGTAGGCCTGTAGAGTCTCACACTTATGTGAGTTCGTACATAAAAATAAGCTTGTAGTTTAATTTATACACACAACCCGTTATCCCTCTCTTCTTATGAATTTTCAATTGCCAACGTATCTGGCCACCTTCGAGGCCAGATACTTCTTAAAATTGTCTCATTTCATTTGCATACCGTTTCTTATTGGTAATGTCGATAATGTGGAATGTGCACACTTACATAAAGAATGACGCGTTTATGTTTTGAAAGTAATCTATTTATTTAGATTGAGACCTCCAATTTCCAATTTATACCTAACACCCCCAGTTGTGCAAGGTTACGATAGTGATTTTTGATAGCAGTATGCCCCAAACTTTATCACTAAACTTAGAAAACCAAGTTGGTAGGTTTTCAGATGACTAACATTTCATGTGCTCTCACTATCATGGCAATAGATTGTCTTTGGAGATATAGAGCTTGGCAACAAGTGATAGATGTGTAATTCGAGTTTTTGGGAAATATGCACATGGCTTCAGGATCAAGTGGTAAGAAGATAAAGAAGTCAAAAAACCATCTAGTCCCCAATCATTGGGGGTATGGACGGAGAGGATTAGAGACAGACCTAATCTTTAGTAATATGCACAAAGTGACTGCTCTCAGAATGCCACTGAAACATTGGCCCCCAAAAACGAACTACAGGGATGTTTTACTTCAGAACCATGCCCCAAACCAAAGCCAAAAAGCATCAAGTAAGATCATGATAATGATTAATACACTTACTAACAAGAACTTAGTAATTAACCTTTGAACCTTGGACTAGAGTCCAGTCGGTGTAACTTTTGTGTGATGCCCGTGAGTTGAATAACTACATTTAAAGGGGAGTAGTAGGATACCGGAAAAGTTTTCCCAAAAAGGTCTTACGAATTAACCGTTGATTTCTCTTTTTGGAATTTTTTCGGGAAAATTTTCATGTATCTTTTTTATAATCTTCCATGTAATTATCTTATCATTTTTATACAAATAAGGACGATAGCTAAAGGTGCAAGCATATTTGTTGAGGAATCTTATCTTCCATGTAATTACTAATTAGTGCTTCATAGATAACTATATTTGTCGATAGTTGATACACAATGGATATTTATCTATCCAAAGACAAACAAACAAACAAAAGATACTGCGATGGAAATTTTGTAGTTTGGCTTATGTGACACACCAACCAAATGCACTGAACAAATTTTATTGACTTTATTTTTCGTTTTCTGAAAATGTGGATGAAAAGGCAGGGTTGGACAAGCAAGAGAATGGGAAAATTCAGTTTCCATACCTGAGTTACAGTAATTAAAATTGTATGGAAAAAAACAGGTTTGCTACAAGTACGAATATTTGTACCAACAATTGTACAAACTCTCATATAGGACATGTGAGACCTACCACTCATATGTGGGTCCCAAATATCGCATGTGAGAGAATTGGTGCAATTGTTGGTGCAAAATGTTAGTGCCTCTAACTTTTCTCGGGAAAAAAAAAAGCTTCTAATTGCTCTCCAATGTGGTCTTTTAGTGCATCACAAGGAACAATTGGGAGGAATCTTATGTAGGTATATGAATTTTCTTCAAATTCAATACTGTTATTCTATTGTTTGAACTAATTTAGTAATTTTATACAAGTAAATTTATTTTAGTAACCATTTAGAGGAGTCAATTTCCTTTTTCCTTAGAGATTGAGTACGAAATATAAGATTATCATGAGCAAGGAAAGAAAAATCCAATTCCTACTTAGTTTGAGAATGTGTTTTCTCGCTATACATGTCATCATAAATTAAATTCTTATTCTCGTATGTTCCTAACATAGAAATCATATTATAACATCATATTTCTTATTTTTTCTCAACATTATTGTCATTCAAATTGGGCTTAACATCGTCATAATCTCATTCAAATGAAACTTAGTACGTATTACACCAAATTAAAATTAGTACTACACAATTTCAGAACCACTTTTATCTCACAGACGAAAATCACCAAAAGTAGTTTGCGTGAGCTCCACACTAGGGATTCGGGGGAGATCACATTCATTGAGGAGATGAACGATCCGAATGTGATCTCCAGGGTGCTCTCCAGGAGGTGATCTCCAGCACCCCCGGGTCCCCAATAGTGTAGGTTATAGTTATCGAGTATGTATAAATAAATTAAAATGATAATGCCAAAATTATTTTTGTTAATGTCAAAACTTTTAGTGCATTATTGTATCTTGCACCTGGTACAAGACTCTTATGCACTAAAATTTTGGCACTAACAAAAACAGTCGTGGCATTATGACCAACATAATTAAAGTTAACATGATTGTAGATTGATTCATATGCACATCCCTTTCTTCTTATGAACTTTTATTGTGACCAGACTGTATCAGGACACATTCAAGGCCACATACTTTTGAAATTATCTACTCTGTCAAAATTCTCTTTAGGTAAAAAAATAGATATAATTTGTCTTCATTTGCATTTCGGTTCCATTTGATAAGGTGGAGAGAGGGCACAATTGCATATCAGTTGTCTTTTCATGGTATAAAACAGATATACAGCTAGGATATGTCAAATATATCTATTGGGGATATTACTTAAGTCGTCCTATAAGAGACTCCACTGCACCTCTATCAGGGTCGAAGCTAAGATTTCAGTGCGTGCTATAGGCACGAAAGAGCACGTTTAGCCTCACGAAGTGACGATTGAGACTTGAACACAAGCGTTAAGCGAGAAACTTCAAATACTTACCGATTTGAATCAAGCACTTTTTTTTTTTTTCTCAGTACAACATGAAATAAAGACAAACGAAAAGAGAAACAACAACAAGAAACAACCCACTAAATCGGAGAAGAAATATCCGAGGAAGCTGCAATTTGGACTAAGTATGGGAGTTGATCGCATAACAATGTCCCCGAGAAAGTTGGGCTTCCATTTCGCGCATCAACGGCTCAAATCGCATCAAACAAGGAACGGTGCCGGTACACTTAGGCGAGATGAGATTTGAGCTGTTGATGCGCGAAACGGACAGCCGGATGGGGTCGGCACCCCCTGCCGACCCCAAGGGACGGCAGGGTCCCCCAATTCTGCAGTTGTACCCACTAAAATTTCACTACCCCGAACTCAATTTCGCTCTGTTTTGACGGTACATTTTAGTATAGCATGAAACTCGTGTGATGATGGCTCTCGCTCTTTCCAGTATTCTGGAATGAAATCTTTGCAAGTACGGTTGGGTTTCCTAAAATGAAATTTTCTGATGATGAAACAAAAAATTATAGTACAAAATCCAAGTAGAAGGACAAAAGCAGAAAACATAACGTTCCTATATAAGGCAAGACAGCACAGCTTTAAGGTATAACGGTGAGAGATGAGAGAGATAAGGTCGCACGATCCTCATATCTAGAGCCCATCCCTAACCTAAGACAGCACAAGAGACGGTCGACTTAGACCCCCAACAAAAGTGTTAAAATCAGGCCTTAACTATTTTTAGGGCCCTTCTTTGAAATTTGCCTTTGGCCACTGCAATGTCAGGGCCGACCCTGCTCATGTCCTCGAATTGGGCAACTAGAAAATGTTGTTTAACTACAAATATCAAATCTCGACAGGTCATTTTCGATCCTATATATATGTGCTATATTGGTTTGGCTTCAAATTTGATCTTATCTTTTTTGTATTTGTAGACACTTAAATTTGAGTATGGCTTAATCGCCGTCCAATTAAAAGAAAAATAAGAATCTTGATTAATAAAAGTCAAAATTTGTCAAAGCCTGCAAACAAATATTTGGTCACCAAAGTGTGGGCTCAATCATTTGGAAAAAAAAGATGGGCAAGACCAAAATGATATGGACCGACTTAGCAGGCGAATTGAGCACTGGGGTTTGCCAAGTGGTTATGGGTTTTTTTTTTTTTTTTTGTGGTTTGGTTTTGAGAGTTTTGAAACTTTATTCAAGCTTTAAGAGCATTTCCGGTCCAAATTGGAGTGTCTACACACTCACAAACCCCAGGGAAAATTCCTCCACTTCAAATTTGAAGGGCAAGCGAAGAAGAGGTCTTTGATCATCCAGGAATTGAAAAGGCCATGCAAGAGAAAACCTAAATGGTTGCATTCCTCGTGACTTGGTTTTGTAAATTTGTGCTTCCAATTAAGGATGGCATGTTAATGCGCCCTGGTATCTTTAAAATTGCAAGTAAAATAGTTGATGGTGGACGTCTTACTGTCCCAGTTCTCGCCAGCATTTATCAGGGTTTGGGTATGATTGTTACATCTCTTGATCCTGCGATTGGCAATATAGTCTTTTCTTTCCACTATATGTATAGTTTGTTGGCCGAGTATTTTTTAACTCACTTCTGTACTAGTGGTAATTTGAATCATCCTCTTATGACTCAATACGAAGGAGAAGGAAAAGCCAGACACTACAATGAATCGGAAGCACAAGCCTTGTCCAAATTAAAAAGGAGTCGTGTTGCATCACTTGGCCATGAGGTTACTGATCGTGTCGTGCCGAGTCAAAAATAAATAGTATTTAATAACTAGGAATTAACTTTTATTCCGGAGAATAGCGGTTAAGTCCGAGTGTCGATCCATGGAGACAAATTGGCTAAGTTGCGTTAATTCCAATTAGCTTTTAGTTCAATTCAGGAAAAAGATTGGTTTGATTGATTGTGAAATTGTTAAACTAAAGAACACAGTAATTAACAAGGGTTTAAACTGATGGAGAGGGAATCTAGGGTTTAGAATCCACTCCACCCTCGTAACCACGACTTCTGCATAAGTTAGGTTAATAATCGAATCACGAGGGATTATCGCTAGGGCTTGCAATCCCCATCGATAGTTTAAAGGCATAAACTATCCCACGACACGGACCGTCTCACTGGTACGGTGTCACGTCGCCCAACGGCACGATCCGTCTCACGAGCATAGCTTATCTCAAAACTCCAAACACAACGTTGAAAACAAGTATATGAATAGGTATTCGAAAACCGGTGTACAAATACGCAACAAGTCGAAAGAATAAAACCACAATTCCATTGATCTCATGAAACCAAGTTCTGAACATATAATCCGATTCGATTAAAACCCTAACCTACACAAAATAGAAAGTTAGTGTAGAGCTTCATCCTCCCCCTAGAAAAGGGGTTTAGCCAGACATGGTGATGATCGACATGCTTTGATTTGAAGATTGCACGAAGAACATGAAGAACCTTAGCTTTCTCTCTCAAAATAGCCTCTCACAATCGTTGGGAACCCTCAAACAAAGTTAGGATGGTCTATTTATTCTTAGGGCCCTAAAAATTACATTAAAGCACTTAAATTTGCTGAATCCCGTCGTTCTAGGTCCAGACCTAGCCTTACAAGGTCCGGACAAAGGTGGCAAATCACGCGCTGACGCTTGTGGGACTGCTTGTCCGGACAAAGGATATGATGGTCCGGACATAGGGGGCAGAAACGTGACAGTTGACTCCTTTTCACTCCTCATCACATCCTTTGCACTTTTGAAACCACTCAAAAGCACGCTTTCCAAGTCTTCGAGCATCCGGAGCCTGTAACACCAAGAACCAACAATAGCTAATCAAATAACAACCTATTTGGCCTAACAAAGTGCGAATTAGAGAGATTAAACGGGTGCTTTTCAGCACCTATCAGTTACCGAAGCGAGAACGCATGGTTGATGACCCGTCTAACACAAGCCTTCCAAATGGTATCGCTTGCATGGTCAAAAATACGTGAAGACCACCTTAGGGATTTTCAAGTTACTAAGGCCTATGTTGATTCATTTTACAAAGATCCCTTTTTTCCAACAGTGTTAGTGGTTTAAAAGGCAATAATAATCTTGGTCAGCATTTATTTTATAATAATTTTGTTTGCTAGGTTCACGTCATCGCCATCAACCAACATAGACGTCAGCAAAGGGTTGGATTGAGGATCAATTAAGTGCTAAAAAGAACAGCTATCGTTGCTGGAAGCGCGTTGCAAAGGATGAAGTCAATAGTTCACACCCTGTAGCTCATTTGACTACTCAAGTCCACATAGGAACTTTCTTTGATGCCATTCATAGTTCTTCTCAATCCTTTCCATATGAGATAAATAAACCACCTTACCAATACCGTTTATATTTGTTGTTCTCTATTTACGCCCTCTTTTTTTATAACATGAAAATTATGTTTTATTGACTAATGAGTCTTCAAATCTTGAAACCATTAAGATTGTGGATGAGCCTCAAAGCAGCAATGATTACATTCAATGGCTAAACATCTTTGACTTGGCTATTAGGCTGGGTCAGCAAATAAATGTGGTTGAAGTCAGATCTGCAGTTTTGCATTCGAGGGCCAATAATGAGGTTACTCGTCCTCCCCCTTTTACTTTTGATGGACGAGTATCGCTTCCACTTTCAGGAGGCAAATTGAAGGTCTCTCGCAATTTTGACAGGGCTGCCAATTTGGGGTGTCCAAATTTGACACCTCAATTGTGATTCACAATGCGCTTCGTCAAGCAACTCTTATGCTGGCCAACAACATTTTTACCTTGCTTGATCGAGCTTCTTTTGAAAATCATCCTTCACTTTGTGAGAAATTCAAGAAGCTTTTCAACGAGTTTGTTTTACTTGGGTGGATTATTCTCCTCTGCGGAAGCGTGTGGAATCATACATAGAGAATGTTGCCAAGTATGTTTCGATACGAGCAGATTACCACAATGCCATGACTTCAGTATATCAATGTGAGCATTTGATTAGCATTGCCCAGCTCATCTCTCAAGAGCCTACTTTTATAGGGAAAGATGTTAAAAGCATGCGAGCTATGCAATGTGATTTGACTAGTGTGGTATATAAAGTGCTCATCTTATAAAAGAGTCGGATAATTAGAAGGTGTGTACAGTGTGGATAAGGACTTTGATCAAAGAGATTGAGGCACAGGCATTGGAGAGACAGGCTACCATTACTCGTCTCACTAATGAACGAGCAGCCACTGAGCAAGCTCAATTGGTTAACGGGAGTGAGCTTCAGGTGGTAAGCAGACTATAGAATTTGCTAGAGAAGGAGAGTGAAGACATCAAGCAACAACCATGAATTTAGAGATTTCCTTATTGTTTATCTATCATTTTCATTTCAGTTGTTATTCCCCTTTTCTTTCTTTCTGTATGAACTTATATACTCCGTACTAGTTTACTACAAGAATGAAACATTCTTCTAATAAACTAAATAAGTCTATAAAGAAAGACAGGAGAAAAAAAAAAAAGAATTACAACTGGATATAAAATGATAAACAAACAAGAAAGAAATATCTAAATTCGTGGTTGTTGCTCGTTGTCTTCACGCTCCTTCTCTAACAAATTATGTAGTCTGCTTGCCACCTAAAGCTCTCCCTCGGTAACCAATTAAGCCTACTAAATAGGCATTCACTCCTTGGCGAGACGAGTAATGGTAGCTTGTCTCTACCATGCATGTGCCTCAAGCTCTTTGATTGATGTCCTTATCTGCAACAGACACACCTTTAAATTCTCCAACTTTTTCTAAGCTGAGCACGTCTACTCTCCACCCTAGTTAAATCACACTACATATCTTGCGTGCTTTCAACACCTTTCTCTATGAAAGCAAACTCTTGAGAGATAAGTTGGGCACTACTAGTCAAACGCTCTGACTATGACACTAAAGTCATGGCATTGTCATAATATGCTCGTATAAAACATACTTGGCAACATTCTCCGTGTATGATTCCACACAATTCCGCAAAGGAGAATAATCAAACCCAAGTAAAGCAAGCTCGTCGTAAAGCTTCTCAAATTCCACTCAAAGTGAAGGAGGATTTTCAAAAAAAGCCCGATCAAGCCAGTTAAAAAATTTGTTGCCTAACATAAGACCTGCTTGATGACAAACATCACGAATCACAATTAAGGCGTTAAATTTGGACAACCCAAAATTTGTAGCCGTGTCAAAATTGATTAGAGACCCTCAATTCGCCTCCTAAAGATGAAAGTGATTTTCCTTCGTCAAAAGTAAAATAGGGAAGACAAGAACCCCCTTTATTGGCACTTGAAAGCGGAACTGCATATGTGACTTCAACCACATTTGTTTGCAGGCACAGCCTAACAGCCAAGTCAAAGTTGTTCAGCCCTTGAATGAAAACATTGCTGCCTTGAGGCTTACCCACAATCTTAATGGTTTCAAGATTTGAAGGACTCCTTAGCTGAAAATAAAGCACACTAATCATGTTTACAAAAAAATGAGGACAAAAATAGAGAGCGACAAACATAAATGGTATTGGTTAAGTGGTTGATCTACCTCATTAGAAAGGATTCAGAAGAAGTATGAATGCAATTAAAAGAAAGATCCTACGTGGAATTTAGTAGTCAAAGGAGCTACAAGGTGCGAACTCTTGACTTTATCCCTTGAAACAGCTTTTAGGAACGATCTTTGTTCCCTTCAGCACTCAATCAACCCTCAATCCCACCCTCTATTTTGACATCTCTATTAGTTGAAGGCGATGACAGGTACCTAGGAACCGAAATTATTATAAAATAGATAATGCTATGAGCATAATCATTTTTCAAAGTTTTAAAATAGGTTGTTTTCCCCTAGTAATATCACTGCAAAACCAGTGTGGTATCTCTTACATGATAAAAATTAAGTGATTACATATGCTAATGCGCCATCACAATGTCTTCCTTTAATCTTCCTAGAAGATGTTGTCGAAACGCAAACTGCCTACTGAAGCTGTGAGGCTTGTACGGCTCAATAAAAAGGTGGTCGTCATATCTCACGGCCAAGTAGCATGACCGGAGGCTAGCGAAACACTCAAAATTCAGAACGCTTTTGTTAGACGGGAACGCTTTTGTTAGACGGGACATCAACCACAGGTTCTCACTTCGGTAACCTCATGGCCAAGTGATGCAACGCTATAGTACGCCCCTTTTATTTGGTATTATTTTGGTACTTGTTACGTATGATTTTGATACTTGTTACGTATATATAGTTAGGGTCAACTAATGAACCGTTATGGATTAAAAAAAACAGAAAATTGGTCTAAAGGACAAGTTTGGGGCTTTAAATAGTGTTTAGTCCAGCTTAACTTATTTTAATGTCTCCAATACATTGATAGAAAAAATTTGAGGGCTTAAGGACAAAACTAGACAAAAATACCCTTAATGAAACACATAACTCCCGCACACCATGTCTGACTTTACTATTTACTGTGTTGAAAGCGAAAAGTAATTGGGTGTTGTTCCCATGGACAATTACTCTGTGTTGAAAGCAAAAGGTGATGTCCCCACATTTTATGTCGACCAACCCTCCCCGTACATTTCTGACCCAGACCCATCCCGTCCCGTCTCTCTCTCTCTCTCTCTCTCTCATGCGTGGGTCTTGAGTGGGACAAAATTAATTTTCTTTCTCTTCAATTTTTGGGGTTTAATTTATGGGAGTTTAGGCTCTTTGGAATAGGGTATAGTGGGTTTAGACATTTTGGGTTTAGGCACTTATGGTGCACTTTCCAATTATAGGGTTTTAGCTGTTTAGACACTTTCATAGGGTACCCTAGTATTTTAGGCACTTTCATAGGGTACCCTAGGGTTTAGGTTTAGGGTGCACTTTTCAATTATAGAGTTTTAGTAGTTTAGGCACTTTCATAGGATACCCTAGGATTTTAGGCACTTTCATAGGATACCCTGGGGTTTAGGTTTAGGCACTTTCATTAGGTTTGGGGGTTTAGGCACTTTCATTGACTAGTAAGGGCATTTTTAGAATGTGTAGGTGATTTGTCCTTTTGGCATTAAAGAAAAAGTTGATGTTCTTATTGAAGTAAAGACCATTTACTATGTCCTCCCAAAAAATGGACCCTAAAAAAAATTCGCTATTCACATCGCTATTCATGTAACCTTGTTATGTATGATTTTGGTACTAATTACGAACTGTTATGAATTTTTTTAAAATTCACTATTTACGTAAATATTCACAATAACCTACCAAAAAATAATAAGAAGTAAGAAAAGAACATACGTAAAGGGGTGTACCTTACGCGCCTTTTGAGGGGACGTCATTGATTTGTCCTTGGCAAAGTGCAGACGACAAAGTAGGCCAACAAGTGTGGAATATTCTAGTACACCACCACCTAAATGATTAGTCATGACATGAACACATGTAAAGAGGCAACCAAAAGCGTTACCTTAGAAACCCACGTGCTTGGCTTAGTTTTCTTGGCCTTCGATCTCATAACTTGTGTTTCACACAGTGCAAGTGACGGCAGATTCGTGCTATGAATACATGGTGCAAAGTGTGAAGCTTTGTAGTATGTTCGAAGGGTACAATATATAGCAGCCAAGACGTCCAGTTTTTAGGAAACTGTTCGGCCTTTCTAAAACTAAAGGAAAGAATTGGGAAGGAAGCAAAATATTTGATTGATATATTAGTGGAAAATAAAGTATCCTTGCCTTGGTGATCATGTATCGAATTTCTCCTTTCATGGGCAAGTTTCCAAATAAAAAGAAAGGAAAGAGAGTTTTATTTCTTTGGGGAAAAAGAATCTTTGATTGCAAGGAAAATATAGAGCATGAGAGAGATGAGAATTTCATGCGTGGCTTGGACCGATTTCTCAGGAATGTCGAAACGAATACATTAATTTGTCGGTGTCAATGTGAGACTTAAATCTCTTGAAATCGAAATTGTGCATGTGCTTGTTGACTTTTTGAAACACCTCATATTTTCCTATACAAGCCCATCAAATATTGCTTCTGGGACAGCCACATCAATTTAGAGACTGCTCTTTATGGAAAGTTCAGTCACGCAAATGATGACCATTGTGAGGAATTGCAATCGTCGATCGATCCTCTTATTTCTCATAAGTTTGGACGAGCCACCATTTTTTTAATTGTGGGGAACTATGGAAATCTTTGTAAGTACGATTGGATTTCCTTAAATGAAATTTTCTGATGATGAAAACAAAATATTATAGTGAAAATCCCAGTAAAAAGACTAAAGCGTAAAACATAACGTTGCCAGTATAAGATAAGACGCATAGCTTAGGTTTAATGGTGAGAGATGAGAGAGATAAGGTCGCACGATCCTTATATCTAGAGCAGTCCCTAAGCTACGGCGGCACAAGAGGCGGTTGATTTAGGCTCCTAAAAAAGTGTTAAAATAAAGCCTTAACTATTTTTATGCCCATCATATAAGCTTTAAAATTAGTATCTAACAATGTCAGGGCCCCTTCTTTTAAATTAGTACCTAGCATATGAGCTCGACAAAAAAGTTGCAGTATCCAGCAATGTTAGGGCCCCTTCTATGAAATTCGACTGTGGCTCCCGCAATGTCAGGGCTGACCCTGCTCATATTCTCAGATTGGGCGACTAGAATATGCTGTGTAGCTATAAATATCAAATATCGACCAGTCATTTGATCCTATATAGGTGCTATGTAATGTCTCGATTTTTGGAGACTTAATAAATCCATTTCTTTGAAAATAGTATAATTATCTGAAAGAATTATCTTCATAAACCAGGCAGTAATAGAATTTAATCTCATAAATTAACTTAGTCTGATGCATAAAGAGTACATTTTTTAGAAAAGAAATTACATTGTTCCCAAAATCAAGTACTGAAAAGACATAGCAATCCACGGGTTCGGATATAAGTCCCAATCTGCAACTAGTCCCTGCAACTAGTCCCTGGTTGACAACAGGATATTCGTTCTGATAGTACTGCTCACCTCTTCCCTCCTTGATACCTGGCGTCAAATGCAAGGGCCAACAATAGCGAATCCAGAGAGGGGTGTTGTGCACCCCTCGACCGTCCGATCATGCTTTTGGGGCCGGATGTGTTTGGATTTCTTTCTGGTAAAAAAAAATTAAAATTAAATTAACACTGCCGAACGCATCCGGGCCATCCAAAACATGACTGGACAGCCGAGGGGTGCACAACACCATAGTGCGAATGCAACTACAATTCTATACATTAAAAATCGTAGCGCTATTATTATTCGGTACTTCAAGTGCAATAGTGCAACTATCATTCAGTACGTTAAGTACAATAGTTCATGTGAACATTAATCACCAATCTTCTGGCTGACCACCAATCATATGGGATAACCTCCCCATATCTCATCACATCTCTACTTTTAATCATTTTCAATTTCTTTTAACCTAAATCGTCTATGTGGCCTCTACATTTGTGATCTAACCTAGGAAAACTAGTTGTCCATTCTAACATTTAATAGTTCATAGTAATCATGTCCGAAATAGCAGAGCAAAACTATAACAATAATTCAAGGGTGCACAAAAAAATCGTAACTTATTATTCACAAGAGTTAATCGATTCGTAATATTTTTAGGAGTATGTATCATATACATCCAAATAGAAGTGTTTATCGTAGTTTTCCCATACTTATTAGATTCCAACATTGAATTGTGGTAAAGTTTCAATTGAAAGTGGAGAGGAAGGTGTGTGATTTGGAAACACCAATTCAGATAGTGATGATATTCCAACATATTGTGGTAAAGTTTCAAAAGTTGAAAGGAAGGTGTGTGATTGGAAAACACCCATTAAGATATTGATGATAGATAACCCCAAAGGACTGGCCTAATAATCAAAGCTTGAGATTTAGATATTTAGTTCCTGTTAAATTCTCAAGTTTGAAACATTAAGTATTATTAAGTACTTTTTTGGAGCTAGTCCGTACGGAACTTTGTTGTAGCTTTAAATGGAGCTCCGCTAGTGAACGATGACACGTGGGATTGGTCTTTCAGAATTAATCGAAGTATGCGCAAGTTAGTCCGAACATCTGGTTATAAAAAATATACATGTTGATGATAGAGGTCTACTCAAATTTGTTGAGGAATCTTATCTTAATGTAATTAGTGCTTCATAGACCTCTATATTTCTTTGTTGATACACCATGAATATTTATCTATCCGAAGACAATCAAGCAAAGAAAGATACTCCTCTGCAATGGAAATTTTGGCTTCTGTCACACACCAACCAAATGCATTGAACGAATCTTTGGCTTCAGTTTTCATTGTCTGAAAATGTGGATAAAGTTAAAAAGTCTTTTTCCGTCTATGGATTATCCTATTTTCCCACCTGGGAGAAAAGGATTTGACAAGCAAGAGAATGGGAGAGGAGTCAGGCATCATCTCTTGTCATTATGCTCCAACTCCACCAAAAAAGACATCGACAGAGAACCCCACTTGTCATTACTGTTGGGAATGCAGACAATTTTTTATTTAATACGGTATTTTGTGTTTTGACGGGAGCAATTTCGGTCATTGGACCTTACATATTTATATTATTGCAGTTGCATTGTAATTAGGGAGCGCGTTTTGATTCTAAAGACGAGATGAGGCGAGAAAACTTTTCTGATAGAGAAGAGAGAAGACTTTGAACTCTATATTCTTCGATTATAGTACACTGGTGTGGCTTCTGTGATTTTTCCTTGCGTTGAGGTTTTCCACATATGGTTGTGGATTGAACGTGTTGTTCGATTCATAACGGTTACGAATACCAGTTCAAAAAAAAAAACGGTATACACTTGGCGATATCCAGGGAACAATTTCAATAAACCATAAACTGGAATTACAGATTACGAAAGATAAGAAACACAACATGCAAATTGAGTCCTGTGACATAGTCACCTCAAAACAGATTCGTTGCCTCACCGACAGTACTGGAGGTAGCACCAGCATCTATCTCCCAGGATAAAACAGCGGCTACATACCTTGCCTCTCTATCACACCAAGAACAAAGCTTATGAATTTACTGTATGGAATCCGAAAATCGGGCAGGATAGCCTATATATACATACACCATATTAGGGGCCTTTGATATCCTTCAGCATGAATATGATCCCTAAATCCGGGGAAACCAAGAGGCTCTCCCTGAATACGGGAAAACCAAAGGCTTCTCCCATATCTTGTGTAGTGGGCCAAAATCCAACAGTTCTAATGGGGCTCGGAAAATGAGTCCGGAAGGGCCAAGGCCCAAAAGGATCATCAAGCCCAGTTCATGAGCGAGACACGATGGGCCAACCGAGATGGGCCTCTCCGAGGCAAACCGGAGTCTCGAAGAGTGAACTATAAACCGGATGAATCGTCCGAGACGGATCATATCCGAGATGACTCGGGAGGGGGATCCGAGATATCGGTGACGTCTTCCATGGCGTCACCCGAAGCGGTTAACGTTCATAACAAACTGGGGGAGGCTCATGTGCACGTTACAGCTGTTTTTGTGCCAGCACGAGTTATGTCGAGCGGTTATGCCACATGTCACAGCCATATTGGAGGATTCATGCATGTGACACTTGTGAGGCAGATTCGTGATGCTCGGTGACGTCACCCGAGCTGAAATGACTGGGTTGTCCCTGTCCTTGGGAAGCCTATATAAACGAAGCGAAGAGGCCCTAAAAAGGGACAACACTTTCTCTCTCTCTCTACTCTTTGCTCTCTAATACATCTTCTTCTCCGATCTCTTACAAGATCGTCGGAATGCCTTCCCTGGCCACACTCCGGCCAGGTTGGGTACTAACGACGGGCGTTGCGTGTGCAGGGGTTCGTGAAGGATCATTCTCCATCCACTCGCCGCTTACTCGAGTCAGGAATCGTCAGAAGAGGCTCAACGGATTTTTGAGGACACCACATCTTGTACCACATTCGATGAATATGAAACCATGTCTGAAATCGATGAATAAATAAGGGATTTTCCGGTTGCCTGAAGAGACCCTCCGAATATCCATTAGCTTGCTATCACTTTAGTTGGACCCTACTAATTTTAGTGGAATGCGTCTTTTGGATTAGTCGATCATCCAAATAATCAAAATTTTGTAGAGGCACAGTAAAACGAATATGGTGGAAGACAGAGAAAGGGTGGGAGAAAGGGAACAGAAATATGTGCAGCAAGTGTACACTCCACTATGACCAATCCCTTCTAATTTAGTACAACCAAAATGGGCTACAGATTAAGCATGACTCACTCTGCATCCAGGGCCGGCCCAGGGGTAAGCCCCGCAAGCCCCCGGGCATGGGCAACCCCCCGGATTGGGGCAACCAAAAAAAAAAAACCTGAAACTTAGATATAAATTTCAAATAGTTTCCACGTAAAGCACAAACCTTGCTCTTGGTAAGGTGGCAACTGGATGATGCCCCCTCATGCGAGAACTCAAGTTCGAGACTCCTAATGCACTCTTTCTTAATGTTTTGACTTTTCTTTTTTCCCTTTATTTCTCAATTTTTATTAGTTTTGGCTCTTTTGGTTTTTCTTTCGGTCCATAATATTTCAAAAATCACATTAATAAATTACTTTTGTTAGAAATTTGCATTTAACAAGTGTACCATTAAATTTTGATTAAAAAAATTATCCCCATGGTGGGATTTCAAAGGAAAAAAAAAAAATTGACATGGTTTATTATTTTTCTCACACATGTTCAACTATGAAGCAAACATTTTTTATTGGTTTTTTTTAAAAAAAACTCTTACAATCATATCTTTTTAAGTTTCTAAGTTGAAATTGATAAAAAAATTTACCTTCGTTCTAGGCCTGTCAATGGACCGGAATGGATCCAAATCTGATCCAGATTCAAAAAATGCACGGAGAAGTTGGTTTCTTTTAATCAGAATCATAAAACACTATAATTGTGGTTACATTTTGATATAATTCAAGCTAAATGCACAATGTAACCGTGATTTTTTTTTTACTTTTATATCTTTTTATTTTGTATGACATAGTGAGTGGGCAACCAAGCCTGCGGTCGGGCTTGGGCAACCTAAACATCGGGGCCGGCCCTGTCTGCATCAGATTTTATACAGCACTCAAGTCGAGTTACAAATTGTTCAAGTTTTTTTTTTTTAAAGTTTCACTAGTTTTGTTAAGTACATTTACATTTCATTTTTTTTGTGATCAATCGATCCAATCTAATCGAGATTTAATCGACCATACGATTTAAATTTGAGTCGTTTTTTTTTCTTTCTGTTCAACATTATATTTATGGTGGGATAGATTTCACTTTAGGAAAGCAAACCTCCGAAAGTTGCTAATCAAAAAAAAAAAAAAAAGCAAGACTCCGAAAGTCGTGTTGAGTAGAGTTCCGGCAAGAGTACCTGCTAGACTTAAAAGAACATAAGGTTACCCGGCCAAAATTTGGCCCCTCCTATGCCTAAAGTCAGAGCGTGAAAGGAGAATAGAAACTCGGATTTCGAGAGTGAGATATTATGTACCTTTATCTCCGGAGTCCCGTTCTTATCGGGATACTTGATAGAGCTTATCAAAATAGTCTCACCAGTTCGGACTGTCTCCCTTTTCATCTCGAACTCTGCCACCATGGTAAGGTCATCTATTAAAGGCGCAAATTAGTCCGTCATTAGGGAATCCGGGGGAGGTGTTGTGCAGTATATGTTGTTCGCCGTGTTGTGCGGCAAAACGACGTAATTTTGTTCATTTTCTTGGTACACTTCAATAAGCCCTGTTTGGAGAGTTAATTTTGAGGTTCAATTTTAGGGTTCAATTTTAGGGGATTTAGGCTCTTTGGGGTAGGATATAGTGGTTTTAGGCACTTGGATTTAGGAGACAGAAATAGTTAACTAATATTTTCTTTTCTTTTCTTTTTCTTTTTTGTCCCCAATAGAGTAATTTGAGTGGAATTAAAGTGTGTCAGGAGACCGAAATAATTAAGGCAAGGGTGAACTGTAACCACAGCCGAAGTGGGGCAAACCTCTGGAAAGTGAAAAAGCTTTCCAATTTGAAGGTCATCATTTCAAAGATAGTGCAAAGTGGTATAAGAAATAGACGTTGGACACAAGTGTGAAACCCATTTTTGGTTGGATGTTCATTTAATTTAACACAATGTTAGTTATAGTATTGGATCACAAAGACATTTAACTAACAACTACTTAACTCACACAATTGTATCCCACTTTTTACGCTTCGGTGTCACATAACAACACAAATTTAACTCCTGGAGATGACCTAAGCACCTTTTAGAACATTCCTTTCTAATCGGTTACACTCCGACCCATCCATAACCGGGTCTGTCCAACGAGTACATACAACGCCTATAGCCCAGTCCGGCTACTTCAGCCTAATCTGTGGTGAATCCGAAATCCAGCCCACTTCAAATATTATTAACAAATTTTAGACGTGTTTTCATTTGCTAACAAAATAAGCTTTTAACGAGTTGAACTCTAGTCGAGTTCGTGTAACTCTGTTCTTTTTTCTTCTTTTTTTGTCATTCGTTATTCATAATCTATTACATGGGGGAAAGAGGGAATGAGACTCGATCCCGAGATGCAATGTGGGAATCCCAGAAGCTCGATCCCGGATGCAGAGCGAGTAACTCTGTTCATTTGAGAGCCCTAACTGCATCACGTGCATCCAGACAGTCCCTTGCATTGATGCTAAACCATAAATTCAGAACCTCAAGTTACCAGAAAAATCAGAAGATAAAACACATGTTTGAGTTTTTGGATGATTAAAGGACTCAAAAACACTGAAAATGGCTTGAAGGTATCATTCTTCTGACCTTTTTGACATCCAAAGAGATTGATATTCAACCGTATTATTAAGTACTACACAGAAAAATTCTTTACTCACCAGCAATGTTGTAGGAACTAAAATAGTTTACAAACTAGTACACTAAATGTACATGTGGCAGCACCACATTCAATGAATATGAAACCATGCCTGAATTAGATGAATGAATGAGACTTTCCGGTTTCATGCTCATGAGCAATGCTACAAGAACTAAATAGTTTATAGGGGTGTCCACGGATCGGATCCGGACGGATCGGATACGGATCCGATCCGATCCGCTCATAGCGGATTATGGTTTTTAAGATCCGGAACCGAACCGAACATTCACGGATCGGTTACGGATCGGATCGGATCGAGTTGGATCGGGGGGATTTGATAGATTAAAGAAGGATTATTGAGCGGATTGAGCGGATCGAGCGGATCCGATCCGATCCGATCCGGATCCGGAACCGTCAGATAAGAAATTCTCGATCCGGAACCGAACCGAACATTCACGGATGGATCAACGGATGGTTCGGATCGGTTCGGATTGGTCGGATTGGCGGATCGGATGATCCGCTGGACAGCCCTAATAGTTTACATAGTTATATTTGTTTATAACTTATTTAGTGTCTCTAGACTTTTCCATATAGTAATTGCATGGATGTTTCCGTACAATTTAACAAACAAAAAATTGTCAACCTATATATATGGAACGAATCGCAACAAGTGAAATGTGAGGGGCAGGCACGGACAACATTTTCTGGAAATGAAAAACAAAAAATTAAGAATTGCGAAACTTGTACAGAGTTTTTATTTTCAGTACAACTGAATGCTTTTGCTGTTCATACAAAACTCGGAAACACTACTTCATTGACCAAAACAAATGAAGAGTTGGATTCAAGGACCCCGGGCTCGAATAAAGCACAAGCAGCCTCCGCTCTGGCCTTCAGGTATCATCCCTCCGCCTTTGCTTGTGTCAATTGCTTCCAACATCTTCACTGCCTCATTCATTTCGGGACGTTTTTCTGGGTTCACATCCCAGCATTTCCTCATGATGTTTGCTAAAGAGCTCGGGCAACATCTGGGGATTTCTGGCCTCAAATTCTGGTGAAATGGGCACAATATTAACTCCAAGCATTTTTCAGCATAAAATTTACTAGTGATGTCCAAAACAACTCATAAGAAGAAAATAAGGCAATTTCATAAGGTTTCCTGAAGCAGAAATATTTGGAAACAGGTAGCAAACTGAAATTCACTTAACAAAGTCACTAATTAACTTACCTGGCGAACAACAGCGGATGAAACTTCAGCAAAGCTAAGGCCTGGATAGGGAAGATCACAACAATAAATTTCCCATAAGCATATACCGAAGCTGAAGACGTCACATTTTCTATTATACGGCTTGCCATCAAGAACCTGCAAAAATGAAGTTACCGATTTTTTCCTTTAACACGTGAGACAAATAAAGACAGAACCAAACGAATCTTATAAGGTTTTATTCCCCACACTTGCCCTCTTTTTTGGTGAAATAAAAATTTCTTGTTTTCATTTGCGAGAATTTGTTTTAGAAGATGCAAGTACCTCTGGTGCCATGTACCCAAGGGTTCCAGTTTCACCGGTCATGTCCTGTGGATTCTGAGCTTCAACACGAGCAACACCAAAATCAGCAATTTTTAGAGTTTTGCGAGCATCTAGTAACATATTTTCAGCTTTAACATCACGATGTACAATTTTCTTAGAATGCAGATAACTTAGTCTGCAAAACAGAAAATGAGGAAGTGATTCTTTCTATCAACAGTCTTAAGTTTTAACTAAAGAACGAAGGGGAAAAAAAAAAAGAATCTCACCCTCTGGAGAGATCCAAAGCAAGTTGAATCACTGTTTTAAAGGCAAGCTTCTTTTTCCTATTCGTGTACAGGAATTTTTTCAGCGTCCCACCAGTTTGGTATTCCACCAACACACAACATGCTCTTGATGGAAGGGTAACATAATCATCACCGGAAGCATCTTTTGAAGGAATCTTAAGATTTGATGTCCCCATTGAAGCACCAACAAACTGCAATAAAAATCTACAAAATCGTCACTTCACCGGGTAAGTCTGAAGTATCATACAATCATGTCTACGGGCAATTCATACTACTACATTCAGATAGAAGAAAAAAGGGTAGAAGTGGGGAAGCATTAACCTTGATCAACTAGTGGAAAACATGCGGTCAGTTTTACTAACAATGCAACTTTTGTTTCGAGAATGACTTTCGTAGACAAATGTTGCATTTTATACTTATACCAGGTTCCTAGCCTTTTAAACTAATGGAAAAGTCATGTAGTTTGGTACCTTTGTGATATTTGGATGGTCCAGTTTGTGCCAAACAGCAACCTCTTGTCGAAATGATGCCCGCAAAGCAGCAGTTTCAGCAGTCGTGGCCATACCATCCTCTCCCCAGTCCAACAGCTTCACTACAATCGAAAAGATAATATCATGGTAAGGAATCCTAAAGCAAACACAAATATAAAGGAGAATACAGAAACTGCTTCAGGTTTTTGCGTTCCTTGTTTCTATATTTAAGCATTTAGCAGTCAATTGCACTTAGTAGATGTTATTATGTGCTCCCAGTCCGTCAATTTTGTTTGTACATGGTTCCAATTTGGAATGTCCGAAAACATATGTCCGCTTTGAAAAGTCAAAACACAACTTATCAGTTCTCCAAAACTATACCCTATGAAGGATTACAACTGGTTCTAAAAACGGACACAAATAGACAATGCTGGAAATCATTACCTTAAATGGAATTAAAGTGTATAAATTCATGTCCCTTTAAAAGTAAGAACTCCCAAAATGAACTAACAGAACGCGGCGGGGTGAGTATCAGATCGTCAGATAACTCACCGAAGACATGACTCTTTGACAATCATTCTAAATTCCAGAATGATAACTCTATTAAGTTTTCTCGATCAGCACAGAAAAGCTTTTCCAATACATCAGTAGTTCATCAACATCAATTGGTATTGCAAATCTAATGAATTACTACCCAAGGTTAGATAATTTGAATTAAGCCAGAATGAAAACATATCTCTTAGGAACAGCAGGCTATTCCCTTTCCGATAAAAAAAATTCCTTTGATGAGTGGATATTTAAAAGTATCGACCCAATGCGGTAGGCGTAGCTTATTCTTCAACTAAAATGTTTCAATTGGATAGTCCCAGTTTCATGACCTCCTGTGACAAATAAGAAGGCCCGAGTACCTGTGTTTGCTCTGTTTGTGGTCAGTTTTGGGTAGTTTAGCTCAAAATAGATGTCTGGTTTTTTAGGACAAGTCCAACGAGTAAGGCAGAAGAAATAAGCCAATGGCCTTTCTTTTCGAGCTTTTGTGTCATCTCCCTTTGATAGATAGACAATCAGAGAACTTTATCATAGAGAATTGCTTGAAACTACACCACATAATCCACAAAAATAGATCACCTTCCACCGAAATTATATACAGGTTGTTGGACAAACCACATTAAGTGAACGATTTCCGAATGGGATAATAATAAAATGGCCCAACACATGTTTTGAATTACCAAACAAGCAGCCTAGTTAAGACATGGAAACATGGAATGCTATATACTACAAACTAACTGGTATATCCTTTTTCAGCTACGCTATCCCGAACTTATCCAGAAAGAAGATTTAAGGACCTTGAAAGAGAAAAATGTTCAACTAAATGGTCGAACTGACAGTCAATACTGAGAAAGGCAGAGAATCCGCAGAAGTTTACACAATTTCATGCAGACAATTTTAGATGACATAAAAAGGTGCGAAGCATGAGCCCATTCACAAGAATCACAACCCATAACAGTTTTAAGTTCCAAAGGAAAACATGGGCGCAGTTGGATTCAACAAACAAGAAATAATTTTTCAGAGTTTTATCGTATTTCATCCATCTTCCTACAAGGTTACAAACGAAATGGAGCATAAATCGAATAATCTGTTCATAAACATACAAAAAAGAGGGCTGTTTACCTGCAACGTCTTGGGTATCATAAGTACCACGATAAACAGTACCGTAGGTGCCCCGAGCTACCAAATATCTTATATTCAACTTAGATGGATCAATTTCCCATTCTTCCTTTGGTTTTGCAGCTTGTAAATCCTTCGACCTAACCCGGCTCAAATGCCTCTCCAGCTGAACATCCAAGCTTTTCAGATCAATTTTGTCAGCTCTGACGAACATATCTTTGCCACTGAAACTTCCATTTCTCTTCCCCAACATATTTTTGTAACTGAGGCTTCCCCAACCTTTCAGTTTTGAGTTTGGACCAATGTTCCCTTCTTCATTGGTTTTCGCAACCTCTCTAATTTCACCTTCTGCTTTCACATCCATTTTCAAAGAACCCAATTGAAGAACCACCAGCCCAAATTCCAAAACACCAAGTGAAAAATATCCTAATGATCTTAAATGATCTTCCTAGAATCCCAGAAGAGGCTTAAACTTCCATGCAAACTTCCATTGAAACTACCAAAAGAAGTTCCTTAAGATCAAACCCAAATCAATTTTATTTCAAAAAAGGATTTCAAATAAGACCCATATACACAAATCCAAAGTCTAACCCCAATTCAAAAGGAAAATTTGAAATGTTGACTTTTAGCTGCTCAAAAACCTAACCTTTGCTCACCAACCATAATCTCGTTCAGAGCCCAGAAAATGGCCAAACTCTATACCCATCAATTGGAACACAAGAAAGCTTGCGGCACAAATTTGAATAATACCCAGAAGCGAAAATTCAACACCCATATTATGAGAATAGAAAAACGGGAACGGAGAAATCATCAGGGAGTGACAACTAGAGACGAAAAGGTTGACCAAACCCCAACTGGGTCCAGAAGAAAAGTCCGCTGTCATTGCTTGAAAGATTCAAAACTTGGTGAAGACTGGAGAGCTGTGACTTGTGAGAGGACGGGTAAAACACCGTAGAAGACACGTTTAGAGAGAGAGTTAGACAGACGTGTATATATACTAGTAATATACGTACATCATTTTACATCTGCGTAGAGAGAGAGAAAAGCGCGGGGTTCTTATTTTTTTATTATGAACCTTTTTATATTGACGGCTTCATAAAAATCTGAAGGGTCGGAGATTTTCACGAAATCAGCAGCCGATGAGTACCGTTTCAAGTTCAACCTTATCCTTCCCGTATTACCCAAGATCTACCGGGAAAGTTTTCAGTTTTTTTCTAAAAGTGTTAAAAATACTAAACGGATTAAAGGTGTTATAAATATTGAGGTACGTGGAGTGAATAATTTATCTCAAAATTTGTGTTTATCATTTTTACTTTCACTTTTAGAAAAAATGAAAAACTCACCAAGTTTAATAGGGGCCGGTTCATATTATTGTCTAAATGATATTTTTGATTTTTTTACTTTTGTCTATATTGTGAAGGCAATATCTTATCTAAAATTGTATTTTGACTATTAAAAATACAAAAAATATTATTTCGACAAAACAAAAAAATTATTACCAAGTTGCCAATCTTTGTATTTTTATCTAAGACAACGGTTATTTTAACATCATTTTGGAGACGAAAAATTTAGTGTGACCTGGCTCTTATGCAAGCAAAAAAAAATCAATTCTTATAGAAAATGAAGTACTTTTATGGATTTTTTTACTTTTTCCACCTAACTGAAAAATTCTACTAATTCTTTAATTTGATGTAAATAAATTTTTAAAATTACCGCATGAAAGTTTTTATTTTTATTAAAAAATTAGACGTATTTTCTTGGGCCTCGTTTGATTCGTGGATTAACTGTCTGGGATAGAACTAACTGTACCACTTCTTGGCTTATCCCATGTTTGGTTCCCAAATGATGCTCATGATTGTTAATCCCGGTATTATTTTTATCCCTATATGCGGGGTACTAAATAATCCCAGGGGGGAGCTGGGATTGAGTGGGATTGACAAAGATGGAATTGTTTACGAAAATATTCGGATGATATTCGAATTGTTCTCAAAAAGTATTTCAAAATTGTTTTTTAAATAAATGATTTACCAAAAAAATAAAAAAATTATAAATGTATTTTCAAAATTTGAAATAATATTTTCTATAAAAAAATTTATTTTAAAAAAATTATTTCCAAAAAAAAATCTAATTTTTTTTTGGAAATAATTTTTTATCTAAAAAAATCTAATAAATTATTTTGGAAATAATAGTTTTTTAAAATAAATTATTTGTTTTAAAAAATGATTTTTTTAATTTTTTCAAAATAAATGTTTTTCAAAAACTGTTTTCCACAAATATTTTTTTTTAAAAGATTTTTTTCATTTTTTTTAAAATAATAATTTTAAAAAAAAAAGTTTTAACTCTTTTTTTTTTCAAAAAAAAAATGTTTTTGATTAAAAAAATTATCCCATAAATAATCTCACGCGAATCAAACATGAGATTGGGTAGCTTAGGGATGAAATTAATACCAGGATAAATAATCCGGGACTACCAATCCCAGGATTATTAATCCCACCTATTGCAATCCGCGAATCAAACGAGGTCTTGAGTATTATCTCCATGGGACAAAGGGAATACTATATAGACAATTTTACATAGAGTTGCTGGAACTATCTTATACGTATGAATTTTAGAAAATTTTGACAGTAAAGGTCTCTTATAGTAAAATCTGCTAAAATTAACATCTGCTAAAATCACTAGTTATCAAAGAGAGAGATCCTTCACAAAATCCAACGTGACGAACTAAAATCTTAGAATAAAAAAAAAGAATAATAATCTTGTATAGTAGAAGAAAAACAACAATATTTTATGATTTTTCTCTCACTGACAAATCAAACTGAGTTGCAACAATTGAAAGTTTTGATTTGGTAATAACAGGCTGTTTTCACATAACTTATTTATTTGTGTGACTTTTTGTACTTTTTACACTTTTAAATATCCGATTCAGTTTTGGTCATAATTTTATACTTTTCTGATTCCTCCCGTCGAGATAAATCGTGGAACTTAAAAAGTTTGACGCAAAACTAATAAATCAGAATTTTTTTAAGGAAAGACAACAAAAAGTGTAAAAAGTTAAGGGGAACAAGGCCTAAGTGTATAAATTCCTAATTTCTTGTATGTAATTTAATTATTTTTTTAAATAAATAAATACTTCCTGCCATCACCCTCAAACCCGCCACCTATTTCCCGCCCACCGGCCCACGCAACCGTTGGTTCTTCCCTAGCCCAGTCCAACGAAGAAAAAGTCTAGAGACATACTAATTCCCGTATTTTTTGCAAAACATTTTTTTTGGTGTTTTGAGTTGATGTATTGTGAAAGAATGATATGCCTCGTAAAGCGAGAAAAGACAGGAAATGGAACAAGCTCTAACTAGTGTATTAAATGTGTATGTGACACTCGTTTTGTAGATGATTTTATCCATATATTACATCATGCATTGAAGTGATAGTCAGGTAGTGTCATGTGTACATTTAGGAAAATACTAGTTTGTAAACAAAATAGTGTATGTAGCATTGCTCATGTAACGAAGGCTAAACTTAAGCCACCCTCACCCATCCACCCACCCTTGCACCCACGAAACATTTGGTCAAATCAGACGTTAAGGGCATGTCCAATCGTGGAGTTAAAAATGTATTGTTAAGTTAACGAGTGTTACAATGGTGTTGTCCGAGTGTTGTTAAAAAATATTTTAAAAAATACACAAATATGAATAATATATATATTTCCCATACTAAAAGGAAATTCGATCGTCCCTCTTTCGGCCTCCCCTTTCTTCATTCTTCTTAGGCCTCCCCTTTTTGCTATTACAAAAATGCCTCTGGTATATATATATGGAGGGCGGATCCGTGGACACTCATTTCGCACACTCTTTTTGACACTCCATCTCAACCCTTGAAACTAAGGGTTGTGATTAAAACTTAAAAAGACCCTCCCCTTCCCACGTGCCCACCCTCTCTTTCTCTCTCTCTCTCTCTCTCTCTCTCTCTCTCTCTCTCTCTCTCTCTCTCTCTCTCTCTCTCTCTCTCTCTCTCTCTCTCTCTCTCTCTCTCTCCTCCCACGTATACTATCTATCTATGAAACACACCCAAATGTTTTTTCTCCCACTCCAATCGTAGCCGTGGTCGGTGGTCTCCTCCTCCCTCTTCTCCCTCCTTTCTTCCCTTCCCTCCTATTTCACCATCTCGCCCTGCCGCTCGGGCTCGGCTGATGCGGAGAACATGTTTAAAACATGTTTTTAATGATAGTTGTAGAAAACTAACCCATTCAAATATCGGTAAGAGTGCTTTTATCCAAAATAGGCAGATTTGCGATAATATTTTAGTTGCTCATGAGCTGGTGCATCATCTTAAAAACAGGAGGAGTGGTAAAGAGGGTCATACGGCACTAAAACTTGACATTGCAAAGGCATATGATAGGGTCGAATGGGTGTATTTAGAAAAGGTTATGCAGACAATGGGCTTTGATGCGAAAGGGAGGGGCTGGGTTATGAATTGTGTAACCACGGTTTCGTACTCGGTTTCTATCAATGGTCAACACCATGGTTTTATTAAACCCCAGAGGGGCCTTCGACAGGGGGACCCTCTCTCCCCGTATTTATTCCTTTTATGTGCTGAAGGGTTGTCTAGTTTGCTACAGGAAAAGGAGAGATGCGGTGATCTTAAAGGCGTTGAGATTTGTAGGAATGGGCCATCAATATCACATCTCTTATTCGCGGATGACTCACTCATTTTTTTGTCCAGCCACAAGACAAGATGGTGAAGTGGTTAAGAGTACTCTTGAGACCTACCGGAAAGCTTCGAGTCAATTGGTAAATGTGCACAAATCATCAATTTTTTTCAGCCCCAATACTACGGAAGAATGCAAAGGGATGTGTCGCAACATTTTGAAGTTTAGTAGAAGCTCGGACGAGGGTAAATACCTAGGGTTGCCTTTCATTATTGGGCGATCCAAACATGCAGCTTTGTGGCATATCAAGGAGCGTGTAGTGAATAAGGCCAAGATCTAGAAGGGGAAGCATGTCATTCCAGCGGGCAAGGAGGTATTGGTGAAATCTGTTCTTTTAACAATGCCCATCTACACGATGGCTTGCATCAAGATTCCAACGAGTTTATGTAAGTCACTCAACTCGGTGATTGCTAATTTTTTTTTGGAATGGAGATGATGAGAATATGAAGATTCATTGGCTGAGTTGGGACAAGATGACTGAGGTGAAAGGCAAGGGAGGATTGGGCTTTCAAGATCTTGAAGCCTTTAACTTAGCTATGCTTGCTGAACAAGGGTGGAGATTGCTTACGGGAGAGGATTCGTTGTTCTACAAGGTTTTTAAATCTTAATATTTCCCTATTTCAAATTTTTTGGAAGCACGAGTTAAGTTTTCAGCCTAGTGGGCTTGGCAGAGTATCTTAGCAAGCAAACCTGTTGTGGAAAAAGGGTGGAGATGGAGAGTGGCTACGGGCTCGAAGATTGCGATATGGGATGAACCATGGCTTGAGGACCTTGTGTTACCCACAATACTATCGGCTAGGCCAGATAGCATAAATTGCGAAATAGTTAGTCCGCTTATTGACCAAGAGAGCAATACATGGAATGAGCCATTCATAAAGGCTATCTTCAATCATAGAGATGCTGAGCAAATTTCGGGTTTACCGTTGAGCACAACTAACCAGCCAGATGCGCGTATTTGGAGGGCTACATCAAGTGGGAAGTTCTCTGTCAAGTCAGCATATATGATTGCAAAACAAGTCGGACAGTCATTTCAAAACTGTAATGTTGATGACAGGCAAACAAGTGGAAGTAGTGCTGACTAGGATAAATGGAAACAGATATGGCACATTCAAGCTCCTAATAAACTTAAACTTTTTCTATGGCGATGCTTGCACAATATCCTACCTGCAAACAAGATGTTAGCATAAAGGAAAGTGTCGGTGCAAATGGTGTGTCCTGTTTGTGGTTTAGTGGATGAAACTACAACCCATGTACTTGTGAATTACGAGCAGGCTAGTAAGGTGTGGCTACTTTCTCCTTTTTGGTGAAGACCAAAAAAGTTGGCTAATGTTCAGTTTGAGGAGTTATGGACGACTATGGGATCGCTTACTAGTGGCAAGAACCGAGCGGATACCTTGGGGTTGTTTGCCTATGTATGATGGTATATATGGAAGGCTAGGAACGACTGGGTCTTTAACAGGAAATGGATTGGGGAGCAGGAAATTTTAAGCCACGGAACTGCAGAGTTTCATACTTTTGTATTAGATAATGCCAAAGCAAGAGTATTAAGCCAGCCAGTAATGGAAGAGGTTAGTAGATGGAATCCTCCAAACTACGGTACTCTTAAGATTAATTGCGATGATGCGTTTGATGTGTCGAAGAAGAGAGGTGGCATTGGTCTGGTGGCTAGAGATTATTTAGGCCAAATTAAATGGCTTGCAGCTATACCGATTTTCAATGCACGATCTGCTGAAGTTGTGGAGGCTTTGGGTCTTAGATGGGCAGTGACTATGGCTAAGGAGAAAAGGGGTGAGCACTTCTCTTTTGAAAGAGAAGCACAACGTGTTATACAAATGCTTCAAGGAGTGAAGATTCCCAACTTGAGCTTAGCGGTAATCATCAGAGATACTATTAGACTCTCTAGTTCTTTTTGTGATGTTTCTTTTTCGTTTGCTTCTCGTGATTGTAATAGGGTGGCTTATGTTGTAGCAAAATACGCACTATTTATCGAGCTACCTACAACCTGGGAGGAAAGTTATCCAGACTGGGTGTGTAGGGAAGTTTTCTTTGATACCTCGCATTTATCTTAATAAATAATATGGTTACCGATTGACCAAAAAAAAAGATATCAGTAAGTACTCGATTCAGACAATTTTGAGAACACCAGTTCCTCTCAAGCTTTTTGAAAAACTGTTTGGATCAAGCACTTATCAATATTCGATTGAGCTGAATTTTTACGTAATTTCTTGTTTTATCCATTTGAACAAAGTGAACGGTTTAGAATCTCCCAATATAATCCGGAATAAAAGCGTGTGCTTTTTGTATTTTCTGTTGTGTTCCCAGAACCAACCCCATATATTTGTATGTGTGTGGGGCCTATCTTTTCCTCTCTTTTTTTCTCCCTCTCTCCTTCCTATCTTTACTTCTCTTCTCTCACACCAGCACTGTTACATACACACAAAAAATACCCAGAAAGCTCCAATAAGTGGCTCAGATTCACTCGCAAGTGAATCTGAGCCACTCATTGGAGCTTTCTGGGTAATTTCTGGGTATCTTTTTTGTACACTTAACATTTTCCCTCTCGCACAGGTATTGACTCAGGTAAAGGCTGACAATACAGTACTTGTCTCTACCTCTCTCATGTTTCTCTCACCTTCTCTCAATGTTGGCTGACAAGTTATAGTAAATGCTGACACTATAGACAACTATACTAATTTCTTACGCTAATCACAACTTAACCAAGCTACTGGAGACTGAAGATGCCATAAAAGGGTCGTGATCTCATTCGAAGGGATAACCAATGTATAAGTTCATTTCCCATGCATGCCAATTTTTATCCAGTGACAGAGCTCAATAGGGACCCTGCCATGGGTACAGAAAAAAACGTACAGACAATGTACAAAGCTCTCTCGGGGACCCACTTTTGGATCCCACACGAGTGATCCGAACCGTTCAAATTTGGAACGGTGGGGCTTTGGTGCAAGCACTTCTAACTGTCCGATTGAGCTGATTTTTTGCGGGGCCCCTCGGAAAAATGTTCTAAGAACAATGAGCGGTTCGGATCACTCGTGTGAGACCCAAAAGTGGGTCCCCGAGAGAGCTTTGTACATTTTCTGTACGTTTTTCTGTACCTCCAGGTTTATCCGCTCAATAGGGGGTCGGCCGTCGGGTGACACGGGCCACCCCGGGTCCCAAAAAAACATTTATTTTTGTATTACAAAAACAGAGTTATTCATAAAAACGCATATTTTACTTCTGGTGTTGATGAGTGATTAATCAATGAAGGTGTGTAATTTTTCAGTATTAAGTATTTTGATATATGATTAACATATGCAAAAGTGTATCTTTTCAGATATTATAAATAATTAATTTTGGGACACGTGTACTTTTTTATACTAATTACTCTCTGTTCGTAAAGATAGTATTAAAGAAAACTGAGATTTTTATCCAAAAATTACACGTCGTTTTATAATATATACTATTTTTGTGGGACGAAAGTAGGAAAAATTTGACTTTTAGTGCCACCTCCAGATTGGAACCTTGGCTCCACCTTGAATTATCAGCAACCATGTTGAATGAGTTGAGAGAGGTTTCTTGTACGATCATTTGCACATCTATAGTTGAAATCTGTCTCCAATTGGACTTCTCTCATCTCTTGATCTCGAATCAGCTCAAAACGACAAAACCATGAAGTAGACCCCATAGTTCTGCTTCAAGATTTTTGTAATCCCTTCGCTAAAGCGTCCTCTTGACAATCAATTGATTTGTCAATAATTTGAGGTAAAAACAGGAAGAAAAAAAATGCAGATTTCAACACTTTTATGCTTTGCAATACGCTTTTATACATTTTCATACATTTCTCATGCATTATTATTTTTGATACACTTTTTTTAAACTGCAAACGACAGCCCAGTAAGTAGGCTGCTCTTAGCATTTTCTTTTAGCAAAAGCCTATGACCACCTTCTTTTTTGGACATCGAAGCATAAAGCTCGCTTGCTCGCGCTGTCTCGTGCGCGCGCTCTCTCTCTTCTTTGAGATTAGATTTTTAGTCCATCATCCGTGCCCCGAGATGGGCTTGGGCTTGTTTGATTTTGGTTTTGTAGCCTACTTCCATGGCAAACCTGGACCATCTTGTATCAAAGAAGTAACAACTTTTTGTCGAAACATGAGCTTGGCTTCATCTGGGCCAGGCTTGTAGTATGTGCTAGAGGCCCAAAGCTCTCTGCCCGACATTCGCAGTTCTGGCTTAACATAACCTCATAACCCAAATTTTTTTTTTTTATTTTCACGGAAAAAGGAAATTTTATTAAGTAGAGATCGGGTCCGAAAAACGAACATCTTGGGAGACAAGATTAACAAGCCATTGGGGGACAGGACCCACCCAAAGCTCTACCTTAACGCCCAATAAGGCTTTCTTGGCCAACGAATGAGCCGCCTTATTACAATGCTTAACATGAATAAAGTTGCTGGACCAAAAGGAAGAAGTAAGTTGCAAGCAATCCAAAATCACCAAGTTACAGTCCGAAAAACATTTATCCAAAGTTGTCAAGGCCTGCACAATTTGAGCCGAATCTCCTTCAACAATAATTGACCCACAATGTTGACTTAAAGCAAAAATAAGAGCTTCCCTGAACCCCATAGCTTCCGTGGTGCGAGGAGAGAAAAGACCATGGAAATTAGCAGTGAAGGCACCAACAACCGAACCTAGATAATCCCGTGCCAAAACTCCGACTCCCACACATCCATCCTTCTTGTTAACAGCCCCATCAACGTTAAGCTTGATGATTCCCAATGGAGGAGGCAGCCATCGAGGGGGAGAGGGACAAGGGCCAAAAGCTTGGGGCTTGGGCTTTGGAGCTTCCAAAGCTTCAACCTCGGCACAAAGAGCACTTGCCTTCTCCAAAATCATGGCACATGGTTGCTCCTTTGAATCAAAGTAGGCGTTGTTCCTAGCCTTCCATATGTACCAGCAAAGAGAAGCCAATAAGGCTTCCAAATTATTCCTATCAGCACATTTGTTAAGAGCTTGGGTGATGGATTTCCACCAATCAATAAAGGAGATAGATTCCCAGCTCCCAGACATGAAAGGTGCAAACGGGGATTTTTGCCAAACCTCTTTGGACTTCTTACACCGAAAAAACATATGTTCCACCGATTCCAACGCCTTTCGACATCTGCACTTGTTTCTCCATAACCCAATTTGATTGATTTATTTTATTAGTTTCTTCTGAATTTTTGCTACTTTTGAGTCTCTCTCTTTTTCTTTTTTCTTTTTTAATTTTCTCATCCAGAAGAATTGAAATTAAACATAAACATCTTATTATCAAAAGTAAAAAACAAAAATACTGAAGACAGTTCAAAACGAAATAGTAAATTTAATTAAAACTGCTCGATTACAAACTACTCTTTTAAACATGATGAAATGCTTCGCGGAAAAAAAACATAACCTAACAAGTTTTCTTTTCTTCTTCATCCAACTTAGTTTGAACTCTCACTAACGAGAAAAACTTGGGTGTCGGCCGGTTGGGTATTTTCATGTGGTGTCCGATCGCGCATCTCGGCTGTCCAATTTTTGGACGGCATAGATTGCAAATAGAGAAAGAAGGAAGAGAGAGGGGAAGAATTTGGACCGTTCAAAACACTTTTGGAGGGCTAAGGTGCTCAGATGGACGCAAACACCACTTAACCATACCCGACCAACAACCAAGTTTTTCTCCTTTACTAACGGTGTTGTCAGAAAAAAAGGAACACAACAAAAGGTTGGATAAATCTGAGGGATGAGATTAGCTTCTTATGCTTGTACTATAACAAGACCTTCCCTTAAACAAAAGTTTCTCTTCCAATTTCCAAGAAAGCTAAGGTCAAACAAAAGAACACAACAAAGGGTCGGACAAATATGAGGGATTTAGGTTAGCTTCTTATGCTTGGACTATAATAAGTCCTTCCCTTAAACAAAGATTTCTCTTCCAGTTTCCAAGAAACCTAAGGTCAAGTAAAGGCCCATTTTCCAGCCAGAAAATAAAGTAAAACAATTGACCTTATAAACTAGAGGATGATACGGTACAAGAAGAGCTTTACCGAAAACGTCCAGAAAAGATAAATGAACGGTTCAAATTCATATTCTGAAATAGAAATGAACGATTTTGAAAGAGAAAATGAACGATTCTGAAAGAGAAAATGAACGCTTCTGAAATAAAACATTCTGAAATAGAAATGAACGATTCTGAAGAAAATATGAATCTGAACCGTTTATTTCTCTTTGCTAGATGTTTTCGGGGTAACTTTTTCTGTAACATTGTTATATAAACCATGGGTGTTGCACAACACTTTTCCCCAATTCACTAGCTTATTTCTAACTTTTTCTCTTTGTCCACTGCAACTTGCAGATTTATCTAAACTAAAAGGGTTTGGACTTTGGAGTCTAACATTTACCCAAGTCTTGAGGTGTGAAGAGCCTCACGCGATGATGAGGTTTTGATGATCAATAATTCAACAATTCTGAAATGATAACTTTTGCAAAGACCTTTGTTGGCTACATGGATAATTGATCATGTGTCGCATGTATGGACACCCACAATTCTATAGGTACCACCCCACAATTCTATAGGTACCACCGAAAAGTGCACAAGACCATTCGAAAAATTGGAACATTAAATTAAATTCTTGTAGTTATTCAACTGAACTGATTTCGCACAAGGTCATTCAAAAAAAAATTCTTAAAATGAATAACGAACTTTGATTATTTGTGTGGAATCCGAATGTAGACCCTACACACCAATACGTGTCATTGGTACCCGTAGCCACTCCAAAGAATTTGGGAAGTTGGGAAAGTACAACATATTATTAGTATACTTTGCCTAAAGGATTATTGTGGCATCTTTGAAAGGACAAAATTATCATTGTATGGTTGAGTGGAAAACTGCTATAGTACATTGCTAGTTAGGGTTTTGGGCCTTGGGAAGCGGGGTGTCACATGATAATGGACTTTATGAAGGGACCACTTCACCTAATAAAGGATGAGAGTACAAAATCCGATATAGGAGTATAGGACTACCACAAGGTCCAAAAAGGTAGTACTATTATATTAAGGTATAAAATGTTCTAAATTTGTTTTGAAGCCCATGTCTTCTATTTGTTCTGAATTAGATCCTCCATCTCAATTTTTGTTTTTTCTCTCTAAATATCATAAAACACATGAATCTCAAGATGTCCCCCAAGATTAGTTAAGGCGTGCGCAAGCTGAACCGAACAGTGGTGACGCCGCATTGAAAAGAGTGGGGTTGGGCGATCCCTGAAAAAAATTATATCAATATCAATATTATTATATTAAAAGTTTTCTTAAATTCATAAATGACATCATCACAGTTTAATGTTCACACCACAATTAATAATTTTTCAATATCTGAAACACACGAAAAGTTTCAAAATAATACAAAATGAAAGGATAAAATCCATTTGATGGTGTCATGATCCCAGACAATTCACCAATTTAATATAAAAGAAAGGCTAAAACCAATTCAATGGTGTCACCATCCTAGATAATTTTTTCATCTTTGAAAAAAGCCAATAAAGTTATATCAACAATATACAAGCTAAAACATATCAGTTCTTCTTTTCCCATCTATGGGATTGAGAACTACTAATTCAATAGGTATAACTATAGTACAGTATAAGCTTCGTTATATATTACATAAGATGTAAAGCATGAAAGTCTAATAGGGTTGAGATTTGCATGTACTTAGGATATTGATCGTTTGATTGTTTGGAAATCGTTTATATTTTAGTAGAAGTAATGATGTTTATGAATGATCTCATAAGCTGAATTTCTGGAGTCGCCATTGGATCCGAACACCTAATTATTAGAAAAAAATGGTTGATAGTGTTGGCAAAAATATTCGCGGCAATACAGAATTCAAGAGAACAATTTCATTGAAATAAACGTAAGTACAACTTACATGAACAAAATCAAAATGTACAAAACATTAATGGGAAAAATAGATACAAACAGTTGGAAGAAAACACGAGTCGAGTCCTATGATGCCACAGTCTCTTTAATAAATTAAGATTCGCCGCCTACCATGGGTGTGTAGGATTTACGGACGTCTTTGTCCCAGGATAAAACGACTAGAACCAGACTCCGCTGGAACACCTCTGTCGGTTGCCTTGGTGAACTGGCTTGCGTCTCTCTGTCTCTCTCTCAAAGAACAATGAATTGGTAGTATAAGTTGGAACACGAATTTCTGATGATGAAACGAAGGCTGATGCTGTCTTTATGTAGGAGTAGGAGGAGTCAACATCATCAATGAGGAGCCTCCCAATCAATACGAAAATGAATTCTGCAAATGATAACTCTCAACAATAAAACTGCATTTGAATTGAGGAATGTAACTCCCAACAATATTGATGATATTTGAATGCCATTTAATCTCAATCATGGGGGTAATAGGTGTATTAACCCGCCATAAACACACGTGTGTAACATCAAACTTTGTGGGGTTCATTCGGTTGCCTCGGAAGACCCTCTGAATGTCCTGTTTCATTCACACTGAATTTTTGAGAAATTTCCAACAGATGGTCAATCACCGAAAAAGAATGAAATGAATGTATAGTATTTATAGAGAGGTAAAGAAACCTAACATTCACATGAGTCCCATAGTTTTGCTACTCTCCTAGCCAACAACAAAAGCATCTCCAACCAAGATGTGGCAAATCAAGTGGATGAATTAGCATTTTCATCGCCACCAACTAAAGTGTAATTAAATTGTGTATGTGTCATTTAAAATCTCATCCCCAGTGTCAAATTTGACAAGACTTGTCATTTTTTATTTATTTATTACTTCACCCTTTATACTTACCAAAATACTCATTTTGTCCCATTTTGTTTGTTTATTTTAGAAGACCATGCCAATTTTTAATTCCTTATATCTTCCAATCTATAATGTTTTTCATGATTGAAAACTTTATATTTTCAAACTAATCGAGAACTATCAAACATGATTGATACTGTATATTTTTAAAAATTTACATTAGAATATATAAGCGATTGACCAATGGTACTATATTAAAAAATTGACAAAAAAAAATGGGACGGAGGGAGTAATAAATTTGGCATAATTGGTTAAAGTTGACATTTTAAGATGTTAACTTTTGACACGTCAAATAGCTTAAACGAAAATTTGAATAAAAAAATCCAAAAATTCTACACATACCTTTAAAACACAACGAGAGACAGAACTGAGACCAAAACCACTGCATAGTTTATGACAACAAAAATGTACAGTATAAAATCTGTCACTATGTACACAAAATCAGAATGACTGTAACTGTGTTTGGTTTGTAATTTAGTTTAGTTTTGATGATGTAAGCAGATGTAATGAGTTGAGAGAGATAGAGAGAGAAATGAGAGAAATGATGATGTCAACAAAAAAAAAACTAAAAGTAAAACAAAACTCTAAACCGAACAGGACCTGTATAGTTAAGGGCATACCCCACGAACTGTGGATCACAGAATAATTTCTTATCTACTCCTGAGCGGCATATATGGGTGATGATAGGTTGGAATTGGATCAAATGTTGCACACGTTACATGCTTGCATGTAACTCATTCGTCTATGTTGATTCCTGGTGGGCCATTACCCTTAATTTAAGGATTTTAAAATTGTGTGAAACATCCAAACAAACCATTTCTGATGTCTTGTTTGTGATGTTTCCTTCTGACCAGGGAATGTACCACACTAGAAACCACATACCACAAACCACAAACAACTCTACTCATTGATAATAGACCTCTCTTTTTTAAACTCTTTTTTAGTACTACCTATCCGTCTGAATTTGTTAGCTTATTTTGGGAGTTCGTATCACTTTTTAAATAATTATATATTATAATTTATAATGTTTTATGTAATTTTAAAAATATTGTCTTATATACTAATCGAGATCTATCAAATAATTCCACGAACAACTCTACTCATTGATAATAGACCTCTCTTTTTTAGTACTACCTATCCGTCTGAATTTGTTAGCTTATTTCGGGAGTTTGTGTCACTTTTTAAATAATTATACGTATCTTGTAATTTATAAGGATAATAAAAAAATCGTCTTATATAACTAATCGAGATCTATCAAACAAGATCCATATTAGATATAAAATTAACTAATTTTTTATCCGGTTGCTATAGAACGAGGGACAAATAAATCTGAACGGAGGGAGTATGTTTTTTTGGTCAAATGTTCGGAAACTTACACTATTCTGGGGTGTTTGGAAAAAAAGTTCGTTTAATTAATTGTTCAATGTTAAGGTTTCGATACTAATCAAGGTGTACATAAATTGTCTACCTAATTTACAGAACCCTCCTTTTTTATCTGGGCCACTTGCTTGGTTTTTTATATGGCATCTATGTATCTTGATTTGTTAACAAATAAAGTCAATCTGGTCGGTCGGATGAGTCCATGTTCCTAAAATCTATGCTAGGGTTCATTCCATGTAATGGACGTCCAACGTAGTGTAACCGACCTTTTGAAATCTGTTGCGCGCCAAAACTGGAGTAATTTGGTCTTAATGCCAGTTAATGGGGGATGGTGTCACGTTTTTATATACGCCGTAATTATAACGGCGCCCTTTGCATTGTACTATGTACTCTAGTAATTTAATGCAATCGATATTTTATGAACATACATATGCAATTCTTCTTATCGGTTTTTTTGGCTTTATGATTTTTTACATTAATTTTCACGGATTTTAATAGAAATCAATTTCCTCACGTACATTAACTAGAGAGCACAAATAGCAGAAACAACGTGGCTTTTGTCAGTAATGCAATAACCAAAAAAAAAAAAGGTTTAATTTTTTTTCCTAGTGTCATTAAAACATTTTTTTTTTTTTGGCTGAATAAGCATAGAAAGTACCTCCTGGAGTATGAGAAATGGTAAATTTTCGCAAAACCTTTTCGAAAAAGGCAAAATTTAAGGATCATATTTAGAATTTCTATTAAAATTATGAGTTTGAATTACACATGAAGAAAACCACTCCACATCTTCGAATTGGGCTAAAAAAATTAAACATGAATGGAAAAAAAAAATATTGATCTCTCGCTAATTCTCCTTGTAAAATTAAGGTGAAATAAAAAAGTCAAAAACTGTTAAAAGCGAAGCAAATAATTTGACAGAGTGACTGATAAGGACATAAAGTTAAAGATATTCCAATGTTTTGAAGACTCAATTCAAGATTCGTAAAAATATTCCAATGTTTTGAGCTCCTTAGAGCTAAGGTCACAAGTGGAGTTTGATTATACGCACATTCCTTAGTTGAATGCATCTGATTTTGTTTATGAGATACAAAAAGTTGAAAACAACCCAGTCCAATATATATATATATATATATATATATATATATATATACGTCTTATTTTGGAGTTTTGGGTCTTTTTTTTCTATTTAGAGCCAACTTAAACATAATTTTTGTTATAAAAAAATATATTGACTTGTTATAATTGTTCAATATTTAAAAGGTTTATGGTCAACAAAATTAATCCAGGACGAGCCTCCCAAGCATGTGAATATGGGAAAATTAGACAAACAAGAGCAGGTAAATAAACAACAAAGCAACAAACTGTGGAGTAAACCAGAAATAGGTAAAAATTGAAGGACCAATTTAGAAAACTAAAAAAGTACCGCCAAAACCAAGTTTACGTTACTGGTCTTTTTATATTCTTAAAAGAAAAAGGTTCCGACAGCTGTGAATCTATTGTAGGGTCGACGGTGGTGGGGTATATGTTTCATCAGCACGAGAAAAAACCCCGCTCTCACTCCTCCTCCCGCCTTCCCGCTTCTTCTCAAATCTCATCATTCTAGAGAGAGAGTAAAGAAAAGGGGTCCACTCATAGAAGACAGACAGAGAGAAAGAGAGATGGGAGAAGAGGGAGAGAAGATAGAGAGAGAGAGCACTGAAGAGAGTGAGGGGTTTGGAAGAGTTCCTGCAATGGACACACCAAATCGGAACCAGATCACCACGCCACTCTCTCAATTCGAGGTGATTGATTTCGTCCCAAATTTCTACCCTTTTTTTGTTGGGTTTCTGCGATCTGGGTCGAAAGGGTCGTGCTTATAATGCTTTGATTTGGTCTTCATTGTTTGTTTTTCCGGGGACTCTTAAAGGTTTTTGGTACTGGGTTTGGTTAATTTTTGGTGGAAACTGTTGAACTCTGTCCTCAATCTTGGTGAATTAGGGTTTGGATTGGCAGGTTTGAGGGGGGTTTGTCAATGTTTTTGTGTTTCTATCAAATCGACGTGGGTTTTACCCAAATTTCCCCCTTTTTTTTTTGTTGGGTTTTGCGATCTGGGTCAAGTGGGTCGTGATAGTTTTGCTTTGATTTTACCTTGATTGGTTTCTTGTTTAGCGACTCTGACAGTTTCTGGTAAAGGTTTGGTTCGGCATTGGTGAAAACCCGCTGAATTTTTGTGAAAACTGTTGAATTTTTTCTTCAGTCTTAGTGAATTAAGGTTTGGATTGCCTGGTTAGAGGGTTTTTAGTGATTTTTTTTAGTTTTCTGTTGGATTTCGACTGAATTTTCCATGTATTGGCACAATTTGGGTATGGATTCTGTGCGGTTTGGTTTGTGCATTCAGTACAAACTAGGGTTTGGTCCCAAATTTTAGTTTTTGATATTTTTATTGATCTGGGACTAGTGGGTTGTGCTTGTAGTGCTTTGATTTGGCCTTGATTTGTTAGTTGTTTAGAGACTCTTACAGTTTTTGGTACTGGGTTTGGTTCTTTTCTGTTGAAAACCCTCTTGGCCTTGTTCATTTATCTGTTTAGTTTTAGTTTTAGAGTTTTGATGACATCATCATTTCCCTCGTTTCTCTCTCTATCTCTCTCCACTCATTACACCTGCTGACATCATCAAAACTAAACTAAGCTATCTAACCAAACACGGCCCTTAAGTTTTGTAGGCTGTGTTTGGTTAGATAGTTTAGTTTAGTTTTGATGATGTCATCAGGTGTAATGAGTGGAGAGAGATAGAGAGAGAAATGAGGGAAATGATGATGTCATCAAAACTAAAACTAAACTGGGAAACGAACAGGGCTGTAAAAACTGTTGAATTTTATCTTCAATGTAGTGCATTAGGGTTTGGATTGGCTGGTTCGAGGGTTATTTTGTGCAATATGTTCCTGTCGGACTTTTTCAACTAAACTCCTCAGGACTTGGCTTAGTTTGGTCTGGATTCTGCATGATTTGGTCTGTGCATTTGGTATAATTAGGGTTTGCTCTCAAGATTTGGGTTTTGTCATTTTTGCGATTTTGGATAATTGGGTCATGCTTGTGTTTATTCAGTGGGTATGAACTCTCTGTACTGTCTTTGGTTCTATTATTATTATTATTTTCAACGGAAACTGTTTATTTTCTGTTTTTAGTTAATTTTAGTAAATATGGGTTTTGTTTGTGATTTTAAGATGTTGAAACATATTTATATCGGACTTTGACTGGATTCTTATTGGGTTCGCAATTTTTTTGTTTGACTTCTGTTTTGGTTCTGTTGATTTGCGTATTCTGCCGTTATTTAAAAATGCCACACCATTGAAGATCTTTGTGTATACTACTTGTTCTATTTCTTGCTGTTGTTTTAGAAAACAGTTTGCTTAGTGACAATTGGAATGTGATTTTGTTTGTGTTACCCATTGGCACAAAACAAATTTTTGTGTGGACCTATGACTGCATTAGCTTTTTTTCAGTTTATTGCATCCATGAAACTTTTGTTGCCTTGTAAAGGCAAATTTTCTAGTTTGACAACTGACTGACAACTTAATGCTGTTGTTTTGATTTATTTCAGTGAATAGCCTCATTACATGATTAGTAATTTTCTTTCTCTTCTCGCAAAAGAAGTTAATTTCAGAGATTGCTCTTTTAAGTGTTGCATCATCAGGTGAAGGTTGAGGCAACATGATAGTGGGGTTTGTTAGCTAAGGCAGTACTTCCAACTGCTGTGTGTACTATGGAAAATATACGCCTCTAAATATTTTAATGGACTCGTTAATCACGCATCATCTCCCTGGCAACCTTTTGCATCCTCTTTTACATCTGTCAGTCTCATTTTCATCGAACAACTTCTGATGTTAATGCATCGTTCAAGTATTTGATTTATACGCAAGATTATTTTCTAATGAAGTCGAATTGAGTTACATTTTGTTTTCAAATTCCTATTTCTGTTTCACATTTTTCTTTCCTACACCCCATATCTTCTGAGCTGAGCGGAATTCTTTTTTTGGCCTTTGCAGGACTCACCTGTCTTTAGTTACATCAACAGTCTTTCTCCTATCAAGACAGTTAAGTCTACACGTATTAGCCAGACATTGAGCTCATTTAATTTTGCAACTCTCCCATCTATTTTTACTTCACCCCATGTGAGTTCCCTCAAGGAAACTAGATTCTTAAAAAGGTAACCATCCATCTTACTTGCAGTCATCTTGTACAACATTATGAACTATATGACTTCGTTTTCTGATTTTTGTTGTCTTCATGTTAATGGTTTCGGCTTCATTTCAGACATCAGTTCTCAGATCCATCAAAACCAGAGTTTTCGTCCGGTAATGACAACAATGGTGGTGCAATAGAAGGGATTATGGATGTTTCTCATGCCATGGATGAGCAGCAGCAATATCTTGATCAAAGGAGTTCCATAGGTGAAGCTGAGCCAACTTATGAATGTTCAGAGCTAGCAATTGAGGTCTCGCGAACCCTGATCTATGACTGTGGTAGCCCAGATTGTAGTGCAACACCCTGCAATGGGATTGAATCCAAATATGTGTCAGAATTAGCTGGTACATCGAGCTCAGATCTGCCATCTGCTCAAGAGGCCTCTGACACAGGTTTCTTAAGAAACAGAATGCCTCTAAGAGGGATAAGTATGATTGAGAATAATAGTGAAGGCGCAGGACGTGATTGGGAGAGCTTGATTTCCGGTACGTCTGGTTTACTAATATTTGATTCACCCGATGAAGGAGATGCTTTTAAGGGTCATTTTCGGAAACCACTGGATTCTGGAGCAGGGTCATGTACTTCTCTTATGTTGGAGTTCCCTCACGATGAAAGTACTCAATCTCTTGGTAGAGTAGGGGTTGAACATCATGAATCAGAAAATCCTCGCTCTCAAGTTGGAGAGGAAGGTCGTCTGAATGAAGTAGAGTCAACTGGAGCTATCCTCGCTAGTACTTGCACACATGAACATGTGGCTGAGCCAAGTGAGCAAATCAATAATGAGGTGAGGTATTGTGCTTTATTTGCTATTTACTGGTGGGGTAAAAGTAGTCCCGCTAGCGGATTATGGCCATTTTGTCTCCTGTTTTGATGATTCTGGATCAGAATATCTACTCTAATTTTGTGTTGGTGAGCATGCAAAGCTAGGCGCTTATATGCGTCATCTCTCAAATAATCAACATGTACTTAAAAAGTTGATAGCCGAATATTTCATCAAAGTCAGAAAGATAGCTGACTACGTATCAATTATGTCTTGGATAGCTATTTGCTTGCTTCATCTTATGCTCAGTTTCCAATTCAACTTTTCAATGAAGTTCCCATTTACCCATTCTATTGTTGTTACTGTTATTAATCAGAATAAACATTCTACGATCTCCTTTCTCGGAGACATCGGGAGTCATGAAGCACTGCAAGGCTGCACGCTCTACGTCAATTTGTAGATGCTTAGATTCTTTCTTCAGAAATCCCGTTTTGCCTCCCCCATGTGAATATTGGGATCAGCAAACTGCACTATTGAGATGCTATTTTTAAATTTGGCTCTATCATCTTTTTAAAGAGAGTTTCTCTTGAAATTGTATGGAGATGTAGCTAAGCTGCTGTATACCCCAGCTGCTTGTTCCCCATTTTGCATCATAGAGCTTGTTGGTTAACTCAAGTTACGGCTGTAAATACTCTTTATCTTCTTCTTCTTCTTGTTTGTTGTGTACTTGTGTAGAAGAATACATTCCTTCAAAACTTTTGATTGACAGAGCATGGTTATTTTACAGCCAAATCCTAATTTGCATCGTGGCATTAGGAGGCGCTGTCTGGTTTTTGAGACAGGTGGAGCTTGCAACAAGCATTTAGATGATAGTTCTAGCTCTTGCTCTTCCTTTTTATCACAATCTGATGTTAACATGGAGCCCAACAATAAGCAGCTGGTTCCTATGAAGACTGGCACCGAGTCTTCACGCCACATTCTACCTGGAATTGGTTTGCACTTAAACGCTCTAGCGAGGACTTCAAAGACCTACAGTGTCAGCTGTCATGAAGTTAGGACTACTGATCAAGAATATCTAAATAAGTCATTTGCTGTGTCTACGGAAATAAATGTCATTCCTTCTGAAAATGGAGTTCAGGGTATAGAAGATACGGCTCAGGCATCTGGATATATAGCTAACGAAGAGTTTAATCAGAGTAGTCCAAAAAAGAAAAGGCATGTGCAGTTCATTTATTCTGATTTTGGATGACTATATTGAAGCATTTTGTATTTGATTGCCTCAGTTTTCCTTATAACATCATGCATTTTCTTTTCAGGCGTAAGCTGGAAACTGCTGGAGAGAGTGAGGGCTGTAAGCGGTGTAACTGTAAGAAATCGAAATGCTTGAAACTGTAAGCTCTTGGATTCCTTTAAGTTGCCATTATGTTGCTTTGTGCTTCTTCCAATAAACAGACACAAGGTTGCATCTTCTGCTATTTAGTCGGGACATTCTCTTTGGGTCTGTTTGGTGTATAAATCCAAGTTATTTATTGTAGTGTTTAGCCAAGATGGTAAGTTGCCGATACAGTTCAATTCCATGTTCTAATTGGTGTCTCAATGTGCCTCCCTTGAGTTGTTAATATTGTTGAGACTTCTAGCATGCAGATGTAACATACAATTTTCTACAGAAAGCACAACGGAAAAGATAGAGATTGCAAGTTGCTCACATGAAATTTGGAGGCAAACCAAAATTAGAAAATCAAAATAGAAGTCTCGTCATTTCGTAGTACATCATTGTTCGCCTGTTGATTTCTTTCTAGCATTTGTCGAATTAGAACCTAACAAACTATGTAAACAAAGCTTGTTGATGATATATTACCAATTTCCAACAGACCATGTCTAAAAGCCACAATGAGATTATGCTCACGAGTCATGATTCACCTGTTGAGCTTCTGAATGCAGTTATTGTGAATGCTTTGCTGCTGGCGTCTATTGTGTGGAGCCATGTTCATGTATAGATTGCTTCAACAAGCCTGTTCACGAAGATACTGTCCTTTCAACTCGCAAACAGATCGAATCTCGAAACCCCCTTGCATTTGCTCCTAAAGTGATTAGGAGCTCCGATGCTGTGCAAGAGGTTGGGGTTCGCAAGCTATATCTGGCTTTGGCAATTTGACTTGCCTTTTGATTCTTTTGCATAACTAACATTTTGATGTGTTGTTGCTCTATCAGGATGTATCTAGCAAGACTCCAGCTTCAGCAAGGCATAAAAGAGGATGCAATTGCAAGAAATCTGGCTGCCTAAAGAAGTACTGTGAATGCTACCAGGTTCGGTTGTTTGATCTTTCTATTTTTTATTGTTTTGGTTTGGTTTTACTTCTTTACCTTTGTGGGTTCCAAGTTCTTGCTGTTTCTTACCATCTGATAAACATATGTTTATTTCCTTTTAAAGGGTGGTGTTGGATGCTCCATTAACTGCAGATGTGAAGGTTGTAAAAATGCGTTTGGTAGAAAGGATGGTGAGCACACCCCTTTAAGCTGTTTTCTTTTTAATCAAATGCCCATCTAAGCTTTACAGAAGAATCTTTAGTACACTTGCTACTTCAATCCCTAATTTTTACACTTCTTTTGGCTGAGTTTGAATCATTTAGTTGTAAATTGATAGTGACATGGAAGAAAAGCAAAGGTAAGGCAAGATTTAAAAAGATACCGAAGTGAAGAAGATAAATTTGTTTCTTCGATTCGCCCTATCATTTTCCTTTCTCTCCCTAAAACATTTTGCAAGTACTTGGTCCAAAGTCCAAACACAGCCTTAAAAATCCTATTGTTTCCTCTCCTTGAGTCTGCATTTCTTTTTAATTGCCTTCTCGTCTTTTGCTACGTATTATACCGGGTTCCCGATTTCATTTGATGCAACAATGCATAGCAGTTGTTTTCAGTTTGAAATATTGTTTCCCTGGGATTTAGGGTCTGCTTTAATAGGAGCAGAAGCTGAGCTGGAAGAAGAAGAAACAGAAACATATGAACAAAGTGTCGTAAACAGAAGTTTACAGAAGAATGTAATCCAGACCAGTGTTGAGCAGAATCTAGATTCTACACTTCCAGCAACACCTCTACGGTGTGGCAGGTATAAATCTAGCTATTCTTTACCCAAGATGTTTATGCCTACAACTCCTTGATTCTGATTTTGATATTGAAATATAACGGTGAATCAGAGAATCGGTTCAACTCCCATTTTCCTCGAAGAGCAAGCCACCGCGTTCTTCATTTCTTTCCATTGGATCCTCTTCCAGTTTTTATGGTAGCCAAAGGTTTGGAAAGCCGAACGTTTTACAACCTGAACCCAAGTTTGAGAAGCGAATCCAATCTGTTCCAGAAAATGAAATGCCCGAGATTCTTCAAGGGAACTGCTCTCCCATCAGCGGCATAAAATCTGCTTCTCCAAACAGTAAGAGAGTCTCTCCTCCGCATTGTAGTGACTTTGGGGTGTCCCCTGGCCGGAGTAGGAGCCGGAAGTTGATATTGCGGTCTATTCCTTCATTTCCATCTCTCAACGCCAAGGATTGAAAAGTTCAATCATCAGTGAACTCAAAACGAAGTTGTGTAATCTTCAGTGTAGTTATTTGAGCTGTGTTGTTATTTGTAGTAGTTGTATGTTATTCGAGTTTTGTGTTAAGTGCTTGTATAATATGACCGCAGTTCTAATAACGAATAATTGCTTCTCAGTAGGTAGTGAAATTATAAGGGCCTCTCCAAATGTTTGTTTTTCTTTCTCATTTGATGGATTATGAATTCGCCAAAACCCGTTTTCCATCCACTTCTTGGACGGAAAAGATAACACCAAGGGTATTAATGTCTGTAACCTACCATATATTTGCATCAGTATATGTCCCCACATCTGGGCCCCCCACACCCCATGTGAGAGAGGGTATGGCTGGGAGTGGCTCCCAGGGAGTGTATGTATCATTTTTCGTATATGTATGCATCATCTCCTCTCTCTCTCTCTGTCTCTCTCTATCTCTCTCTCTCTCCAATGAGTAGCTCTAGTAGTTCCAACCCAAATCATAGCCTAACCAATAGATTTGTCCTTGTGGATTAAGGTCTCCATTGAGGACATCCTTTAGCGCAAAGAACCCATGAAGGATGTTTATCGGTTACATATACTACTGGAAAGAGGCTTTGCGAGTGGATCTAACGCATTCAACACGCGCCACCGTGGAACGGCTTGTGAGGGCTATGTACTGCTCCGATCGAAAGGGGTCTTACTAGATTTGTATCTTCTACTGATGCCACAAGATAGAACACACACCGAGAAGAAACAAGAAAAATTGAGTTTCGCTCTCGACATATTCTGACGATTGGGACAACACCGTCGAAATTTGTCTGGGTAAGTAGAACCACATATGGGCTCCAAATTTTTATTTTTTTTTTCGCGGCAATACAGAATTCAAGAGATCATTTTTTTTTTTTTTCGTGGCAATTTTTTTTTCGCGAATATTTTTGCCAACACCGTCGAAATTTGTGTTGTTATCAAAGAACTCAAACAGAGACCGGAAAGAATTATTTCGATTCATCTTTGCAGGTCAAGAAGTATTTCGATTCATCTTTACAGGTCTATTTCTCCGAGTCTATTATCTAGGGTTGGGAAGTTAGGGTTTACTGAATTACCCTCAAACCAGGATTGAGTAGGGTTTGAGAAGAAATGTCTAATGTACCCTTTTGTCGGCTCCAAAATAAGAAGGTTAGGTTTAATTGGTAACTTTTATGTCTAATAAGTGGATGGAAAATGGATTTTGGCCTTAATAAGTAACGAATGGATAGTTGAAGGGGAAACCATGTGCAATTGATAGCTGAAGGGGAAAGTAAACAAAATTTTGATAGTTTAAGGGGCAAAATCAGATTTACCTTTTTTCCAAGTACTTAGGGCTGCAAACGAATCGAGTAGTAGTTTTCAAATATGCTAAGCCAATGAAGCCATAGTATTAGATTAGTCGAAGCCGAGAGTTTTCATGCACCTGATTATATGAAAGTCGAACTTGAAAAAAAGTTTTACCCCTAGTGGAGAGAAAAACTTGCATGCTGAATGGGTACCGTCACGTGGTACCCGTCGGCGCATCTAAGTCATCCAAACATGTTTTAAACGACCTAGATTGAAGGGTGGCATTTTTGTAAATTTTTGGTGCAAATTTACTCTAACAAATCTAGGTCATCCAAAACATGTTTGGACGGTTCGGATGTGCAAAAGGGTACCATGTGGCGGTACCCCATCAAGTTTTTCACTAAGTTAACACAGCGAATTTCAATTCTCTGCGTAACTTGTAATAATACTTGGTTTATTGGATAAATTGCGGTTGATGTATCGTGAGAGATGTCTCACAAAGCGCAATAAATCAATTTTGGCAATAAGTTAGGTTTGTGAAATAGGCTCAGAAATACAAAAGATTTAAGGAATGCACAATACTTGTCTGCAAGCTTAGTCAAATTTTGTCCAATTTAACTCGGGCTGGCAAACGTGTCAAGCTGTAGATTTTCAAGCTTGGTATGAGATTTAACAAGCTTCAAAACCATATTTAAGCACGACTTATTATTATACTTGGCAGTCTCAAAAGAGTGATTTTACACGACATACGCAAATTGAGCCGAGCAGTATCAAGTTTGTTTAAAAGCTTAACGACGAGCAATATGTAAGGTTGATTAGTCACCTCAACAAACAATCTCAATCGAACATTTAACGAGCCGAATATGACCGCGATATCAAAGTAACACCACCAGAAAAGAACAATGAAAATCTGGAAGCCGGAAGCTAAACCCACCAACACAGAATCTCACTGGATCAAAAGCACAGAATGGACGATATATGTTCTTTCCATGACCAGCTCTATCCTCTCTACTTTGGCACATGTAAAATCTAACCAACCTATGAGGAACCAGATATCTTGTTTTCCTAGAATGTAAGTGTAACAAAACAGAAACCCAAACCACCACAGAAGACGGAGATAGAAGCTGCAGGTTTCATCATCCACAGATCGATAAATTGTTTACTCGTTCCTTCAAGCTAACTAGGGATGGAGTTACTAAACACCGTTGAACACAGCTTCTGTGAAATTCCCAAACTAAGAACTTTGCTGTAACGACCACGGTTGGATCGCATTTCTCAGGAGTTCCGCACCCAAATAGTATGAAAAATTCCAAGGCAGTTTGAAAATTGAAGACGAACGATTTCACTAGTGCATTATACACGAAGAACAAATCATCAGGTAGAACTAGAACATATCATCTATTTCAGAGGGGATTACATATAAGCGATAATAGAAATTGACCACATTTAAGCACAAAAACGGCATGAAAAAACAATTTCCTCAAGATCAAAAATCTGGTTCTACTCACCCAAAACCATAGTATGAATGCACTTAGAATCTGGTTCGCTCGTTCATCAGAGCATGAAGCAGTCTAGAACTTAAAAACGAAAAATGAAAGCATATTTCTCTTAACTTCATTTAAGCTCTTGTTTACTCAGCTGCTGCTCCCTCATCAGGCACAGGCTCCTCAGCAGGCCTTTCAATTTTCACTCCAACATCTTCGGTGGAATAATCGCCGTGAACCTGCATCACCATGCCACGTTCAGGAGAGAGAGAGAGAGAGAGAGAGAGAGAGAGAGAGAGAGAGAGAGAGAGAGAGAGAGAGACTTGCCTCCATCAACTTGCTAAGATCAAACTTAGGAGCTTTCAAGATCTTCACTTTACGAATAAACACATTTTGCAGAGGATAGATGCTTGATGTTGCTTTCTCAATCTCCCTGCCAATCGATTCAGGAATGAATTTCTGGACTAAATCCTTCAGGTCACAAGATTGTGCCTGGTTCACCATGATCTCCCTCATCTTTTGGCGGATCTGAGAAAATGGACGAGAAAAAAGAATAAAATTATTGACAATAGCCGTGGAACAATCCTAATAAAACGAGCTATAAACCTTGCATGAGCATCTGCAATAAGGAAACCAAAGTCATTCGCATTAACAATGCCCTGTTTGTTCAACCAATGATCAGATATGAGCATCAGATCCGATTATACCCACACAGCTGGTTTGCTTAAGTATTGGTCATTAACCTTAATTTCGTCTCCATCTATTCTGTTCAGAATTCATAGTTAGCAGAACTAGTAAACAGAGATACTATCCCACCAGATTAATAGCGATCGGATAAATTAATAATGCAGAATACTCTATTTATGTAAGGGGATCACATATTCGGTATTTGTTTAAGATTTTTACGACCCAGATCAATTATCTATTGGGGAAAGAATTGTTACTAGACAGCATATTTGATTTCTTCAAAGTTAAACAAAGCTCAGTTCGAATTTTGGCGTTTCCTTAAATTTGTTCTGGCCTTGATTAAATATCCATCGGATACATTTATCCCCCATAGTATGGGATATACAAATCCATTAGGACGTGACATATAATCCCATCAATATTACCCCGACAGTAATACATAAATATCTGCTCACTATTGGTCAAATAAAAAACAGACAGGCTCAAAGTAATGACCAGGATAACCTCTAGGACCTGATTGTTTCTCTGGATTAAAACATTGGACTGGACGATAAATTTAAGGGGATCAAATATCCTGCATTTGTTATTACAGTTGTAGTAATTATTTTAAACCGTTTTGAGAGTTTATGGGTACGAGATAACAATTGACTCGAGGGATGCTCAATTACTAATACCCTCACTCACTGCTAAATTCCGATAGGTTTACCAACCTGCTATATCCCATTACTATTAATCCAACAAACGAAGAACTCTGGACATACAAAAATGGAAAAGCAAAAGGTTGTGGCAATTCCATGGTTTCTACCTGCTTAACCTGGCTCGATTGAGCATAACAGGTTCTCTTCTGCTGGTTTTGACGCTTCTTGGTAAAACCAATGCAGAACAACCTTAAAGTAAAGTTGTCAGTTGTTTTCACATCAACATGAGCCTCAATCAATGTTTGCCACTTGCGCACCAATGACCTCAGCTTGTCAGTGGTAAAATCCATTCCCTGAGAATTTCAGAAATTAAGTACCAGACCTACTCAAATAATAGTTACACAAAAACGAATTAATGATTGGAGAAAGGGTAAGTGACATTGATTTTTATCATACCCAAAAGTTGGTCAGAACATTTTTTCCTTGAACATCCTCAGCTCTCAGTCTGATCTTTCTGTAGGCATGATCCTCATCACCCTGAAGGTCAGCCAAGGAGACTTCGAAAACACGGTGTTTCAGTCCATCTGAAGCAATCTGATACAGAATATAAATCAAAACATGGGCATAATGCCAAAAGGCGCAAAACCTAAAGTGCAAATTAAGGTACTCAATGTCTTGCAGAGAGAGTTGAAACCTTCGTAGAATCAACAATCAAAGCCTCTCAACATTCAATGGTTGATTATTATCTTTAAAATGCAAAGAAGCTTCATAATGCTAGTAGTATTGCAAAAGGCGTAAAACACTTCAAAACCTTAAGAAGATTGAACCAGCAACAACGAAAAAAGATGAATCCAAACCATCAATCTTTCTAGCACGTGTCATTCCCTTTCTAGGACCATTCATTACCCTATTACACTATAAAATAACAGAGGCAGGCTTTTGGGGTGAATATGTTTAGGAATCAGACCATGACATAAACTAACGTTGGTATTTGTGGTCTTGCAACACGTAGGCAACATAGAGCTCAAAAGTCTACAGAGTTTTAATTTGAGCAATTTCACTGTCTCAAAACCTTTTAGATGCAGGGCAAATTGCACAAGAATGTAGACGTCTTTATCACTCTCATTGCGTTTCGAACACCTTAAATCTAAACATTGGCAAGAGGATGAAAAACATGAGAATTATTGCAAAACTCAAAGAGGGCCCATGTTAGTGATAACATAACAGCAATTATTTTTCCATTTTTCTGACAATAAAACCTCATAGCTAATTTAGGGAAACAAAGAAAACAGGATTTTGAAATCATATACTAAATTAACATTTGGGACAACTCAGGAAAAAACCCATGCCTGTTCCACTTCAAAACCATATCACAATCCACAAAGTAATCAAACCGAAATGCTATATTGTCAAAAAATTTCACATAAATAATATACTAAGTCACAGGCCTTAATATGCTAATCTACGAGCTGGATAGGTCCCATGATTCATGAACAAAGCCCAAGTACGAACATTGGAATATCGAAATCCCTTAATTATTAGGCTCATACATTTGCATACACATGTTGACAAATAACTCTTTCATTTGACGAACTCACAAGATTACCTTGGTGCCCTGAGTCCTGGTAACAAGAGTTTTCCCAACATTTCGGACATTAAAGAGGGAGGGAGCCTTGATATCATACCAATCTTTCTTCGTGAATGGATCAGCTCTGTACACACCAAAATAACATTCAACATTCAAATACCCATACCAGCATCAACCAAACAAGGCTCCATTCAGATACATATTGATTTAAAATGAACAGAATAGGGAAGCCCTTATTCAACGAAAACACCTTAAAATTGAAAGAAAATAGCTTAAATTCAGATTCAATAGTTACATATTTTGACATGTGGGGCCTCATCAAAATGAAATGGAATGACAATTTAATAGGAGTGACTTGGAATCTCTTATGGCAAGTACTCTAATTATACAAGAAACCTAACAAAAATAAAATCTATTTCTACCTCTAGGCCATCTTCAACTCTAGTTTCCAAACACCTACAGCTAAATCTATCACCTTTTAGTTGAATTCCAAACAGAGCCCAAGGAAATGGATTTAAATTAAGCGCTTCAACAAACAATCCATTTTCTAAGACATGTAAATGGATATAAACATGAGACTCATAGGCTACAGATACTCACGCTTTCTTCTTTCCACCTTTCTTTCCTTTGGATATCCTCTTGTTCTTGCTGCGATACAGAAAAATGATTAGGTCAGTAGCAATTACAGTGAAATGCAAAAACACACGCATTAAATATAAGTACGAGGATGGATACATGTACGTATATAGAGAGAGAAACAGTACCCCACGGCCATTGTTGAGAGAGAAAGGAATCACACGGAGCTCAGCTACGGCGCTCTGCTGGGCGAGGCGAACTGCGTTTACTCCTCAAAACCCTAGATTTCGCAATTTGCTGTATTCGTTTATATAGGTGTCTCGTTGTGGAGTGCGCTTAATATGGTTGTACGTAAGGGCTGTCTAGGTGTCAGTCTCAGGCCGGCCCAAAGAGTGCCCACGGCCCAATTACAAGATTGGTCCGGAACATGTAAGAATAGGGTTAGACCCACCTACCAACCCGATTTCAAACCATGGGTTGGGAATTGGGATGTTCTCTTCCGGCTGAATTGCACTTTTACCCCACTCAACTATTCAAATTCTGTCAAATTCATCCTTGGAACATCAAGTGAAACCCCCTTTTTTTTTTACTAGGAAGTAAACCCATTGAATACTTAAACTTTCCAAACATCCATTTAGGCTAAATTTTCACTAAAAATATTTTTGGTATTTTGTGGTATTCTTGCACTCACATTCTAACTTGCAAAAATATCAAAAATATCATAGTGGAAACTCATCCTTAGTCTAATTTTGGACTATTTGCCTTCTTTTTTTTTTGACGAAAGCCGTTGTTTTTTTTAAATATCGACGAAATTTTTATTCTCAATTATATATAGGTAGTTATTGAAATTTTTTTATAAGAACAATTTTTTTTTATAACTCAAATGTCTGGATCAGTTTACGCGCACTTTAATAATCTTAGGAGCTCAATACTACAACCCATTTGTGGGGAGCCCCAATTCAAGCCCGAGCAAAGCTCTGGATGAACTAGTTCTAAGAGAGTTGATAGTATGTTAGTAAATGTTTTGAACCTGAAACATTAGGAGTAAGTGTCATACCTTAACCACTTGGCCAATCCTTGGGGTTAAGAATGGTAGTAATTTTACTGGAGTATAAAGTTTGACATCCTCTGCATTTATAGTAACAAAACACTGGCCATTGGAATTCAAAATTAGGCTGTGGCCTGTGGGTATATATTTGGAAAGTTTAACGGCTCAAAAAGGTTTAATCGATAAATAAATAACGAAATACGTAGAAAGAAATTGAATACTCGAGGGGATAAAAATGAAATTTAGCCTATTCTTTTTCCACTGCGGAATCAGCACAGGGTCTCGCCGAAAACCCTAATGGCAGAAACCCCACAGATTGATTGAAAAAGAACGATAAGCTACAAGAAAAAAGAAAAGAACAGTGGGTTTTTTCAGTGTCTTTGGGTCGAATATGGCGGAATCAAAATCGACCTTGAAAGATCAAGGCAATGAATTCTTCAAAGCTGGAAATTACCTAAAAGCCGCTGCTCTATATACTCAGGCCATTAAGCAGGACCCTTCTAACCCTACACTTTACAGGTACTTTTGCATTACTTTCTGATTCATTTGCAAACAATTGGAATGGGTATGTATTGATTTGTGTTTGCTTTATCAAATTCTGTAGTTACAGCTACTGTGAGTCTTTTTGGGTTAACTTAAAGTGGGTATGTACTGAGATGGGTTGACTTTCATTTATGGGAAATTGGAATTTTTTTTTCCACCCACTGTTTGTTTGCTGAGAAAGCTTAGGAAAAGTGGGGAAATCGTGAACTTGGAGTTTGACGGTTACCTTTTACTTATGGAAAAAAGATTTTCCCCCCACTGTTTGGTTGCTGAGAAAGCTTAGGAATGATCTTTGAATCGATGGTTTGCTATGGGGCATTTGTCACTTCTTCTATTTCATTTCAATGGCGATTCAATCAATGGATAGCATCTTCTGAAAGGATTGTATCATACAGTATGAGAAAGGGCGACCCAATTTAGATGCGAAAAGGCAGACCCACCCATTTGATATTCACGAGAAAGCATCCCCTAGGGCTAGCTCTCCATAGACTAATGATTACCCGTGCTTGCAGTCTCGTCTTGTTCCCATCTTCTTTCTTAATTGGACCTCTTACCAATTTTACATACCTTCTATGTACTCCAATTCGATAACCTTGGACCCCTTTCTCTCACCTTTCAGTAGGAAAAGGTTCCTCCATTTTGACACGGAAAACAACTAATTTTCGGAAACAGATGTTTTTGTTACTATTTGGTTGCTGAGAAAGCTTAGGAAAGGGGTGATTTTTGCTGAGAAAGCTTAGGAAAGGGGTGAAATCATGACCTTTTGTTGGAAGGACATAAATATGTTTACATCAGACAAGGAAATAGCAAATTGAAAGTACGAGTTGGAGTTGAGGGTTGGTTTGGGTCTTGGGGAACTGTATTGGAAGGAGCACAGTGTTAGATTTTGAATTGATATCTTTAAGCAGAAATATCTGTATTGCAAACTCAGGGCATTTTAGCTGTATAGCCTATGGTCGACAGACTTTTATTGACTGTTTTTTGGTGCTTGGACAATTTCTTTGTCAGAATATTAAGTTTGAACTAAGATGAAATTAGACTTATTGAAGTAATATCCTGCTATGCATATGTGTTGTCTAACTCTAACCAAATCAAGCCAAACCGAGTCTTATGTCCCAATCAGTTGGGGCCGGCTACATTAATACCTTTTTTCCATTGAGCTCTATCAAGGTCTACTTGTTCACTTAGACTTTGTAGACTCACATCTTTGGCACTGTAGCATCCAATGTCAATTTGGGTCTTCCCTCCCTATAACGTTACTACCCGATACTATCCTATCAACTCTCTTAACTACTTGATCTACAGATCCATGGTAGATATATCCAAACCACACCTTAGTTTATTTTCTCTCTCAGTCTCCTCTATAGGTGCTGCACCTACCATCTCACGAATGGTTTCATTTTTAATCACGGCTCTTCTAGTCTTACCACACATCCATCTCACCATTCTCATTTTAGCTACACCGATCTCACTCACTTGTTTTGATAGGCCAACATTCTGTCTCGTAAGGCATCGTTAGTCTTATGGAAGTTTTATAGAATTTCCCTTTCAATTTTGTGGGTATCCTCTTGTCACATAGTACACTGGTAGCGCTTCTCCACTTGAGCCACCCCACTTGAATCCTATGGGTCACATCATTTGCAATCTCTCCATCTTTGCTAATAATAGAACCTAAATACCTATAATGATCATTGATCACTTTGTAGTATCCCGTGATCTTGAATTATTACTCCTTCTACATATTGAAGTAATATCCTGCATATGTTGTCTAGGGAGGGTAATTTCTTGGTTGACAGTTTTCATTTCTTTATTCCAAATACTTAAATTATCCAGTGCTGATTACACATGAGAAGCATTAGTTATGCGATCTCTTGGATATTCAATTAGGTCTCATGATAAGTACTTAGTTTATATATGTGTGTGAACATTATCCTCCATCTTTAGAATGAATTTTCATCTCGATCCATCTGACCCTAGCCTTGCACCCATTTATGTCATTTGAATCGTGCCTAATATGTTGTCTTGATTTGTCTGGTCTCCTCTTGCTAGCAACCGTGCAGCAGCCTTTCTGCATCTGGTTAAGCTCAACAAAGCACTTGCTGATGCTGAGACAGCAATAACTTTAAACCCTGTCTGGCAAAAGGTACATTACTCTTTCTTTTGTTGCATTCTACTTTATTTTCCTGAATGAATTTAGTAAGAGATCCCACTCATTAAACCTGCAGGGCTATTTCAGGAAAGGATGCGTACTAGAGGCGATGGAACGATATGATGACGTAAGTATACAGTTTGGTTACTTAGTTAAAAATATTTGAGAAATATTATTCTGTTGTTGATGTCTTAAATGCCTACGTAATGTAGGCCTTAGCTGCCTTTCAAATAGCGTTGCAACACAATCCACAAAGCTCAGAGGTGTCAAAAAAGATCAAGAAGCTCACACAGCTGGCAAAAGATAAAAAACGAGTTCAAGAATTGGAAAACATGAGATCCAACATTGATATGGCAAAGCACTTGGATGAAATGAAATCTGAACTGGTGCGTTGTTTTGAATTTTTTTGTAATGATTTCCTTTTTTTACCTGCATAAAGTCCTGATGTGTATGTATTTTTATCATTGCATCTTGGAGATTTTCTCTTACTTTCTTCCCTTTTATTCCCTTTGATTCCTCGCCCCTCGGCTTGCTTGTGGTGGTTTAGACTTACCATCATTCTTGTTTTTGTCGTTATGAGGTCTTTGGTCTGAAAAAACCCATGACGAGAATTGAATTGATCTTTGTTTTTGCAGTCTGAGAAGTATGGAGCTGAGGAATCTTGGAAAGAGATTTTCTCCTTTGTTGTTGAAACAATGGAGACGGCTGTAAAATCATGGCATGAGACTTCTAAAGTGGATGGTAGAGTGTATTTTCTCCTTGATAAGGAAAAGACAGAGACTGATAAGTATGCCCCAGTTGTCAATATTGATAAGGTAGGTAGTTCTTTGCCCCCTTCGTGAAACATTCTCATTTACTGATTTCATGATTAAGCTGCTCGTTCATTTTCAAATGTTCTTATCTGGTTCTATATGTAATCTGGAATTGTCTTTTGATTATTTGCAGTTTAGAGCTTTTGGCTTTAATTAAAACTTTTTCTGATTCACTCTCAGATTTATTTGATGACACAATATACTACCATTTGTTTTGGTTTTGTTTTATTTGCGTGATACTAAACTTTGGTTCTTTCACCATGACAGGCATTTGAATCACCCCATACGCACGGCAGCTGTTTTGAATTTCTTAGGCAGTATGCTGTGGATTCTTACTCTCACGCAGCTTGCTTAGTGGCTCCCAAAAGCATTATATCCTACCCACAGGTAACAATAAAGGATAACCACTTTGCATCATCGTCGATTGTAGATATGTATGAATTCGTATTACCTGGACGTGTATTTTCTCTGCTGGGCAGGAAGAGTTGTTAAAAAATAACTAATCTTAAATACATGTGATGAAATCTAGCATAACACCCCAAGAGAGTGATTTGCCCTCTTTACATGAAGATGGACAGAAATAAAATGTGTTTTGTTAAGGCGGTAAACTTGAGAAGTACCCACTTTGGACACTTATGGGAGGTTTATGACTTGATTAGTTTGACATGCACCCTTAAAGTTTCCTGAAGTACTTCAAGCTGTTATTTGTACTCGGTCTATGTATATTGCAGGTTTGGAAAGGTCAGGGATCGAGGAAATGGAAGCATGGACAAAATGATGGATTCTTCGTTCAATTTGAATCACCTTTCTTGCGAAAATTGTGGTTTGTTCCCAGTTCCACAGAGAAGGGGCAAATATTGTGCAGGTCTCTCTCTCTCTCTCTCTCTCTCTCTCATGCATACAAGTACAAACACTGAAACCTTCACAGCTTGTGATAAGATCTTTGTTCTACCTTTATAAGCTCTTCAAGTTAGTACCAAAGATAAGAAACTCTCAACTGGTTTTGCTGCGACATGCGATTTTTATTAGATATACAGCTTTCCGGATTCAGTAGTTGTCTGTTGAATTGATCAAGTTCCAGTGGCTCATATATCATTTCCATTGGTTTTGAATCTTTTGATGCAACATTACTTTTTTCATACTAAAGTGTTCAATTGTCACAATAGAAGACAATGATGCATTTTAAGTTGTCCTAGAGCAGACACTTATTGTGCTGGCGGTCTTTATTCTTGCTTTTTATCGAATGCCGGTGCTTTCAGTAAAACTCCTCATTGGAATGGAACAATAGAATGAAGCAGATGTAGAAATTTATGTAACATATCAGTGTCTGTGATATCCAGAAGATTAATACCTGTTCTAGCATGAAAAGGAAGGGATAAAATGTTGCTAAACTAAAAGAACAAAACAAAAAAGTATACGAAGGAAAAGTTAGATTTATAGACTTCGAATTCTGTAAAACAATTGGCTGTGTCTCATATCATGCAAATAGTTGGATACTTTTTTTTATTGGTAATTAAATAGTTGGATACTTGATGTTTCGTTCATGACATTCACAACACTGGGTTTCTCCCACTTCACTGCTACCGTATCACTTATTTGATTTTACATTCGTCGTTGCCAGGGATCCAGTGGTTTTGGACATAAGCGTACACGAAGTGCTTCCTCGTCTATTCAAGTAGTCCTAATGTTCTATTCCAGTTGCCACTTTGTCCTGGGTCCAAATCCATTCGAGTATCTCATCACCCAGCACGCAAAAGGGGGCCCCTGTTATTTGGAAAGAGAATAGAGTTCATGCTGTCCATTAGCGAACTGCATGAGAGAGAGTACTTTTACGTCTGTTGCGAGAGTTTCGGCATGATTCTTTTTTCTTGTTTTTGGTTTTAAAATTTTGTTTTTAAAGCAATTGGTTTGTGGAGATTGTAACTGTAGAACTAAACTTGTAGTTATGGTTGTGTTGTAGAAGGTAATGCCGTTGTGAAGGTAACTTGGCTTCTTTTTTGGGTCCTCTACCGGTTCATCTGACACTTTTTGTTTGTTTTGTAAAGATGCTTAAAGTATTTCCAGTTTTTGAAAAGGTTTGGATGGTGATTTTGAACATTTGATTCCACTAGAAATCTTTGCTACCTTTTCTGGAATGCAAGCGAGGGAGTATGAGATTTCAGTGTCAGTGCAACTTCCAATTCTTACTCATGTTTTTCTACAATGTCTTGTTTAATAATTGGGTGTCTGAATAGTTTACGTGCACTTTGATTAATCTTATGGCTCAATTTAACGACGCGGCAAACTTTGATTAATCTTATGGCTCTATTTAACGACGCGGCAAACTTTGATTAATCTTATGGCTCTATTTAACGACGCTGCAAACTTTCAGTGACAGAGAGTTGTGGCGGTGGCCTAAAGAGTTTTGTGTGGCAGTGGGAGTTGAATATGAGAGTTTGAGAGTGTTTAGGAGGTGGTCTAAAGGGAGTTGAATATGAGAGTGTAAGAGTATTTGGGATACATATGCAAATGTATTTTCATATTTTGCATCAGAAGTAGTGTTTGAAAGATATGTGCAAAATACATTATTTAGGTTTTTTTGTTAACAAAATTGAAAAATGTGAAAAATGAGAAGTCAAAAAACTCACCTCCCTCTATTTCTGACTTCCCTTCTCTAAATCAAAAAAGTAAAAACTCTTTTTCATGGACTGTTATGCGGTGTGCGAAACACCTAGCTAGAAATAAAAATGGAAAAGTCAAAATGCAAAAAATAGGTAATCAAATACCCTGAGACTTTACTTGTTATTGTGCTTCCCAGCAATCTACATGTATGGACTATCTTTATCTATACTTTTTACATTACACCGGTGATGTCATTTTCCACCACCACCGTATGCGAGTCCCACCTTGAGTTTATTGTTATAATATGAACCGTTCATCTTCTAGGGACCACAGAATAGTCTATCCATGCAAAAAATCAACTTTATCGAACATTGACAGGAATATAAAATTTTGAAATTTGTTTTGTAAAATAGACTGTCATTGGTAACTTTCCATGGCTGTCAATTTTACAAACAAAATTCAAAATTATAAACTCATACTTATTAATGTCCGATCAAGCTCAATTTTTGCAAGGATGTACTACTTCTATGGGAAACGGTTTAAATCAACAATTAATACATAATAAGGCCCACAAAAGCGGCGGTGGAAAAGGAGCGTAAGGTTCTAATTCAGTCTGAATCATGAATTAGCCTCAGGGGTCACGGAATGAAGAAAAACATAAGAGAACCCCGGGTAGATACTTCACAAAATAGGCATCAAAAGTTTACTCAGATACTTTATTTTGTCTTTTAAAGGTCGAGATTTTGTTGTGCACTCCAGCAGATACTTCAAATGTTGTTGTTAAATTGCTTTTTTAGTGTTTTGATATCTTGATTGTGGTAGTTTCTTCTAGTACCAAATCACTTTCTTTTTTTTTTTTTCTTTTAAGTTATGGCATTTGAAGTACGCTACTTATATGTGAAATTTGAAGAACGAGAAAGTGAATTTGAAAGGTGCTTTCATATTTTTCGATTATAATGAAGAATTTAAAACTTTGAAAAGTCCTATTTGAAGGTTCTGTTGGAGACGCGATAATCAAGTGAAGTAACAAAACTGACTTTGAGTTTCTAATGTTTTACTGGATTCTCCCATGACTATATCATCCAGAATATCAACAATTAATACTCCAAATCCACTTCATCACACAAGTTCACTGAGGATTACATTTGATTTTCCTCAAATACATATGAAATAAGGTGGGAAAAAACACCCTTGTTTCACTCAAAAATTCAACTATTGGTATTATAATTCCCTTCCTAAGTGGTAGACGGACACATTTCCCCGTATTTCTAGTGGACTTGGTGATTTTCAACTAGCCCTCTAATTAACGAAGCTGTAGAAACAGGGAAAAAGAAAACTAAAAACAAAATTACATAGAAAAATCAATGCGCGGTCCCGATTCAAACTTGTGTGGTGGTCCGGAATCCATGGGCTATCAAAATTCGAAATGGCGTAAAATTTAACCTTTTTGGTCATACAATGTTATCTGCTTCCTCTGATTCAATAGTCTTGGTATTGGATTTGCATGAATGAAGCACGAAGTTGCAAGCTCCAACAGCCTCGGCAACCGAGAGATAGATCCACTCCTCACCAATGGCTTCGATAAACTTGGACTTGTCCAGTTTCTTCATCACCTCACTTCTAGGGTTTGCTAGTACAAGCTAGATTCAAATGATAAAACAAAACAGATAAGTAATGAAATTTTTGATTTTGCAGAAATGAAAAAATCCCATAGCGAAAACTGAGATATTTGTACCTTGAGACCCCTTCTATCAAGGGTTTTCTTGACTTCTTCAAGCATGCTAATTCCACTTGTATCTATGCTAGCTACAGCTGTGAGACAAATAGTTTTACATTAGGGGGACTTGTACCAATTACTCATACAAAGGTCATTCCAGTACACTAGTCTTGTAAGCGCCTGTTTCGTAAATTTTGCTTATTTTGTTTCTGAATCTTTGCCTATTTGTGTGATTGTGTCTAAATCTTTGCTTATTTGTGTCTGAAGTCTTGATTCAGATACGAAATAAGCAGGGGCAACAAAACAGGCCAGTCTTGTCAGCGTTTGTTTCGTAAATTTTGCTTATTTTGTTTCTGAATCTTCGCCGATTTGTGTGATTGTGTCTGAATCTTTGCTTATTTGTGTCTGAAGTCTTGATTCAGATACAAAATAAGCAAGGGCTACCAAACAGGCCAAAACAGAACATTGGAACGTGCTTGTGAGGAATCTTACCACTCATATCTAGTATGACATATTGTAAACCAATCTCTAATGAAGATTTTAGCTTGTCTTCCTCCTCGTCGATCCATCTTGATAGCCTAACAACATTGTAAAAACTCAAGGTAAGATGCATACATATTTAGAATTGCAGTTTCTCGTCGAAATCCATGCAATATAAACTGTTGAAGGGAAAAACATGATATAGTAAGACTATCTGGATATCATCGGAATCACCATTGATTTTTCTGGGCAATTTTTCTTCATGTTTTTATATATACACTTTCAGGTGTTTGGTTAAATGTACCTTTCTCTCAAGTAGTTTGCATTGGTGAAGTAAATCGGAGCATCAATTTGAAGAATAAGAATTCCAGGAATGCTGCGAGCAACTGGGTACTGATCGATGCTTCTGAATGCAGCAGAATTGGGAATGTTGCCCAGAACATGAGTTTTAGGCCTTGCTACGAATAGCAGCACCCGGAGCAATGATATCACAACCTGAATTTTGAAGGACAACCCTTATCAGTGATCTTGTTCAGTGACTAAAAGATCAGGTAAAGTTGCTTCATTCAAAGACATATCTGAGCATGGGCGGAGCCAGGATTCTTCGCAACAAGGGAAAAGCCTAGGATTTATAAGGTATTCTGCTCATATATGTAACTAGAGAGGCAAACCAATATTATGTACAGAAACCAATTTGAAGGTAGACATACATACCGCGATAACCAAGCCAATCTCAACGCTACCGAAAACGACACCCAAGTAAGAGCCAACGCACACGACGAAGTCGAATTTGTCAACCTTCCAGAGGTGTATTGCGGCCTCATAATCTATCAGGCCGACCATGGCTGCGATTATGATGGAAGAAAGCACCACCAGGGGAGTGTAATGGAACAGGGGAGTGAGGAACAATAAGGTTATCATCACTGCTGTTGCCATCACAATGTTGGACACCGCCGTCTTGCATCCTGCGTTGAAATTCACAGCTGTCCTTGAAAATGGCCCTGCATTGGAGTTAAGTGGCAAAGAGAAATCAGTTGAAATGAAGGGTTATTTGTTTTAGAAGATAGGAGTAGACCAATTGGTTTTGTTCAGAGCCAACGCTTTACATGGAAATTTTGACACAGAATGACATGTTCTTTCGTGATCCTTTTATATTAAAGCAAAACGCTTTGTCACATACTATGTAGCCCCGACATTCCTAGAGGCTGGAGTGTCCCCGTGTCCGACACGGGAACACGCCGGGGACAAGGATACATATGGGACACATCACATGGCGTGTCCCATAAATTTAACTATTTTTTTAGGAGGGGGACACGGCGGGAACACACGAGAGACACGGGAGGAAAACATTTGGGGGCATGTGTATTACTTCAAATATATATGATCCTTGTTTATAAATATATTGAAGCTTCGTGTTTATACATATAACTATATTTCCATCGGTATACAATAAATATTATTTATTAGTTTTATTTATTTTTGCCGTGTCCCTTGTTGTGTCTGTGTCACTTTTTTTTAGAAATTCTGTGTCTATGTCCGTGTCTGTGCTACATAGGTCACATGTTTTTGTCTAAATTATTATTTTGTATGGAATACCTGTGGTCAAGTAGCAAGAAGTGCAGGAGCCAGCAATATTCATCATCCCAATAGCAATCATCTCTTTGTTCCCATCAATATGGTAATTCTTGAACATTGAAAAACTTCTCCCCACTGCTATTCCTTCCTGCAATATCCACAACACTTATCAGTTGTCAGCCTCTAGAATTATGAAGCTACCCCTTATTATTTATTTAATTAGGCTATGATTGAATTAACTTTGAAAGGAATACCAAAAGGAAATCAAATGTTTAACCAGACAAACAAAGGGTTTTTTATTTATTTATTTATTTATTTATTATTAAGGGAAGATTAACCAAAGGGCCTACTCCTTACATAATTTTTATTCTTAAACTTTTTGTTTTGGGACACAAGGTAATTAGTGAAATGAAACTTACAGCTAGAGCGATGACACCAGTGATGATTCCTGTTTTAATGGCTATCGGAAGATACTCTGATCCGAAAGCAAGTTCAAATAAAGATGGTGGGTTCAATCCTTTCTTCAAGTGCCCAATCTGTAGAGGAAAAAAACCCCCAACAAAAATCAATAAGTATTAAACATCACACTCACACAAAAAATATATATGTATATCAACCTTTGAGTTCGGACCAAGTTACGTACATTTCGATTAATCTCCTATCCCGTCCGGACATGTTGTAGTCCTTTCCTCTCTCCTTTCTGGTAATTTTGAAACTCTCCAAATACTTGTTGGGATAATTATTTGCCTTTTTTTTTGTCATGCTTGTAGGGATAATTGGGATTGGGTCCAATTGGAAAAGTTGCTTTATGGGCCCATCGTAAGGCCCAAAGGACAGGACTGGGACCAAACCAGTCTTTTCAATATATTCAAAACCCAACTAGTAATAAGCCCAGCCCGTTTTGGAAATGAAGGACTTCTAGCCTAGCCCTCTGTTTTGAACTTACGGAAATCAAGGGAAAAGAAAAGAAAGTAATTAAAAGGCTCTATTTTAAAAATTAAAACTGAGGAAAGAAATGGAAATTAAATAAATCAAACAAGAGAGTAAATTTTTTAAATTTTATCCTCCTTTCTATTTCTTTTTCACGAGTTCCAAACGGGGCTAAGAAGGAAAATGCGAGAAAATGTGTGAGCCTATTATGTTTAATCCTGAATTCGGAAACCTTGTACTACGCATTCGAGTCATCCATGTTACTGGAAGAGTTAAACTCCTATCGATACAAGTGCTTCTGTGAATCTGAACCATCGATTGCAGAGTTGGATGGCTCGAATGTCTCACTATAGGATACATTACAGGATCGATTTAATACTCTTTTTTAAACTTTCTTATCTTTTATTTTCCTTATGTTTCGAACACAACGCAAGTATTGAGAGAGAGAGAGAGAGAGAGAGAGAGAGAGAGAGATTACCACTTGGACACCATGTTTTTCAGCATGGGTGAGGTAAACAAGAAGGCTTCCCAAAATAACAGACAATAGAGGCGCCAATGCATTTGCCCAAAAGAAAGCTCCCTTCCTCTTGCTCTACGAATACCGCAATAATAATCAGTAATTTCTTTATTTTAATTAGACAATATCAAATAAAAAATAAAGCAATTTTTTCATATGCTAAAAGGGTTTTGAATTCACTCACAAAATATCTGGTAAGGATCAGAAAGAAGAGGAAACAACAGCCCAGTACTCCACTTTCCCATCTCCACTGCACAAACAACCATCAACGTCAAGAATACTCTAAATAATATTGGAAATTAAAGAATTTTCTAAAATATCGTGTTAGAGTAAGGAGTCAGCTAAGAAAGTGTGATCGGTTCACAGAGGATAATTTCCTCTGTATAGTTTGTTAAGTAGGTTTAGCCTAATAGGCATAGTTTTTCAAAAGATTTTAGCAACCCAGTTACTAAAATCACCATGATTTTAGCAAATAAGTTCAGTAGGTGCTAAAATCATGGTTTTGAAATAAAAAAATGAAGTGGTTCTGTGTATTGTTTTTCGATTTTTTTTTTTCGTACCAAATTAAAGTACTCCTCGTGTATTTTAATTCGGTGTAAAAAATTCAACAAATAATTCACGGAAACACTTAATTTTTTTATTTGAAATACCATAATTTTAGCACCTGCTAAACTCATTTGCTAAAATCACCATGATAAATGTAATCAGATCTAAGAGAATAACCACGCAATTGATAAATGTTCTCGTTTTCATCTTCTTGATTTCTTCTGTAATTCAGTTTAAATGTCATTCAATTCTTGTAATTCCATATATCGATCATAATTTTTTTATTACTCAATCCATTCTAATTTGTTTGTCAGTTATTTCATTTTGTGCAATTTTTCAATTGTTTATATGGTTCACTCTTTGATGTTTTTCAAAACTTTTAAGACAGTGTATAACAGAAGTACTGGTCGAGAATTATCAAACAAGATCTGCAAGAAAATTTTGGGTACGGGTAGGGTAGATCCACGTGGTGCCCAACACCACATCTGAGCCATCCAAACATGTTTTGGACGGCCTAGATCTGGGGGGTAAATTTGGCCGCAAAATTTAAAAAAATGCCACCACAGATCTGGGCCGTCCAAAACATGTTTGGACGGCTCGGATGTGGTGCTGGGCACCACGTGGATCTACCCTATCCGTACCCAAATTTTTTTCCTATACTGCATATTTTTTTAGATCTATATTAAAATATTTAAGCGATTGAACATCGACACGATCGTAAAAAATGGACAAGCATATTGGAACAGAGGGAGTAGTATCTATAAAAAGCAATGAAGTATAGATATTTTCATATTAATTAATAAAGACTGTAGAAAATTACTGTATTTTTCAGTATGTGAACTTTTCACAATTGACTTTTAATTATCTAGTGTAATAGATCAAACATAGCACATGTGATTGGTTCATATAAAAGTGACAAACAAATATCATAACGTAAGCTGTGATAAGTGGGGGTCACTTAATCCCACTTACTTACAGAGTTTCTAAAAATAGAGGCATAAATTTGGATTATAGTAATTTATAAATAGAGATATCGACCCTAAAGACATTAAAGTCAATTTTCCCCGGGACCCACTAGGCTCACAATAATTGTTATTCTTTCAAGCATTGCTCTATTAATTGACACCTCCACTTAATATTTGAGGAGAAAATTTTGGGTACGGGGAGGGTACAGCCGGGCTGTCCAAACAATGCAACCAACGGTTCGGATTAAAAGTGTCGTCTGGATTTTTAAAAAAAATAGAAAAGAAAAGAAAAAGTATGTTTTCATCCGAGCCGTCCGACGCATTTTTGGACGGCTCGGATGTGCCGAAGGGGCACCAGGTCACCCATACCCTATTTGCACCCAAAATTTTCTCATATTTCAGGCTCCGCCACTGGTCACAGTAATTTTCGGTGTCATTAAATTATTAGACAGTATGACAAGTGGAAAAATAAAAAATAATACTTTTGAATTTAAAGTGTTAAAGTGAAAAATAACCTGGTGTGTTTGGGAAAGGATGGATCGCATGACAGAGACAAGATCAGTGCCATGAGTGAAATGAACAAGGCCCAGAATCCCTTTGAGCTGCTGCAGGCACACAACCGTGGCGGCTCCACCCATGAATCCCACTATCGTTGCGTGCGACAGAAAGTCCACTATAAACCCAAGCCTGAAAAAGAAAGGAAAAGCATATTATTAAATTTCCCGGGCGGCGTTATTGGTCCTTTTAATCTTTGTTTCTATTTTCAAAGATCAATAAATTTCTTTTATCGAAAAAGAAAAAGAAAATAAAAAGGATAAGCAAATTTAACAACTTTATTGTTTTAAACTTTGGCCGGGAGGAGAGTTCGAGCAATGGGTAACGAGCATGCGCGGATTATTATTCTTTAACAAATTTGTTGCATATTCGGAAAAAATACTTAAATTTTAAGGTGAATTATGACAGTTGAATTATGTGGACCAATTTTATTCCTGGTAAGTTTTATAAGGTTTTGTTTGTGTATATGATGAGTCGTTATGATAGCACGTATTATCGGGAGTACCCAATAATTAGTCTTATCAAAACGTGGTATCAATAACTTATTTTTAAAAAAAATTGCCGAAATTTTTTATAAAAATGAAAAGATTCAAAATTAAGTTCCAATATCACCCTACGGAAATGATTCTTTCATAGGCCAAGTTTGGCCTAATAAGTCACTTGACTGATTTTTACGTCTTTATTTGATTTTTTTCGCGTTGCTTAGTTTTGCATCAACTTTTGCGTATTATTAGTTCGTCTCGTGCAGTTCCAACTTCCAAGCAAATGTGAAAAATAGTACTGTAGAAAACATGTGGCATGATCAATTAATTAAGACTCACCTTAAGAAGCCCATAGCAGCTTGAAAGACTCCGGCAAAGAAAGTTGAAGTGAGAGCTAAAAGAACATAAAGCTCAGGGTTTTCAATGGGATTAACTTCCTTCGTCAACAGGGAAGATATCAGAAGCGATGCAACGGCTACCGTCCCAACCGCCAAATCTTTTGAACTTCCTAGCATGGCGTATACCAATGGTGGTACAAAGCTCGAATCTGCATTTTCATACAATTAAGTTTCACAAGCGAAATTTTAATACAGAATGATAGAACGATACGACGTTTTGTGTAACTTTAGAAAGCCACTCATTACTGTTTTCTGAGTAAATTTTGTGCAACTTTTCTGAGTATGTAGCATTACTACGAAAAAAAGTTTTCTATTTATATTTTAATACTCTCTCCGTTTATTTGTTTGTCCCACACTCTCTCTCTCTCTTACCTTTTTTCAAATAAAAAATTAAGTGTTTCCGTGTATTATTTTTTAAATTTTTTCGCACCGAATTAAAGTACACGATGAGTACTTTAATTCGGTGTAAAAAAATTTAAAAGATAATATATGAAAATTTTTTATTTTGACACGACTTTTCATAGTGGACAAACAAACAGTAACAACAGAGAAAGTAAATTTTTATAATGATAGTAATTAAAATACCAATAATATTGTAATGATCACATTTATTTACTGTTTTTTTTTTAACTGACATTTAGTTACTGTTTGATGTGATACCTTACATGTATCGGTCACACAATAAGTGTCCCTGAAAATTGACGTGTTTGCTAAAAGTATCATAAAAAAGTGACATGCGTAAAATGTTAGTGACAAGACATGGTAGTTAGCTTTTGTTTGAAAACAAAAAATTATGGTTGTCATAAGCTTGACATTAACAGAAAACCTGGAAACGATAATGTGTCACACAAGAATTATGTACACTTTGTTTGGTTGAGAGTTTTGAGAAAAATATTTTGAAAAATATTTTTGAGATAGTGTTTGGATGAGTTTTTAGAAAATGTAATAATTAGAGAGATGTGTAATAATTGGAGAGAAATGAGAATAATAATTGGAGAGAGTGGTATGAATAGAGAGAGAAATGTGATTAATGATTGGAGAGATGAGAGATGGAGAAATAATCTTTTTGGAAATTTTTTTAGAAATGCCATTACATTTTTTTTAGTACTCCAATTTCCGATGCCTGTAGTGCGACACTTGAGCCGTTGATCTCGGTAATGAATGACTTAACGGCTCAAATCTATAATGATCGAGATGAAATCAGAACCATTATTTGCGCGATGAAAAGCTCTAATGCCGCACTATAAGATTTTTCGTTTCCCTCCTTCCATCTCAAACTTAAAATATCCACTATTGTACTCCCTCAAGTCGATTAATTAGTCCATTACGTGAAATTGTCTCATTTTTCAAATAATAATTAATAAAGCCTTTCCTTTCACAATTTGCAAATTATGCCTCAAAATTTGAATTTTTATCTAAAACTTATAAAGACACAATCCTTTTACAGTAGAATAAATTATGGGAAAAAATTAAAGAAACAATATTTTGGCTATGTTTGGTTAGATAGTTTAATTTAGTTTTGATGATGTCAGCAAATGTAATGAGTGGAGAGAGATTGAGAGAGAAATGAAGAAAATGATGATGTCATCAAACTTAAAACTAAAACTAAACAGTGAAACAAACAAGGCCAAATTATAATTAAGAAAGTCACTACCATATACAGAATCCACTTCTACCTTGAAATACACTCATAATCTTTTAAACTCCCTCTGTCAGTATATGTTAGAAGGGCGGACCTGACGCAGCGGTAAAGCTGCCCCATTGTGGCCTGAAAGTCGCAGGTTCGAGTCTCGGAAACAGCCTCTCTGCTTGCAGGGGTAAGACTGCATACATCAACCCTTCCCCAGACCCCGCATATGCGGGAGCTTCGTGTACTGGGTACGCCCTTTTGTCAGTATATGTTAGTCCATTATGGGATTTCCAACTTTTTACGAACATCATAATTGTATTGTATAATTCTTGTCTTTTCAATTTAATTTACCCTCCAATCGTAATTGATTTCTTAATTACTATTTAAAGACAAGGGTAAAAGTGTGCAATTGACACAATTCACTCATTTACTTTTAAACATGACAAATAAATGGGACGGATGGAGTATGAAAAATAGAAATACATATAGAGAAAATGTTAGCTAGAAACTCACATAGTCCAATAATGGGAGGCAAGTTGGCCAAGCTGGCATAACTAATCCCCTGCGGCACCGCAAGACTAGCAATGGTGATCCCGGCCACCACGTCAGCCTTAAAGTACTCGAACGTGTACCGCGGGGCCCACTCGAGGATTGGCACGAAGTACTGCAAGCCCAGCAGAAGTTTCCGGCCAAGCGGCTGGTTCTGGAACTGGCGGAAAGGGTCGTCGGGGAAAAAAGTCTCCTTGAGAGACGATTTCAGTGAGACAAGGAAGGGTGTCGACGGTGGCACGCCGACTCGGTGTCGGCACTCGAAGTCGGCGTTGCCCATTAGAATCTAGTTTTTTGTTCTGAATTTGGAAACAACGTGTGTGTGTTTTGTTTTTGACGTGCGATTTGCTTGCTGTTGGAGAAGAAGGTTATGAGAGAGAGAGGAGTTTTTTGCGAGCGATCAGAAGAGAGAGCGTGGGGTTGGATTTTATAGAGTGGAAGAAAAGTTGGGGGGGTGAGGGAGGATGGAAATGGGTGGTGGGGCCTATATTAAGGTCTCGTTCTGCTTAGTTAGTTTTTTTTTTTTTTTTTATAACTAAAAAAATTTCGCATTTGTAGTTTTATGTCAAATTTTTTAGGTACTGTGATTCGTTTCGACGAGAGGAATCAGAAATGTATAGAACCATGACCGTAATTAGAATAAAGGCAAAATCTAAAAAGTGGGAAAAAAAAAAGGGAAAATGTTTGGAACATGAAAGCAAAACATAAAAACATATCCAACGGATGAGATTCGTCTGGTACACTGTTTGCTCAGTGTACCGGATGGATCTCATCCATTGAATGTGTTTTCATGTTTTGCTTCATGTTTTGTACCAAGGCAAAAATAAATAAAAAAAATCACATAAATAACTTGACTTAAAGCCTAACAATGCCTACATTTGAAGTGGCGTGGGAATCAGTCAAATAGGTATGACTCAATCATGACTATGGTCAGTTAAAAACAAGACTGGCCTTCTTTGCCTCTTCATTAGATGGATAAGCTTTTGTGCCTCTTCGCTGCGGTTTGAGCCTCGAGGATTGAAGTTTTTGGAATCACTTGGGCTCTGTTTGATTATTGGGAAGGTCAAGAGTAGAGAGAAACCTCTTCGAAATTCTCTAGTCTCGTCGTGAATGACCTCTCTTTGATCAGACCGGGGAAAAGAATAGTCGAGGTGGATATACGTTGGCCCGAACAACCCTTGACCGTCGAAAAAGAAAAGAGGTTTTGTGAGAATCTTACATACAAAACTATATTTGAAGTTAATATACAATATTGATCCTTACAGAACTATACTTGAAGTTAATATACAATATTGCTCAAGTGAGTTGTACAAAAATATTTACATTTTTTAAAACATTTGTACATTTTATGTGCAAAACTTATGTACCCATATCTCTTTTCCGTTTTTTCAAGGACTTTCTACTATTTTTCGTTTTAATAAAACGCGAAAAGCTTTTCAACATGTACCCCTTATTTTATTTGCGCATAAGATAAATGCATTCTGAAAAGGTACTAATGTGTATTCAATTATCATGGTTATTAGCATGCATGATAATTTTTCTCAACGAGATAACAAATAAATGGTTTCGATGATCATTCAAGTGTACTCAACATGATCCATAAACTACTGACTACACGATGCAGTCTCAAAAGGGGATTGTCGAGGAAAAAAAAAAGAAAAAAAATTATAGAAAATGATTACTCTTAATTCAATTATTAAATAATTAGAGTGATATTATGATACTAACGACACACGTTAACAGTTGATTTATCACTGATAAAAGGCATTTATCAGTGGTGGAGAATGGAACGAGGATGACACGTGTTAAAATGGATAGGAAGGATCCAAGGAAGTGGGGGGATTTTAGGCAAGATACTTCACAGAAATTAGGGGGAAGTCCATTTTTGTGGTGTATTTAAATCTGAATTATAGTATGGCCACAACTTTGTCAAAGTGCTATGTAGTGGGGTTTTAGGTCGGTAGGCTTTCTAATTATACATAGTACTTTTAAAAATTTCTACTAGTCAATCATGGGTTGGGAGTGGCACGGGCCATTCCCGGATTCGAAGACATGTTATTTATTAAAAACGTAAATTTTTTTTGGTATTAAGTATGTTGATAAGTGATCAATCAAGAGAAAATATGTATTTTTTGGATATTAATCATAGGATCTTAGAACAAGTGTATTATTTTTTATGTTAAGTATGTTGATAGATGATTAACATATGAAAATATGCAGTTTTTAATATGATAAATAAATAACTTAGAATATGTGTATTTTTCCTGATAATAATTATAGTATGTGAAATTCTTATTTTGCTACCAGTGAATTAAAACAAATAAATAAGAATTAAAGAGCAACGACGAACACAAAGACATACGTGGAAAAACCCTAAATGGGCAAAAACCACGGGAATGAATCAAACACTATAAAAATCATTGTGTGGTTACAAAACGACCTTACTCACAATTGAGACTCATCGCAATTGACCTAAGATCGGTTGCTGACTTCTCGTTCACCACACCCAGTATTTGATTGCCGCTGCCTCGAATCCACGAGCCTTCTAAAACGTTCTTTTAGAAATCCACCAGAAGAAAATTGAACTTGATTGATGATGTAGAAACCTCTTGAAGCTTTGATTAATGTTCCATGGATTAAATGCTTCAACATTCACTATCAATACTCTAGGATTTTTAGTAGGTTGGAGAACAAAGGCACGGATCTCTTTTTGCACCCGACTTGCTCTAGATCTAAAGCCGTGATGTATTTATAATAGATGTCATTCCGATCAATCGCATCATAAGCCGATTGATCGAACCATTGTAGATCCAATTTTTTGGAGCTACCCGATTAAAATGTCGATTGATCCCTCTATCAATCCATCTGCTCTGAAACACGACCTGTGAAACTTCCTTCACGACCTGTGCAATCTGTGCTAAATTGGAGGTACCCAACTAAAAAACCGATTGATCCCATGATTGATCTTCCTGTTCTAAATGCACCATATTAATTGGGCAACAAACGACTAAAACACTAAGTCTCAAATTACATTACAAAGAGATTCCTTCCACTCTAATCCTATACAGACTTCTACTTAGAAAATTACAACTCAATAATAAAAAAGATACATGTAAAAATGTGATTTGTCAGATGGAATTGCCAACCACAAAAAGGACGCAACTTTTTGGAGCTTAAAGTATGTAGTATTTATTTTGGGTGGTATGTCTGATTTGAAATCCTAGCTCCGTCGCTGACCCTGATAATTTGGTATGGAGACTGGCAGATTGCCCAAATTGCCCCTACATTCTCAATCCAGACAAAACAAAAACCGACCTACATCAGCAAATTTATGCAACCCCAAAACTTACAGCTGACCAAAGCAATCTCCGTGTGGAAAAAGACCATTGTGGTCAAACAATAACGCCCAAATAAAACAGAATGGTTTGGAAAAAGATCAGGGAGACATTTTTTTATAGGAAAACTAGCTTCTTGGAAAATCACTTTTCAGAAGTGGGGGCAGGCTTGATGGGCTTAACAAAATTTCTGATATTTGTAGTTAAATTGTAGATTCAAGTACTCTTGGAGTGTTTTGCATGTTTCGGTGGGTGTTTAGCTTGATGATTTCATCTATGCTTTTTCTGGTCTGAGCTGGATTTTCTTTATGAATCCTCCATTACCATAACTTTTCGTTTGGTATGTTTCGGTGGGTGTTTTGCTTGATGATTTCATCCCTACTTTCTCAGTTTTGAGATGGATTTCCCTTATGGGTCCTCTATTACCATAACCTTTCGTTTGGAATGTTTCATTGGGTGTTTACTTGATGATTTCATTCATGTTTTCTCTAGTTTAAGCTAGGTTTCCTTAGGAATCCTTTATTACCATAACCTTGATTGGTCCTACGCCTACCTGATAAGTGGTTGACCTTCTTTTTCAGAAATTGTTGTTAAAGTCCAGTTTTTGGTAGTAAGAATCATTCCTGTATTTTCTATAGAATTATTGTACTACCTCCGGGCCTTGGACATGAATGATGATATCCTGATAAAAGAAAAAAAGAGTACAAAAAAATTTGTGCATGCAATTATTGCCAAACACGTGTATCAACTAATAAAATGCAAATATAAACTCTTACTGGTTGTGGACATTCGGTACCATCTTAGAAAAATGTGGTTATTTTTTAGGTTTGTGGGGAAATTTTACTTGACATAGTACTCTATGCATAGGAACTAGTATTTAGTGCCATTAACATTTACAACACTATCAAAATTAAATATTATTCGCATATTTTGCGCAGAAGCGATGGTGACTACATTCCATTTAGCAACGGTAGGTCATAGGTGGGCATAATTATGTTTGCGCATGTATCGACATAATTGTGGTCAAAATCATCCGATGAATGTAATTAGTTTCTTGAAATTTTGCAAGGTCATTGTGTAATGAACGAAAAGGCGTTTCTTCTCTCCTATCAGACATGAATCTATATATGTACCCACGGTTGAGATTTTCCTTCATTCTATATCTATCTACTTCTCTGACCCTCTGGCAAATCTCAACCATGAGTCTCGTTTCATAGATAATCATGGTTGTTTAAGTAATGAATTCCGACCATCTTTGTGGGTGTAATCCACTCGTGTGAGTAGTTCTCGTGATTTTTGCTAACCCTAGAAGCTGAAATCCGACGGAGTGATCGAGGTAGGGCTTCATAGAAAGTACTAAAACGCTTATCAAGCTGACCTCGCAGATTCGATTCCCACTAGTTAAATAAAATACTCTTGGGACCATTAGAAATTTGTTCGGGTCGGAAAAATATTATGGGGTATAATATTTTATTCAAGGTGTGAATTTTGACTTGACTTGATTTAGAATCTTGACTTTTCAGTGGCACATGCATGTTTACTGTGGACTGACGCGTCCTTTGTAAATAAATGTATCGCTTCCTCTCGTGATTATTCGTAGGGTCATGAGTTAATTAGTCTATATATTTACATAATTCAATATTCATTTTAAGTTGAAGTACTCTTTTTATTTGAAAGAATGCAAACACAAGTTTGGTTTGACAGATCCAAAGATTGTAGTGCTGCTTCTGTGGGGCGTTTGGTCAAAGTAATGCTAGGAGACAGGCGTTCAATGCAAACCGTAAATACCGTAGCGCAGGTAAAATTTGTCTTAAGTACAGGGTGCAACACTAGCCTTAATCACCATTTTATCCTAACAGTTCGAACATTAACTTTGGAGTGCCGAAATTAGTAGATCTTCAGATAAGGTGCTGCGGATTAAAAAAATAAATAAATAGTCACAACACTAATCGTACGTAGTACTGTAGTAGATCCAACACATGCATAAGGTTGTGTGGGCAGGGGATATAAGGGTTTTTTTTTTTCCCTAGCCCTAAGGCCCTGTTTGGCGATCGAATTTGCACCCATATTCGCCTCACACCCGGATTTGTAATCCAGGTCCCACTATAAGCAGACGTTTGGCAAGCCATTTTTGCCAAAAAAAAAATCACTGTTGGAAGTACAAATCCGGGAGCACCCGGATTATAGCTAACAACAGCCTCCCCTATGTCATTAGCAAATCAGAGGGGATTTGTGGGTTTTGGGTACCAAAATACCCCTCCAAATCCGGGTGATTTTGGGGGGTTTTGGACCAAAAAAAAAAAAAAACCAAAACAAGAGAGATTACCATCGTCGTTGGAGCAACCATGGGTTTAGATCTTGAAATTTTTTTGGCCTGAGAAGGGCAAAACCATCGTCGGAGAGACCATGGGCTAGGTGGAGGTGGTGGCGGCTTGCCAGTGGAGACAGGGCCGGCCCTGGGCACAAGCCCACCAGGCCACTGCTTAGGGCCCCCTGTTTTGGGCCCAATAATAGGGCCCCCAAATTCCATATCATAATAAATATTATATGAGTCAACTGATTTGCCGAGAAGGTGTAGTAGCTCCGTTGTAAGACTCCAATGTTGTAACAAGTAGGTCGTGTTCCAACGCACCAGAGAGCATCTTGGAATCCTTAGCCAAAGAACAAATATATTTATCAATGCTAAGAGGCCCCATTGTTGAAAGTCACTTAGGACCCCGAAAATCTCAGGGTTGGGCCTGAGTGGAGACGTGAGGTCGGAGGAGAAGGAGCCCGTCGGCGCAAAGCCATCCCATCGCTGGAGTTGATCCAAAAATGGTGGCCGATTTATTGATTTGATCAAAAATGGGGAGGAAGATGATGCAACTGTTGTGTCTGTGTGTGTAATACATTCAAGACCTCCTAAATTTGTATTACTACACATTTACCTCATATTATAATACTAATTACTACTCCCTAAATTTATAATACTAATTTAAATTGTCTTTTAATTTTAAAAAATTTCACTTACCGATTTGTTTTTTGAAATTTTTTCATAATTATTATTTTTTTAATATGTAATATACTTTAAATATATTTATGTAATTATTGTGTATTTATTCTAAGTATTATGTATTTATATTAATTGTAATGAAATTAAACCATGTTGTCAATAAAATTAATAAATTGGGGGCAATTCAGTCATTTGCCCTCTTATCCACCCTCCAAATCTCTCTTCTCAAAATACTATCCAAACACCTCATATACAAATCCACAATTTTTGGGAGGTGGGTCTATCCTCATTACAAATCCACTTAAAATCATCTCTGGTCGCCAAACAGGGCCTAAGAGTTGTCAGGTCATTTATTTTTTCAGATTATAAATCATAAGTTGTCTTGCTTTTACAGTAACTGCGCGCTTTTGTTCAAGCATCAATCAACTTTTTTCTAAGTGGAACCAAAAGTGGTAATAATTAACTTGATATGATATCAATGTGATCTTCACATCACAGCTTCTATATTTAGTTATTTACTATTCATATTGAAAAATCCTCTGACATCAAGAATCCGTACGTAGTAGATCCAACACATGCATAAGGTTGTGTGGGCAGAGGATATAAGGGTTTTTTTTTTTTTTTTTTTTTTCAGCCCTGAGGCCCTGTTTGGCGATCGGATTTGCACCCGTATTCGCCTCACACCCGGATTTGTAATCCAAGTCTCACTAAAAGCCAAAGTTTGGCAAACCATTTTTGCCCCCCGGATTTGCCAAAAAAAATTCACTATTGGGAGTACAAATCCGGGAGCACCCGGATTATAGCTAACGACAACCTCCCCTTTGTCATTAGCAAATCTGGGGGATTTGTGGGTTTTGGGTACCAAAATACCCCTCCAAATCCGGGTGATTTTGGGGGGTTTTGAACAAAAAAAAAAACCAAAACAGGAGAGATTACCATCGTTGTCGGAGCAACCATGGGTTTGATCTTGAAATTTTTTTGGCCTGAGAAGGGCGAAACCATCATCGTAGCAACCATGGAGTAGGTGGAGGTGGTGGCGGCTTGCCAGTGGAGACGTGAGGGAGGAGGAGGAGGAGCACGTTGGCCCAAAGCCGTCTCTAGAGTTGATCCAAAAATGGTGGCCGATTTATTGATTTCATCGAAAATGGGGAGGAAGATGATACAACTGTTGTGTGTGTGTGTGTGTATAATACATTTAAGACCTCCTAAATTTGTATTACTACACATTTACCTCATATTATAATACAAATTATTACTCCCTAAATTTATAATACAAATTACTACACATTTACCTCACCTTTTGATTTTTTTTTTGAATTTATTTTCGTAATTATTATTTTTTTAATATGTAATATACTTTAAATATATGTATGTAATTATTGTGTATTTATTCTAAGTATTATGTATTTATTATGTATTTATATTAATTATAATGAAATTAAACCATGTTGTCTATAAAATTGAAAAATCCTAGATCGCCTAGGTTTAATAATTTGCTAGTTTTTTTTATCTCAATAATAAAAAAAAACATCAATCAATATATGAATAGGGATGGCAATTCCGGCCGATTCGATCCGCTCCAATCCGTCCCCGCCCCGTTTGGATTGGAGTTTCGGGGATTTTTCGGAGATCGGGTCGGATTTGGAAGAAAAAATAAAAATAAAATCGGGAATCGGGTTGGAGGCGGTTTTACATACCCCCGATCTGTTTCCTGACCCGTTTTTTATTACACATTTAATATGTTATTCAATTTAGACCTCTTGAATTATTGTTAATTGCTAGGGTTTCCTCAAAATATATACTATTAGTTTATAATAAATACATTTCATTCTTCACATTCTTAAACATAATCAGACATAATTTGGCTGGTAATTCCAACCTTCAAGGTTGGAATCCTTGACTATTATGTAAATTTTATTTGTTTGGTTGAAATTTTTGGTGAGAAATTTCAAATTGTTGCCATGTCTTTCATTATTTGGTAGTTTAGATATCAAATATGTTGGTAAAGTCTAAGGTGTATTTTTCTATATTTTTTTTCAAAATGTTTTTTATTGGTTTGGTAACTTTCGGATCGGGGCGGGGATCCCCGATCCCCTTTAGGAGTGGGGATGGAGGGTGGAGATGATTCCCATTCGGGGATTGGGGCGGGGACGGAGGTAGATATGAGGTTCGGGGATTGGAGGAAGGGATGGCCAAATCCGTCCCCGATACTCCCCATTGCCATCCCTATATATGAACCAATCACAAACAAAAAGCAATTAAACGATGAACACCAGATATACGTGGAAAACCCCAATACGGGTAAAAAACCACGGGAAGGAATGAAACACTATAAAACATTGTGCGGTTACAAGTAATCTTACCCTACGATTCTGAATCCTCACAAATCATCCTTAGAACTACTTGCCGAATCCACGTTCACCACACCCAGTGCTTGACCGCCGCTGCCTTGAATCCACAAGCCTTCCACTAACCTTCGGAAATCCACCGAAGGTCCACTCAAATACTTTAATCAAAGTTTTTATAAAAACTTCTTGGAGTTATGCTTGTTGCTCAATGATCCATCAATCTTCTTTTTAGTCCAAGATTCCAGCCAAAAACCCCCTTCAATATTTTCTGAGATTAAGAAGAGTTCTGGAGCAGCTCTCTCAGTTGTGGTAATGAATAAACCCTAACAGACTTGTTATTTATAAGCTGCTAAAAAACAGACAAGTTGCTCGAGCAACTCCTGTAGCCTATCAAGTATTCTAAAAGTTGTCATATATTGAAACCTTGATTTCCTGAATAAACGTTGCCATATATCGCAACCCCTTAATTTCCTTAATCTTCTTCCCTTATTGAGGTTGCTAAATATTGAAACCCATGATTGCCTTGATCTCCTTTGATTTTCTTCCACCTAAAAACTCAATCTTTCAATTACAAAGTATTGATTTCCTTCCACTTCCTAAACAGACACTCTAAATTAAAAAATGAATAAAATACAACTTGATAAATAGGGACACAAATAAATGTGTTTTGTCGTATAAATGTGTTTTGTCGTGGAATTTGCCAACACAGACGGACCGTGGCCTATGGTCCTAACAAAAATAATAAATTTGGGGCAATTCAGTCATTTGCCCTCTTATCCACCCTCCAAATCTCCCTTCTCAAAATACCATCCAAACACCTCATATACAAATCCACCATTTTTGGGAGGTGGGTCTATCCTCATTACAAATTCATCTAAAATCATATCTGGTCACCAAACAGGGCCTAAGAGTTGTCAGGTTATTTATTTTTTCAGATTATAAATCATAAGCTGTCTTGCTTTTACAGTAACTGCACGCTTTTGTTCAAGCAACAATCAACTTTTTTCCAAGTGGAACCAAAAGTGGTATAATTAACTTGATATGATATCAATGTGATCTTCACATGAATCACATCACAGCTTCTATATTTAGTTATTTACTATATATTCATATTGAAAAATCCTCTGATATCAAGAATTCGTATAATGGAAACAGATTATATACAAGTGATCAGAAAACTTCATTGGAACTGGCATCAAACTTGGCGATTCACTTCTTTTTAAGGTTTCAAGTGTGAAACTTCTCAGCGTTATCAATTCCTTCAGGGTCAGTTCATACGGAACTTTGCTTTCGTTTTAATTGGATTTTTCCCTGATCAGGGTTAAAAAGGACCCCTCCCCAGAATTAGTAAAAGTGTGCATAAACGGACCCTTATATATAAAGGAAAAAAAAAACCCCTCCAATGGAATTGCTTGTTGACAAGAGAGGTTTTATTGGGGCCCAATACTTGTCAAAAAATGTGTCCAAATGTAGTAAAGCAGCAGCAAAGTTGCAATTTAAAAATTGGCATCAGTTATCACCACATGGTTGATAATATGCAGGATAAGGATCAAAGAAAGAGAAATTCAGTGCATTTGGTTGTAAATTTCTTGAGAAAATGCATGCGTACAATTTTGTAATCCAGACTAACGAATTGGGTGACAAAAGTCATTCGAATATGTCGTCATTGTAGTGAAAAAGGAAATCTTGAGCGCGAATCTATTTTATGTGAATGGTGGTAACCGAATTGAGTCGAATATATAGTTTTGTTGAGTAGGTTAAATTTAATTTGGAAACCTTAACGAGTTTAAAACATGCGTACAAATAACTTTAATTGTGTATTTAAGTTGAGCCAACATCAAACTAGCTCGTTTTTAAAATAAATCATCAAACTGGCTTTTCGTGCCGATTAGGTACGATGGAGCTCAAAAAATTGGGTGCTTTATTGAACCGGATAACAGATTATTCTGTTACTAAAGTACGGCAATTGTAGCAAATTTCAAAGGATAATTCCATTATACGATAAAACCAAAAGTACAATACAAAAAACTAAAATAAAAGATTACATAAACTGGAAATCGAATTAGAAAAACCAAACCCAGTCCTGTGACAATCACAGTCTCTTGAAACAGATTCAATACCTTTCGAGGGTGTTGCAGATGAATCGCAATGGCGGCTCCAAAATTTTTTGGAAGGATGATCAAAATTTCTACTAACCGTAGAAACCATCAGTTTTGGCCCAGATAGCAACCTTTGGGCTAACAGTCAGTATACATAAATATATATATTTTTTCTTGATATCAACAATGCCATCTCAAAAACAACAAAGTATATAGGTTAGTACAATTGCCCTTGACGAGTTTTCATACTTTGAAACTGTTGCATGATATCCTCATTATCAACGATATCAAATGCATCTCTCTCAATATAAGTAACTAAGGAATCGTATATCCACTGATCTTCCAATTGATTACGCAAATTGCTCTTTATATTCTTCCTTGCTGAAAACTTCTTTCAACTGTTGTAGTGGCGACAGGAATAGTCAACACCAATGTCACGACCCAAATATACCAATCTGTATAGGACTTGCTTATTTGTATCCACTAACTTTGCAGCAAGATCACCAATTCTAGATGACGGATCAACTTTTTCTATCAAAAGCAGAAAATGAATTTCTAGGATTCAAGCGAGCCACACAAAGTAGCAACTCCATGTTCGCTTCCGTGAAATGATTGTTTAGCTCTTGAAGTTACGTGTCTAAGAATATTGTACATAATATATAGCTCAACGTAATAATGATGTGAAATCATTATTTGTGGGATTTTGCGTTGTGATCAATTACAAACATTTCACTTATGTTAGGAAAATGTGAATAGAATACCTATTCTGGTCGACTGGGCTCTTTAGCCTAATTTCCTCTGTCTCATGCACAGTGAAAATTGTAAGGATAGGAATAGTATACCTATTCTCCCCCTTTTGATCTTTTCCTATTTTATTTTGAAATTTTGTCATGGGCTTTAATTGGGTTAGGTTTTCAAATATTTTGTGGGCTTATTTCTTGGTTGGGTGTTCATATTTTATTGGGTTGGGTATTCAAAATGACAAAAAAAAATTAAATAAATAATTTTTTTACATGTATTTCTATTATTTACTTATTTATTTATTTACTTTATTATTATTATTATTATTATTATTACTTTTTTTTTTTTTTGGGGGGGGGGGGGGGGGGGGGGGGGGTTGTTCAAGTGAGTACCCTACTCTCTATGTAGAGCCGCCCTTGGTGAATCAGCGTCTGTCTCCTAGGATAAAACGACTGAACAACAAACGTTGGAGGCGAACTGAACCTTGTTTGTCTCTCTCCCTCTCACACAAACACGAATTTTCAAAGTCGTATTGGAGAAGCTCGAATTTCTGGTGTGTAACTAAAACGGGATTCAAATAATATAAGCATCAAGAGGGTATGTAAAGATTGAATTCTGTCATAATCCCACATCATGACGGGTCTTCAATTAACTATAACCGCTGGACTCTTCGGTTGCCCATTTTATTCATAAAATTTCCAACATATTCGTCTCTAGTATTAATTCAAATTTGACTTTCCAAAGACAGCAAATAACACGGGACATCGCAAAGTAGAATATCAAGCAAACAAAATGGGATGTAGGAAGCATATACATAGTTGACTGCTTTAAAATAGTGTCAATTTCAAACGAGTTTTTAACGAGACGGGCACGAATTGACTTGGAACAGCATGCATGGTTTCCTGATGTGCACCCACCAAAGCAAATAATTGAGAGGTAATGGTATGTTACTATAGACTTTTAGCATATGGAAATGAAAAGCAGAATAATTGCAGTATATACTCTACTATATATATAGTCTTTTAGCACACCATGTGAAGCATACTCCCCAACTCACTGAGTGGAAGTGGGCAACACTGTTTCAAGCATCACCCCAACCATTCTAGCCACTTGAATTCGAAAGATCATAGGGCCCTACCCGATGCGATTCTCTCGAAATTGACCTTTAAATTCCAATTTCTTTTGGAGGAAAAGACCCAGAAGATGAGAATAAGGTATATAGTGATGGGTGTTGACGTGGTCCTTGAGAGTGATCAATTGAGGTTATCTTTTTTGAAAACTCGGGTGTCCGGACCAACTAAGGCGCACCGCACCTCGACTAATTTTAGAGGTTAATATTACCATTCCCTTGCGGAGGGTCACTAAAGATTGAGCATTGAGCAAAGCCGACCATGAAATTGTCCTGAAAAAGATGACAGCACTTGAGAAGTTTCGAATATGACACTTTAAGAGGAAGGAAACGCTTAAGCTCCAGGCCTTAAAACATCAAGCCATCAAAGGGCCCTGTTGTGCTCAAAACGTGGGCTTCCTGTTGTGCTCATAACATGGGTTCCATCCAAGGTTGGAATTATGGTTGACCTTTAATTCCAAATATGTCTGAAAGGAAGGATCCAGGAGATGAGTATGAGGTATATATGATGGGTGTTGTTGATGTGGTTCTTAGATGGGAGGGGACCATGGGAATTGGATCATGATTAAGGTAATCTTTTTCGAAAACTCTGGTTCCGGGCCTGTTAATGCACACCTCGACCAATCTAAGAGGATCAATCCTATCATTCCATTGTAGGGGTCAAATAAATGAGATGATAGCACATGGGAAGTTTAAAAAACGAGACCTTCAGGGCCAGGGAAGTTCAAGGTACTCTTGAACTATTCATTTTGTTCAGCTCGTCGAGTGTTTATTGCGAACGTAAAAACTCACACTGATCTAGTGGCAGCTCCATATGTAAGGGAGGGTGGTCACTTGAACACCAAAAAAAAAAAAAAAAAAAGAATGCATGTGTAGTAATTTTAGTTTTATTTTAGTCTAGCCCTTCTTGAACACCCAACTCAAAAATATTTGAGCCAACCCAAAATTAATTTATGCACCAAGCTAAAAAATCAGCTTGCAAGTCAATTCAATGTAAACAATCCAATTAAATCCCGTAACAAAAGAAAATCTCTTCATATCATCCAAATTAAAGAAGATAATATCTTTAAAAAATCTCTCAAACGTATGCTCCCCAATTTCTTTTAAATTGGTATTAGTAGATTAATACACATGTTTAACTCATTCAAGAAACTGCAAAATCCTTTTTTTGAACGGTAAAAAATATTTTATTAATCTATGGAAAAGAATTACAAAGATAAAAGGGATCTGAGAAAACGGATCACAACGCAAAGAGACATCCCAACTAGATTGTCACTCCCCCAAGCGACAATCATATGCCACCGCCGACCCGAAACAAGGTAACCAAAAGTTAACCCTGACACTGCTACAAACTCCCAAACAGCAAAAAATACAATAAAAGAAAATCATCAGCATCCAGCAACATCCAATCTTCTTCCTAGTTTGTAGCACAGCTTAATTGTTCGGCACCATCATGATCTCCAAGATAGCTCATCCAAATGCATCTCCTCTTAGCTTCATAAGGAAACTGCAAAATCTTATTCCCCTATTCAATGAAGATTGTCCAACACTAAGAGCATCCACAATGGTATAACCAAAATTGAATAACCAAAAGTTAACCACATCAGATTTTGATTATCAATACAAGACATTGCTAAAGTTAACATTGTGGAGTGTCACAATGGTATTTTGTGTCCATAATAATAAAAAAAAGTATTACTCACTCTATTTTTATTCATAAAATAGGCATAACTTTAAATTTGTCCATTTACTTTTTTATAATACTAGTATTATTTAAAAGATATTCACAACACCTTTAAAATGAGACCAATCTTGAACATATTTTGGTAAAGATTAAAAATTGATAATTTCAAATTTTGGAGGGAATTTTTTTGAGTTTTGAAGTAAGTATTTGAAAAATGGAGAGAGAATGTATTGTGGGAAGAGAGAAAGCACATAGGTGTGGTCCCCAAAATTTGGTTACTGGGAAAATGTTGCTAGTTTTGATTATCCAAAGGCCAAAACTTGGTTATTGGCTAAGAGCAAGAGCAGCAACCACGCTACTCCTCTCTTTTTCAGTGAAATAGAGAAGAAAAGCTCATATTTGGAGCTGCAGCAGCTTCTCTACTGCCTTCGGTAGAGTTCCTCCATGAACAGTACCACGCTACTTCTACCGAAGCACTGTTCACGAGCAACTGATTATTTTATCATTTCTCCCACAGGTCTCTCTCTCCTCACCTGCTTCGCCCCTTCCTTCTTCAACCCTTCGTGACTAGGTTTTCTTCCGATGGACAGCGACTAGGTTTTCTTTAGATCGACGGCAACAAATCGACGACGTGACTGGGTTTGTTCACTCCCTCCTCCTTCAACCCTTTGTTGATGGGTTTATTGTAGCTTTTTTCCCAATCGATACATGATATATGTATGTATATATGAGAGATCTGGAATGGGGAAGAAGAAGAAGAAAGAAGGAAAGAGAAAGGGGAAAAATATTATTTTAAGAGAGTATAGGTAAAATAGAGGATTTGGTGGAGTTTTGACAGAAATCCTGTCACGCTAAAATGAAATTAGGCACTGTTCAACAGCAAAAATGGCTATTTGCTGCTGCACTTGCTCTAAGAGGTTGCTAACTTTGGTTATACCAATGTGAGCTAATTTTTTGGACAAACATTGCTAACTTTGGTTATTCAGAGGTTTTGGTTATGCCATTGTGGATGCTCTAAAAGAAGAACTTAAAATGTTATGAATTTTTTTGGGTAGTGATAATGCCAAAACCGTTTTTGATTGTGTCAAAACTCCAATGCATAAAAGACATGTACATTGCACATAAGTACAAGCATTTTATGCATTGGAGTTTTGGCACAATCAAAAACAGTTTTGGCATTAACATTTGCCATTTTTTGGACAAATATATATAATATATTTAGTTTACCATTTTGTGATAGAATATCTTTTTGGAATGGAGCATATGTTTTTTTACTGCAGCATTTATGCTTAAATATTAAATTTCGTGTGTATATTGTTGGTTAATTTAGCTAGTAAAGTCAATGTAATTTTCGAACACCCTGTTAATAATTTCTAAAGCCACGATATCGGGATTCGGTATCAGCATGAACTTTACATGTTGATCTTGAAAAAATGTAACAGTACAAGCGGACCTGGTAGGCCCCCACTCGTCTGAGGACCAGGTAGTGATATGCCGCAAAATCATGTTTGTGGCTGCAGATATTTTCGCTAAAGGATTTTTTTTTTTACAAAAAAAAAATTAGAAATGTGTCCTTTTTATGCAATCCATTAGCATGGACTCATGGAATAATCTGGAGAGAATAAATTTTTTACACCGTCAGCGTAAAAGTCCACTTTTCCACCACTGTCACCGTGCTTTTATTGTTGTAATCTGAATCGTTCATCTTGTAAGACCCGTAGAGTAGTATATACATTCAAAAAATCAGTTTGATCGGACATCAAAAGCTATATCAAAATTTGAAATTTAGTAGTGTAGACACCCCAATTTTAACCCCTATGCATCCCCAATGATGAAAAAGATATTCAGCGGTACCTTGAACAGCTATTGTGGACTTCAGAATTTTTGGACAGAAATATCCTAGCCGCACGGTCCACTTACCCAACCGCACGGTGTATCTTTACACAACCCAACCGTACGGTTAACTTAGTTAAGCCGTACGGTCAACTCACTTAAGCCGTGCGGTTATGTGTCAGGCAATATTCGAATTCCTGACAACAGAAGCATCTCATCATTTTGGGAAGATTTTATGCCGATTTTATTCTGTTTTTCCGTCTATAAAAAGCTTCATTCTCTCCCATGTTTACGACGACAATTCTCCAGACCACCCCGATACGCCAGCAAATTCCCCGGTCGCTCCTCCGTTCAAAAATCCCGTCCAAAACTTTCGTCAAAAAAAACCACAATACATCCTCTGCTCCTCCATTTTCATCTCCAGTAATCCATAATCCACACAAGAATCCTTACGCCTGAAGCTTACGTCCAAGAAATCCTAAAGTTCACGGTTGTTCAAAGTTTCCGCAAAGGTACGAACCGTACTTCTTGAGCCGGGTTCGAAACCTTGGTTCTTTGAGGGGATCCCCCCGGGTCATGGGTGACTCCAATAGTCATCCCTAGGCTCGGGTGGTTGAATTTTTCACAAAAATCAAGTTTTACAAGCAAAAACAAGTTTCTGTTCGAAAAACAAATTTTTGAAAAATCTTTCAAAAAGTTAACCGTGCGGCTAACTTAAGTGAGCCGTACGGCCAACTAAGGTTAGCCGTACGGCTAACCTTTGCAGCACAAAAATTTCCCCTGTTTTCCTCTGTTCGTGCTCTATTTTCTGGTTTTTCTGCAACTTCTTTATTACACTTTCACCCCTTTACTCTTCCATTATTGCTATTAAATCCATCCATTTAATTTTATTTCCGTTATGATTTTATTACTATTGTTTCTTCTTATTTATTTGCTTATTTGTTAAAGTTTTGCATTAAAATATTTTCTAAAAATCCCACAAATATTTAGTAGAGACCGGGAATTTCTCGGGCGAGCGGGGTGCTTTTCAATAAATCCTTCCCCGATCGTAACTTGGCTTCCGAATCCAAAGAGTCTTTTCGCAGATCAAACCTTTTCCAAAGCGGCACAAGAGTCATCAATTATTTTCAACGATTTCTCGGGTACCAAAATCGCTTTCTAAATAAATCCCGGGTGGCGACTCACATTTTTCTTTTTTTTCCCAAACACAAAAGGCACGAGCCGTGTGGATCGACCGTCCACAAGTAGTTCAAAAAATCGGATGGTCTAATTCTATCAATAATTTTAAAATTGAACTTTTCATGACTGTCCATTTATGAACCAAAACTAAAAATTTAATATATCTATTGATATCCGATCAAGCTAATTTTGAAAATTCAACAAAATTTCGAATTCGATTGCAATGCATAGTATGGAATTTGTCATTACATAACAAATAGTAGTACACTATTTTTTGATTAAAAAAAAAAACAGTGTGAAACACGTCGACAACATAAAAGTGAAATGCCCGCTGTGTAATGAACAAAGAGATGACAAAAAGAAAAGAGAGTGACATTTAGTAATGGGGATTGCAAAATAATTGAGATAGTGGGATTTGAAATATGGGGTTGTTATATCAAATGCATTTGATTGCATATTTTGTGAAAGAAAATTAAGCAGAGATGAAAGGTGATCGATCCTCTGCCTTAGTGCTTGGAAGATGGGAGTCCCTGCTTGCCAAGACCCTTGAATAGTTTTCGATAGGGAAAATTTTGTGGAATTGCTTCCTTCATCTATATCTAATTACCATTATGATAATGTACGTGTGTTTTTTTGCTATAGAACATAGGATAAACCTACGGGTACAGAGGAATTGGGACAGAAAATGTACCGAGCCCTCTCGGGGACCCACTTTTGGGTCCCACACGAGTGATCCGAACCGTTCATTGTTCTTAAAACAAATTTTGTTTGAAACGGTGGGACTTTGGTTCAAGCACTTCTAACCGTCCGATTGAGCTGATTTTTTGTGGGGCCCCTCGGAAAAATGTTTTAAGAACAATGAACGGTTCGGATCACTCGTGTGGGACCCAAAAGTGGGTCCCCGAGAGGGCTCGGTACATTTTTTGTCCCAAAACTTCTGTACCCCCAGCAGGGTCCATAGAACATAACCCCACTAGAGCTGCAAATGAACCAAGTCATTTGTGAGCTAGCTATGTAGTGCTCAAGATCACTCTACCACTAGGGCTACAAATGAGCCAAGCCGTTCGTGAGCTCAGCTCGGTTCGGCTCGAAAAGAGCTCGTTTGAACTCCGTTCGTTAAGTTTTTATTGAGACTCGGCTCAAGCTCGACTTCGTTAAAACCTTAACAAACAAGCCTGAGCATGGCAAAGCTCGGCTCGGCTCGATAAGACTCATTTACATTTTAGATTAATAAAATAATATAACTTCTTATTCCAATTTGATATCCTAATGCACTATCTTTTCAAAACCTTATTAAATTTCACTATTATTTTGAAATTGAGACTAGTTTCTTGTAGAGAATATAAATATAAACCATATATATGCACAAGTAAACTTTCTTTCTTGTTTTAAGCCTATGTGAGTATGTAAATATATTTTTTCGGTGGTTCGTTAAGGCTCGTGAACAAGCTCGAGCTCGAGTCAAGCCTAAGCCAGCTCGGCTCGAGCTCAGCTCGTTAAGTTTTCAATAAGCTCGAGCTCGAGTTCGTTAAAAAGTTAATAAACAAGCTTGAGCACAATAAAGCTCGGTTCGACTCGGCTTGTTTGCACCCCTATCTACCACACATTCACTTGGGGTTAATAAACTTAGTTGTTTTTTCCTTGTACATGTGAAATAACAATGACCACTACAATTAAAGAAAACATAATACTAAGAAAAGCCGCAAGAACAACAACACGAGTGAAGAACCAACGATCTACTCAAGACCAGATCCGGGGATGGAGATCTTTCGCCGACGCGCCACTGCCGTCACTAATGCTGTTGTCGAGAACCACCAACCGCCGCCTTCTTTAGAAGCCATTGGAAGCTAGAGCTCGAGAAGAGAGGCATCGGGGGAAGGGGCCGGAAGGAAAACCTGAAAGAGAAAAGTGCAGAGCACTCTCTCTCTCTCTAACCTCTCTCGATCTAATACTCTAATCTGGACCACCACATGGCGGTACGATCCGGGAGTATTATAGTAAGGAATAATTAGACCCCCGCAACAGTGTGCATATGCTACAAGAATCACTAGTACTATATTTTATTGTTGGATAACTTGACATGCATTTTACACCCACTCCTTAGGAGTAGTTTTATGTAAGCGCCTTGTGGTGTATTGAAATACTATGTGAAAAGTTTACAAAAAGTTGTGAAAATATATTACCATAGTGAAAAAAATAAACTGGAGTTTTTATTTTATTTTTTCCTTATTTGTTTGGGCCGACAATAGGAAAATCTAAAATCATTTTTGTCCTATAACCAAAGTTGACATTTTGAGTTATGGACATTTATAAGGGTCGTAATAATTGGGTTGACTCATGCTATGGGCCCATCAGGCATACCATAGGTTGACTACTTCATGATGACTGCCACTGCTGATATACCAGGAAAGATTGGATTGACAAGAATGAGGTCAATGGTCCCCCTGGCTTGTTGGCTTGTTTTAATGATAATTCTCTCTTTTTGGCAAAAAAAAAAAGAAAAAAGAATGAGGTTATATTTCACAAAAAAAGCATGCGGGCTCACTTCGAGATTTGTATACGAATAATTCGAGTTTTTCATTAATTTTGAGATAATTTTTAACTGGCCATTGAATAAAAAAATCAGTTCGGATAAGTATAGGTACTTGATCTGATTTTTCAATTTTTCATTCAAAATTTAAGATCTTATTTTCATTACCAATTTGAACAAAAGTTTTATGAATAACATAGCCATAGATGGAGTCTCCAGTGAAATATATGTGACATAATGAATTATTGTGCATATCGAGGATTAAGAAAACTTATTCATAGGTTGAGGATTGAGGAGAGTTAAGTCGCTGAGAAATGCCGGTGGTTTTGTAGGTGGTTGTGTTTACCGGTTTTGGGCCGGTGATTTATTTTAATACATTTCTATCTTTTTACCGAAAAAAGTCGCTGAGAAACGGTTAGCCCAAGTTGAAAAGAAAAAACTCTCATTCTCACATTCTTATGATGGTATCTGGGAACATGACTCTGTTCTTAGAATAAAAGAATCCAAACACCTTTAACTTTTAGTATTTATGATTTTAGTGCACGTACTGCAGCTGCCTTACACTTTAAGCCTCCTCAACGATTATCAAACACAGCACAAATGAGATGGAAAATAGCTAAAACCAAAACCCTCTACATGACAGGAGTTTGAACACAACGTTATCCCTCAGAATGAAAATCGGGGTGAAGTCGGAAACATTTAGCCAAGTCGAATGATGGGTTTTCGATTGACAGATGGTTGATACGGCTTTAAGGGTGCGTGGCACGAAAAAGACTAATAGATTTTAGTCCCGGTAGTTTCTGCCAGCAGTTTAAATGATCTTTTTTGGCGTGTGACGATTCACTTTGCGTTGGGATTTACATAATACTTCTGCTGTTATTTTGTGTAAATTGATCACATTGCTGGTTTAGTAATGTCATCTTGAGCAACATTGCCTAGAGCAGATAGTCGACTGCTGTTGTGGTTCAAACACGAAATAATCAAAATTTTCTGCCTGGGTATCTCGCGTTCATCACTTTTTTTTCCACCTAACGTCTGAATGGGAACGTTTTCTGCGTTTTCTCAAGCCGTTTCTGTCAATTATCAACCGAAATATTTTCTCGAGCCTTTTCTGTCGATTATCAACCGAAATCTCTTAGACCACGATAGAAGTAGATCTCCAGAAAATGTTACCCAAGTTGACAAAAACTAGCACCAATGTTTGATTAATTTGCAACGACAATGACAACGACAAAAGCATATAAGCAAATCCTTGACGAGAATCATTTTGCACTGTTAAAAAGAACGGTAGCAATGACTACAAATCAACACACCAGCAAGAAGAAACAGACCGTATGAACAAATGCAAAAGGATTATTATCCATAGTTCTTACCATGTCACTGTCTTGCACATACCGGTGAACCATATACAGACGATCTGCCGAATAAAAAACTCATCCGATGAGGTTAATCTCAAGCATTACAAAAGAAATATCAATAATTAGCTTTACTGCGTACAACACCGAAACCTTGATCCATTGTCCAGCCTCTGATATCGCTTGTAGTTGCTCCACACAAAACGTGTAGTCATCAGTGGTACGGTATGAAATCAACTTCAGTACCGATTTCCATTGACCTGCATCGGCAAAATTCAGTATATAACGCAAGTAGGGCATAATGCGTGTCATATAGAAACAGAAAAGTTATTCAGAAAGATGTGGCTGGAATGGATTATTTTTTGATAACCGGATGTCCGGGTCAATTTGCGCGTGATCTTGACTAATTCCGGGGCTGTGGAGGTAACGACCAAGCATAACCCCCAGTGGCCCCAAGAGTTTGCTGGTCCCTAAAGCCATCTAAGTTGTTTTTTTATGAATAGAAATGTCACTGCCACATCGTTCTCGTGCCAGATTCTATGACAAAATCCTGTAAGATAGCATATTTTCATCTCATCCGTGTTATTTATGTTGAATTGTTGTAAACTTACAAAAAAAGATTTACTCACATCGAATCCAACGAGCGATCTGCAGTAAACGTTATTCGTTTGAACGGTCTGAATGGTACTAGTCGATCCGCACTCGCTGTCCTTCAGCGAGACGCACGACCGGTCAAGCTTGACAACCGACCACGGGTACTGAAAGTTTGGCACGGCGGACCCCACATGAGATGAAGATCTCTGCATCCTCACCGCCCTCGGCACGTTCCTTCCTTCCAACGACACCCTCCGCCTGCTGCCCGGCTGTTTCTCATACCCCTCCGGCCGTGACTTGGGCGCACTCTGCGACCGTGCCTTTGCTCTTGACGACTCAGTGTTTGCCATGTAGCTCGGGAAAAACGGATGATCGTTATATAGGGACTCTGCATATTCATTGGGCTTGGATATAGCAGAGCAGTACTGAGGACTACTTTGTGCTGTTCCAAAGGAGTAGTCCTCGAAATGGCTGCTTAAGGCTCTTGGGCTTGTTTCGGTTAGGGCTGCCGATGGGGATGGGGATACGTCGCGGTGCTTGTGGCTTGAGTAGGGGCGGTTCGGGGCAGAATAGTTTGAGAAACGGTGGTCGAATCTGTCTGCTTGTGGGTGGCTTGGGTGTGAGCTTGAGTAGCTGTTTCTGCTCTTTGTGCTGCCCTTTGATTCTCCTAGATCCATCTCCACTATCTTGATGTTTTCCTCCATTCCCCACTCCATTTCCTGCATAGAAGTTTTGCCATTGTCAGGATCAGTGTATAGGAAATTGCCCTAATTCCAAACCTACAAAATACTAAGAAATAAGGTATGCATGTAAGCATGCTATTGTGCAAATAAGACCTTAGAGAATTCATAATATTCTCAAGATTTTACTAATTCTGTATTCGTTTAATTCAGGTCACTAAATTCAATTGAACTCAACAATCTTTTGGTTCAATTACTTGGGAGCAGCTACATAGATCCGTTTCCTCCAGTTGTGTCACAAAGCACGACAATTTTACGAAGGAAAATTCTACCGTAGCCCGATGGACGGACGATAAGAGTGCTTTTTGACCGGTAAGAGGGTGTTCTTACCGGTAAAAGTGTTTGCACTCTTACTGGTCGAAGAGCATTCTTACCGGTAAAAGAGGGTAAAAGAGTACTGTTATCGTCTCCCCATTGGGCTAGCAATGGAAGGACAGTTTTACGAATCCCATTTCACATCTTCCACTGTACAAGGAAGTAGGGGTCAAGAAAATTTTACCAACACATATTCCAGTGCACCAAACTGTTCAAAATTTTATTATGCCAACCCCTTCTCAAATCTCCAATCACTTCCCAATTTATATTATTAGGCCAAGCTTAAGTATGCATATAGCTATATACATAAATATAAGAAAATTTTCGCTAAGTCTTACTCTCTTAGGCTATGGCTTATGATGCACTGGGCAATTCTTGTCTCTCAACCCAAGGACTCTTTGTCCCAATTACTTGAGATTGGGTACATGGATCAGATTACCCCCAGTCGCATTACAAAGTATAATAAATTCCAACTTTCTGGAGTAGAATAGAATGGCAGGGAAGAAAAAATGAAACTTACATTATAAGGGAGCCTGAACCTATTGTCCGGTGTGGATTTCCTATAATTCAGTTGTTTCTGATTAGGAGTATTGTTAGGCTTAAATTCGTCGGTCATTTTGATCCTCTGAGCTCGAGCCCTGGCTTGAACCGTCACCAATGCCTGCATGCATCGGAGGGTCGCGGTGGCTTGTTTCCTCACTAGGTGACCCCTCACCAATGCTTGCAACTTCACCAGCCCTTTCAATGCACATAGTGCTTTCCTTGCCTGAAAAAAGTTGGACAATTGAAAAGTTCAGAATTTACAGATGACTCTTGGCATTCTAAGAAAATAGAGGAAAAAATGAAATTCCCAATCTATGCCGTCGGACCCAGAACAAAAGAGAAAATTGCTATTCGCAGCGTATATCCTAATTCCTAGGATCTTTTGATGTGACGATCTGTCGCGTGGGCTCTCATGTAATTTTCATTGGACGATTCCAGTCGTCTATTTTGTAAGTCTCGAAGTGTTCTTTTCAGTGCACAAAATCACTTTGATCAGATATCGATACCCATCTAAACAAAATTCAACCAAGCCTTTATCATACAAACACATACAAAGCTTGTAGGGGTGAGTTTGTTTCTTTGCTGTTGGAATTGTTGCTTTTGCATCTGCTGCTGCATCTGTTTTGTTGTTGCTGCTGCAACTGCAGCTGTTGTTGTTGCTGCTGCTGCTGTTGTTGCTGCTGCTGCTGAGGGTGCTGGATCATGTAAAGATTCATCCCTGTCATCAACTTTGTTGGTCCCATGCAGGGGCGGATGGTTTAAGGGGCAAGGGGGGTCACGTGACCCCCTTGAAATTCCAGATTTTTTTTTTTTTTTTTTGGAGTTAAAAATGTAGAGTTATGGATATGCAATTTCAAGAAATAAATGCTCGTTTCACCAAGGCAAATAGTGAGTGCTAAATGGCCGGGAGAGATAAACTATATCCTTTAGTTACTTGCTCTTGACTTTGGCATTGATCTTACCGGTTGCGACTGCTACTGTTGAAAGAGTATTTTTTGCGATGGCCATTGTGAAGAATCGACTGCGGAACCAAATGAATGATTTGTGGTTGAACAATTATTTGGTGGTGTGCATAGAAAGAGATGTTTTTGCTGACATTGACGACGATATACTCATGCAAAGCTTTCAGAAGATAAAAACCCATAGGGGTTAATTGTAAAAAGTTTTAGGAAGAAATCTAGTATAATTTTGTGCGCTTATGTCTGAAATCTTTTAGAATGTCTTAACTTTGACCTATTACCCAAAAAAAAACAAACACATACAAAATAATGGCTTAAATTTTCAAAGGAATTCTAGTGGGTCCTCTTTTTTCTCAGATAGAATAGAAGAGGAGCCTTCACCATAGATCATCTCCAACGGGAAGCCATTTTCACAGCCCCAACCAGATTTTGGCTTCAAGACCAAAATTCTCTCCTCCAATGGGAAGCCATTTGGGGAGGGAAAAAACGGCTTGGGCATTTCGTACCAGGGTTGTGATCTAATGGCTCTTGGGAGCAATCTAATTGTTGTGATATGTGGGTGTGATCTAACAGCTGCAAGTAGTAATGGCTTTAGCACCATTTAAGTACTTTTGCCATAAATAAATAACACTGTAGCAAGACAAAAATTGGCTTTGGCTTTAAAAAAATGGCCAGAATCATTGGAGATGCTCTAGAAGAATTTGATCCCTAAGAGCATCAATATCTCACTCATCAAATCCCTTAAAAGCTAAATTTGATGAGTGAAATGCAGCAAAATCCTCCAAAATCAGGCTTAACAAATCTTTTGCAAATTTGTTAAACTTGTAGCAAAGCTACAGTAACGCCTCAACTTTGTTAACTTACTATTCACTAACTTTCTAGTAAAATTTTGATAGAAAGTCTGATTTTGGGAATTTTGGATAAATAACTTGCTAAATTTGTAAAATGTGTTTTTGAAGTTAAATTTGGTGAAAAATTTGGTACTCCTGATAAGGATGCCCTAACCCATACATTGTAAAGGATCCTCTCATCCTAGACTCCCAACGCATTAATCTTCATCAGCTCAAACAATGAAATGATAAAATGTAATGCTTGACCACAAATTCTTAAGGGGTTGAATCCTCTCCAGCCTCCAGTCGTTCCGGTCCAATGCGAGTGTTCATCTTTTCAAAGATAAATGTCTCTTCTTTTTCCCAGCCAAGCAAAAAAAGGTTTTAAAGAATGAACGGTTTAGGTCATCAAAATAGTTCGAGAAGATCCAGAAAGACCTAAGACAACATGGCCCGGAAATGAGCTGCCTCCAATTTTTTACTTACTCTATGAAGTTTTCAAGTCAAACTTCACTTCTCATTATTCGGCCCGGAATCTTATGCAGTTAAATCGACATCGGCATTTGATAATATCGCTGTATATATGCAGAATGCACAAGTCTAATGATCTTATTATTCCAATTTCCAAAACCAAAACTCTTCCATTTTGACAATAGCCTGAGGGCTCCACATAGTAGTATATAAAAAGCGCCTCGATATCTGAACAAAATTTACTAAAATGTGTAAATATGTATCTATATCTGTAAAATGCGTATTAAAATGCATATAAAAATTGGTAATGTACCTAGGTCTTTTGGAAGGAAAATATTTTAGTAACTTATGGAACGCTGCTATGGGAACCGACCACCATGTACCGACGGCGTAATTTTGAATGAAATGGGGGTGATTTTGGATCGAGCTCATACAGCCGTCCGATTGCCTCGATTCCCGCGTTGGCCCACTCAAAATTTGATTCTGAGAACGATGAACGGCTCGAATCGATCGTTTGGGGCCCACAACGGCGGCACTGACGCCGTCGGTGCATGGTGGTCGGTTCCCATATCTTTACCGTAACTTATGTAGCTGGGCATTACAGAAATTGAAAACAAAGGATTGGTCTTGTGGTCATTTCTGGGTCCAGAAACCTTTCTAAGTGTCGTCAACTTTTATAAAGTCAGTTAATATGGAAATTTATCTGGACTTTGATTGGATCGTAGAATTGGCCACTATAAATTGCTTGATGTGGTCAAGACGCTAATTAATGAAATAGTAACAAATTGGAAAACCACATACCAGATAAGCACGGAAAACAGATTGGATCTTTACAGCCGCCGCCTCCTCCGCAATACTAGCCCTCCCGGCGGCGACGGAAGTCAGCCTAATCACCTCGGCCGCAGCCTGCGCCGCCGCCACGGCCGCATCCGCAGCGGCCGCCGTCGCCGCAGCCATTGCCATTGCGTGCTTCTTCTGGTCATTCTCAAGTTCCGCCGCCGACACCCCCGCCGCCTCTGTCGGCACCGCCGGCGGAGGCGTGGTCGGGATACCGGCATCCGTGGAACCCAAATCTTTCGGGCAATTAGTCGCCGACGAGCGGCGGAAACTCCACCGGCGTTTCTCCCTGGGAGTCGACGGCGGCAGGATGGCCATCGGAGTGGTGGTGGGGTTGTCGGTCATGACCGATTTCTTGTCCTTTTCTCTCTCTTTTTTCCCCGTCAAGAAGTTTCGAATCCACTTGCTTGTTTTTCCCATCTCTTTCCCTCAACTTTTAACACTGACCCAATTTTAGATACAGAGAGAGAGAGAGAGAAAGAAAGAGATCAGAGATATGAACAAGACTTTGATGTGATGATATAGAGATAGGAATCAGTCTTTTGTCTCTCTCCTTCTCTTTCTCTGTAGATGTCTCTCTCTCTAGATCTCATATACTATCTCTGGATGATACGTAGCTTTCTACTGAATCAACAGCACTATAATGCGATGATGGTGATTTTATTATTGGAAGAGGACGATATTGCGCATTGTTTTATGACCCTGCTATGGGTACAGAAAAAAACGTACAGAAAATATACAAAGCTCTCTCGGGGACCCACTTTTGGGTCCTACACGAGTGATCGGAAGAACAATGAATGGTTCTGATCACTCGTGTAGGACCCAAAAGTGGATCCCCGAAAGAGCTTTGTATATTTTGTGTACGTTTTTTTCTGTACCTCCAGGTTTATCCTTGTTTTATTGGCAGAGTTTCTTCACCAGCTTTTAACTCAATTATGGTGTTATTATTATGTTGTTTTTAGGCAGTTAGGCCTCTATTTCGGTTACTCTAGAGTGGGGTTATTTATGGGATTGGAAATGCTAACTAGGGCTGTCTACAGATCGGTTCGGTTCTCAATCCGATCCGTTCGTGGCGGATTGTCATTTTGTGCATCCGCAACCCATCTGTGAGTGATACACAAATGAGTCGGTTAGGTTACGGATTAAGCTGATCGAACAGATTTGACGGATCAAAGAAGGATTAATGACGGATTGAACCCGAACCGCATCCGCCAAAATAAAAATATTAGGATCCGCATCCATCAGTAACATACCTCGGTTGAGTTCGCGGACAGTTCAGCTTGGGCGGAGTAGGCGATTGCTGGACAGCCCTAATGCTAACACCCCCCACAGGTGGAGGATAATGAGTAAAGGTTTATCGATATTCGATATATATATATATAGGGTAGGCTTCTCCTCCGGACTCCGGACTTCCGGACCTCCATGATCCGAGCATTTTTTTGACGATCCGATCCGTCCAATCTGTTCAGAAGGTGTTTTCAAGGGTCCACGCGAAAAATCTTCAAAAAAAAATACCGGGATGGGCTTGATCCAAGCAGTTTTCGCAAAAAAATTATATTTACAGTTTTTGCGAAAACTACTTGGATCAAGCCCTTCCGGGTATTTTTTTTTGAAGATATTCCCCGTGGACCTTGGAAAATGCATGTTAAAAACATTGAGCGGTTCGGATCGTCAAAATTTGATCCGAAAAGTCGAAAAATGGCTTGGTCCGCACCAAATTTTGTTTGAGGGAGTCCTTAGTAGATCAGTTTCCTCTCTCTCTCTCTATATATATATATATGATAAATTTCTAGTGAGGGTTCCCTCACAAATAAAATGAGGGAAAAACGTTGTTGGCCGTCGGATGGCGCACAGTGCACGAACGGCTGAGATTAAAAATTCCAGGCGCGGGTCATATGGGCGATTTAAAACAACTCGCGGGTCAGGATCCGGGTTAAGCCCCCATCCCGGATCCCTCCCCTTCCATTTGGTTCCATTCGAGAGAGAGAGAGAGAGAGGAAAAAAGGCGATCAAGCCCCCAGCATCTCCCCCGTGAATATTTTGACCTCGATCCGGCTATAATCGAAGGTATTCACCTCTTCTCGCTCTTACCTCGTGAGATTCTCCTTCTTCTCTATTCGTTTTCGAACTCCCTCACAAATGAAATCGATTTTGCTTTATTTTTAGGGTTTGCACGAACACAAATCGAAGAACAAGAGGTCGAACACCAAGAAATCTGAGGTATATCTCCCTTCCTTCGCTCTTTCTCGTTCGTCACCTCGAATTTTGTACTCGGTTCTTCAAATTTTTTTAGGGTTTCCGTGAATTTCAAATTTGAATTTTTAAACCTTTTTTTTTTTTCAAATTTCAAATTTGTAAACCCTAAATCATTCATAATCATCCCTTCACTAAGACATACCTAATTTTTTAAGGTTTTTTTTTTTTTTCAATTTACGGGTTTTTTTTTGGGTTAAATTTCGGGTAATATTGTTAGGGTTCCACCATAAATTTACGTTGCTTCCATATATTTACCTTGCTCCCAAATCATATATTTACGTTGCTCCCAAATCATTGAATTTTATTAAAGAGTGAACAATAACTTCCAGGGGACACATTTGGAGGTTACCTGGATTTGTCCTCAGAGCATAGCATTTATTTTGGCTTAAGGCACGCAAGTTATTTCCTTTTTTCTCTCAACTTTATAGTATTAACAATGTTGTAGCATTCCCAGCCCCAAATACGGGCCTCCCCTCTCCCGGCCATATGGTCAGGATCTGAACCATTAGATGTCTTTAAAATGTGTTTTCAAGGGCCAACGCGAAGATTCGGCAAAAAAAAAGACCCGAAAGGGCTTCATCCGAGCAGTTTTTCATGAAATATATATCCTACGGTTTGTAGGAAAAACTGCTCGGATGAAGCCTTTCCCTGTCATTTTTTTTGGCTGAATCTTTGCGTAGGCCCTTGAAAACACATTTTAAATACATCCAACGGTTCGGATCCCGACCATTTGGCCGGGAAATGGCCGGGAGAGGGGAGGTCCGGATTTTAACAAAGTCAGGGAGTCCTGACTAGATCTTGACCCATTCGTAAAATGTGTATTGAAATTCGAAACTCATTGGTCTTGATGTACTTATTATCCTCTATCTGTTAGATGGTGCTCAGCAATAAACTTATGGGATTTGATTAATTATTGGGTATTCCCGGGGTGAATCAAGATTGTCTTATGTGATTTCTCTTGTGACACAGCTAAATGGAGCACAGTGCCGTTTCGTTGGACGATGCGAGCCATTCATTTTGTTTCCATGATTGTGCTGAGCATCTATACTAAGAATCAATTTTATTGATATAATCGACAAAGATCTTGTCGAACCATATTTCCCATAAGAGAAATGAACGGTCATAATCTGGCCATTTCAGTTCTCTTGTGATGGACATTCGTCACAAGTCATTCTTCAAATACATCACAAAAATATCATTTAGCAAAAATACATTTGCTTTTAATTATAATAAAAGACGATATTTTTAATGAAAACTAAGCCAAAATCAAATTAAAAAAATCCTACGCATAGTTGTATATCAGAAAAAGTGATCTGAATTTTTCGACATTCCCAATAAAAGACAGAAGGAGCGGACACCATTGATTGTTGTTTTACCCATTCACCCTTTGGAAATGGGTGTTTTGGTGATTCTAATGTGCTGACCAAGGGTGTTTTGGTGAGTGCATATTTTTTATTTTATACTCCCTCCGTCCCAATTTCTTGGCCCTTTTTGGGGAAGTGTGTTTTTAAAGGGTGTGAAAACTTTGTATTGACTTTTCTATTTTGCCCCTAAATCCAGTCAATATTACTGTGACCAAATTTGTGAGGCTAATTTATTATATGAAAGTCAAAACATATTGAATATGGATCTTGTTTGATAGATATCAATTAGTTTTATTATACAAAATTTTCAAAATCATAAAAACCGTTATAAAATAAAATATAATAGACTAGTCAATTAAGATGGGAAAAGTACTTTTTAAGAGTAAAATTGGAAAGTGACCCAGTTTGATGGATATTTTTAGAAGTGGGGCAAATATTTTGGGACATCCCAAAATGGAAAGAATGACCAAGAAATTGGGACGGAGGGAGTATATGATATTGTTTGGGATGGGGGTTGGATCAGAAATTCAGAATTCAGAAACCATGTGAGATTTACTCCAAGGAACATGCAGATTCCTTGTAAAATACTCATTGTCAGGTTTTGGGATGTCCCACATGTCATCAGCAGTAGAGAGGGGGTAAGTCTACTTGCCTACTTGGGAAGTCCAAAAAATATTGTGGGCCCAATTATAGTATACTCTCAGGGGTGGTTTAGCTAAAAAGTAGTTTTTAGTTTTTTAGTTTTTTTGTTTCGTCTTTATTCAAAAAAAGTTAGCATTTCTTAGTTTCGTGCCAAGATTTTGTGGCGAGACGAATCTAACAAGTATAAAATTATGGTCAAAAATCAATTTTTTTTAATAAAGCCAAAATACTTGGATTATTGGCGAATAATCCAAGTATTTCAGCTTTATTCAAAAAAATATTTGGTTTGACCATAAATCTATACTTGTTAGATTCGTCTCACCGAGAGGAATTCAAAAACCACAAAATCTTGACGTGAAACTAACAAATGAAATTTTTTTTTGAATAAAGACAAAATGAAAAAACCAAAAAACCAAAAACCACTTTTCGGCTTTATTCATAGTTGGATCGTCACTGTATAGGCCTCAGTCACATGGAGTAATTCCCTTGCGTGAGAGAAACTGCGATCGTAAAAATGGATACGGGGTTTGTGTTGTCCCTTCAGTAATAGTATGGATGCTGGTCAATCACGATCATTTGTGGTTGGTCATGGATAGTTCAGATCACATTTTATCTAAACAAATTTAAACTGTCTACTACTGAACAGATTTGAGCCGTCCATAGTTGACTATTCATAGTGTCTCTAAAGGGACAACACCATCCCATTTTGTAAAACATCTTTTAAAACCATTTCAAAGTAACAAAATTCTTGAAGGCGATGATTAAAAATGTAAGCACAGAGCGATGATTGATAATGAGAGCAGGGGCACTGAAATATAGTTGTGTTTTGGTCTAAAAAGTTAGTTGGCTTATTTTTTAGTCTTTATTTGATTTTTTCCCGTGTTTTTTAGTTTTTCATCAACTTTTTGTGTATTATTGATTCGTCTCGGCGAAAGGAACCAAAAATATAAAAAATTATGATCGAATCATAATTTAATTTATTTTTAATAATGACAAAAATAAGCCAAAAAGTCAACTTTTTACACTTTTTTCGATCTTATTCAAAAAAATTGAGAGTTCTAATCATAATCTCTTACATTTTTAGATTCCTCTTATCGAGACGAGCCATAATACTCAAAAAATCGATGCAAAACTAACAAACGCAAAAAAAAAAAAAAAAATCAAATAAAGACAAAAAAATAAGTTAAGTTGGCTTTTTAGGCCAAACCTAAGTGTCCAAGCTACAGGCCCTCTAAATCTGCATCTATGTCTAATGTGTTGTCAATATGTTGAAATAAATTGAAAAAAAAAATATTAGTTAAGGTTTCTATTGAATTTACATGTGTTATTTTATGCTTGATGTTTGTGCAATTTTCTTAAATAGATACGCATTTTCCGTACACTCTTTACCTTTGTTGTAGACTTTAAGTTAGCTTCATCTTGCTGTCGAGCTTTACCATTAACTAGAGGCTGGGGCACACGCGATGCGTGTGCAAGTTGAACTTTGACAAAAAAAGAAAAGACACACCACCCAATACGTGTGCAAGTCGAACTTTAATAAAAAAAAATCATGTAAAAAAACTTCTGCCTTATTGTAGGATCGCATATGCATTGTATTATATTTTTGCCCAATAAATAATAGTAATACATTACCATATTAACACTGCTGTCGCCACTGCTTTTTCGCGGTCAAATCGAGTATAATTGCTTTTATGGTTCAATTACATTTGCTCCTTTTAACCGTTCGATTTAACTGAATATGAAAGCCAATAATAATTGAAAAAAGTAAACAAAGGTAGAAACAAAAAAAGGTGAACACTGTGTGTTATTTTTATTTTTTATTTTTATTCCTTCTACTGGTTTTCCTTGGACTTCTTTTTTCTATTCCTTCTATTGGTTTTCTTTTTGAGGGTGGGCACACGCAACGCGTGTGTAACTCAAATGATCATATTTACAAATAACGTGTAGATCAATTTTTCGATTGTATATGTAGGAGTTGTGAAAAAAAAAAAACAGTTGTTTGAATTTCTAATCATTAATACACACAACCTGATATTAGTATACTGTATATCATCCGTTTGGCCACTGTATTAACTATTAAATACAGTATATTGCATAAAAAAGAGAGAAAATTTCCATAAAACTAAGATAATATTCATAACGAAAGAACAAAATAACCTCCAAAAATGGTATAAGGTGCGAAGCAGTACTTATCTATTTTTTCCACCAACACAATATTCCTCTTAGTGGTCGGAAGCGGGCTGAATGGGCAGTGTGTTGTGGGTGCAATCGAGCAAGGTTTGGTTGCTCCCAGATGCCTTATGATAGGCAAAAAAACGAATGGGAGTTCGTTTTTTTTTTTTACTCCGGCAATGTGGCACGTGAGCGATCTCTCAACGATAGTCGAACAGTCATGATGAGTTCTATTGGTGAATTGATTAATGCAATATTGGCTATGTATCTGGTAATCTGGTTCCTGGAAATGTAGTTAGGGATGTGGTTGTGGAGAAGGTTAGCAGGAAAATGCATCGCCATTGCTATGGTTGGTGTTGGGTTTTCAATGAATCAAAGGGGAAGCGACGGGAAATTAGTAACTGCAGCAGTCAAAAGGGAAAATAGCCCATGTGACCACGTCTGGGGTGTGTTGGTAGATAACTACCCTACTAATTTACAAAGATGGCCTCAAAGTTTTAGACACCTACTCACTAATTCATGGGCCTTTTTGGAAGTGGAAAATGTGAGCCAGCTTCAAATTCATCCACACCAAAAGAGTGCTCTCCCTTTATATATTAGAATAGATTGACAAAGGGAAAATTACGGGACAGTGGCGTGACAAAGAGTAATTACATATTTCTTGGTATCATTCTTTGTCCAGACTATTTTGCCCTTTTTCAAATCTATCATCAATAAGAAACAAGAACATTGATTTATGAGAGCAAGCTCATCAAATACAAAGGGCAAGTCCACCTAATACAAACGAAGAAACCTAGAGTGGCGCAAGTCTCACTAAACGAAAAGGACCAAGTTCATTCAATTTTAGGAGCAAGCCCATCTAATACATTGGACAAGTCGGAAAATGGATAACCAAGGCAAAATGTCTCGAGTATAAGGGCAAAATAGTCAGGACTTGTCATGGACAACATATTTTGGTAATTATACTAATTGGTAAATAGTTCCAGTCAGTCAACGACACTAATTGGTACTTCTCCCTTTCACGTAGAACTTATTCAAGCTCGAGTTTAAGGACACTAGGGCTGTCCATGGATCGGTTCCGGTCGGATCAGTTCGGTTCTTAATTCAATACGCTCGGGGCGGAATGGCGGATTGTCATTTTGTGTATCTGTAATCCGTCCGTGAGTGATATACAGATGGGTCGGTTCGGTTGTGGATTAAGCAGATCGGGCGGATTTGACGGATCAAATAAGGATTAAAGGTGGATTGAGCGGATTGAACCCGAACCAAACCAAACCGCATCCGCTAAAATAAAAATATTAGAATCCGCATCCATGTGTAACATACCTCGGTTGGGTTGACAGACGGTTCAATTTGAGTGAATTAAGTGATCCGCTGAGTAACCCTAAGACGGGCAATTCTCAATCGGAAAAGATAAAGGAACAGACCGTGGTGCACCGATCATGTACCGACGGCGTTGTGGGTCCCAACCGGTCGATCCGAGCCGTTCATCCTTCTCAAAATCAAATTCCGAGTGGGCCTCACGCGGGAATCGAGTAAATCGGATGGCTGTATGAGCTCGATCCAAAATCACCCCCATTTTGATCCAAAATTTTGAATGAAATGGGGGTGATTTTGGATCGAGCTCATACAACCGTCCGATTGCCTCGATTCCCACACGGGCCCACTCGAAATTTGATTTTGAGAAGGATGAACGGCTCGGATCGACCGGTTGGGACCCATAACGTCGTCGACAACGCCGTCGATACGTGGTCGGTGCACCACGGTCGGTGCATATAGAAGGGTTCATTCTCAATGCGTACTCCAAAGTCGACTCAAGGTGGATCGACATTTTTTTTTTTACAGTGCTACACTGCTACCTATTTGTTCTGACAGAAGTTTAGGTCTTACTCGGAACCCAATGAGCTGTTGTAGATACCCTATGGGTTCTCCTATTATTTTTTGCATTTGTATTTTGAATTGTGAATTATAGATTTTTTTAATGGATCTTTTTATTATACGCCAACTGGGCGGACGGTAAAATACAAAATAATTATAATTATTACATGGATGAGTTTTCACTGTTTGAATTCTTACATGTAAGAATTCAAATTCTATACATGTAAGAATTCAAATTCTATACACTTTATATATTGTCCGCCCATTGGGCGGACGGTAGATTAATCATTTTTTAATTATGGTCAAAATAGGAGTAATTCTTAGGAGTGTCTGGAAGATGTGTGCAAAATAAATTTTGTAACATAGTAGTTGTCAGTAATCATCAAAACAGATTTTGATGAAGTTTTTTACCCATAATGTAAAAAGTACCTTCAGAACTGATTATCAAATTGTGTTTCCGTTTTGTGATTTTTAGAAAATGCATTATGCCAGGATGGATTTTACAATTTAATTGCCAAACAGTCAACATGCAAAACCACACAATGCAAAATGCAAAATGAAACCGCCAAACACCCCCTTAAATACTCTTCTGACTACCATGGGGCTTTCATAATCAGAACGGTACCCCTCTTACCTCACCCCTCTTCTAGCAATTGTATTAGTATTTCCTCATGATGATATGCCCTCATCTACTTATTTATTAGTACCTCGGAGCACAGTCACATAATTCTTTAATACACACTATATATATGGGTTCCATATTTAAATGTATGGACACATATAAATATGTGATATGAGAATGATCCGAAGCACTACAGAGAGGGGATGTTCCACAAACTAGTTTTTTTTAAAAACTAGTTTTTCTCAAAGAACCCTTCTACTTGCTTTTTTTTTAATGAAATGGGGTGATTATGGATCGAGCTCATACAGCCGTCCGATTGCCTCGATTCTTGCGTGGGCCCACTCGGAATTCAATTTTGAGAAGGATGAATGGCTCGGATCGATCGGTTGGGACCCACAAAGGCGTCCCCGACGCTGTCGGTACGTGGTCGGTGCATTCCCGTCGGTGCTGAAGCAATTACCGCTTCTCAAAAATCAAAACAGGTCATCCTCTCATAATATATAACATAAAAAGGTATGGACACAAAAATCAAGGCAGTTTTAACACAAAACTTCTTTAATGGAACACCCCCTAAAGGGATCAAAAAAAAAAAAACACCCCCTAATAAATACTGTAATTACTCTATGTCCTCGTAGGGCATGGGGTCCCATCAGCTTTTATTCCCATTGTTTATTGGAGGAGGCAGGCGGTTGTGATGGGCGAGTTGGTGGAGAGACAAGGTATATGTCAAACAGTGTTGGGGAAATTCATGGCTTATTTGTTTAAGATTTGATGCATTGCTGTCATTGTACTACAACATAATACAAGGGCCCAATCCATAGGGCTATTTTCTAGCTTGGTCAATGTGCTCTACAATAATGTGTAAAATGAAGATGGTAAGGTTAAGAGAAAAATTAGCAAACCCTAATTGCAGCATATGAACAATTTTTGGTCCAAAGCAATGGTCAAAGTAACTTCATGTTCGAAGATGAAAACGATTGAGGTTTTGTTTAGTATAATGGAGAAAATGTTGGACTCCTACGTGACACAGAGTTTGTCGACTTTCTTTCATCTCCTATATGTGTGGCATGGCGAGTCATATTATATGATTAGACGTGGTGACAAGAAAAATAAAATAAGCGGCAAGTGCCATATTCCTTTTGCTAAACTTATCTTTTCAAAACTAAAACAGAGAGATGATGAGTAATTAATTAGAGTAAGTTTCATAAACATACTTGCTGTGTTTGGATGAGAGTTTTGAGAAAAAAATTTTGAGAAATATTTTTTAGATAGTGTTTGGATGAATTTTTAGAAAAAGTAATAATTAGATAGATGTGTAATAATAGGAGAGAGATAGAGAGATAAATGAGAATAATGATTGGAGAGAGAGGTATGAGTAGAAAGAGAAATGTGATTAATGATTGGAGAGATGAGAGACAGAAAAGAATCTTTTTGGAAATTACTGGAGAGCAAGATAATATCTACTGTAATTGCATAAGTTACTTGTAGGGACCATTCCACTAACTTTTGATTTTTTGATTTTTTAGTTGATGTATATACAGGGAGAATGACTTATCTCGAAAAATATGAAAAACAAAAAAAAACAAAAAGATAAAAAAATTCATTTATGGAATGGCGCCGTAACAGTATCAGGGGCGGATTCAAGTAAAGTAAAGGCCAAGTGGGCATGTGACCCCTGAACTTCTGATAATTACTATACAACCCCTACATGAAAATTAGAGTTCTCATTTAACCTAAAAAATAATGCCGATGCTAGTGCCTTTAACGTTTTAAGATTCTTAAGATATCCCTCTTATAAATTATAATGAAAACGATAACCTATTTGGGAGTTAATCTGATCATATGTCAAGGTTTGTTTTATTCTTAGACCCTTTTAATTATATATATATTTTTGTATGTGATCATTTCGCTTACTCATGTTCTCAGGAGGACCTTTTAATTATATATATATGTGTGTGCGTGTGTAAATTGAAAAGTTTTTTGCCAACATGTTGTATATATGTATAGACACCTTTATACTTGGTGGTGATGATTAATGTTTAAATTTTAAGTATTCAATTGTGTTTGATAGGGCCTAAAAATATAGGTGATGACTACTTAAGAGCCTCCTCTATATTAGGTACCTGGATACCAAGGCCGGCTAAGATATTTGGGTTCTCTAGGCCCAATCGTCAAGTGATGCTCTCTCTATATATTTTTAAAATTAAACAATAATAGTGGAATAATATGTCTACATAATTATTTTATTCCTTATTGAACAATAAACTGATAAACATGCTTTGGTTCTGGCAATATAGAAGTCTTCTTTGATTGTCTTTGATACATGTCCGATACATGGTAAGATTCGAACTCAAATGAAAAGGGTGAAATACATTCACCTATTGGACCAAGCAGAACATATCTATATATGTTTTGCAAGAAAACTAATATTTATAAGGGTTTTTCTATTGTCAGCCCACTGGGCTTTGTCAGCCCACTGGGCTGACAATAAGGCAAAAGGAAAACAAAAAAAACACAAGTTTTAATGTACTTTTTTCATTTTCCTATACACTTTCACACATTTCAATACACTTTTTACACATCTCAATACACGTTTTAAGCTTTAATGTCAGCTCAGTGGGCTGATTTTAGAATTTTCCTACATTTAACTATTCCTAATTAGTGCCACTTATTTTGGTCCAAAATCCGAGGCCCAAGCCTCTAGAGCCGGGCCTGGCCTGACTGGTATCATCTTGGATATATGAATTATTTTCTCATATTTACTAATAATAATGAAGGTGATTAGTTGGCAATCACATGGTTAACTGATATGCTATCCCTTTGACTACTTGTCTGTTGTAGGGAAGAACTTCCTCCATCCAACCTCTACTCCTTAATTATCAGTCAAGAAAGGACGGACTGAGAGCGGATGAATTCAGGCGACTGTCAATTTCAAGTTTTTAAAAAATTAGAACCACAAGTTATTTTTTCCCTCGAAAACGTCAACCTTATATAAGTTCACTCACAAGATTGATTTAAAAACTTTAAAAAAAAATTGTTCAAAGTACTACATGATTTGTTTTTTTGTTAGATCGACATTGAACGAACTTTTAATGCGCAAATACGAGCTCGAACTTGAATAGCTTCATTTATTTATTGGCCATAATCTTCATCCCAACTCCCCCATTCGCTATCTCTCTCTCTCTCTCTGAGTAATTGTACGATTGCGATTCGATTCTTAAGAAATTACCTAAATTATTACTAATTTGGGTTTTGATTCGCGTACGTGGGGACAAAAGATCGATCTCTCTGTCTTGTGCCCTAACGAAAGTATAGATCATGTGGGTACCAGTTCACATCCTTGAGAAACATTCTGTTTTTTCAGACTATAATACTATTATTTACTAAGTTCAAAAGTACAGGGTGCCGATAATACCATTGGAGTTTTAAAAAAAAAAAAAAAACTAATGTAGGGTGTCTCGGGACAACTTATGTGTATTTTGGAATAATTCCTCCAGTGCGTCTCATAGTTTGTTCTACGCTTACATGTGAGGTAAGGTGGCCCCATAAGTTGGTGACGAGGAGAAAGAATTGAACATGAGTCTATAAAATGGAACAAACCACTTAAGTGTAAGGCCAAGATCATAAAGCAAACCCTTGGGGTTTACAATTACAAAGTTGCTTACTGGAAACGGAGACCCCGTAAGGTAAATCTGGACTGTTCAAAAGTGTTTTGAATGATTCACATTAAAATAGAACTCTTCCCCAAAGGAGTCAATTATTTCTTGGAAGAGTTCTATTTAAATCTAGACTATCAATTACAGAGATAGACGGTCCTGATGTGTCCTACAAGGCCGCCCTGCAGACCCCGGATCCTTGGTTACCACAAGATGCATAAATACAATCCATCGAACAACATAAGATGTATCTATGGGAATTGAAATTATTGCATGGTTAAAGACAAATGGTTTTCAGCTTTTTGTAAGAATGTGTGGTCATCTCTGAGCAAATTGTTAGAAAGCACATGAATTGCTATTTTGATTATTAGTATTTTGACAGAAATCGCCAACAACCCCTTAATTAATGACTGGTAATATATATGAGTTATGTAGATCTGTACAGTATATAAACAAATATTGGAAAGACTATGGTAACTGTCTCTTTTCTTTATCTTTTAATCCAAAGGGAAGCTAGTATTATTTACAAAAATCAAAATTGGCTAAATCGCATAGGCCCGTAGGGTAGCCAAAAGGACGGAGCCAGAAAGTCGATGTAGGGGGCACATTTCAATCATAATCGTTGAAAATTTTTCAGAGAGCACAATAATATCAAACTTAAACATTTTTCACTTCACGAAACAAAATTTTAATGCACTTTTTTATATAAAAAAATTCCAAACACGAGCACGACAACTACAATATTCTACACATGAAGATGTAATTTTTGAAGATTATGAAGAAATTTTGAGGCTCATGAGAGTTGAGTGAAAACAATTTCAAATAATAAAACACTAGTAGAACATTTTAGGAGATAATGCTAAAATCTATAAATTTAAGAAAAAATTTAATTAGGCATCCGATTCGATAATTCTACTTATATTGCCATCCTATGTGATTTGAATACTTATGTTTGCCTCCCGACATTGGATAATTCGGACCTTTATGCCCTTATTTATTCCATTATTTACGTTATTAGTATATATATTATACAATTGACCAATTATATTTTATTTTATTAGTTTTGCATGTAGTTGTTTATTGTTCTCAATATTTGCGGAATTATCCCATTCTTCCTAAATGGGTGGTTACTAATAAAAAAGTCCAGGGAGAACACGTAACTGCATTATTTGCTTGCCGATAGATATGCATTTCATGAAACTTTCAATCACAAGCCATTGATTGCTTGCAATTAATCAAAACAGTAGGTGAGAGTTGAGGAGAACAACCAACGGATTTGATGAGGATGATTCCCATTTGATAGTTTAGTCAACTTCAAAATCTATGCATCGAAATTCATGTTGGTCTATATTAATTGGCTCAAAAATGAGGAAGAAAAAGTACGTATTTTGAAGTTTTTTTTTTTTGGTGATTTTATAACAATATATACTCTGTAATGTGGAGAAAATATGGAGATATATACATATATTAATTTGTTTACATATACTCAAATCAAGTGCCATTAGTTTAAGGACTTATTAATTTTGTCTTTATTCAATTTTTTTTACATTTGATAGTTTTGCATCAAATTTTTGGTAATTATAGAGTCGTCTCAAAATGGGAATTTGGAAAAATAAAAATTATAAAAATTACCCAAATATTTTGGGAAATATCCAATCTTTTCATATTTTTTTTGGATATTTTCTAAAATATTTGTGTAAAAATCATAATTTTACCCACTTTTGGTTTCTCTCATCGAGACAAACCTATAATCACCAAAAGTTTGACATCAAACTAACGAACAAAAAAACAAATTTGAATAAAGATAAACTAAAAAATCCTTAAGGCTTCATTCAGTTGTGCCGGAAAGTAAATCCTGGAAAAATGAAATTGAAGTGAAGTAAAGGAAAAGAAAATCTATTTTCCTGTGAGTGTTCATTTGACAAAGGAATTATGTAGGAAAACTAAAATTTATTTGTTCATTTGCCAATAAAAGAAATTTACGGGAATCTTATTTCAATAATTATTTTGAATAAAAGTTATTTTGGGATCTATTTATCTGGCAAAAAATAAATACATGTGAATTACTATCTTTGAATCATCAGGTAACTCTAAAACCAGTCGTTAACAAAAAAAAAAAAAATTTAGTTTGGTTATTAAGCCAGTTGACTTTTTTTTTTTTTTTTTTGTCTCTATTCAATTTTTTCATATCTATTTTGTTTCGCATCAATTTTTTTGTGGATTATTAGTTCGTCTGGACTAAAGAAATTGAAAAAAATAAATAATAATGATCGAAACTTAAATTTTTTTTATTAGAGATAAAAATAAGCTTATTTTTTTTTAATATTTATTTTTGTCTTTACTCAAAGAATTTTGAATTTTTCTTTTTCGATTTCTCTTGTCTAGACGAAAAAATAATCGACAAAAAATTGACGCAAACTAACAAAATGCAATTAAAAATTGAATTAAAAAAGTCAAATTGCCGGCTTATTTGGATGCTTAAAAGGTAAATAGATAAGATGAAATAAAACCAATTTTAACCAACGGTAATTAATTGGTTGGTACAAATAAAACAAAAGATTGCTGACAATATTAAAAACCAACATAAGGAGTGAAGGAGAACGTTGACGTAAAAAAACTTGAGAATGAAAGGAAGATAGAACTTTCCCGCGACGCTAAATTCCATATATTGTATTTTGTAAGACCTGTTTTAAGGGAAAGTAAGTCCTGGTAGGAAAATCAATTTCCAGGATCCTATCATTTTCTTGGTAAATGAACACTAAAAAATATGTGGGAAAACTAACTTTCACGTCATTTTCCATCTTTGTTTGGCAACTGAATGGGGCCTAAGTGAACGCGATGGAACAACCTTCATTGAAAGATCCACTCACATATTTGGGCGGTCATGTTTTTTTCCTTTAGTTCTCTCTCTTTTATCCATTCACCGTATTTGTCAGAGAGTTGATGAGACAATTCAGAAGGTATATACTTTGAGTGTTCTTTAATTTGCACTCACATCAACCAAACAACCCCAATTCCGGCAAAATATTTTACAAGTTTTAGAATATTTAGACTAGGCCTTTATAAATAAATAAATAAAAACCAATGAACCGTGAATCCGAATCGAACTGGACTGTAGGTTTTGGATTGGGTCCGTTGATTAATGGTCTGAACACTGATTGAAAAATCAAAACACTGAAAAATCGTGACTCGCAGTTCCGTTCACGAATTTTCAATAAAAAACCGTGGATAAGTCGAACCAAACCGTGATAATTTTATAAATAATAAAATAATATATATGTGTGTGTGTGTGTGAGATATTGAGTAAATGATCATAATTTAACATATTATTCTATGTTATTTTTTATTTTTTACCTGAATGGCTAAGTGTAATAAATCTTACGATTGTTAACTATAATTTTAATTTTTAATATTATTTACTCATATATACTGTGACAGTAATGCTATGTAGTGATAGTAATCTAGTAATGTCTAGATGGCAGTATTGTAATATTTTTCAATATGCTATGTATTGGTATGTAATGGCAGTAATGGTACTTGTGGAAATGTAATGCTACTTTGAATCTGGAAATGTAATGGTTGCTTCAAATTTTTTTAGAATGCTATAATCTGTGAATAAAACCGTGAACCGAATCATGAGTTACGGATTGGTTCCGAACCGAACCATAGACTTTTGGTCCGGACATGCATTGTCTTTCTTTGGAACCGTGACTTGCGGTTTGGTCCTCGGATTCATACCAATCTACACCAATCTGGACCGTTGACACTCCGAATTTAGAGGGTTCAACGCGCTGAACCCAGACTACCTATCAGGTTGATAAATCTTTTTTTTTTTTTTTTAAATTCTAGTTGGTAGCACATGTCTACTAACTTTGACAAAAGGCAGTTCCTCCGTGGGACACTTTGCGGAGCCAAAACTAAGCCTGAAAATGAATCAAGCTGCTCACGAGCAGCTCGTGGTTCGGCTTGGCTCGACTCATTTACTAATCGAGCCGAGCTCGAGTTCGAGTTCTGGGCTTATTTCAGGTCACAAAAACTCTGTTCAACTCGTTTAAAGAGATTCGTTAAGTAAATTAGTGTAGCTCGGCTCGTTAAGGGCTCGGCTCGTTTACGACTAAGTCGAGCTCGAGCTCAAATTTTGGGCTCGTTAAGCAAATAAGTTGAGTTCGAACACTACAAAGCTCAACTCAGCTAGGATAGTTTGCAGCCCTAGCCAAAACCCTCACCCAAATTAACCACCTCGGCAAAAACTCCCTCTGCTACAGTACCTCTACGGCGGGGTTCCATTCGTGCTTCGACAACGGCAACAAAGTTTCAGGCGATAGGTATAGAAATTTTGTTTTGGTTGTGTATGGACGTGGTTGGCAGTAATTTTGTTTCATGTAATTTTGCGATGTGGTTGTGTGTGCCTGATAGGTGCTTTATTTTACCCAATTAAACCATCTAACTTATACTTGCGGGTCCATTTATATTGTTACTTGGTGCGGATTAATTAGTTTAATGTCTTTGTAGGCTTTGGAGATCAATGAGCCAAATAAGGTGCAATTTGGAAAGGAATCTGGACAGCCTTCAATATTTTGATCATATCTTTTAGCTTGAGTGTCCGATTGAGGCAAGATTTGCGGAAACGGAAAGGAAATTCAATTTCCTACAACTTTCCTGTTTATGAGTTTTCCAAATTCCAACGTCTTGAAGGTTGAAATTGGGCTGCAGAAGACAAAAAAGGAATTTTTGGGAAGTTTGGTTGAGATTGGACTTCATAAACTTATTCTTTTACTTGGACTCCAAGAGAGTTGTGAGCACTATAAAAGGATGATCCTAGTTTATTATTAGGGGTTCTGGAGTTGAAGAGAGGCTCCATGTCCGGCAAAACCCCTCATCTAGGGGGAAGATGAAGCTTCGCTCCAAGTAACGTTAATTTATATAGGATTTAGGTTTCTTATTCGAATCAATTGTTTAACTAAGAACTCTTTTGATTACATATGAATGAAATTGCTTTACTTCTTCCATTATGTTGAGTATTTGTGACCGCAACGCAAATACCTAGTTAATCAATAGGTATTTGCTCGTAAGACGGGTTATCCCACTGATTATGGTTGGGTGACTGAGATGGGTTATGCTCGTAAGACGGGTCGTGCTATGGGATAGACCATGCCTGTTGGCCACACAATAATCTTCTTGACAAAATCATGATTCGAGTAGAAACTCTAGCCTATGCATATTTTTGTTACGCGGTCGGGGTGGATTCGAAACCCTAGATCTTTCTTTCCATAGTTTTCTCCAATCTAATTACTATTTTGCTTAGTTTAATCATTCACAAAATTAAAATCAATCAATCAATCTTTTCCGAATTAAATTAGAAATTAATTGAATCTATTGTAACTTAGCCAAATTGTCTCCGCGGATCAACACTCGGACTTAGCCACTATTCTTCTGAGTAGTAGTTAATTCTAAGTTTTTATATATTTAATTCTGATACGGTATGACACGGCCAATGCCTTCCAGACTTCCACACATCTCACCTTGTTGCTCAACCGGATACATAAAAACAGAGCACCACTTGTTTTTCTTGATGCCTTTCTTAGCATCTTCGCAACCCATTCCACTTCATATCCTCTCAGCATCAACCTTCACAAGAAATACCCACCACACTCTAGCAAAACGAATCTTTTCGTAAACCCACCACACCTTGTTGCTCAATCTTTTCTTGTTTTTATCTTTTTGTATGTAGCTTTGTGATTTTATTGAGTAAAATGACTAGATTGTTGGGTGTTGTATATATTTGGCGACTTGCCAAAGTAGAAGAAAACATTTTTCCTAAGCAAAATGCCAGAAAGTAGAAAATGACATTTTTTCTTTCCCAAGCAGAAAGTAGAAAATGACATTTTTCCTAAGCAAAATGCCAGGAACCGTTGGAGATGCTCCAAATGCTTGCATCTTTTTCAACAGTAGTATTAAGGTAGTACCAATGTACCAGCAAACCGTTCATTATCGCATGTGGGCAGACGAATGTTTGTGACCAAGAAAATTTATAGTACGTCCTTCAATTTATATTTTTTGCCGTTCAATGTCCATTTTGTTCACTGCAATATCTATGTATCGACGATACATTAGGATCATGTCTGTCTTCTCTCTTGAAAATGATGCATCTACTACCACCAACTCTTGCACGCTAAATATAATAGCACGTCGAGTGGTGAAATTTGGAGCAATTTATGTAGGGTCGTTAGCTACCTCAAGTTTAATTTCCAACTCGACTTGTATAGTTTTGAAAACGTGCTCATTTATTTGTCAATGGAGTTGACCTCGAATGAACTTCAATTCAGCAGATCACGAAGTCGAGCTGGTTCAAATATTCAGTAATCTTGGTTCGTTTATTTGACGGGCCGAATGCATAACCTTTCAAGTAATTTGCTTCTTTTAAAAATAAAATAAAATTCTAACAATATTTATTTATGGTCCATTTTGTTTTTCTATATTTACACTCCACGCGGTCATAATTCTAACTTAGGGGGTGTTCCACTAACTTGTTTTTTGGTTTTTTAGGCTTTTAGTTGTAGATTAAATCTACAACTTGTTCCACTAAGGTGTTTTTTGTTTTTTTAGTTGTAGTTTATTGTAAAGGGTAGTTGGTTTTTTGGGGGAGTTTTTTGTTAGTGGAATAGAGTAGTTTTTGAGTTAAAACAAAACTACTTTTTTGGGGGAGTTTTTTGTTAGTGGAATAGAATAGTTTTTGAGTTAAAACAAATCTAGTTTTTTGTTAGTGGAACATGGCCTTAATTTTATGCGAAATTTGGCCCAAATTATACAGGACTGTTAGCTACCTGAAGTTTAATTTCCAACTTGACTTATATAGTATCAAGAACTTGTTCAAGCTCAATTTATTTTTCAATTCAGCAGATCGCGAAGTCGAGCTGGTTCAAAAAATATATATATATATTTTGGTGGTTCAAAATATTCAATAATCTTGGTTTGTTTATCTAATGAGCCGAATACATAAGCTTCCAGTAATTTGGTTCTTTTTTTTTTTGACAAATAGTTATATATAGTCCCTTTTTTTTTCTTCTATATTCACACTCCACGTGGTCATAATTGTAATTTAATTTTAATGATGATAATGATTTATAATTTTCTATTGCGATATTATTTTTTTGATAATGTAAAAATAAAAGAATCGAGTCAATTACACTGTGACCTATCCAAAGTCTGGTTAGCCCAAAATGGCCCTAACTCCTCTAGAGCCCAACTCATCCTCTAATGGGCTCTAATCAACTACGGTCTCATCTCTGGCCCATAGCAATCTTATCATTTCCTTGCCCAATTGGATTTGGATTTGTCATTTTGTCCCAATTAGAATTTTCAATTAGTCGCCCACTAATAACTTAATCTTGGACCTTCCAAATTATCTTGGCCCATAAATTACAGAGTTCTGGCTTCACTAAACCTGCCCTAACTACTCCAAGGACCACCCCATCTTCTAATGGGCTTTGTTTAGCTACGGTCTCGTCTTCGGGCCAAACCTGATGCTTCAATTTTGGACCTCACGATTTAACTAGGCCCAAAGCCTGTAAAACGCTTACCTGATTACATCTGAATATGAAAAACTCTTCTTCGTAGTACATCCAAAGATGACCATAGGGCCTGTGGCCCAACAGCATGAGAGGGGGCCTAAGTGCCCAACGGAGAGTTCTCAAGTTCGAGTCAATATGGAGTGATAATCCAACTACTACTTACCACTATCGCTACTTACGATCTACATATATATAGATACACACACACAGACAAAAAGATCAAAACCTCGGCAACATATGGCAATCCATTGTTTAGTTAATTCCGTAACAAGTTGGGTTGCTTGGCCTAGTTCACGAGGGTCAATCGTTTACTAACATGTATTGTATGAATTTCTTGCCTTTCTAAAAACAAACAAACAAAAAAAGAAAAAAACCTATAAAAATGAAATGTGCCGATGTTTGTTGAAATCTATAGTGTTCATGTTCATACAATACTAAACCAAATTACTGGTCAAAATCTATAGTGTTCAATTTCGTAAAAGTTTACCTTTGCTGGTACTTGGGCTCCAATCAGTTCCTGAGTCCCCAATCAATAGCTTGGTAGGTTGAGTGAGAGCATGACAGCAAGTTAGAAACTTTTCTCTAATATTCGACTTGTATTATTAGAAAAACAGTTCTCGAGCTACCGTAAATATCCCCCGTCGTTGAATAATATAATGACATCGAAATTAATTGAGATACATGTAAATTTCTAGGGACACGCAATCATATGAGTATTACAGTAAAACACAAAAAGCAAAAAGCTAAGACTAAAAAGGTTAAGCTCAAAGTGCCGAAAGCTCTTCTTTCCTTTCGAAAGTGAAAGCTAAGCTGTCAAAGAGTCTCATATCTTTCAGATGAATTACTAATACACTACATGGTGTACGGCGCCAACTATCATGGTATGCCTATATAGGCTATATTTATGAGGCAAACCATATAGCCCACTCCCCCGGAATTTGATGCAAAAGTGTAACTAGGCTTTGTCTGCTAGTTTCTTTGGATTCCTATGGAGGTTTTTTCCTCGGTGAAAGTCCGTAGTTAGACTCAAATCACATGAACGAGATTTGTATGGTGCCTACCGATGAGCTACTAGTCTACTTGCATTTGTATTTGTATTTGTTTACTGCTATTCCAAAAAAACCCTTCAAGAGGGGTGTTTAATGTTTATCGGTTTACTGTTACGTCTTTTGCATTTAGCAGGTGTGAGATTTGGTGTTAAGTTTGAAACTTTAGCCGTATAGTTCTTTTTATGGTGATTTTTGTGTAAAGATTTTGTTCCTGTGATCTTCACCGTCAAAAGAGGTTTTTCTTTTGGGTTCAAATGGTAAAAGAATCATATTCATCCATTAGTTGCAGACTTCATATGTATCACGGAAATTACTAAGATGAAAATACAAACGTCAATACGCGGTTTTGGCCTGGAAGTCCTAAGGTCTCGGGCTCAATTTTTTTTTGCCAACTCCTTTAGGTCAGAACATAGAATTTCCAAATAGAAGGTCTAAGGTTCAAATCTTAAGGGATGAACCAATGGTGAAATTCCATAACTCATTCCCCCTACCGATACATGTGGGATGGGGGAACTCCACATACCCGATGGATTAGTTGAGGCAAAATTTTTAGGACACCCTCGATAAATGGAAATAGAAAAGAAAAGAGAGAGAGAGTAAGAGTTGGCAATAATAAAATCAAACCCATAAATAACCACCCAAGTAATAGTCCCCAAAAAGGAAAGAAATAAACAACACTAATTATTTGGTACTCCCGGAGTACTACATGGCATTGTCATGTGGTACTTCTGCAATTAAAAGAGCGTCACTACACTATGCGAGTCACTCATTTTCTCCCAACCACCTAAAAAGTGAATGATGATTGTTCATACCGAATAATTTGTCAGGTTGGGAGTACAAAGTAGGCAACGCCACATGATGCTTTTGAACGCTAAATAATTACTTACAATCCCTGAATAGAACTACAAAAAGGGTTGCAAGTTATAACGTTTTCCCCTTCTTTCTTTTTTTTTCCTGAGGAAAAGAAACATATCATTACCACAGACTAAAGCAAACACAGAACACTACTGGTCCAAAAATACAAAAATTAAAAAGAAAAAACAAAACAAAACATTATTGCAAGCCTTTCTCTCTTATTGGCCCCTCTTCTTCTTCTTTTTTCACTTCTCGAATCTCGATTTTTGGTTCCTATTTCTAGTGAAAGCTCTCTAGCTTTCACATGGCTCAGCCCCGACATGTCAAAACTCTCCAACCCTTTTTTTTCCAAGTAGTGCTGGGTCCCAAGTGCATTTGAGCTATTGATTTCATTTTTTAATAATGCTAGGACATACCACACCACACCACCAATCACACAAACCTACCTGACACTGCACGATTGGTAATGGGACTTTAACGCTTCGTTTGTTTCAATGTAAAATATATTTGGATGTAAAATATTTTCCATGTAAAATTATTTTGCCAAAAAGAAACTTTCCATTTTTTGTTTTCAGATGTTTGGTTGATAGATATTAAAAGTATTCCTTGCTCTGCAGGAATAATTTGTTGTACATAGATGTGTATATTGTTGGTAAAAAGAAACGTAATGTATCTACTGGTATATATGCCTATAGATGTGATGTATGTATGTATGTATGTATGTATGTATGTGTGTATATGTGTGTGTGTGTGTGTGGAGAGAGAGAGAGAGATGGGCTCAGAAACGTGAATAAAATAGGAAATTTGTTTTCTTGTGCAGAGAGAGAGAGAGAGAGTGTCAAATAAGGAATTTTGATGTGTAGCAAGTAGCAAAATGGGACGTGAATTGGCAGGATAAGGATTAAGAACGAATGGGATGGGTAGAGTTCGATTGGTGCGGGACAAGACTCACGAGAGGCGGCGCTCGACAACTTACGGGACTTTTCGCGGTAAGTTATTTTCCCTTCAGGCTCAGTTTGGATGGCGGTAATCTTGAGGGAGAATGAGAATGTGATGTCTTCTTTCAATGATTCCAACGTTTAGAAGAGACAGGAACGGGAATGTGATGTCATGTTGTTCTGATTCCTACGTTTGGCCACTATTCTTCTGAGTAGTAGTTAATTCTAAGTTCTTATAAATTTAATTTTGATACGGTACGACACGACCAGTGCCTTCCAGACTTCCACACATCTCACCTTGTTGCTCAACTGGATACATAAAAACAGAGCACCACTTGTTTTTCTTGATGCCTTTCTTAGCATCTTCGCAACCCATTCCACCTCATATCCTCTCAATATCACCCTTCGCGAGAAATACCCGCCACGCTCTAGCAAAATTACTAGCGGCACTAACCCATAACTATCATCCATAAGTAAGCAGATTTGATCATTCTCTTCTTTGCCCGTCTATTAATGCTTCCCTTTCTTTGGGGAACAGCCAACTCTCTGATTTCGGGTCCTTGCATGTGACTCAAGAGGAAGTCAATAGCTTCGAGAAAAGGTTGGAGGAAAATTTTATTGCATAAAAAACCACTGGGAATATTCTCGAGATTAACCTTCTTCCCGGGGATGAAGCAATCTTAAAGGATTTGATTGCAGCTGATATCAAAAGATCTTTTGCTAATGGCCGACTTTTGGAAGGTTTTTCTTTTGTTTCTTCGTTGAGGTTTTGGAGTTTTTTTTAGTTTTTGGTGGTGGTGGCTTCGGTTTTTTCCGGGGTCCTTGTCTGTTTAGGCTGTTGCAGCTTAGGGTTGTGTTGTGGGCGCCCTAGGGTGGCTTTTAAGGGGTTTGTGGCGGTTTTTGGTTTTTGGCGCCTTTTGGTGCTTTTGGTGTTTTTTTCTTTCCCCTTCTTTTTTCTTTCATTCAATCTCGGTTGGATGTTTCCTTCCCTTTTTCTCGATGTACCCTTTTCGAGTTTCTATTATATATTCTCTTTTTCCAATCAAAAAAATAACTATCATCCACCAAAAAAACCCCGTATCCTCTCTGTGTATGTAGCTTTGCGATTTTATTGAGTAAAATGGCTGGATTGTTGGGTGTTGCAGATATTTGGCAACTTGCCAAAGTTGAAAACGACATTTTTCCTAAGCAAAATGCCAGAAAGTAGAAAATGACATTTTTTCTTTCCTAAGCAAAATGCCAGGAACCGTTGGAGATGCTTCAAATGCTTGTATCTTTTTCAACAGTAGTATTAAGGTAGTACCACCGCACCAGCAAGCCGTTCATTATCGCATGTGGGCAGACGAATGTTTGTGACCAAGAAAATTTATAGTACGTCCTTCAATTTATATATTTTGTCGTTCAATGTCCATTTTGTTCACTGCAATATCTATGTATCGACGATACTTTAGGATCATGTCTGTCTTCTCTCTTGAAAATGATGCATCCACTACCACCAACTCTTGCACGCTAAATATAATAGCACGTCGAGTGGTGAAATTTGGAGCAATTTATATAGGGCCGTTAGCTACCTCAAGTTTAATTTCCAACTTGACTTGTATAGTTTTGAAAACGTATTCATTTATTTGTCAATGGAGTTGACCTCGAATGAACTTCAATTCAGCAGATCACGAAGTCGAGCTGGTTAAAAAATATTCATTAATCTTGGTTCGTTTATCTGATGGGCCGAATGCATAACCTTTCAAGTAATTTGCTTCTTTTAAAAATAAAATAAAATTCTGACAATAGTTATTTATGGTCCATTTTGTTTTTCTATATTTACACTCCACGCGGTCATAATTCTAATTTAATTTTATGCGAAATTTGGCCCAAATTATATAGGACTGTTAGCTACCTGAAGTTTAATTTCCAACTTGACTTATATAGTATCAAGAACTTGTTCAAGCTCAATTTATTTTTCAATTCAGTAGATCACGAAGTCGAGCTGATTCAAAAATATATATATATATTTTTATCGGCGGTTCAAAATATCCATTAATCTTGGTTTGTTTATCTAATGGTCCGAATACATAAGCTTCCAGTAATTCGGTTCTTTTTTTTTTTTTTTTTTGACAAATAGTTATATATAGTCCCTTTTTTTTCTTTCTATATTTACAGTCCACGTGGTCATAATTGTAATTTAATTTTAATGATGGTAATGATTTATAATTTTCTATTGCGATATTATTTTTTTGATAATGTAAAAATAAAAGAATCGAGTCTATTACACTGTGAGCTATCCAAAGTCTGGGCAGCCCAAAATGGCCCTAACTCCTCTAGAGCCCAACTCATCCTCTAATGGTCTCTAATCAACTACGGTCTCATCTCTGGCCCATAGCAATCTTATCATATCCTTGCCCCATTGGATTTGGATTTGTCATTTTGTCCCAATTAGAATTTTCAATTAGTCGCCCACTAATAACTTAATCTTGGACCTTTCAAATTATCTAGGCCTAAATTACAGAGTTCTGGCTTCACTAAACCTGCCCTAACTACTCCAAGGACCACTCCATCTTCTAATGGGCTTTGTTTAGCTACGGTCTCGTCTTCGGGCCGAACCTGATGCTTCAATTTTGGACCTCATGATTTAACTAGGCCCAAAGCCTGTAAAACGCTTACCTGATTACATCTGAATATGAAAAACTCTTCTTCGTAGCAGTGGCGGCCCCATATAGGGGCAAGGGAGGTCAAGCGACCCCGCTGGACTGAAATTTTCTACTGCCGTGTATATATAATTTTGGGTATTTTGGTAATTTTGGCCCCATACCCTATAGATTATTTTCTAATCTTGCCCCAAGTAACAAAAAATAAATATAGTTATGCCCAAATAATTTTTCCGGATCACCTACAATCTTTTCCTTTTTTTGGTGGTCCCAAAACTTTTTAACTTTCTCTATGATGGGGTAGCCACACCCAATTATTTTTCTATTTTACACCCATTGCTTTTGCCTTTTAACTGGTCTCTCTATACACAGTCATAGATATACAACTCCAAGAGCTTAACAATCGTTTTAATGAGGTGAACACTGAGTTGCTTATTTGTGTTGCATGTCTTAATCCATCCAACTTATTTGCAAGTTTTGACAAGCAAAGGTTGAATCGCTTTGCTGAATTTTATCCTAAAGACTTCTCGGATATTGAACTTTTGGCACTTTCGGATCAACTTGAGAATTTCGTCATTGATGTGCACTCTAGTGTTGAGTTTTCACACTTAACAGGGATTGACGATCTCGCTAAGAAGATGGTTGAGACCCAAAGAGATATCGGATATCCATTGGTATACAAACTTTTGAAATTAGCCTTAGTTTTACCAGTTGCAATCGCTAAAGTGGAGAGAGCATTTTCTGCAATGAAGATTGTGAAAAACCGACTTTGTAACCGAATGGGTGACCAGTGGATGCAGGATAGTTTGGTTTGGTTGTGTACATTGAGCGAGAGATTTTTGATACCATTTCAAATGAGGTTATCATGAATCGGTTTCAAAATATGAAAAACCGTCGGAGCGAGTTGTAAACGATATGATATGTTATGGTTGACATACCACTTTTGCTTATATATCTATTAAATATCTTTTGGTTAAGTATTATATTGGATCTACTAAGGGGCGGAGCCAGAACTGAATGTCAGTGGGGTCAAATTCTTAAAGCAGAATAATATAAAGAAAAAAAACACCAAATGCGAAATAGAAAGGAGTTAAAGTAGATATCTATTTATAACATATAATTTCATTTACAATTGATCTTCCAAAAGATACACTGAAATGCCAAACAAAAATTAGCTTAGATATACAACCTATAACCGCGTCCACAACCGACCACAAAAAGCTACACTTGAATGCCAACAAAAAGTAGCTAAGTAGGTATCAATTTAAAACCTATGATAGTGTTTACAAGTGACCCTGACAATTTTTCATATTTTGAAATTGTAGCATAATAGTGTCATTTGTGATACTATTAAAAATCTCTCTCTCAATATACACAATCAAGCTATCATGCAACCATTGATCATCCATTCGATTACGAAGTCGATTCTTCACAATCTTCATGACAGAAAATGCTCTTTTTACTGTAGCTGTCACAATAGGTAAAACTAGAGCCAAAGTCAAAAGCCTGAAAACCAATGGATACCCTATATCTTTTCTGGTCTTAACCATCTTTCGAGAAACATCACCAATTCCTTTCAAGTTTGAATACTCGACACTAGACCACACATCAATGATGAAATTCTCAAGTTGATCCGAAAGTGCCAAAAGCTCAGTACCGGAGAAGTTTTTAGGATAAACTTTGGCCAAGTGGTTCAACTTTTGGTTGTCAAAACTTGCAAATGAGTTGGATGGACCTAGACATGCAACACAAAGAAGCAACTTGGTGTTTACCTCATTAAAACGATTATTTAGCTCTTAGAGTTGCATATCTATGATACTGTACAACAACTCGACGTAATTGGGTGTGGTAAGGAGGACAAGTAGTGGTGAAGAGAATTAGAAAGTTACAATGAAAATATATTTGGTGTGGTTGGTCAGCAGTGGTAAGGAGAAGGACAAGTAGTTGGGCAAAAATACCATATACAAGGGGCAAAAATATAAAATTCTACAAAATATTATACCTATCCTATTAAAATTTGACACTTCAGTGGGGTCAAGTGACCCCGGTTGACCCCCCTTGGCTCCGCCCCTGGATCTACTGTATACTTGATCCCGCTGATAGTAATTCTTGCGTCCGCCCCTGCTTCGTAGTACATCCAAAGATGACCAACGGGCCTGTGGTCCAACAGCATGAGAGGGGGCCTAAGTGCCCAACGGAGAGTTCTCAAGTTCGAGTCGATATGGAGTGATAATCCAACTACTACTAACCACTATCGCTACTTACGATCTATATATATAGATACACACACAGACAAAAAGATGAAAACCTTTGCAACATATGGCAATCCATTGTTTAGTTAATTCCCTATCAAGTTGGGTTGCTTGGCCTAGTTCACGAGGGTCAATCGTTTACTAACATGTATTGTATGAATTTCTTGCCTTTCTAAAAAAAAAAAACTATAAAAATGATATGTGCCGATGTTTGTTGAAATCTATAGTGTTCGTGTTCATACAATACTAAACCAAATTAGTGATCAAAATCTATAGTGTTCAATTTCGTAAAAGTTTACCTTTGCTGGTACTTGGGCTCCAATCAGTTCTTGAGTCCCTAATCAGAAGCTTGGAGCTTGGTAGGTTGAGTGAGAGCATGACAGCCAGTTAGAAACTTATCTCTAATATTCGACTTCTATTATTAGAAAAACAGTTCTCGAGCTACCGTAAATATCCTCCGTCATTAAATAATATAATGACATCGAAATTAATTGAGATACATGCAAATTTTCACGGACACGCAATTATATGAGTATTACAGTAAAACACAAAAACAAAAAGCTAAGGCTAAAAAGGTTAAGCTCAAAGTGCCGGAAGCTCTTCTTTCCAAAGTGAATGCTAAGCTGTCAAAGAGTCTCATAGCTTTCAGATGAATTACTAATACTACACTACATAGTGTACGGCGCCAACTATCGGCGGCTGATTGCTTTGCATTGTACTAGTATAAACCACAAATAGGCACTCACAGTTTCAAACGTTGTATGCCTATATAGGCTATATTTTTAAGGCAAACCATATAGCCCATTCCCCCGGAATTTGAGTAACTAGGCTTTGTCTGCTAGTTTCTTTGGATTCCTATGGAGGTTTTTTCCTTGGTGAAAGTCCGTAGTTAGTCGTAGTTAGTGAGGGTTGAACTCAAATCAAATGAACGAGATACTCCCTTCGTCCCTAAACTTTTGACACTTTTTGGACAGTGTGCCATTTTCAAATGCCTATATCTTTCAATGTAAATGTCAAAAAATATGCAATATGGATCTTGTTTGATAGATTTTAATTAGTTTTATTAAACAAAGTTTTCAAAATCACATAAAACTTTATAAATAAAAAGATATAAGCAATTTAAAATGGCACGCAATCCCAAAAAGGTCAAAAGTTTAGGGACGGAGGGAGTATGTATGGTGCCTTCCAATGAACTTGTTGGAACTTGTGGCTTATATGCAGAGGTACCAAGGAGTTTTAATGAAAGGCCAGATGCCGGAGCAGAACGGAACGGAGCGGAGCGAGGGGAGCGCAGTGCACCGAGCGGAGCCGATCTTTTCAGAATAATACAGACTCGCTCTCGCTCCCATGGACTTACCCGATCTTGGAGAACCATGTAAATTCCTGTGTTGATTTCCTTTACTGTTTTCGTATTCATTATTGTGTGCGTGTGGTGATTATTCTAACAGAACTACTACCGTTTACATTTGGATTTGGATTTGTTGTTTACTGATATTCCACAAGAGGGGTGTTTATGGGTTTATTGTTTGGTCTTTTGCATCTAGCTGCAGGTGTGAGATTTGGTGTTAATTAATAGTTTGACACTAGGTTTAGCTGTATATTTCTTTTTATGGTAATTTTTGTGCAGAGATTCTGTACATGTTTTTATTTTTTTGGTTCAAGTGGTAAAAGAATCATATTCATCCATTATTTGTAAGGGATTCAATGCATACTTCATGTATCATGGAAATTCCTATAAGATGACAATACAAACATTGGCTTGGGATCATCCTAAGGTCTCGGGGTCAATTCTCTTTGCCAACTCCTTTCGACCAGAACATAAAATTTCCAAAAGGTTTAAATTTCTAGGGGTGGACCAACAGTGAAATTCCGTAACGCACTCCCCCTTGAGATTACCACCGGGATACATGTGGGACGAGAGAACTGCATATATCCGATGGATTAATCGAGACAAAATGTTTCGGACACACTTGATAAGGTATAAAAATGAAAAAAAGACAAAGAGTTGGCAATAATAAAATCAAATCCCATAAATAACCACCCAAGTAATAGTTCCAAAAAAGGGAAAAGAAATAAGCAACAAAAATGACTAATTATTTAGTACTCCCGGAGTGTTGGAGGGCATTGCCATGTGGTACTTCCACAACTAAAAGAACGCCACTACACTATGTGGGTTACTTATTTTCTCCCAACCACCCAAAACGTGAATGATGATTGTCCATATCGAATAATTAGTCAGGTTGAAAGTACAAAGTAGGCAATGCCACATGGTACTCTGGAACGCTGAATAATTACTTACAAACCCTGAATAGTACTATAAAAAGGGTTGCAAGTTCTAACGTTTTCCTTTTTTCTTTTTCTTTTTTTGGAGCAAAAGAAACATATCATTACCACAAACTAAAGCAAATACAGAACACTACCGGTCCGAAAATGCAAAAATTAAAAAGAAAAAGAAAAAAGCAAAACAAAACATTATTGCAAGCCTTTCTCTCTTTTTTTTTTTTTTTTGGGTAAACACCTTTCTCTCTTATTGGCCTCCCCTGTTCTTTTTTTCACTTCTCGAATCTCGATTTTCGGTTCCTATTTCTATTGAAAGCTCTCTAGCTTTCACATGGCTCAGCCCCTACATGTCAAAACACTCCAACCCTTTTTTTCCCAGGCAGGACGACGTTCCAATGCGTCTGAGCCACTGGTTTCACTTTCTAAATAATTATTTTGGGTAGCATTTTCCCATTTTTCCTTCTTTTTTATTAGTGGTATGATGGGTCTATAGCAAAATTGCAATGCCCTTTCCCCCCCCCCCCCCCCCCCCCCCCCCCCCTGTTTATTGCCACCTATTTTAATATCGAAAGTAAATTCAATTCCTACTTTTCCACAAACAAAAATAGTCGGATTTTGCAATAAGACAAAAATAATTACCTTTTTGTGGAAATCGTGTGAAAAGTAATCACCTCCATGAGTATATTTGATCCTTTTGTTTCACTCACTAAAGTGGATTATATTAGGTAATCATTTCACACCTTATTTATTCATCTTTCCAATATTTCTTTCCCTCTAAGGCAAGGGGTTAGGCCTAGCGGACCACAACATGAAACTTAGAGCTTTTCTCATTTTTAAGGTCTCAGGTACCATTAACTCATTTGAGGTCATATCAGTTCATACGGAATTTTGCTCAAACTTTAATTGAACGATGGAATTCAATCCTCAAAATTAATCGAGGTGCGCTTTAAAGTTTGCCCGGACATTAGTAAAACAATGATGGGCAGCATATGGTACAATTTTGTTTTATTTCGCGCATGACTTGTGGTCACTTGATCCTTGGAAAAGGAAGCATGATTTATCCTATAAATGTGTGAGAATGATAGATGTTACAATTATTTAAGTGATGTCTGTTCATTGCTACCATTGGTAGTCATGATGTGGTCCTAACACCTATGGAATATATGGTCCTAAAATTCATGTTTTATGAGCCTAGCTAGATGGTGACCCCCTGGCCACCACCAAATTCTTCACTAACAATCAACTCTGCATTTACTCATAAACTTATCCCACAAATAGCGACCCACCGCACCGGGAAAGGGTTGCGCGTCTCATATTTTAATGTGCTATATATCAACTTTTCCAGAACAGTCTATATGAAACTTTGCTTTGATTTTAACTGGGTCTATGACCAATAAACACGGGATTGATCACCCACGGATTAATCAATGTATGAGTAAGATTGACTCAGAAATCTTGAAAATTAAATTTATAGAACATAATCCTTGCATATTTTTATCTTGAAAATGCGAGCATAGACGTGTCTGAAATGACTACTACTTCTTCTTCTTCTTAAGAAAAACATTTGGGTCACATAGTCCTTTTCATCAAAAATAAATAGAGGCTTGAGATTAATCGAGACGTGCTAAGTTAGTACTGACACTCTGTTGTAATTTTTTTTTGGATTTTTGCACTGTACGTTATCATGATGTAAGGCTCATAATGCTTACATGACTTTTTTGTGACCCAGGTGGCGATAATCAAAGATTCGAATTAATGAAATAACAACATTCGAAGTCCACACATTCAATTAATTGTTCTTCCAAACATGGTGTTATTATTTTATATAAGCCGGTGGAATTCATGTATATGAAACTTAGTCTCCATGTCATCATTATCTCTAAGTTGATTAATGAGTACCCATTTTCCTCGGTGGAAACCTATTCACGGACCATTTGTGTGTGGGTTAATTTTCCAGAAAACATATATCTTGCCTCTAACTATTTAGTCGAGCAGGCCCGAACGCCTGCGTTATCCGTAGAGTTAGCCTGGCAATTTTCCACGTTCCTTTTTGTGTGATTTTTTTTTTTTTTTGGGGGCAACTTAAGGCATGCACGAACGATTATTTCCCAAGAAAAATTAGTGAAGACACTTCATTTTTTCTTTTTGAGTTCTCGATATGTGTCATTATATAAAGAAGTAATTACTTTATACATCCGTGAAACGATCTCCATCAAATATGTTGCTCTGGAGTTATATCATTGCTAGAATTAATTCACGAGATTTTCATTTTTCAAGAAAGGTAAATACATTCATATTCTATATACTTGAATAATTCATAAGGTCAAACTCATAACGCATTTTAAAAAGACTGATCATAATATGATATATAAATCACCATTGTTCTCATAAGGCTTTGGGTAATTATATTTGGTATTTAGGAATATCTCCGATGTAAAATAACATTAGAGGGTATTTGTACAATGTCAAAATCAGCAAAAGGTAAAGTGGCATAATTTTGAAAACAATAGAGGAGGTTCTTGTAGTATAGAGTGTGCTTTTTTTTTTGGATAATTTTTATTATTATTTTTTTGGATAATTGTATAGAGTGTGCTTGCGATAGCTGTTGATACAAATTTTAGATTATAGCTTTAGATTCTGCTAGTGATTATAAATTTTAGATTATAGTAAAAGCAGATAAACATGTTTATATATCGTTACTGTGAAATTAAGATTTACTTGCAGTAAAAACTAGTATTAATTGTTTACTACAAATGCTGAAAATCAGCTTTTATAAAACTTAAAATCTAAAATCTAATCTGAAACGCACCAAAAGTTACCTAGATTCAGCCTTAGGATCTTTAGAATTTCATTCATTTTTTAGCATTCCAAAATCAATAGTATCCAGAACTTGTTATCTAGAATTTTTGGTAAACAACCCAAATTGATTATGAAAAAACTGAAATCTCAAATTTTGAAAAAAAATAGTTATTGTAAACAAGCACATAATTACAAACCTCAGCGATAGTTTAATTAGGTAATTGATATTCACACTCCTCAAATTGTTATCCACACCCCTTTTTGTCTTTTAGTGAAATTTTTACACATGAAAATTTCACTAGAAGACAAAAAAGTGTGGATAACAATTTGGGGGTTCAGAAATCGCTCCCCTATAATTCACTCTTACTATATGTTCCCAAAAAATGCAATTAACCCTTCTTTTTAAGTGGGGTGAAACTATCCTTTTTCCTTTTTTTAGAGACCGATTGGGTCTTAGGAAGGTGTTAGACTAATTTGTCTTGCTGGTGATGTATCCTAACTCTCTCCCTGTTGGAGTGAACTCGTGTTTCCTTTCTTTCTAGTATTTCCGTTGTACCAAAAAAAAAAAAAAAAAAAAAAAAAAAGAAACTATCCTTTTTTACTTCAGTTCCATTGATGATGTGGCTTTCCCTATACTAATGGAGAATGCTAGGGGTACATACCATAATGGTACAGAATTTGCACAGATTCGTTCAGGACCCACTAGTGGGTATTACACGGGTAATCTGAACCGTTGATTCATCTCAAAATAATTTTCCAAGGGGCCCTGCCAAAAATCATCTCAATCCAACGTTCGTAAGTTGTTGATCCAAAACTCACCGATTTCATTCAAAACGAGTTGGAAAATAAGATTACCAAAAAGTACAAATCTTGCCCAATGAATTGAAAATTTTACACTCACAGACCCTTGAAGTGCAATTATATTCACTCGCTAAAGTGGATTATATTAGGTAATCATTTCACACCTTATTGATCCGATCTTTTCACTATTCCTCTCCCTCCAAGGCAAGGGGTTGGCCTAGCGGACCACAACATGAAACTTGGGGTCTTGCTCTTTCTTAAGATTTTAGATACACTATTACTCTTTTGAAGTCAGTATACAGAACTTTGCTCCAGTTTTAATTGAACAATAGAATTCAACCCTCAAAATTAATTGAGGTGCGCGTAAGTTAATTAGGACATCTGAGTTAAAACAATGACAGGCAACTTATGGTACAATTTTGTTTTTATTTTTTTATTTTGCACATTATCACTTGTGGTACAATTGATCCTTTGGAAAGTGAAGCATGTTTTATCCTATAAATGTGTGAGAATGATAGATGGTGGTACACTTTTTAAAGTGATGTCTGTTTATTGCTACCCTTGGTAGACATCGTGTAGTCCTATGAATGGTACTTAAAATTTATGTTTTATGGGAACCAGATTCCCTATTTCAAATTTCTCATGTTCCTCTGTTGCAAAGAGTTTTGAGCCGTTGAATCTCACACACAAATATTTAAAACACAAAAACAAAAATTTTGAAACGTGTTTTATGAGCTTAGCTAGATGGTGACCCGCCAGTTTGCATTTACTCATAAGCTTATCCCACAAATAGTGACCCACTGCACCGGGAAGGGTTGCACATCTCATATTTCACTGTGATATCAACCTTTCTAAAATAATCCATACGAAACTTTGTTTTGATTTTTAAATAAATACGGGATTAGTCAATGTGTGTAAATACGGGATTAGTCAATGTATAGGTAAGATTAACTTGAATCGAAATCTTTAAACGTTAAATATAGTCAATGTTGAATAATAAACACGGGAAATGTTAAATAATAATTAACCACAGGATTAGTCAATGTGTAGGTAAGATTAAATCGAATCGAAATATTGAAATGTTAAATTTATAGAACATAATCCCAACATATTTTTATCTTGAAAATGAGTGCATCCACGTGTCTGAAATGACCCCTATTTTTTATTTTTTATTTTTTTTTATCATGAGATTGAGTCCAATCTTTTGGTTATGCGTCTTACCTTCAGTACGAAAAACATTTGGGTCACACAGTCCTTTTCATCAATAATTAGGACCTGAGATTAATCGAGGTGTGCTAAGTTAGTCGTCCCGACACCCCGTTTTAAAATATCTTTGCATTTTTGCGTTGCACGTTATCATGATAATGCTCTTCATAATGATGTATATGACTTGTTTGTGACCCAACTCTCGGTCACGAGGTGGCGATAATCAAAGATTCCAATTAATGAGGATGAGTGAAGAATCAGGAGCTGTTTGGTGGCACTGATATCCATCCCAAAATGGCAAGATTCCAAGCGGGTGTTTGGGAGCCTCATTTTCAGTTTTTCATTTTTAACTTTTTGGCTTTTTAGATTATGGTCAGAATGTGTTTGATATGAGTGTTTGAGAGAAATGCGTGGAATGCATTTTAAAACAGGAGTAGTGTTTGAGAGATATGTGCAGAATACATTTTGTAGGTTTTTTTGTTAATCAAAATAGAAAAAGTGAAAATGAGAAGTTAAAAAGCTCCTCTGAACCTATTTTTCACTTCTGCTCTAGATTGTGCATTTCGCAAAACTCATTCTCAGATAATGTGTTCTGAGAAGTTTCTCCCAAACAGCCAAAAAAAAAAAAATGAGAATGGGAAAATGGGAAAAGTTGGTTCCCAAACAGGCTTTAAGTCCTCACATTCAATTGTTTCTCCAAATATGGTGCTATTATTTGATATAGTATAACCCGGTGGAATTCTTTTTTTTTTTTTGTCATTCGTCATTCCTAATCTATTACATGGGGGAGGGGGTAATGGGACTCGATCCCAGGATGCATGCAGTGTGGGGCATCCAAGAGCTCTACCGCATACCAAGAGCTCTACCGCATGAGCTAGCCACCACTTGCTAAACCGGTGGAATTCATGTATGCAACTTATTCAATATCTCTAAGAGTTGATTAATTACCCAATTTCCTCGGTGGAAACCTATTCACTGGCTATTTGTGTGTGGGTTAACAATCTGGTCATGTTGGTGGTGGCTAGCTTACGCAGTAGAGCTCTTAGATGCCCCACATTATATCTCGGGATTGAGTCTCATTCCCCCCCTCTCCCATATAATAGATTAGGAATGATAAAAATGACCAAAAAAAAAAAAACTGGTCCTGAGTTATCTGCGGATAAACATATTTAATACTAATGTAGAAAATTAGCTTTTATAGTGGTTAAAATCTAAAATCTAATTCGAAACAAATTAGCCAGAAGGTACCTAAATTCAGCTTTGGTATTTTTAGAATTTCATTTATTTTTTAGCTTTTCAAAATCTATAGTATCCGAGAACTTGCTATCTAGAATTTTTGGCAAACAGCCCAAACTGATTCTGAAAAACTAAAATCTCAAAATTTGCCAAATTTTTTGTTGTTGTTGTTGTAAACACGCACATAGATACAAACCTTAGTGACAGTTTACTCTTATTATTATGTACCAAAAGTGCAAATAACCCTTCTTTTTAAATGGGATATAAATATCCTTTTTGACTTGTCTTGAATTGATGACTTGGCTTTCCATATATTACAAAAGTGAAATAGTTTTTCTTCCGTAAGTGTATAATGTTTGTGCGATTCTTGTACTATTGCCTAGGAACCAACAAAGAGTTGGAAAATAAGATTAGCAAAAAGTACAAATATTGTCCATTGCTCAACACTTTTGTTTGGTGGAAGAAAACATTCCCCAATGAATTAAAATAAAATGACATGTCCCCCTCCACTATATAGCCCAACTTATTTGACCATCAAGGACAAATCTGTCCAAGTAAAAGGAGTAATGATAATCCAACATGGAAAAGGTGAAAAGCTAGCCAAAGTAACATGCCAAGGGGCCCAAGGGCAATATGGGAACATTGAAAGTGTACAAACTCTGTTCAGAGCAGGGAGAGTACACATTCATGAAGTAGAAACAAAGAAGATAAAAGAGGAGAAATGGAAAATAAAAGCAAAAGTTGGTTATGGTTTTTTCTGAAAGCTTTTATTTTGAAGCTTTTTGGATTGAAATGGAGAGAAAGGGATCATCTCCCTCCGTGTCCCTAGGTCTAGTTGTGTTTAGGGCACAACAAACCTTAACTCACGTGGTATCAGAGCGTGGTCTTAGATGACCTTATCTCACGTGGTAGTGTTCCTGTCGCACGAGTCAAATCGTCTCGTCTTCTCAATTCCTATACGTACTTCTATGTGCATCCATACTGCACGTGAGGGAGAGTATTACACTTTATCTCACTTCGCTCATCTAAACCACCCAAGCTTGGTTATCATATTCTAGAGTGATGCAGAGCGCCTTATGAACTATAGAAAAAACGTGCAACAATCAAACACAAACAAGATAGTTTAGAGAAAACGTTCTCTAGACTCTTCATCATTCAATAATACTCAAAAACTGTCGTGCCCATTAGGGGTGCACATACCTCGGGTCAGGCTTATACTAGATACTAATGAGACTTATGCATGCCCAAGCCCGGCCTATTAAGAATCGGGCTTCATTTTATATTCCAAACCCAGTCCAATTAAAGTTTTATTTCTCATACCCGCCCAATAAGCCCATTTATTTTTCTAAGGTGTGATACCACAAATCTTAATAAATCAACTACAATGATCACAAATTAGAATTCAAAATTGGGAATACTTAAAGTTTTATGTTCTCACAATACTATTAAAAATAAACCCATAAAATATTATGTTTCAATAATTAAATTGTCTCTCAAAATGCAATAAAAGTGTTCAAAAAATAAAACTCTCCAACATTTATAAAGCTTAACATGAAAAAAATTACATTCGGGCTCGGGCCGGGCTCGGGCTAGGCCTTGAGGATCTTCCCAAACCTATCTCATTAACTAATCGGGCTAAAATATCAACCCGACCCAACCCAACCCAACCCTATAGGCCTAAATATATATCCCAAACCCTAAAACAATCGGGCTGGCTTGGGCGAGCTGGGTGGGCCACTGGGCTAGTGTGCACCCCTAGTGCCCATAAGTCTTATAACTTATTATATAGGAAAAACGGAAACCCTAATTGATTTGTCCTAGAAAGGAAGCCAAATCAATAATTAACGAAAAATTACCAAAAATTGAAAATTCGAAAATAATAGCAAAATAAAAATTAGAGAAAATTCTAGAATGTTTCACAAAAGCGCAGTTTAATTCGGATTTTCTTTGCCCAATTAATTAACAAGTTAAATCTTTCCTTAAACAACAAATTTGGCCATTTGGAGCCCTAAACAACGACGAAAGCCCGAAAAACGATGTACGCCATGGCCGTAGGCGATGTGTCTTGATCGTTGGGCTGTTTTGGGTCGGATCCAAGTGGGCCCAGCGCAAAATTTCACAGCAGCATAATTACGATTTTGCCACCCTAGACGTAAAATGCCTAAAGTACTCTTCATCCATGGCTACTGCATCATAGAAGCTATTCCACTTATAACCAATTGGTTTTAGGTTAGAACCCTACAAGAAATTTAACATTGTGACGCATAAATTGGTTCTACTCCGGACCCAAACAAGTGATTCAAGTTGTTTATTGCGTTTGGCATGATGAGTGGGTTGCATAAAGAGTTATATTGATCAACTATCAGTAGAGGCAAGAACGAAACACGTTCGTCTTGGAAAAAAAAAAAACAGCTATTGTATATTTGAAACAACACTTCAATACAATCATGTTTTGTTTATGTTCTACCGATGTCCAATTAGTATGTTTGTTGCATAACACTTTTGGACGATCTGAATGTGCCCTAACAGCCTTACGACCCTGTAGTGCACCTACATAGTCTCTGGGTCCATTCGAGTCATTTATTTTATTAGTTCTGATCAACTATCATTCTTAGCTTCGTTAAGCGTTTATAACTAATTAAGGAAATTTTTGGCTAAATGGACACGAAAGTAAGACTCCCTCCGACTTAAAATTCGGTTGACAAAACGATAAGTTAGAAATAAATTTTTTTGTAAGAGAAAAAGTTCAAACTTTTTACGTGAATTAAAAGAGCTTATTGATATCTCGTAATTTGCTAAAAACACGTTTGAATTTTTCTTCTGAAAATTGCATTTTTTAGCTTATCGTTTTGCGAACCGGATTATCGTTTTGGGAAGGAGGGAGTAAGTGCTTGTCTCCCATGGAATCACATATTCCAACTCTTGGGGTCATCGGAGGATTTGCCCTATTGCTAACTTCAAATTTCCGGAGTTTGTCAAGATGCGCCAAAGCTCACCTGGATATCTTTTCTTCTTTTTTTTTCCCACCGTTTTGTCAGGTGATGTAGCCAATGCCTGTGGTTGGTCTTTGGTCTTGGTCTGGACCATGGGACATTCGAAACACGATCACTCGTGGGCCAACATGATAATGGGTGTCACTTCTCTATCTTGAACACCTCCAAGGCCTACACTAGCAGCTTTGTGGGCTCCGTGGGGATGTACGAATGGGTCCACTCTGACGTGGACAGGCCCATATCCTGAGGCTTCCTTTGGGTAAAAAACTGGTTTTTGGTTTTTCTATTTCGTCCTTATTCAATTTTTTTTTGCATTCGTTAGTTTTGTATCAAGATTTTGTGGTTTCTGGATACCTTTCGACGAGACGAATCTAACAAGTATAAATTTATGGTCAAAACTCAAATTTTTTTGAATAAAGCCAAAATAGGTGGATTATTGTCGTCGAGAGGTATCCAGAAACCACAAAATCTTGATGCAAAACTAACGAATGCAAAAAAAATTTGAATAAGGACAAAATAGAAAAACCAAAAAAATCAAAATCCAGTTTTTTACCCAAAGAAGGCCTGAGAGGGAGAAAATATCGAGAAGATTGGAATTGGGGGTGAAAAACTTGGGTGTCAATCGGTTATAGTCATGTGGTATTTGACCGTGTATCGCGGCTGTTTAAAAGTATTTTGGACGGTCCAGATTGCAAATGGTGAAAGAGGAGAGAGGGGGAAGAAATTTAATCAGTCCAAAATATTGACAGACGGCCGAGATGCACAATCAGATACCACGAAACAGTACTCGACCATCACCCATGTTTTTCTCTCGTTTGTGTGCAGAGATTCGTCCTCTGAAATTTTATTCCTGTTTTCCGTCACTTTTAGCTGTGATTCCCATGAAAATTGTCTCCTAGCAATTTATACTCGAGGTTTTCAAAATAAAAATTTGAACACTCCAAATATTGATTTGTATTTTCTGTTGTCGTTTTAATCTTATTAGCGATCCTTTATCTAGCTTTTCGTCAATTATTTTTGAGATCAATATATATATTTTTGATCGACGATGAGAGTCAGAAAAATATATGAATATTAATCATAGTTAAAAAATATTAAGATAAGACGACATTAAACACAATAAAGATTTTTGTTTTAATTTTTTTTCCATCACGCGAAAGGAATCCTTTGAAACGAAAGGATTTAGGTCCCGTTTGCTAGTATTTATAATCTAACTTATTTAGCTTATTTGCTTAAAAAAAAGCCAATGAAGGTGTTTGTTAACGATTATAAGTAATCACTTATTTAGCTTTTTTTAACTTATTTGACAAAAAAGGCTAGATTATTTAAAGCTCTAATTTGGAGCTTTTTTTGATTATTTTAAGTTGCTAAACCATGAATAAACAAAATAATTCTAATGCGAATAATTTATTCTTACTCAAGTTCTAAGGACAATATAGACATTTTAGTCTATGAAAACCTATTTGACAACTTATTACGCTCTGTCACACACATAAACTAGGTAAAACCAATACTCTATGAAAACTATGAGATTTTGAGAAGGTGGTCCCAAAAAGCGAAGAAGAGTTGAACTCAAGACCTCATCTTCCTTAGGAGCAGTCCTTACCAACTCCTCTACTGCTTAGGGTTTGGTTAGATTTTTTTACAACTTATAAAGAGCTATAATAAATGTTTTTTTTATGTAAATAATTAGAAACAACTATAATCTAAAAAGCTATAAGTGCTAGCAAACAGGACCACAACAAGTTTTCTATTTTTATTTTCTTGATTTTCGCAAATACCACTGTAGTTTTATAAGTATCATTACTCTTGCATATCGATGCATTGTATTTAGAGTAACTATTAGTCACCAGAATATGTTTAGCGTGTAAAATGGTGAAATGAATATGCAAAACTATAATTTAAAAAGTTAATTTATAAGTACTAGCAAACAAGACAAGACCACAATAAAGCTTTCAATTTATTTTCTTGATTTTCACAAATACCATTGTAGTTTTCCAAGTATCAAAAACTCTTTTGCATATCGATGCACTGAATTTAGATTGGATAATCCTACGGGTACAGAGGGCTTGGTACAGAAAATGTACCGAGCCCTCTGTACCCCAGCAGGGTCCATTTAGATTAACTTTTAGTCACCGGAATATGTGTAGCGTGTTACAAAAACGGGGAAATGAATATGCAAAACTTCATTTAATATACTCAACTCCGCCGCGAGAACCTAAAACTTATAATTTATCGAAAATTAATATTGACATTCCTTTTTCTTTTTTTTCCTACATTAGGTACAGTTACTAAATCACCATTTTACTTTATAATTAATTCCATTCTTTTACACATGAATATAAAAAGTACAATAGTGGTGTAGTAACTTCACATAATAGAGACAAAAAAGGAAAATGCCACTATAAAAAATGAGGAGTGTCAATATAAATTCTCAATTCACTTCCTATATTTTACTCTTTTGAAATTAGATAGCGAGATGCAGAGATCGGTCCTTAAAATTAATCGATATGTGCGCATGGTAATCCGACACTTACACGGTGACACACACACTCTCTCACACTCGCACCCGGATTTTTTTTTTTTACTTTTTTTTTCCTGTATATATAGATGCCCCCTCAATAAATCCAAACTTCACACTCACTCTAGGCTCAACTCTCTCTCTCTCTCTCTCTCTCTCTCTCTCTCTCTCTCTCTCTCTCTGTTTCTGACATGGACTCCGTACAACACTTCGTCTTCCGTCCACCCGAAACCCCAAGAGAGCCAATGGAATTCCTCTCTCGCTCCTGGAGTCTATCAGCACAAGAAGTCTCCAAAGCTCTGGCCCCACCCCACCATCACTCGCTGGCCAAGACCTGCAGCGGCGGTGTTATTAAAACTTGCAATTACGGCGGCGGCGGAGGAGGAGGTGGTGGTGAAGTTATAGTGGAGGACCTTGCCGGAGAGGCGGCGGAGGCGGTGTCTGGAAACCCATTTTCGTTTGCTTGTTCTGAGACTTCGCAGCTTGTCATGGAACGCATTATGTCACAATCTGTGAGTATTTAACAAAAGGCCAAAAAAACAAACAAACATGTGTGGACAAATTTTGGGGATTTTGTTTGTTGGGTCCGAATCAAATTGTGCTAAAATTATTTTCTGTCACAGAGATCCTTGAGCAGGGCCTTCTGCTTGCCCTATCAATTTCTTACTGTGCGCTCGCGCTTTCTATCTTCACTCTCACGAATTTTAGTACTTTGAGATATTTTCAAAATACCCTTTCAAGGGCATTTATGTGACTTAAATTTGGCAATTTCCTGATATTTTCTGGAAAATGGGTTTTTATGTTTTTGGCATCTTACTAGAATTTGGTAATAGGAAATGATTTTCGTGCTCCACTTTTTAATAAAAGACAAATTTCATAGAAACTCAAAATTTTGAAAGTGGGATTATCCAAAAAGTGGAGCGCGAAAATCATTTCCTTGATATTTTCGTGCCATTTTTGTTACATTTCCTTCATAGAAACAAGTACTTTAGACAAATTTCATTTCATTTTCCTTTTTTTTTTTTTTTCTCCCCTCTTCTTGATTTTATGTTTTGCTTTAGTTTCTGTGGGTTTGGTTTCTGTGGGTTAACCAAAGGTATTTCTTGAAACTACCATAGAATTTTTGGGTATTAATTTACTAATAGTTACAAGTGGGCTTTCTATTTTTTCGATGAAAATTTAGTACTGGAATTAAAATAAAGAAACATGGCACTCTTGCTCTGGGTTTTGCAGGCTTCAATTTCAAGTTTCCTCTCTCTCTGACCCTAATTTCTGTGTTTTCTTGATAAGCTATTTTTAAGGCTTCAATGATGACCATTTGGGCCTTTTACAGACTCTATGTTTAAGTTTGTGACAATTAAATAATGTCTAACAAAGAGATTGTTTAATTTTGTTGGTGGTGTACAGCAGGAGGTATCACCACGCACTTCTGGAAGGCTTTCTCACAGCAGTGGACCCTTGAACGCTGGTGGTGGCCTCAGTAATTGTGGCTCTCTCACTGACAGCCCCCCTCTCTCTCCCTCCGAAATCGACGACAAGGTCCTCCTCTCTCTCTCTCTCCCTCTCCCCTGTTTTTTCGTCTTTCAATACAGTAAAACAAGATGTAAAATCGCTTGCGTCTCGGCCAGTTTTCATTACATTTATATTCGTTTCCGATTCACGTACCAGTTGATGGATGTTATGGCCGATATTGAACAGGGTTATTCGGGCACTTATCAAACAAAAATTCTTCCAAAAATGTTTTTGAAAAATTCGCGATCACTATTACGGATTCTTGTTATGTATTGTTCGATACTCTCATTACCGTTACACTGCAAACGTTAATGTTACTTATCCAGATCCGGTGACGTAAAAATTATTTGCATACGTGCGGCCTTTATTACTATAATATGTTTGCTCGCCGGCGACCTGACATGTTTGCCGGAATTTGACAAATACCCTGCAATCCAGATGGCGTGGGACGGTGGGACTGGGATATTGTTTCGTTTTTGCACACTCAGAGATTGTGTTTGAGAGAGAGAGAGAGAGAGAGAGAGAGAGAGAGAGAGAGAGAGCAGTGATTCAGTCTGTCACCAACAATGACTTTAATTACACCCCAGATAGAGAGTCTATCGATGCTTGGCTTTATTCAATTCAAAAACCTGTATCACCAATTTGGTGTAAGATATGCACACGCCTAAAGTACTTGTTTCTTTTTCTTTTGTTTTTTTGGGTTTTGGAGGTCAAGCGTGTCCAGACCAGCTTACGTGCAAATCTTGTTCCTGTTCCTAGCTTCCTCCAAGCCCCATCCTTTGTTTGTTACACTTCAGGAAGAAGCACAAAATTCACTGGAAATAGAAATCCTCCAATTCGGTCCTTATATGATAAAAGTGCTTTGGATGGTTAGAGAATCCCCTCAATAATATGGACAAAGCTTCCTCCGTGGCTGTATTGTCAAGCCCGGTCTAATTTGGGCGTTTTTTTTTTGGGCCATTCCGACCACAATGATTGGAAATGTTGATTTTGTAGCGTAACTAGGAAATCATTCCCGTGCAAGACTAGTTTGATTGAACACGGATAGCTTCTTGAACAAAATAGATTTGTGCTCTATGCCTCTACAATTAGGCTGCACAAAACAGAGATGACAAACAACATAACGATCCGAATGATTTACGAAGTTCTGCTTAAATTCTATGTGCAAAAGTGAAGACGAAAAGACGAATTTTACAATGAAAGAGAGGATATAAAGAGCCAACAATATCCAGAACTCTCAAGAGAAAAAAAAAATGTGAGCCTCCACAACTAGTACTCCGTACCTAGGGAAAGCCTGAATACGCTTTGTAATTAATCAAGTCAAAGAATACCCAAGGTGAAATAATTTGGCTTTGATTAGAGGAGACCTGCAACACAAAATGCATTTTTTTTGCATAACTGGGTATTCGGCCCCTTAGTCCGGAAGACCAATCACACCGTCTCACGAATACGTTTATATGCTGCAACATATATTTGTGAACTAATTGCTACATACACTTGTTTGAACGCATGTACCTAACATATAATATATGAACACACACTGGAACATCCACTGAGATGATTGAGCTTCTCACTCATTGATCTGGGTCCAATTATATCTAGTGGTAGCAATCTAATTATGACTCATGGACAGCCCACAAGGTGGGTGGAGGTGTCCATGGCGCACATCCGCACCTTTTAGAAATTCAGTGCTTTTTCTTATTAAATTGCACTTCTTGATGATGTCAACTGCGAATTAACTGCTCTTAAATGGGATCTGCACCAATGAATGACGGATTTGATGGTGTGCAGCACTTCTCTCGTCTGAACTACCAACTGAATTCCCAGTACAATTGGGCGGCTACAACTGGCGGCTTTGCGGCTGCCAATGGAGGAGGGAAGACGGTGGGGAGGTGGTTAAAAGACAGGAGGGAGAAGAAGAAGGAAGAGACGAGAGCTCAGAATGCTCAACTCCATGCTGCTATCTCGGTGGCTGGGGTGGCTGCGGCCGTGGCGGCAATTGCTGCCGCCACTGCCGCCTCTTCTGTCCCGGCAAAAGATGAGCAGATGGCAAAAACAGACATGGCGGTTGCCTCTGCCGCCACATTGGTAGCGGCACAATGTGTTGAAGCGGCTGAGGCTATGGGGGCTGAGCGTGAGATTCTAGCTTCGGTTGTTGGTTCTGCTGTTAATGTCCGGTCAGCAGGAGATATCGTGACTTTGACTGCCGCTGCAGCCACTGGTATGTTGATTGTTGTTGTTTGTTTGAAAATATTATCTTCTCACTGGCAATTTTGATGTTTATTGCGCCATAGTATTTTCATACTCATGCTTAGGCCTCATAGGAAAAAATTTAGTTCTCTGATAGTATGTCTTTCATTGTTGTTATGGAGTAAATGGATTAGGAAAATGTTGTCCTAGGCCTATATAAGTGAAAATAACAGACCCAAAATCTATTTTAAAAAGTGCCCACAACGTTGGGCTTATAGTGTCTTCTTACTCTGCAGGTTGTTTGGTTCGTGCTGGTTATTTGGTTTATTTCTTGTTCATAAGTAGAACCATGAATTGTCAACGTGATTGGCATTCAGTTTGCTTATTTGTTTATCTTCGAAGATAAAATGTTGATTTTTCTTAAATAAGTTATTGAGCAACTCAGCCCCCTCCGAACTAGGCTCATTGCTTATTGCATAGTTAAGCAAATAAACCAGTGAACCAGATGGTCAGCACTGCATTCTAGACAATTTTTTGGATCTTTTCTATTGTTCATATTACTCCATTGAATATACTCTGATGGAATTGTGGTGTAGCTCTACGAGGGGCAGCCACACTGAAGGCAAGGGCACTGAAGGAGGTTTGGAATATAGCAGCAGTGATTCCGGTGGAGAAAGGACTGGCTGGATTGTCAGTTAATGGTGGTGGTCGTCGTGATGGTAATGGTAATGATAATGTTAGTAATGGAAGTTCCAATAGCAGTTTCAGCGGTGAGCTTGTTCCGGAAGAGAATTTCCTCGGCATTTGCAATCGAGAGCTCCTGGCCCGTGGTTGTGAGCTCCTGAAGCGAACTCGCCAAGGTACTTCCGTATTTTTAGTCTGGTTGTAATTGGTACGTTAACATTGTCATAAACACAATAACGGAAGGATAATATTGTTTCTTTCCTTGATGCAGGTGATCTTCATTGGAAAATAGTGTCTGTTTATATCAACAAAATGGGTCAGGTAAACTCAATCTAAAGCCATTTCATTTCCCTAGCAATGAGAAATAAACCGAGCTTTACTTGGGTGAAAATCAGCAAATTGATTTCGTTTTCGTTTTCGAAAAAAAGTTCAACCTCTCTTTCTACTGTTTTTCCATGAGGCGCGGAAAATTTGAATGAAAGTTTTGGATGTCTCTTTTTGAAAGAATGAGGCAGTACCACAGTGGCTCTGAAATACATGATATTTTTTTTAGCCTTGATTAGATTTTTTGAGATAGTGTGTGTGCTGGTTGCTGCTAAAGGTTCGGAACAAAAGATGATATAATGCATAACTGGAGAAAGAGATAATTGTGCATTGATGTTCACATGAATCCATCTTTTTATCTTTGTATTGCAGTCTTTTCTTTCTAAGATCTAGTTGTGAATTGCAGGTGATGCTAAAGATGAAGAGCAGGCATGTTGGTGGGACCATGACAAAAAAGAAAAAGAGTAAGTTCATTTTACTTTTGTCTCTCTCAGTGTGAAAAACTGAAATGGAGGGGTGGGTTTTGCTTCTACATAGGGATTAGAGAAAGGGAGTGTGTCACTAAAGTGAAGAAGATCAAAAGATGCAGTCTTTAATTTTTCTCTTTTTGAATTTACAGATGTGGTGTTGGGAGTTTGTAAAAGTATCCCGGCCTGGCCCGGCCGCCACTTGCTCGAGGGCGGTGAACACCGTCGGTACTTCGGGTTGAAGACCTTAGTGCGCGGTGTCGTCGAATTCGAGTGCAGAAACCAGAGGGAGTATGATATTTGGACTCAAGGTGTCTCAAGACTTCTTTCCATTGCAGCTGAAAGAAAAAGCAAGCATAGAGGTTGAAGGGTTTAATTGGGAAGAATGGGGAATTTGGTATAGAATTCAAGGCTATCGTAAGGCTTTTGGACTAACCATTATGTTTTAGAATATTGTGGGGGTTGTTTTCTTGGTGTACTTTTTGTAGAAAAGGGAAGAGTTAAACTTAGTCATCCAATATGTGGATCTCTTCACTTTAGGGGCAGGCATATGCTTTGTGCTTTTTTTCAACTGTTATGTAATGGTTAATTGGTACACTGGGCAAGAATGGGGAAGTTGGTATAGAATTCATGGCTCTTGTAAGGCTTTTGCTAACCATTATGTTATGCAAATTGTGGGGTTGTTTTTCTTGGTGTTCTTATTGTTTTTTTGTTTCCTAGATAAGGCTTTGGAAAATCTACATTTCTTTTAAGTATGAATTTGTAATATTATGCTTTTAGTACCGACCAATCGTAAAAATAAGAAAAGAAGTGAGGATACACACAAAGGAGTGCAAAATTCACTTTCTGGGGGTTGATCTCCCTATAGTGGAAAATAGAGATCAAAGTAGTAAAAGTTATCCAAATAGCTATGTTGAATTTAGTTTATGTAAATCTCGACTAATCCCCTCACTAGTCCGGTCAAAAGTAAACTATGAATTCCCTCACTAGTCCGGTCAAAAGCAAACCATGAACGACGCTAGGACTAAGAGATTCACGTAAAATTACTTTTTTACGACCTGATCCTAAGAATTAAACTTAGGGTCAATTGTTGTGAGGAGCAAACCCATCACCAAACCGAACTAACCTTTGCGGCTTGCTGTTTTGGTTTTGAAATTTGAACCGTTAAAGTAAAGTGTATGTGAATGTGAATGAAAGCAACAAAAACCATGTGATCCAAGAGCTTGTTCTTTAGGTGTTTGAATGAAAGGAAAAGGACTCTCTAGGGCTAGGGCAGTCAAAAAGAGGAGGAAGGAAAGAATCCCATTTTGAGTAAAGAATAATTTTTTGCAGAGAAAGACACACCCTTGATTCTCTGTCCTTGGTTGATTCATGAGGTGGGCATAACATTTTCTCTAATTTTAATTATAATTTCAGCTTTGATTGTGGCTATGGATTAGGTGACAAGATTTTTCTTGATCTGCAATCTTCCACTCCATATAATAATATTTAGTATGGATTTAGTGAATCAAGAATTTTTGTATTATCTTAATGATAAAGCAAAGTGAGGTAGCTGATGATAAGTCCCACTTTATCAGTGGAATGTTGAAAACAATCAGCTATTAAAGAGGAACTGCATGCTTATTCCTTTCTTTTTCAGTAGTAATCCAGGTACATTTTCTAGTTGCTGTTAGGAATTAAGGAAGATTCATAAGCTTGCCACAATTTTTTTTTTTTAGAGGACATTATAGAAATTTGGTCTGAAATGAGTTATCCAGAATTTAGGTTTTGCTTCATCTGACGAGAGTAGCTATTCAATAGTCTATTGATAGGGTCATGTGACGGCAGTCTCCTTTCTTACCACACAATCACGCAAGGTTCCATTCACTTAGTTGTAGGCCTTACATCGAGCGTCTAAAAAAAAAAAAAAAAATTATGAGAAGATTTTGAGATTTTACATTCTAAAATGCTGTTGTGAGTGTTCGTTAAAAAAAAAAAGTTCAACAGATTTGGGATTTTTTTTTTTGTCATTCGTCATTCTTAATCTATTACATGGGGGAGGGGGAAATGAGACTCAATCCCGAGATGCAGTGTGGAGCATCCAAGAGCTCTACCGCATGAGCTAGCCACCATCACTTGCAACAGACTAGGGACTTACAGGGATTCTTTTTTAGAAGATGAAAATGGGTCTAAAATCTGTTTAAAGAGAAGCTGGGTTATGGGTGCATTCGGATCAAACAATAGATTAGTACAAATGTAGGCCTTATTGTGGGCTGGCTGGGTTGGGTTTGGTCCAACTAGTTAGCACATGGGCTTGGTCTAAGTGGGCTTGGGAGTACAAGTGTAGGCCTGATTCCGGGCTTGAGAACTCAACTACTTCATTTGTGAGTATATGGGCCAGGCCCATACAATTTCCACCCTTACTATTAGGCTTTTGAATTGACTTGTCCATTGTGGTAGAAAAACGAATTGTGGAAAAACTTACTTTTCATTGATATGCATAAAATCTAATTCTATTATGCTTTTACATATGGTACAAAATTTGATGACCGAAAACCTAAACTAACAAAGGAAATGTGCATAATTATAATGCATTACTGGATTAAGATTAGAGAAAACAATCCGTGTAATTTAGCCCTCCTAAAATTTTTTATTAGCTCGAATTTGCTACAAGACGAGTAAGATTTTTTTTTCTTTCTATTGATAAGAGTCCTCGAGCGACATATATGTGACTACTTTCTGCGGTCCGAGTTTGAACAGAAGAGAAGCTCAGGTTCATTTTGAAAACCTGGATCTAAAGTTCTCATGTATGTGCTGCTAGATTATTCGTTGAAATTGAGGATCTTGTAGTGCGAAGCTACACTAGAGGGTTGTAGTGTGGCATTCGAGCTATTGATTGCGTAATCAATGGTCATGATTTCATTTCGACACTTGCATGATTCGAACTCTCTATTGTCAAGATGAAATCTGAGCCGTTGAATACTTAGATCAGCGACTCGGATGTTGCCCTTTGGATTTTGAAATGGGGACTAGTGATGGCAAAATCCGCGTACGTTAACCCAGTCCCGGCCCTGGGCCTAAGCCCACTAGGCGGTGGCTTAAGGCCCTAAAGTAGCCCCAAACTATGGGCCCCCTCCTATTATGGGTTAATCCAGTGTATTACTAGGCTTTTAAGTCCAATACAAACTAAATAGGGCACCGACAAACTTCATTTAAGTAGGCCTATTAAAAAACTAAGGCCCAAATATTTTTATAACTCAAAAGTAGAGCATCCTAAAAGGGGGAAAAATTGATAACTACAGAAAACAAAACGTCAAAACTGAAAGCCCAATTCTCGGAGTATATTCTTAATCTCTTTCTCTCTCTTTGTTGCTTGTGTTCTGTGCCTTAAGTTTCCAACCCCAAATTCAAAATCATATCAAAACCCAAAAAGATTGTTAGCACTAAGGAGCTCTAAGGGTCATCATGTAATGTTGGGCAAAGTAACTGTAGGAGATCATTTTCAATTTCGCCCTAAGCTTTCTTTCACCCATAGCTACGCTTTTGATTCTGATTCAAACCAATAGGTATGCATTTTTTTATTGACATGTACTTTCGTCTTTTGCAGCAAAAATAGATTATACAAGTTTGATTAATTTATTTGCCTCTAAAAATGCAAGAAGAGCAATGTTCAAGTGATTCTTTTTTATTATTGTGATGTTAAGTAATTTTGCGACTTCAATATTTAAATTTTTGTAAGTTTTTTTTGGGGACGATTTCTATATTTTGGAAACCCAGTGTCTTGTAAGTTTTTTCCCCTATCAGGTTTAAACCCAGAGTATTGTGCAGGGCCACCCATTGATGAGAATAGCAATAGAGGTGGTTGGTGGACATGAAGGTATAAATAAATTTACACCTCTAAAGATATTTGATAATGATTTTCCATTTTTGTAATGTTTCTTTAAATGTGAAGGGTTCCAAATCGATGTTAGAGTCCCCGGAATATGAGGGCCGGACATGCGTTAACCAATATGGTGTTGTCATGTTGACACGTTTGCTCACTAACAAAAGTAGTAGAAGTTTTTCTATTTTATTAATTTTCAAAATTCTGGAGATCCATACAGAAAAAAAGAAAGCGATGGTAGTGGGAAAAGGGTCTAAAATATCTAGCACATTTCTTGCTCCCCAATTTTCCACTAGGAGAGCGACTTAAAAGATAGGAAAATATCAATAATTTTAGGACACAACACTCCACTACAATATCAACCACAACAGTCTGTGTGGTACGGTATAATTAGTTGTTCCAAGTAGCTTCAAAGTGTTTTTTGTCACATTATCAATCAGACAGTGTCACGCAGACTATTATGGTTGATATTGCTGTGGAGTGTTGTATTCCTAGCATTATCTTGGGGATGCAAACAACTTTCAATAATAGCCCGAGAGTGAAGGGAGAGGAGCTTTACCTATTTATATTGTAGTTGCATTGTAATTAGGGTGGGAATGTTTCATTCTAAACATGAGAGAAGACGAGAGAAAACTTTTATTAGGGAGAAGAGAGAAAACTTGTATAATTGTACTCCATATTCTACAATCATTGTGGACTGATGTGACTCTTGTGATTTTTTCTTCGCGTTAATATTTTTCACGTGTATACCTGTGTGTCTCTCCTTTTTTTTTTTTTTTTGTTTATTATACAATTTTTTTATTTTGCGATTTCAACCACTTTAGTTTTCAAGATCCATAGGGGCATTGTGATTGAATGTCTTGTTTGATTTCTAACACATTATTGGGAAAAAATATGTAAGTGACAAAATTGTCTTTGCTATTGGGTTAAAGTTGTTGGGGTGCGGACAACTTTCAGCCGTACCGGGGGTATGGGGGCGAGAGCCCCCAGGGACACAAGTGTCCCGCAGTTCGGAGTGAGACTTTAGGAGCATTCCGGACTGTAGCGAAAACGATATTTGAGAGACCTCGGTGTGTAATTTCGGCTATAAGCCCGACCTAATTATTTCGCTGTTAGTGTGTAATTAGGGTAACACGTTTTCAGAGAAAATAGAGTGAGAGAGGCGAGAGAAAACGCAGATCTCAGAGAGATTGCGAGAAGACTTGTACTCTTGATTTCAATTTCATAGTGGACTGGTGCGGCTCCAGTAGTTTTTCCTCTCGTTGAGGTTTTCCACGTATATATGTGTCTCACTTTCTTTTTCGTTTTTCATTACGCACGATTACTTGTTTTTCTGTCCTGTGATTCATTGTTTTCAAGATCCGTAGGGGTGTTGTGAGGTTGCGAAAATCCCAACAAAAGTTAAGAGTGAGATTAGAGGGAAATAAACAGGGCAATAATGTGAACTTCAAAAATTTTGCTTTCAGACTGAGGTGGGGGCTATAAAGGCCACACACAAGATGAACTTATCCCAAAGCAAAGAAAAAGAACAAAAACTCAATAGTCCCAATTCCATCATGTCTCCTTCTTCATCTCCAGCAGTATCTACTCGTACAAGTGTTTTTGCTATTGGAAAATTCAAAACTCGGCTCTTAACTGTTGAAACCACTGGTTCTTCACTCTCTGCTCTCCCTCCAAAGCAACTCTTGATTGCCACACCATCAGAATCTGGAGAATTCCCAGTGCTCCTGTTACTCCATGGCTATCTTCTTTACAATTCTTTCTACTCTCAGCTCATCCAGCACATCGCTTCCCACGGCTTCATTGTTGTCGTTCCTCAGGTTAGTTTTTTTCTTTTCTTTTCTGTACAAATTTGTTAGGAATTCTTTGTCCCCGAAATGTCCATGTCTCAATGGTGGCCCAAGGTTTTTTGAAGCCTCAGGTTAAACAACAAAATGAGGCCTGTAGTATTAGAACCAACTTTCAATGGAGCCCCAAAATGTCCATGTTTATTTAACCTTTCATCTACATAGTTAAATGTGTGTTTCCGATAGCTATGAAAATATATGGTACTCTGGATTATAGCTTTAGATTCTGCTTTAAATTATATATTTTGGATTTTTGTGTAATCAAATAAATTTATTTACTGTAGCTGTGAAGTTATGATTAAATTGCAATAAATAATTATTGTGTTTACTGCAAAGAGCTAAAAATTAGCCACAAAATCCTTAAAAATAGTTAGAATCTGAAATCTGATCCGAAAAGCACTCCAGATTCAACTTCTCTAAAATTAGATATTAGACCATTTTCAACTTCTACGAATCAATAGAATCTCAAATTTATTGATTAGGATTATTTACGAACACTCACAACCTATGAAGCACAGATATAGATACGAGATACGGATACATATAGATACGAGATACGGATACATAGATACGTGATTTTTCTAAAAAGTCGGATACGATACTTTTGGGGATACGTTGAATATAAAAATATAAAATTAAATATATTATATATTATATATTTAATTTTTAATTCCTAAAATTCCATTACACAAGCTCATCAATATATATATATATATATATATATATATATATATATATATACACAACGAGAGAGAGAGAGAGAGAGAGAGAGAGAGAGAGAGAGAGAGAGAGAGAGCAGAAGCTATGTCGATCGATTTGGGAGAAAACTGCTCGTCTGAGATGTATCCTATCTATCCAAAACGTATCCGAATACCAAAAAAATAAATTTAAAATTTGGATACTTTAACAAATGTAATGGATACGTATCCAGAGAGTATCGGTATCCGATACATGATACGGAGACCAAAATAGAATATCCGTGCTTCATAGCTCACAACAACTTTTAAATCAGTTAAATTGGGTGTTTATGATCTTAGGGCTTACCCATTTCTGTGGCTTCTTGGCTATACATTGGAATTCTGTTTCCAGAATTTTCCTCCATTTATATGTCATTGATGATTTGGTATAGCAACTTGGATGACTTTGTCAAAAAGAGATGTGAATGATTTCCTTGGGTTTGTCAAGGAAATTTGATAGGGGCATAACCCCGGGCAACGTTAAGTGTTCAAGGCTTTTTGACTTATGGGTTTGCTTTCTTCTAGGGTCTATCAATTTTTTTGCAGTCATCTCATATAGAACTTTTCTTTGGCTTTAAATGGGGCACCCGACAATTAGATTAGCCAAGGTGCACGCAAGCTGGCCCATGGTCTTAGTTATCAAAAACTATGACAGGGGTATAAATAATCAACCACTCTTTCTGATGTGAGTGGTAGGTATCAGACAAAACTATGAGGTCCTATTTTCGTACAGTGCCAATGTCATAACATTCATGTCTTATTCTCTGTCAAAAGCCTCAAAGTCTGTTTGGCACACACCAATCGTCTTGTTTTCATACCACAAGGCACGAGCAGCTCAAGGGTTTAATGGTATTGCTAGTAAAGCATCAGTGTTCTATGAAATCCATTAGCTTCAATTTCCAAGCTTTCTTTCCAGTTTCCATGTCTTCGGCAAAGTTATTCAATGAAGGAAACTAAAATCTGAATCTCCATGACTCCATCAACTAAATGAGTAAAATATCAATCAAATGGATTACAAATTCACAATTAAGAAAATGTCACTGTCATATCATTATGACTAGTTTCTTTGTGACATTTTCGCAAGTGAATGTTTTCCTTTCCAAACACTCTACAATGGTAGTAGAGTAAATCGATGTCTACCTTATCTTGCATCTGATTTTGCAATTCAACAGTTATACTCTGTGGCTGGACCCGATACTATAGGTGAAATCAAGTCTGCGGCTGCAATAACAAGCTGGTTCTCAGAAGGACTCCGCGAGGTTCTCCCAGCCAACGTTCACCCAAACCTTAGCAAAATTGCACTTTCTGGCCATAGTCGTGGAGGAAAAGCTGCGTTTGCTCTTGTTCTAGGCAAAACAGCCACTCCTAAATCCTTGAAATTTTCAGCCTTAATAGGCATAGACCCTGTTGATGGCATGGACAAAGGAAAACAAACCCCTCCGCCGGTGCTCACCTATGTCCCTCACTCCTTTGATCTTGAAATGCCAGTTATGGTAATTGGTTCGGGTTTGGGCGAAGTACGAAAAAACCCTTTGTTTCCTCCTTGTGCACCTAAGGGGGTAAACCATGAAGATTTTTTCAAGGAATGTCGAAAACCGGCTTGCTATTTTGTTGCCAAGGACTATGGTCATGTTGATATGCTAGACGATGGTACAAAGGGGATTAGAGGGAAGTCTACTTACTGTTTGTGTAAAAATGGCAAGTCTAGAGAACCCATGAGGAGTTTTGTTGGAGGGGTTGTTGTGGCCTTCTTGAGAGCTCATTTGGAAGGCGATTTTAGTGACTTGGTGGGTATTAGATACGGGCATGAGACGGTGCCGTTGGAGCTTCAAAAGGTCGATTTCCTCGAGTGAAGTTGTGACACAGAAGTATAGAGTACTTCTTGGGATTGCAGCTTGAAGATGAAGATCTTGTTACCATGACTTCATTTTCTGTGCTTCTTTTAGTTCCTTATATAGTTTTGTTGGTGAATTTGCTCACCATATGCTTGAGTTTACTATAGAATTATCCACAGAAAGTGCATTTAGTTTGCCTCTGTGATTGTATTTCAAAATGGACTCGTATAGAGGTCTTGTTGATCTAAATGAAGTATGTTGTACCAGAGGACTTTGTGTTTGGGTGACAACCCTAACGGCCCAACTCACTATTGGGCATTGTGGGTAACAACCTTAACGGCCCAACTGCCACTATTGGGCATTGTGGGTCCTATGCACACAACCCAGAAAGATTTACGTGTTTTGACCTGAATGCTCGTTTCACGGAGAAAGTGACATTATCAGGCACATCGCTGAAAATAATGGAGGAGTTGAAAAGAGGAGCAGATCTACTCAACTCAACTCTTTTATTGTGCCCTCACTATGTTTCCTCGCCTCATTCAAGCCCATCTATACATGTATATCTAATATCTACACAAAAGGGAGAGGGAAGAAACAAAGGAACCAATAAAGGAGGCTATTCAATGGCTTTGTCAATCAGTCTCCAAAGCAGCTGAGTGGTCACTCACAACTCAGAAAGGTTTCCTTACAACCTGGGAGAAAATCAACAGTCACATCTTGCGCACCAAACCTAAACTTATTGGTATAAAAGGAGATATCTTCAGGGAAATGATTTTCGCCTCCCCAAATTGTTAACTGCGCCCAGGGGAGTCGAAAATCACACTAAATTGATTTTCGCAGTCCTCTGGAGGGTGCGGTGAACAATTTGAGGGGGCTGCGAAAATAATTTTTCTGTCTTGATAGACAAAACATTTATTGAAAATGATTTGTAATAGTAAAAAAATCCTATGTACGTACTGTAAAGCATATTTTCTTTTGATCGTTAAGAAACATGACTGTCAAGTTCTAGTGTCGTTGCTTCACAAAGGGGAAAGAGTCAATACTCCTTCAAGAGAGCAAACTATTCCACTACTAATCCCTAACAACATCCATCATCCAGAAAGCCGAGTAATAGCTAGCCTAGTACTAGGCACTAGATACTCTCATGCATTTGACAAGGGTTCAAACATCATTGACAATAACTACCAAAACTAATACTAACTTCCGCCAAGGAAAAAAAAACCCATCCATTTTGGTATTCTGTTTTTCTTTTAGAGACTACAAGATCCTTTGTTGATTCCAACTTTTTATTATTGCAAAGAGCATTTGTCAATCTTGGAATAGAGAACCTACAAACCGGGCTCTATTGACCTTATTTGATGCCTGAGAGCATCTCCAATCTTGAACGTGGGAATTTATGACACAACAAGATAACACGACTAGAACTCGACATAAAATTAGCGGGTTAGGGTTGACTATTTTTGACATGAAACACGTGTATGACATGACAGGAGAACACGTTTAGCTTAAGAGGCCGGTTAAGTGTTGAGGGTTATCTGACATGAACCCGAATTGACCCAACACGAACCCGACACTATGCCCAGCCCTAGAAAATGCTCTTTGGAAGATTATATATGGTCAGTTGTTATCCTGTATCACAATATCTCTTTCTGTTTCAACTCTTCCTCTTGTGTTAGGCCTTGAGTCTGAGTGAAGTTTGGCATGTTTTTGGAAGTAGGTTTAATATCTGCTACTAGATCTAATGTCCATGATCTCAAATGTCGATTGCACAATCTGAAGACAATAGGTAAAATGGGAAGTTATCTAGATCAGATAAAGAGCTATTCATAGCAGTTAGGTGTTGTTGGTCACACGGTTGATGATGATGATTTAGTCTTCTATACTATGAATGGATTATCTTCTGAATTTCGACATCTAAGAACAGCTCTAAAACCAAAGGAGGTGTGAAAGTTTGATGAGTTGATTTCAATTCTTCATGTTGAAGACAGTGATATTCATCATGAATTGATTTCAATTCTTCATGCTGAGGATAGTGATATTCATCATGAGTATGGGACTGCACTCTGCAGGTTCTAGTCTTGGTTTTGGTAATGAATCTTCAGTTTTTGTTGCTACTCAGAAGTCTCCAATGTCATTTTCACCACAACATCAACTTATTACATCTCCATTTCCTGGTTCATCTTCTTCACAAATGACTATTCCACAAGACCACATATGTATGAAGGACAGCAGCAGGGCCGACCCTAACGTTTGGGTTGTCCTAGCCGACCCTGATTTTGGTTGCCCACTTAGTCTTAAGTCAATAAGATGACATACAAGTTAGGAAAAAAAATCAAGTTTACATTGGACTTAGCTTGAATAACTTCAAAATATACACAATCAAAATGCAATCCCTGTTACAGTTATATACGATGAGCAAGATCCGATTCAAAGAAAACTTCTCACAAGCAAACTCCCAATATTAGGCCCCCTACATCTTCAAGAGTTCTTTTTAAAAAATTATAAAATACAAAAAAACAAAAAACAAAAAGGATACAAAGATAAACGTAAAAAGATATGATTGTAAGAGTTTGTTATAAATAAAATAAATTTGCTTTATATTTTAACTATGACTTGTATGAAAAGACAATAATAACGAAGATGGGGCAATAGACTCCTACCACTGAGGCAACTAAATGTTTTGTCATACATGGAAGCTTAACTATATTTATATATAAATTGATTTTTTTTTTTGTGGGTTGCCCTGGCCTAGTTGGGTTGCTCAAGCCCGGAGGCTTGCTGGGCTTACCCTTGGGCCGGCCCTGGACAGCAGTTTCAGGCTCCCACTGGTGCTTTTCAACAATTTTCTCAACAGAAATAAAGGAGGCCAGTCAAGGTTTTAGGTTCAATCAAGGGAACTTTAACCAAAGAGGTTTTAATCAAGGAGTATACTATTTAGGAAATGGCAAATGCTCAAAAACCTGGATGCCAAATTTGTGGAAAGACAAATCATCTTGCTAATACTTGTCATCATATATATTGAACCTACAATATCAAACATCACAGCTGTTTGTTTCAGTCTTGGAGGCCTTTTGTTCCTTAGTATTAGTATCATCAGTATACTTTTGTTCCACTTGAACCTCTTCTAGCTTTGATACCACGTGAAAACTTTATGTTCAACTAAAAACCAATGTGCTATGAGTGAAAAGGTCCCAAATGCTATTAAATGATATCTCATTCCATATCCAAGCAATGCGGGACAATTACTCAAACATTCCCTAATTTTGTTTTCAATTGCAAATTATTTACTCATTAGAGAGTAAATGAAATCCTTAAATAGGCAGTTGTTGCTGCATATTTGGCTTCCTACAGATGTTCTCAAACCAAGATATTAGAAAGCCTTTTAGGCGGCACCGGATCCTCTGTCCTACTCTCCCTATCCCACTCCTCTGTCCCACCCTTCTCCTACTGCCACGTTGCGCCAAAATTCCCTTCCCCTCTCATATTCTCTAACTCTTTTATTGAGACCATTTTAACCCCACTTTCTCGTTTCTTGCAGAGTCTACATTAGGTCTTTAACTCCACATCAATCTTGCTCTCTGACATTAGGAGAATTGTGAGGCATCAAATTAGAAGGAAACATTTGGAACAGTGAAATACAACTGTTTTTTTTTTAATTGAACAAAAGACAATTTACAGGAGGATTGTTACAGAAAAGTTACAATTTAGTGTAATAAGCCATTTAGTTAATTTTTTAGTTTTGTGTCAAGATTTGTAAATTATTAGTTTATTTCAACGAGTGGAAACAAAAAAAAAAAAAAATTGGGGTCCAATCTATTTTTTTAAATAAAGACAAAAGTAAGCTGAAAATTATTAGTTTATTTCAACGTGTGGAAACAACAACAACAAAAAAAAAATTGGGGTCCAAACTATTTTTTTAAATAAAGAAAAAATTATGCTGAAAAGACATATTTCTAGGCTTATTTTTGTCTTTATTAATTAACAGTTGAGCTTCGATCATAATATTTTACCTTTTCGATTACTCTCATCAAGATGATTCAATAATTTACAAAAATTAGACACAAAACTAACAAAGGAGAAAAAATTGAGTAATTAATTTTGGGTCACAGAGAGAATTTTGATTTTGGGTGCCACTTCCGAATCAGAAACCAGGCTCTGTCCCTGGAACACTTATTAGATTATTGGAGTATTTATTAGGGGGCTAAAAAGGGTTGAGTATTAGCACTGAAAGAGAATTGAAAATGGGATCAATTAACAGAGTTATAGAATTGAGAGTGGAAGGGAATTTTGGCAACGTGGCAGTAGGAGAAGGGTGGGACAGAGGAGTGGGACAGGGAGAGTAGGATTACGGTGTTGAGTAAATCCATACAAGATGTTATTTTAACTTTAATTGTATCTTGTGAGTGGGAGATGTTATTTTAGTTTTAATTGAATCGTGCAAGTGGAGGATGAGATTACTGTCTCAAATTCATATTAAATTGGATAAAATACGGAGTCATCTAAAAAAACCAAAAGATGCTTCCACCTCGTCAATTGTATTTCCTTAATCGGAGAACTAGTTATCTTCAATTTTTTTTTTCCTGACCAAATTAATCTTGCTACTTGAATATTTAAAGTAAGGGATTGATTCCACTCCGGTGCAAGTTTTGGATTAAACGAAACAGTAAAAATCTTAATCATAAATTTATATAATCAATGGTTTTGGATTTGTTTAGAAGTTGTTAGCGGTAAGAGTCAACTTTTAAAGTAAATGGACAATCCTCATGTAGTCAGGTTAGAGGATCTAATTCTTTTTACCTGAAGATTTTACACAATTGGACACCAGTTAATATCATCAAAAGTTTTATTCATTATGTACAAAATATAACTAGTAGTACATGTTTTTTTGTGGGTACAACTACAAGTGTAACACCATCTTGATAAATTCCTAATTTTCATACAGAGTGGACCTACACAAGGGCCCCACCTTTAGCAAACTCGGTGAAGGCCAATGCAAATAAACCCACCATAGCTAATCTCCCATTCCACATCTCAGCATCAGCGCTAAAGAACTTTTTTGACTTTGACTCGACACTCACTCCATTGAATTGAGGAATCAAAGATGCTACGGAAAGCACACCGGAAGTCAGCAAAAACCACGGGATCCCACCGTTGGATATCTGAGTAAACACATCCTGACCATTGGATAGTTCCACGGCTATTGCTGCCACAAAGCCGATCATCGCGAGTCTGCCGTTGATTCTCTCCGGTGCTGGCCCACTAAATGCGAACACGTCGAGGAAATCGGTGCTGACCTGTCATGGTTAAAGGATATGTTTTACCTTTAAATTATTGTTGTTATTTCTTAGAACGGTTAAACAAAACCGAAATACCACTGTTCAGGATACAGTAATGTAGTTATTGATGCATTAGAAAAATCACATAGATAGTTTTGGACACTCCAAAAAATTATTTTAAAATTAATGAACGGTTCAAGTCATTCATATATGACTAAAAAAAAAAAGCGTCGGTACATTATGCTTGTACCCGTAGCTTTATCAATTTTGATACGACATCAAATTAAATGTACCTCGGCCTTTTGGGACAACGTGACGGGAGTTTCTACTTCCTTCTTCTTCTGACCATCCTGCCAAGTCAAACAATCAAACGTTTATTAAGCTATTTACCGACCTCGTCATACAAGAATAAAAAACAATCCAAAGCCCTTTTCCACTAAATTATTTCTTAAGCTCTTTAGTTTTTTGTGTACATCAATGAAAAAATCGAAAAGCCAAAAATAAAACTTAGTGGAACGGGCTTAAGTTTGCAAAAGAACACATAAATATAAGATCTACCTTGGCCATGCACCGCACTAGCCGGCAAGAGCTCCTCTGCTGACGTGGCATATAGCAGCAAGGAGTCATCGGTTTCAATCCCACCACGCGCACCGGCTTGGCGACACCTGTCGCCGGGCTCACAAGAATGGACTGCATTACTGATGAGGCGGCCATTGGAGAGTATAAGCTAGGGATTGAGTTACAGGGTTCGAGTGTAATAAGTTTATGAAGATACTTCAGGGCTGTAAGTAATAAGTTTGAGTTGTGAAGAAAGAAGATGTACATGGGGAGATATATATAGTGGAAGGAGAGGGGACAAACTGATGGATATTTTCTGGGATATTTTTGGTCCCAACTTCCACGTCATCGAGTTTAATCCTGAGCAATTTTTCAGTGCCGAACAGGTATCACGTGTTACTTGCGTGCGTGATCTGAGCTGTCAATTTTGATTATGGACTGTCTGGATTATGGAGAGAGAAAGGGGAAAAAGGATTTCGATCTAGACCGTTTAATACACTTTTGAACCGCATGGATGCAACCTTCGAGTATCACATTGGCGGCCACGTGATATCCTTTCAGTCACCAAAATATTTTCCCACAGGCTGTCTCGCGGGTTCATATTTGATATTTGTCCACAAAAAGTTTGGTGGGGTGACGTGGTTGTCATATGGGCGGGCAATTCTTAGGCTTGATTTGACTTAAAAAAGCTATATATTCTGTTTTTTTCTTTATTAAAAATATAGCATTTATTAGTTTCACTTCAATTATTATAATTTATTGATTTATCTATTTTTTTCATTGAAAAAATAGTTCAAATTACAATTTTTTTAAAAAACCAAGTGACTTGTTAAATCAAACCAAAGCTTATTTGTGGATGTAAAGCCATTGACAGTCTTGGGGGTTTTTGGTATTATATGGAGGTTGGTGGTCGGCAATGCCACGTTTTACAAAATAAAGTTTGATACTTTATGGGTGTTTTGCATAACAAATGAAGCCAAAAAAAAAATTCCATATTTTTTTTTATTTTTGTCTTGTAGATTATTGACCCGTCTACAAACAAGAATAACAATAACACAATCCATGTAGTCCTCAATCATTGGAGGTATGGGCGGGGAGATTATTTGTCCGTCTCAATAAAAGTAATTTAAAAAGTACAAAATTATAAGCAAAATCTTTAAAAAGTTAAAAACAAAAACAATCCAGGACATATAGATTTTTTGGATTATTTTTGTCTTTATTCGCAAAAATTTTAGATTGTCAATAGTATTTTACATTTAGATTCCTCTCTTCGAGACGAACCCATAATCCTCGAAATTTTTTACGTAAAACTATCAAAATAAGAAAATAGTGAATAAGGACAAACAAAATAATATGACACCATTATTTAACCAAGACACCGTCATCGAGTTTGGAAAACCTCTCGTGGGTTCACATTTGTCCACAGTGGGTTAGGGTGCTGTGGTTACCACATGAACCGGCATTTCATAGGCAGGGGCGGATGTAGGAGATGTGATGATGATATCTTTACTTCTAATTTATGAATACATGTTATATGGTCCTTGCTTCAAGAATTCTGCGTCCGCCACTGTTTACAGGCTAGTTTGCTTTAAATAAACCATTCGGCTTTATTTTTTTTTTTATTGAAATCAAAATTCGCATTTATTAGTTTCGCTCCCGATTTTTGTAAATTATTCATTCGTATAGGACAAAGGAAATTGAAAAGGCAAAAAATAATGATCTCAACTCAATATATATATATATATACACCACACTTCCAGTCCAAGATCCCGGATTTTAAAAAAATCCACACCTCATTGATCCCGATCGAATTTCGACGATCCGAACCGTCCAATGTGTTTAAAAGGTGTTTTCAAGGGTCTTCATGAGAAATCATCAAAAAAAATACCGGGAAAGGCTTGATTTGAGCCTTTTTTCACAAAACTGTGAAAACACCTTTTAAACACATTGGACGGTTCGGATCGTCGAAATTCGATCGAGAAAGTGGAGGTCTGGATTTTTTTAAAATCCGAGCTCCCTGACTGGAAGTGGACTGTATATATATATATTTTCAAACCGAGTGACTTATTAAGCCAAATCGGATATTACTTGGGGTTGTAAAGCCATTGCATTGACAATGATAGGGTTTTGGTTTCATTGTCTTACATCTGGGGCTCTCGATTCCTCGTGAACGCTGTACCAAAATACCTGGAAAATTATTTAGACCCGAAAAGACAAGGACACGTGCATGGTACCCATTCTCCACCATGCATATAAATGAATGTTCTACTACCCAACCAATTAATTAAAACAAATAAATAGGAACCGAAGAAAAAGGATTAACACAAGGATAGAAATGGAAAAATTATAGAATGGGAAAATATCACGGGAATGAATGATACGTTAAAAACATTGTGTGATTATAAACTTTAACTTACAATCGGAACTCTAATCAATTAATCACATCAGCTGTTTAATTGATGATGCCTTGAAGAGTCGAGCCACCCAAACTCCTTCAGAAATCCACCAGAGGTTGATGCAATAAACCGAATCTAGATTCTAAGAAACTTCTTGGAGTTGATTTTATTGCTCAACGATTCATAACTTGAACTCCAAGACTCAAAGTAGGAACTCACTCAAAGAACCTCTCTTTCTTAAAAAAACATCAAAATAATGGTTGTAAAGTCATGCACTTCAAAACCTGAGAAGGTTTTGATCTGGTCTGAAAACTCTGAAGTTTTAGTCGACGGTGGTCAAGTCCGTCCAAACAGTCGAAACGGTAAAACGCGTGTTTTTGTGATTTTTAGGGTTTCCAACGGTTTTGGGTTTGCAAACCCGGTCTTGGCTTTTTCTGTAGGGCCCTCTGACCCAAGTATTTACTTTCTGCCATTCAAGAGACACTATCCTAGCTACTGAACAAATTGTGCACAAAATGGGTTGGTGGGGTCCGCTCCACAGATTCATACAAATAATCCAAGCCGTTTCATCAACTTTAAAATAACATTTTGATTGGCCTACAAGAAAATCAAATCAATCTAAATACTTCAAATATTTGATCCAATATTTAAATTTTAATTCAAAACTTAGAATCCTAAATTCAGAAAAAGTTCTAAATAAAAGTTAACTGATTGGATCAAATAATTATAAAAATCTAATTGAGCTAAATTTTTTTGGAGGCGAAAAATTATTTAAAAGTTAACTGATTGGACCATTCAATGATTGTTCAAAAGCGTGACTGATGTTTTTCTTTCTTTTCAAGAGTATGCTGAAATCACTGTCATTTTTCTTTGCTCTTCTGGGTTTGTCCAGTTCGGTTGGCTCCTGCTAACCTTGTTTTTCCCTTTCCTGGGTTTGTTGTGGGGTTGCGTCTAGTGAACTCGTTTCATCTAGTCGGGTTGTTTTCCCCTCATTCCCTTTTAATCTTTGTTGTTCTTCAAAGATTAATAAAGTTCTTTGCCGTTCAAAAAAAAAAAAACACATTCACAAGAAAGTGCGATTAATGGATTCAATCGAATTTCAATAAGCACGTGAACAAGTTTTATTTTATCAAATAAAATAAGCGGCTAAAGTTTTGAAATATACTTATTTTCCAGTTTACAAATGAAATTCAACTCTTTCGTGTCTCTAATGTTATTTCCTTGAATTGATCTTTTGCATAGAACACTCACTGGATTGAAGATTCTGTTTGTTTCTTGAGAAAGTAGAAGAAATGTTGTTCAATCTCTCAGACTTCATTCAATCATGGCAATACAGAAACAATTCCTTCCGTCCTAGCTTTTCTTCTTTCTAATTTTCATGCCCTAATTACAATAAAACTTGATTCAGCCAGTTATCTCCTCTGGAAAACTCAACTGTTTAACGCCATCGTGCAAAAGGTTTTCTCGGATATCTTGACGGTTTAGTTAGATTGTCCACCTGCCAAGATTATACTCCCTCCGTCCCAAATTCCTATGCATTCTTTATTTTTTTTAAATGTCCCAAAAAAATGTCCACGTTAAAAAGTCAACATAAAAAGTAAGTTGTGCAACATTAATCTTTTATCCTTTCTTTTTACATTTGACTGTCGTCTCAACTTCAACGAAGCTTTAAAGGTGGGTAAATTGAGAAAGTCATTCCAAATTACATGTCCCATCATTCTCTCCATAAAACACGCTTTCCCAAAAGGACAAGCAAATTGGGACGGAAGGAGTAGATCCCAAAGGTCAAACTGTTGATAATACTACATATGCTAGGGGTGGGAATTTATGATACATCACGATAACACGACTCGAACTCGACACGAAGTTAGCAGACTAAGGTTGACTATTGTGACGCGAAACACTTATTTGACATGACCTGAGAAAACCTTTATCTTAACAAGTCGGGTTAGTGTTAAGGGTTATCTTATTTGAACCCGAATTGACACAACACGACTACGAGTGAAAATTTATGGCACAATGCGATAGCACGACTCAAACTCGACACAGAGTTAATGGGTTAGGGTTGACTATTTTTCACGCGAAACATATATATGACACGACCCGAGAACACGTTTAGCTTAACATGTCGGGTTAGTATTGAGGGTTATTTGGCACAAACCTGAACTGACACGATGATGTCCGAATATGCTCTTTTTAAGATTATAGAAGGTTAGTTGTTATCCTGTATCACAGAATCTCCTTCTGTTTCAACTCTTCTACTTTTGTAAGGGCTTGCATCTGTGAGTGAAGTTTGGCATGTTTTTGGAAGTAGGTTCAATTCTGCTACTAGATTTAATGTCCACGATCTCAAACGTCGATTGCACAATCTGAAGAAAATTGGTAAAATGGAAAGTTATGTATATCAGATAAAGAGCTATGCATAGCAGTTAGGTGTTGCTGGTCACACGGTTGATGATGATGATTTAGTCTTCTATAATATGAAATATGAAAGGATTATCTTTTGAATTTTGACATCTAAGAACAAGTTTAAAAACCAAAGGAGGTGTGAATTTTGATGAGTTGATTTCAATTCTTCATGCTGAAGACGGTGATATCCATCATGAGCATGGGTCTGCAGGTTCTATAGTCTTGGTTCTGGAATTAAATCTTCAAATTTTGTTGCTACTCAGAAGTCAGAAGTCCCTAATGTTAAGGAGTTGTGGTCCTATTTCCTTAGCAGCTATTGGTTAAGTAGTAGACTTGATGTGGACGGCCCACTGGAATTCGACGCGGTTCGGTTTTCGAAAAGATTGTGATTGTTTGAGTCGCCACCCGGATTTAAGGTCCGAACCCGAGAAACCGATAAAAATATGACTCGTTGCCCATTGAAAAAGATTTTACTAGTCTTTGTGAAACCAAAGATTTCTCGGATTCGGGGGTTTGGTTACGAGAGGGGAAGGGTTTTACGGCACACCTCTCGCCCGGTCCATGAACCGGTCTCTACTCAATGTTTTGTGGGATTTTAGAAATATTTGAAATTCAGTTTGTTCACAAAAATAGGGAATCGGGAATGGGAATCACATAAGCAGTAAAAATGCAAAACGTGAATCTAAAGTGGATGCTTGTGCTTGATGACTTACATGAATGATGACGATGATAACAAATGAAATTACCACAATTATCCATAGGAAATGAGAGATTACAGAGATTGTACAGCAATTTATTAACATGAGACATAACTAATACTGTTTCACAAATTGGATCCCAGAATAGGGATTGAGCGCTCAAAGACAAAGGCTTGAGCGCTCAACCTCTTCAAACCAGTTTGAGCGCTCAAGGCTCATGGATTGAGCGCTCAAATCAGTTCCTGGCTTCTGCGAAATTACACCTCTTTGAAGCTTCTTTATGAGATCAAACATTTATCAAACACTTTCCTATGAGAAACAAATAAGAATCATACAGATTGATCTCTTAAAGAATGATGAAAAGAGTATAATCACCACAAATTAACAAAGAAATGTTTGAAAATAGAGAAGTGAGAGAGAGGTCCAGATTCTGAACACAGGAATAACAAGTCACACACATCAGAGACAAGCGAAACCATGATCCATCCTTGAAACCACCAATAATCAACAACTGAGCCAAGAACAGCTTGAGCGCTCAAACGTGTGACCTTGAGCGCTCAACCCATAATGTGGCTTTCTGATTTCTAACTTGAAGATAGATTTAGGGTGATTCTCAGGACCATTAACATATAAAATGGAGGTTTATGTAGCTAAACAGTCACTGTTTTGCATTCAAAAACAAGATTTTCAAAGGTTTTGGTGCTTGATCACTATAAAATAGTTAACCTACACTCATGCAAGTGATTTTGAGATAGAAATAAGCTGTTTTGAGAACTACGTGAGCATAGTTAACTATTAAATAACGATCAAAACCAAGAGAAAGCCCAACAATCAGCAAAACAGTGACTGACCCAGAGCTGGGTTTGAGCGCTCAAGGTCAGAGGCTTGAGCGCTCAACCCTACTGAAACTGCAGATTTTGAAAATGATTTTGAACAACTTTTAGACCTTTGTGAGTTCAATACAAGTATAAAGAACCTGTTTGAACTCACTGGTCTTCCTCAGATGGGCCAAAACAGTGAATACATCACATGTTTCACTACCTTTTGGGAAATGCTTGTAATTTGAACTTGATTCTGGGCTTAGGGATGACGATTGTGAATGTTTTTGGCTTATACTCTGGACGAATTGAACAATGTAGGTGATTGGTTGATGATCAAGGACTCAATTTTGGACTTGAAAGGTGGTTTTTGCCACTGGTTTTGGTAATGAATGTGTGGTTTTGTAGAGAGAGAGAGAGAACAACGAATTCTGGGTGGATTGAGAGCTGGTGTATGAGAGTGGTTCACCTCCAAAACCAGGAGTAGTGAATGGGTTTTATAGAGTGAGTGGGAGGGAAGAGAGGAGAGAGAGGAAGTGGGTTTTTATTTTGAAAGTGGGGGAGAAGTATTTTTTGTGTATTTTTGGAGTTAGTGGAGTGTATTATACATATAGAGATCGTAGAAGATCACCCAAGACGCTCCCATGCAGAAAATCTCATGATGAGATACTCTGCAAGTTGCTGACTGGATCAGAGTTGAGCGCTCAAAGCCGTGGGCTTGAGCGCTCAAGGTGTTTCTTAGGGGTTTGAGCGCTCAAGGCCTCAAGCTTGAGCGCTCAAGGTTCTTGGTGGCAGATTGATGGTTTGGCTTGGTTCAACAATGCTTGAGTTGGCTTGGGCTATTTTGGTTGTTTGGGTGGTGTTGGTTGATTTTGATCAAATTCAAGTCATTCTCACAAGTTCCAGGTAATCATGATTGGTCCGTTTCATCATCGGGGATGCTCGAGCGCATCTCGGGTTCAAAATTGGGGTGTCTACACTTGATTGCCCATCTTGGATTGGATCTCCATGAATCTAAAATCCAAAATTATATTTGTATTAGGTGGGGATCTGCCTTCGAGCTCGGTGTTCATATCTATTTTTATAGCAAATTTTGAAGGATCAAACCAAACCAAACCAAACCAAACCAAACCAAACCAAACCAAACCAAACCAAACCGAGTCTTATGTCCCAATTAGTTGGGGTCAGCTACATGAATCCTTTTTCTCCATTGAGCTCTGTCAAGTGTTGTTTCATCGCTTAAATCTAGCATACTCAAATCCTTGCGTACTACCGCATCTAATGTCAATTTGGATCTTCTCCTCCATTGTGCGTTTCTACCCAAAGCTTTCTTATCTACTCTCTTAACTACTGCATCCGTTGGTCTACGGTAGACATGCCCAAACCACATTAGCCTATTTTTCCTTAACATCTCCTCTATAGGTGCTACACCTATCATCTCGCGAATTGTTTCATTTATAATCCTATCTCGTCTAGTCTTACCACACATCCACCTCAACATTCTCATTTCCGCTACACTTATCTTGTTCACCTGCTGTTTCTTAATAGGCCAGCATTCTGTCCCGTAAAGCGTCGCTGGTCTTATGGCAATTCTATTAAATTTTCCTTTCAATTTTGTGGGTACCCTCTTGTCACACAGTACACCAGTAGCGCTTTTCCACTTGAGCCACACAAATTTGGAAGGATCGAAATAGGAAAAGTTTTGATAATGTTGAAACAGTTATGGCATCTAGCTTTAAGGCTGCCGCATCCTAGTCAAGGGAAATTAATGAGGCTTTTAAATCTACTTTGGCCAATGGCTCTAGAAGACCCATATTGATACAATGGGTACTTCCATGTGCAGGGTCTGCTGGAATAAATCTAACCGGAAGGTAGGATTTGGAGGTCTATTCGGAGATTCCACTCATGCGATTCAAGCTTGGAAACCAGAAATCTGAGCTATTTACAAAGGCATTACCATAATCCTTGAAAAGAACATGTCAAACATCACTATTGAGTCAGATTCTAGTGTGGCAGTGAAGCTCATCAATGAAGGAAATGCTGAAAATCATGCACAAAGCAATTTAATCAAGGATGCTAATGCTCTTCTAGCTCGAACATCAATGATATTGTCCCACATTTACCGAGAAGCAAATGAGTGTGCTGATCATTTAGCTCGTCTTGGAGCAAAACAGGAAGAAGACTTGATCATTGCTGATGATATGCCTATCTCTTTAAGAGAGTTTATGCTGAGAGATTACCCGAATATTAGGGAAATATTAGAAAAGTTGCTGGCTTGTATGGTCTGTAATTTTCGCTTCTGAAGTACACAAAAAAAAAAAAACAGAAAGAGGAATTCTCCAATGTCATTTTCACCATCACCAGTACCTCAACTTATTACATCTCCATACCTTGGTTCATTTTCTTAACAGATGGCTATTCCACAGATGTATCAAGGCTAGTAAGAATTTTAGACTCCCACTGGTGCTTTTCTGCAGTTCTTTCCACAAAAATAAAGGAGGTCAAGGTTTTATGTTCAATCAAGGCAAACTTTGACCAAAGAGGTTTTAATCAAGGAGTATACTATTCAGGAAATGGCAAATGCTCAAAAACCTGGATGTCAAATTTGTGGAAAGACAAACCATCTCTTGCTAATACTTGTAGTCATATTGAACCTACAATATCAAACATCACAGCTGTTTGTTTCAGTCTTGCAGGCCTTTTGTTCCTCGGTATTAGTATCATCAATATACTTTTGTTTCACCTGAACCTCTTCTAGCTCTGATATATGTGGAAACTTTATGTTCAACTAAAAACCAATGTGCTATGAGTGAAAAGGTCCCAAATGCTATTAAATGATCTCTCATTCCATATCCAAGCAATGCGAGACAATTACTCAAACATTGCCTAATTTTGTTTTCAATTGTAAATTATTTACTCATTAGAGAGTAAATGAAATCCTTAAATAGGCAATTGTTGCTGCATATTTGGCTTCCTACAGATGTTCTCAAACCAAGATATTAGAAAGCCTTCTAGGCTAGACTGCTTAAGCTTGATTTCAATTACGGTGTTGAGTTAATCCATACAAGATGTTATTTTAACTTTAATTGTATCTTGTGAGTGGGAGATGTTATTTTAGTTTTAATTGAATCGTGCCAGTGGAGGATGAGATTACTGTCTCAAATTCATATTAAATTGGATAAAATACGGAGTCATCTAAAAAAACCAGAAGATGCTTCCACCTCGTCAATTGTATTTCCTTAATCGGAGAACTAGTTATCGTAATTTTTTTTCCTGATCAGATTAATCCTGCTACTTTCTTTTTTAAAGTAAGGGACTGATTCCACTCTGGTGCAAATTTTGGATTAAACGGAACAGTCAAAATCTTAATCATAAATTTATATAATCAATGGTTTTGGATTTATTTAGAAGCCGTTAGGAGCAAGAGTCAACTCTTAACGTAAACGGACAATCCTCATGTAGTCAGGTTTGAGGATCTATTCTTTTTACCTGAACATTTTACACAATTGGACACCAGTTAATATCATCGAAAGTTTTATTCATCATGTACAAAATATAACTAGTAGTACATGTTTTTTGTGGGTACAACTACAAGTGTAACACCATCTTGAGAAATCCCGAATTTTCATACAAAGTGGACTTACACAAGGGCCCCACCTTTAGCAAACTCGGTGAAGGCCAATGCAAATAAACCCACCATAGCTAATCTCCCATTCCACATCTCAGCATCAGCGCTAAAGAACTCTTTTGACTTTGACTCTACACTCACTCCACTGAATTGAGGAATCAAAGATGCTACGGATAGCACACCAGAAGTCAACAAAAACCACGGGATCCCACCGTTGGATATCTGAGTAAACACATCCTGACCATTGGATAGTTCCACGGCTATTGCTGCCACGAAGCCGATCATCGCGAGTCTGCCGTTGATTCTCTCCGGTGCTGGCCCACTAAATGCGAACACTTCGAAGAAATCGGTGCTGACCTGTCATGGTTAAAGATATGTTTTACCTTTAAATTATTGTTGTTATTTCTTAGAACGGTTAAACATTAGAGAACAATCGCAGTTTGTATATTACCTCGTAATTTAAAACAAAACCGAAATACCACTGTTCAGGATATAGGATATAGTAATGTAGTTATTGATGCATTGAAAAAAATCACATAGATAGTTTTGGACCCGACTATGGGTCCAGAAAAAAAAAAAAAATATTGGATCAACCACTTATGCATATATAATTGAGCTGCTTTTTTTTTGTAGGGGCACTAAAAAAATTATCTTAAAATTAATGAACGATTCAGATAATTCGTGTAGGACTAAGGGGGTGTTCCACTAACCAAGTTTTAAAAAAAACTGGTTTTTTGCGATTTTTTATGTGATGTGTTGTGAGAGAATGACCTGTCTCGGTGTTTGGAAAAAAATAAGTTTTTGTTAGTGGAACACCCCCCTAAGAAAAAAGCCCCACAAAGCGTCGGTATATTTTCTGAACACCTCGGGTTTGTACCCGTAGCTTTATTAAATTAAACGTACCTTAGCCTTTTGGGACAACGTGACGGGAGTTTCTACTTCCTTCTTCTGTCCATCCTGCCAAGTCAAACAACCAAACAGTTATTAAGCTATTTCTCGACCTCGTCATACAAGATCACGGACCCATCAAACCGAATAAAAACCAATATGAGGCCCTGTTTTACTAAATGAATTATTAAGCACTTTAGTTTTTTACGTACGTTAATTAAAAAAACAAAAAAGCCAAAAAGTAAAACTTAGTAGAACGGACTTAAGTTTGCAAAAGAACACATAAATATAAGATCTACCTTGGCCATGCACCGCACTAGCCGGCTAGAGCTCCTCTGCTGACGGGGCATATAGCAGCAAGGAGTCATCCGTTTCAATCCCACCGTGCGTGCCGGCATGGCGACACCTGTCACCGGGCTCACTAGAATGGATTGCATTACTGATGAGGCGGCCATTGGAGAGTGTAAGCTAGGGATTGAGTTACAGGCTTCGAGTGTATTGGCTATGGCTATGAAGATACTTCACACTTCAGGGCTGTAAGTTTACAAGTTTGAGTTGTGAAGAAAGAAGATGTAAATGTGGAGATATATATAGAGGAAGGAGAGGGGACAAATTGATGGATATTTTCTGGGATCTTTTTGGTTCCAACTTCCACGTCATCGAGTTTAATCCCGAGCAATTTTTCAGTGCAGAACAAGTATCATGTGTTACTCGGGCGTGTGATTTGAGCCGTCAATTTTGATTATGGACGGTCTGGATTATGGAGAGAGAAAGGGGAAAAAGGATTTCGATCTAGACCGTTTAATACACTTTTGAACCGCCTAGATGCAACCTTCGGGTATCACATTTGGCTTGGCCACGTGGTATCCATTCTTTCGTCTCGTGGGTTCATATTTGATATTCGTCCACAAAAGGTTTGGTGGGGTGACGTGGTTGTCATATGGGCGGGCAATTCTTAGGCTTGATTTGACTTAAACAAGCTATTTTGTTTTTTTCTTTATTTGTGGTTGTAAAGCCATTGACAGTCTTGGGGGTTTTGGTTTTATGTCGAGGTTAGCGGTCGGCAATGCCACGTTTTGCAAAATAAAGTTTGATATTTATGGGTGTTTTGCATAACAAACGAAGCCAAATTATTTTTTGTCATTATTCAAATTATTTTTCACATTTTTTAGTTTTGCTTCGAATTCATTATGTAACCAAGACACCATCATCAAGTTTGGAAATCCTCCCATGGGTTCACATTTGTCCACAGATGGTGGGTTGGGGTGATGTGGTTGCCACATTGACCAGCATTTCATAGACATGGGTAGACGTAGGAGATGCAATGATGATATGTTTACTGTTAATTTATAAATACATGTAATATGGTTGCCGCCTCAATTATTCTGCGTCCGCCACTGTTTACAGACTTGTTTGCCTTAAATAAACCATTGGGCTTTATTTTTTTTATTGAAAACAAAATTCGCATTTATTGGTTTCGCTCCCGATTTTTGTAAATTATTCATTGACAAAGGAAATCAAAAAAGTAAAAAATAATAATCTCGACTCAATGTTTTTTTTTTTAACTGAGTGATCTATTAAGCTAAATCGGATGTTACTTGTGGTTGTAAAGCCATTGCAATATTGACAGTAATAGGGTTTTGGTTTTATGTGGAGGTGGTGGTGGGCAATTCCGCGTTTTGACAAAAGTAGAGTTTGACCCAACCATGATAGCATTGTCTTACATCTGGGGTCCTCGATTCCTCGTACGTGAACAGATGCACGGTACCCATTCTTCACCATGCATATAAATGAATGTTCTACTCACAGTACCCAACCAATTAAACCCAATAAATAAGAACTGAAAGATAAAGGATGAGCACAAGAATAGAAATGGAAAAATTATAAAAGGGAAAAAAATCACGGCAATGAATCAAACGTTAAAAATATTGTGTGATTATAAACCTTAACTTGCAATCGGTTCTCTAATCAATTCATCACATCAACAGTTTGATTGATGATGCCTTGAATACTCGAGCCTTCCAAACTCCTTCAGAAATCCACTGAAGGTTGATGCAATAAATCGAATCTAGATTCTAAGAAAGTTCTTGGACTTGATTTTATTGCTCAACGATTCATAACTTGAACTCCAAGACTCAAAGTAGGAATTCACTCAAAGAACATCTCAAAATAATGGTTGTAAAGTCATGCACTTCAAAACCTGAGAAGGTTTTGATCTGGTCTGAAAACTCTGAAGTTTTAGTCTGGACGGTGGTCAAGTCCGTCCAAACAGTCAAAACGGTAAAACACGTTTTTATTTTTTATTTTTAGGGTTTCCAACGGTTTTGGGTTTGCAAACCCGGTCTTGGCTTTTTCTGTAGGGCCCTCTGACCCAAGTATTTACTTTCTGCCTTTCAAGAAACACTATCCTAGCTACTGAACAAATTGTGCACAAAATGGGTTGGTGGGGTCCAATTCAGAGATTCATACAAATGATCCAAGCCGTTAATCAACTTTAAAATAACTTTTTGATTGGCCTACAAGAAAATCAAATCAATCTAAATACTTCAAATATTTGATCCAATATTTAAATTTTAATTCAAAACTTAGAATCCTGAATTCTGAAAAAGTTCTAAATAAAAGTTAACTGATTGGATCAAGTAATTATAAAAATCTAATTGAGCAATGTTTTTGGAGGCGAAAATTAATTTAAAAGTTAACTGATTGGACCATTCAATGATTGTTCAAAAGCATGACTGATGTTTTTCTTTCTTTTCAAGAGTATGCTAAAATCACTGTCATTTTTCTTTGCTTCTGGGTTTGTCCAGTTCGGTTGGCTCCTTTGCTAACCTTGTTTTTCCCTTTCCTGGGTTTGTTGTGGGGTTACGTCTAGTGAACTCGTTTCATCTAGTTGGGTTGTTTCCCCCTCATTCCCTTTTAATCTTTGTTCTTCTTCAAAGATTAATAAAGTTCTTTGCCGTTCAAAAAAAAAAAACTCATTCACAAGAAAGTGTGATTAATGGATTCGATCGAATTTCAATAAGCACGTGAACAAGTTTTATTTTTTTTATAAAATAAGCTGCTAAAGTTTTGAAATATACTTATTTTCCAGTTTACAAATGAAATTCAACTCTTTCCTGTCTCTAATGTTATTTCATTGAATTGATCTTTTGCATAGAACACTCACTGGATTGAAGATTTTGTTTGTTTCTTGAGAAAGTGGAAGAAATGTTGTTCAATCTCTTAGACTTCATTCAATCATGGCAATACAGAAACAATTCCTTCCGCCCTAGCTTTTCTTGATTCTAATTTTCATGCCCTCATTACAATAAAACTTGATTCAGCCAGTTACCTCCTCTAGAAAACTCAACTGTTTAACGCCATCGTGCAAAATGTTTTCTCGGATATCTTGACGGTTCAGTTAGATTGTCCATCTGCCAAGATTGTACTCCCTCCGTTCCCAAATTCCTAGGCATTCTTTATTTTTTTTTAAATGTCCCAAATAAATGTCCACTTTAAAAAGTCAACATAAAAAGTAAGTTGTGCAACATTGCTCTTTTGTCCTTTCTTTTTACATTTGACTGTCGTCTCAACTTCAAAGAAGCATTAAAGGGGAGTAAATTGAGAAAGTCATTCCAAATTACATGTCCCATCATTCTCTCCATAAAACACGTTTTCCCAAAAGGACAAGCAAATTGGGACAGAGGGAGTAGATCCCAAAGGTCAAACTGTTGATAATACTACATATGCTGGGGGTGGGATTTTATGATACATCACGATAACACGACTCGAACTCGACACGAAGTTAGCCTCTAGGTTGACTATTGTGACGCAAAACACTTATGTGACATGACCTGAGAAAACATTTATCTTAATAGGTCGGGTTAGTGAGGGTTATCTGATTTGAACCCGAATTGACACAACACGACTACGAGTGAAAATTTATGGCACAATGCGATAACACTACTCAAACTCGACACAGAGTTAATGGTTTAGGGTTGACTATTTCTCACGCGAAACATGTATATGACACGACCCGAGAACACGTTTAGCTTAACAGGCCGGGTTAGTATTGTGGGTTATTTGGCACGAACCTGAATTGACACGACGATGTCCGAATATGCTCTTTTGAAGATTATAGATGGTTAGTTGTTATCTTGTATCACGACATCTCCTTCTGTTTCAACTCTTCCTCTTTTGTTAGGGCTTGCATCTGTGAGCGAATTTGGCATGTTTTTGGAAGTAGGTTCAATTCTGCTACGAGATCTAATGTCCACGATCTCAAACGTCGATTGCACAATCTGAAGAAAACTGGTAAAATGGAAAGTTAACTAGATCAGATAAAGAGCTATGGATAGCAATTAGGTGCTGCTGGTCACACGGTTGATGATGATGATTTAGTCTTCTATAATATGAAATATGAAAGGATTATCTTTTGAATTTCGACATCTAAGAACAAGTTTAAAAACCAAAGGAGGTGTGAATTTTGATGAGTTGATTTCAATTCTTCATGCTGAAGACGGTGATATCCATCATGAGCATGGGACTGCAGGTTCTAGTCTTGGTTCTGGAACTAAATCTTCAAATTTTGTTGCTACTCAGAAGTCAGAAGTCCCCAATGTTAAGGAGTTGTGGTCCTATTTCCTTAGCAGTTATTGGTTAAGTAGTAGACTTGATTGCCCATCTTGGATTGGATCTCCATGAATCTAAAATCCAAAAGCATATTTGTATTAGGTGTGGATCTGCCTTCGAGCTCAGTGTTCATATCTGTTTTTATAGCAAATTTGGAAGGATCAAACCAAACCAAACCAAACCAAACCGAACTGATCCTTATGTTCCAATCAATTGGGGTCGGCTATATGAATCATTTTTCTCCATTGAGCTCTGTCAAGTTGCTTGACCGTTCGGGTGATTAAAAATTAACTAAGATTTCGTCCCAAGCGTAGGACTATCGACCGGTGCAGCACAATAAATCCGGAAGTACCGGAGTCGAACCACAGAGACGGTCTACGGTGTTTAACTCAAACAATGCTAGTTCTACGTTTGTAATTGGCTCTCAGGTAGCCACCCCTTGCTCAATTGGTTTAATTAATTAACTAAATTAACCTAATCTAATTTCTGAACTCTGAATTTAAACAGAAGAGCACAGCCGAGGGTACTACGGTGCCCACAGCTAGTCTAATTCATGTTCACTCGGGCCACAATGGTTCAATTAATAGGTTTAAAAATATGAGAATAGTTTCTAACAAGTGCACAACACTTGTCACCGATTCCTGCGCGCATGTGGAACGGGCGATGCCCGGGTTTTGTTTGCTAGAAAAATTCCGTATTCAAAAACTGCGCATTAATTAAAGTAATTCGGCACCGAGGTAAAATATGAATTAGCCTAGCCACGGAACACCTTTGTCCCGCGGCCGTACTCAATACGACTACTCACACATATTGAAATTAATTGCAGAAGATGAATTGAAACTAAAACTAATCATGCTTTGAATAAATAAGATATAAAACCAATGAAAACTAATACCGTAATTGCAAAGGCAAAGTTAATCTTGACGAATAATCTGCAAAACAAATCCTGGAATTCTGGTACTAGAACTTGAAAGCGTAACAACGAACGAAGAACTTCAGATCTGGAGCCGAAAACTTGTAAACTAAAAACCTAGGTAAAAATTGTGGAACCCTAGAATGGGTTTTAACTTAGGTATTTATACTAACACTCCTAATCCTAATAAAAACCGAATAAAATCGTTAAAGAATTAGTTCTACGACCATCAAAACGACGTAGTATCCAATCTGATGCTTCCGAAAGCTCTCGGTATCGATACCCCTAATAAGGGTATCGATACCAAACCCTTATCTCCTTCTTCCGCGTAAGACGGAGGTATCGATACCCTTTTCAGGGGTATCGATACTAAACATTCTGGACGAAATCGCGCTCTTCATAACCAACTGGTATCGATACGGCTATCAGGGGTATCGATACCTACCCCTTAAGCCGCCCTTTTCAGCATTCCAACTTCAAACTTCGACTCCCACATCCCAGCTCCGCTCAAGCCATGCAATAGGCGCCAAAAGAATCTTCTTACCTGATAAATTCATGCAAGCACCACAAACACTACCACGCACGCATTAAACAGATAAATGATTATAAAACCGCACGTCTAACGCGCCAACTCCTCCTACTTAGGCGCTTATATATGGCATATCACGCGCCTATCACAAGTGCTGCTTCATCGCTTAAACCTAGCATACTCAAATCCTTGCGTACTACCGCATCTAATGTCAATTTGGGTCTTCCCCTCCCTTGTGCGTTTCTACCCAAAGCTATCCTACCCACTCTCTTAACTACTGCATCCGCTGGTCGACGGTAGACATGCCCAAACCACCTTAGCCTATTTTCCCTTAACTTCTCCTCTATAGGTGCTACACCTACCATCTCGCGAACAGTTTCATTTCTAATCCTATCTCCGTCTAGTCTTACCACACATCCACCTCACCATTCTCATTTCCGCTACACTTATCTTGTTCACCGGTTGTTTCTTAATAGGCCAGCATTCTGTCCCGTAAAGCATCGCTGGTCTTATGGCAGTTCTATAAAAAAATTCTTCCAATTTTGTGGGTACCCTCTTGTCACACAGTACACCAGTAGCGCTTCTCCACTTGAGCCACACAAATTTGGAAGGATCGAAATAGGAAAAGTTTTGATAATGTTGAAACAGTTATGGCATCTAGCTTTAAGGCTGCCGCATCCTAGTCAAGGGAAATTAATGAGGCTTTTAAATCTACTTTGGCCAATGGCTCTAGAAGACCCATATTGATACAATGGGTACTTCCATGTGCAGGGTCTGCTGGAATAAATCTAACCGGAAGGTAGGATTTGGAGGTCTATTTGGAGATTCCACTCATGCGATTCAAGCTTGGAAACCAGAAATCTGAGTTATTTACAAAGGCATTGCCATAATCCTTGAAAAGAGCATGTCAAACATCACTATTGAGTCAGATTCTAGTGTGGCAGTGAAGCTCATCAATGAAGGAAATGCTGAAAATCATGCACAAAGCAATTTAATAATGCTCTTCTAGCTCGAACAACAACGATATTGTCCCACATTTACAGAGGAGCTAATGAGTGAGCTGATCATTTAGCTCGTCTTGGAGCAAAACAGGAAGAAGACTTGATCATTGCTGATGATATGCCCATCTTTTTAAGAGAGTTTATGCAGAGAGATTACCCGAATATTAGGGAAATATAAGAAAAGTTGCTGGCTTGTATGGTCTGTAATTTTCGCTTCTGAAGTACACGCACACAAAAAAAAATAAAAAAATAGGAAGTCTCCAATGTCATTTTCACCATCACCAGTACCTCAACTTATTACATCTCCATACCTTGGTTCATTTTCTTAACAGATGGCTATTCCACAGATGTATTAAGGCCAGTAATAATTTTAAACTCCCACTGGTGCTTTTCTGCAGTTCTTTCCAAAAAAATAATGGAGGTCAAGGTTTTATGTTCAATCAAGGCAAACTTTGACCAAAGAGGTTTTAATCAAGGAGTATACTATTCAGGAAATTGCAAATGCTCAAAAACCTGGATGTCAAATTTGTGGAAAGACAAACCATCTCTTGCTAATACTTGTAATCATATTGAACCTACAATATCAAACATCGATCACAGCTGTTTGTTTCAGTTTTGCAGGACTTTTGTTCCTCGGTATCAGTATCATCAGTATACTTTTGTTTCACCTGAACCTCTTCTAGCTCTGATATATGTGGTAACTTTACGTTCAACTAAAAACCAATGTGCTATGAGTGAAAAGGTCCCAAATGCTATTAAATGATCTCTCATTCAATATCGAAGCAATGCGAGACAATTACTCAAACATTCCCTAATTTTGTTTTCACTTGTAAATTATTTACTCATTAGAGAGTAAATGAAATCCTTAAATAGGCAGTTGTTGCTGCATATTTGGCTTCCTACAGATGTTCTCAAACCAAGATATTAGAAAGCCTTCTAGGCTAGACTACTGCTTCAGCTTGATTTCAATTACGGTGTTCAGTTAATCCATACAAGATGTTATTTTAACTTTAATTGTATCTTGTGAGTGGGAGATGTTATTTTAGTTTTAATTGAATCGTGCCAGTGGAGGATGAGGTTACTGTCTCAAATTCATATTAAATTAGATAAAATACGGAGTCATCTAAAAAAACCGGAAGATGCTTCCACCTCGTCAATTGTATTTCCTTAATCGAGAACTAGTTATCTTAATTTTTTTTCCTGATCAGATTAATCCTGCTACTTGCTTTTTTAAAGTAAGGGACTGATTCCACTCTGGTGCAAATTTTGGATTAAACGGAACAGTCAAAATCTTAATCATAAATTTATATAATCAATGGTTTTGGATTTATTTAGAATCCGTTAGGAGCAAGAGTCAACTATTAAAGTAAATGGACAATCCTCATGTAGTCAGGTTGGAGGATCTAATTCTTTTTACCTGAAGATTTTACACAATTGGACACCAATATCATCGAAAGTTTTATTCATTATGTACAAAATATAACTAGTAGTACATGTTTTTTTGTGGGTACAACTACAAGTGTAACACCATCTTGATAAATCCCGAATTTTCAAACAAAGTGGACCTACACAAGGGCCCCACCTTTAGCAAACTCGGTGAAGGCCAATGCAAATAAACCCACCATAGCTAATCTCCCATTCCACATCTCAGCATCAGCGCTAAAGAACTCTTTTGACTTTGACTCTACACTCACTCCACTGAATTGAGGAATCAAAGATGCTACGGATAGCACACCGGAAGTAAGCAAAAACCACAGGATCCCACCGTTGGATATCTGAGTAAACACATCCTGACCATTGGATAGTTCCACGGCTATTGCTGCCACGAAGCCGATCATGGCGAGTCTGCCGTTGATTCTCTCTGGTGCTGGCTCACTAAATGCGAACACGTCGAAGAAATCGGTACTGACCTGTCATGGTTAAAGATAGATATGTTTTACCTTTAAATTATTGTTGTTATTTCTTTGAATGGTTAAACATTATAGAACAATCGCACTTAAATTGTAATTTAAAACAAAACCGAGATACCAGATTTTAGGATATAGTAATGTAGTTATTGGTGCATTAAACAAAGGAAATTGATATTCGCACTCCCAATTTTAATGCAGGGGATCCAAGCTACAATAGTTTTTCAAAATTACCCTTTTGCAAGTTTCATAATTTACTTGAGGCACTCCAAAAGCCATTTACTCTTCTCCTTTACTTCAGGCACTCCAAAAAAATAGATAGTTTTTTTTTATAAAAAAAGCAAATAGGTGCTCAAACTCTTTTTATTGCACGTAACTGAATTGCATACTTCCATACGTAATGTTTCCTTGATAGAGTCTTTAAGCTATTGTCTCCATGTTCTGCACCAGGACAACCTGGACAAGTGGTCTTTGGCCTATGGCCTATGATTGTAGAACCATCCTTTTGTCCATGCAAAGTCTCTTGGGAGTTCTGTTACTTTTCCTCTCAAGAGTTCTCATAACTTTGGTAATGTGTTTTGTTTATCTCACTATGAGTTTTAAAATGTAGATTTGCAGCCGTTATGAAGATTTTAAGGGAAAAATGGTAGATAATGAGCACGAAAGTATGAAGATTTTGCAGCAACCGTTATGAAGATTTTTGCAGCATCAACATTTTCAATTGTGTGTTGTTTATTTTAGAGAATTCTAGCAATTTTTTCTTTTTGTGCAAAGTGGCGTGAAGCAATCTGACATAAATGCATGTTTAATGTTTGGAACCTAATGTTTACATTTGGCTTTGGTTCATTTTTCCGTTTGGAGTGCTTTAGTAAATGAGGAGAAAATTAAGGGGTGGAGTGCCTCCAATGATTTTTATATGTTAAAAAGGGTAGCTTTGTAACTTCATTAAATTTTGGAGTGCTTCCATAAAAAAAGGGAGCCCCAAAATCAGCACCCTAAAAAAATATATCTCATAGATAGTTTTCTGGACCTGACTATGGGTCTAGAAAAAAATATAGAAATATTGAATCAACCACTATATACAATGGGGCTGATTTTTTTTTTGTAGGGACACCCAAAAAATTATTTTAAAATTAATGAACGGTTAAGATCATTCGTATACATTTTTTGAACGCCTCAGGTCTGTACCCGTAACTTGATCAATTTTGATACGGCATCAAATTAAATGTACCTTAGCCTTTTGGGACAACGTGACGGGAGTTTCTACTTCCTTCTTCTGTCCATCCTGCCAAGTCAAACAATCAAATGGTTATTTAGCTATTTCCCGACCTCGTCATACAAGAATACGGACCCATCAAACTGAATAAAAAACAATCTACGACCCTATTTTCACTAAATGAATTCTTAAGCTATTTATTAGTTTTTTACGTACATTAATCAAAAAAATAAAAAAAGCCAAAAAACAAAACTTAGTGGAACGGACTTAAGTTCGCAAAAGAACACATAAATATAAGATCTACCTTGGCCATTCACCGCACTAGCCGGCTAGAGCTCCTCTCCTGACGGGGCATATAGCAGCAAGGAGTCATCCGTTTCAATCCCACCGTGCGTGCCGGCATGGCGACACCTGTCACCGGGCTCACTAGAATGGACTGCATTACTGATGAGGCGGCCATTGGAGAGTGTAAGCTAGGGATTGAGTTACAGGCTTCGAGTGTATTGGCTATGGCTATGAAGATACTTCACACTTCAGGGCTGTAAGTTTATAACAAGTTTGAGTTGTGAAGAAAGAAGATGTAAATGTGGAGATATATATAGAGGAAGGAGAGGGGACAAATTGATGGATATTTTCTGGGATATTTTTGGTTCCAACTTCCACGACATCGAGTTTAATCCCGAGCAATTTTTCAGTGCAGAACAGGTATCAGTGTTACTCGCGCGTGTGATCTCACTACAACAAAAAGTAACTATGGAAATTTGAATTTCCTCGCCAAATGGGTCTTTATGGCGAGGAAATCGATTTTGTCGGCAAAGAGATGTCGACGAAATTATCTTTCCTCGCCCAAAAACTAAGATTTGGCAAGGAAATGAACATTTCCTCGCTAAACATCAAAGATTGGCGACGAAATTATCTTTCCTCGCCAAAAAAGCTAACATTGGCAACAAAATTATATTTCCTCGTCAAAAAGCTAAGATTTGGCGACGAAATTATCTTTCCTCGCAAAAAAACGAAGATTTGGCGAGGAAATGCTAGTTTCCTCGCCAATTGTTCAGAATAGGCGAGGAAATTTTGTTTCGTCGCCAAATGTTAATGTTAGGTGATGAAATATATCCACACCTTTTCTAGGACTATTTAGATTTTGATATAGATGTGTTGTATTATCCCAATGGTAAGATATAATTAACAACTTTAGTAGCTCACTAATATTATAAGACATTATTAGCAAAATATTTTTTTACATTTTCTAGTAATGATAAAAATGAAACTATTTTTCTCTCTAGTTCTCCTCATTCACTTTTTCTCATTAGAAATGGGGAATGATAATGCCAAAACCCAAATTGTTGGTGCCAAAACCAAAATTGTTGGTGCCAAAACATTAATTTCAAGTTATCATTGAATGACTTATATGCCCTCTTCTACACCCGTAACTTTTCACCATCATTTTACTTTACAAAACTACCCCCGAATCTATTCTCTTACCATGTTTTTTATTTTTTCATATCAATCCACTTGCTCTTAATAAAAACTGACGCCACACTAATATTAAAAGGTAAGAGTACTCATGACCAAAAAGTGACATCGTAATCAACCCAAATCCAATAATCATCAATAATTTCAACAAATTCAACAACTCTAGGCACATAATCATCAATAATTGAAACATAAATTCCGAAAGTTAAACAAATAATAATAATAACTCCAGGCACATAATCATCAACTTTAGTGTTCCAAAAAAACTCATCACGCATCTTGGGACTGAAGCCATCATTGTTGCCTGAAAATCAAAAAGCGATCAAAAAGAGAAGTTATAAAATTGAGTTATGAAATTACGACCAAAAAAAAAAAAAAGAAGCAAAACTAATAATTCCAAAGATTATGTAGAGAATACAATAGTCAAAAGCAAAATGTACCTTGAGTAGTTGAGAGATTAAACAATAGGCGCATAGGAGCCCACCTGAGCTCTCGAGGAAAATGGTTGAAGCTTCGAATGGTTGAAGAGAACTCAAAAGACTCGTAAAAGAGTTTTTTTATGTCAGTTTATCAAACGATGTACTTTTTAAGTTCACAAGTTTTCAATTTTCTTTTATAGTGAACGAAATTTACAAAATCAAAGAATTCTTGAAGACATTAATATTTTCATAAAGGTTATTATCTGAATAAATTAAAATACTTTAAAGAAATCGTAACAACAATATGAACTGAAAAGAAAGGACCGGGCATGGATCCCGAGTTTGCAGTTGAAAGATTTGCATTTTGGAATCAGAGAGTTCATGCACAAAGATCTTAAAAGTGGAGATAAACAAAAGAATAGAAAAAATTTGACATTGATGCTTGAATCGGAGAGTGGCGTGATGGATAGGTGTATGGACTCGCAAAGGCAGGGTCATAGGTTCGAGCTCGGGCTAGAAAGTAAAAACTTCAGTAAAAGCAAATAACAATAAAAGATTTAAGAAAAAGTTTAAAGAAAAACTACAAAGGGACTAAAATTAGACAAGAAGATTTAAAAAAAAATTGAGAGGTGAAAAGAAGTAAAAATGGTTTATATATTAAAAGTTGTAAAACTTTGCATTGAAAAGAAAGTTGGTGTGGTGGAAGGGTTGGGTAAAAGCAAATAACAATAAGAGATTTAAGAAAAAGTTTAAAGAAACACTACAAAGGGACTAAAATTAGACAGAAAGATTTTTAAAAAAAAATTATAGAGGTGAAAACAAGTACAAAAGGTTTATATATTAAAAGTTGTACAACTTTGCATTGAAAAGGAAGTTGGTGTGGGGGAAGGGTGGCGTGTTATTGTAGGGAAGGTCGCTGGTTCGATTCCCAGCGGAAGTGGAGGAGTTGGGTAATGAATTAAGATTTTTTAGTTTCAGGGGTTTTAGGCGAGGAAAATATTCCTCGCCAATTGTTCCTCATGGGCGAGGAAATACAAATTTCGTCGCTAGTTGTTCCAAATAGGCGAGGAACGCTTTCCTCGGCAAATGTTTCGAATAGGCGAGGAAAACAACATTTCGTCGCCAAATGGTCAAAATAGGCGAGGAAAAATTTCCTCGCCAATTGTTCCGTATAGGCGAGGAAAAATTTTCTCGCCACTTGTCAAAATAGGTGAGGAAATATATTTTTCCTCACTAAGATTCCTTCTGTGATGACCTTTAGTCGAGGAAAACGGGCGACAAATTTTTTCCTCGCCAATTCGTTTGGCGAGGAAATTTGATGTTTTAGAGACGAAACTAATTCGTCACGATACGTAAATTTTGTTGTAGTGTCTGAGCCGTCAATTTCGTTATGGAAGGTCTGGATTATGGAGAGAGAAAGGGGAAAAAGATTTCGATCTAGACCGTTTAATACACTTTTGAACCGCCTAGATGCAACCTTCGGGTATCACATTAGCTTGGCCACATGGTATATATCCATTCTTTCGGTGCCCAAATTTTTTTCCCACAGGGTGTCTCGTGGGTTCATATTTGATATTTGTCCACAAAAGGTTTGGTGGGGTGACGTGGTTGTCATATGGGCGGGCAATTCTTAGGCTTGATTCTTAAGCTATTTTGTTTTTTTCTTTATTTGTGGTTGTAAAGCCATTGACAGTCTTGGGGGTTCTGGTTTTATGTCGAGGTTAGCGGTCGGCAATGCCACGTTTACAAAATAAAGTTTGATATTTATGGGTGTTGCATAACAAACGAAGCCAAATTATTTTTTGTCATCATTCAAATTATTTTTCACATTTTTTAGTTTTGCTTCGAATTCATTATTTAACCAAGACACCATCATCAAGTTTGGAAATCCTCCCATGGGTTCACATTTGTCCACAGATGGTGGGTTGGGGTGATGTGGTTGCCACATTGACCAGCATTTCACAGACATGGGCAGACGTAGGAGATGCAATGATGATATGTTTGCTGTTAATTTATAAATACATGTAATATGGTCGCCGCCTCAATTATTCTGGGTCCGCCATTGTTTACAGGCTTGTTTGCCTTAAATAAACCATTAGGCTTTATTTTTTTTTATTGAAAACAAAATTCGCATTTATTAGTTTCGCTCCTGATTTTTGTAAATTATTCATTCGTATAGACCAAGGAAATAAAAAAAAAGTAAAAAATAATGATCTCAACTCAATGTTTTTTTTTTAAAACTGAGTGATCTATTACTTGTGGTTGTAAAGCCATTGCAATATTGACAGTAATAGAGGTTTTGGTTTTATGTGGAGGTGGTGGTGGGCAATTCCGCGTTTTGACAAAAGTAGAGTTTGACCCAACCATGATAGCATTGTCTTACATCCGGGGTTCTCGATTCCTCGTGAACGCTGTACCGAAATACTCCACTTGGAAAATTATTTAGACTCCAAAAGACAAGAACAGGTCCACGGTACCCATTCTCCACCATGCATATAAATGAATGTTCTACTCACAGTACCCAACCAATTAAAGCAAATAAATAAGAACTGAAAGAAAAAGGATGAGCACAAGATTAGAAATGGAAAAATTATAAAAGGGAAAAAAAATCACGACAATGAATCAAACGTTAAAAATATTGTGTGATTATAAACCTTTAACTTACAATCGGTTCTCTAATCAATTCATCACATCAATTGTTTGATTGATGATGCCTTGAATACTTGAGCCTTCCAAACTCCTTCAGAAATCCACTGAAGGTTGATGCAATAAATCGAATCTAGATTCTAAGAAAGTTCTTGGACTTGATTTTATTGCTCAACGATTCATAACTTGAACTCCAAGACTCAAAGTAGGAACTCACTCCAACATCTCTCTCTTCAAAAACGTCAAAATAATGGCTGTAAAGTCATGCACTTTAAAACCTGAGAAGGTTTTGATTTGGTCTGAAAACTCTGAAGTTTTAGTCTGGACGGTGGTCAAGTCCGTCCAAACGGTCGAAACGGTAAAACGCGTTTTTTTGTGATTTTTAGGGTTTCCAACGGTTTTGGGTTTGCAAACCCGGTCTTGGCTTTTTTTGTAGGGCCCGCTGACCCAAGTATTTACTTTTTGCCTTTCAAGAGACACTATCCTAGCTACTGAACAAATTGTGCACAAAATGGGTTGGTGGGGTCCACTTCAGAGATTCATAAAAATGATCCAAGCCGTTCATCAACTTTAAAATAACTTTTTGATTGGCCTACAAGAAAATCAAATCAATCTAAATACTTCAAATATTTGATCCAATATTTAAATTTTAATTCAAAACTTAGAATCCTGAATTCTGAAAAAGTTCTAAATAAAAGTTAACTGATTGGATCAAGTAATAATAAAAATCTAATTGAGCAATGTTTTAGGAGGCGAAAATTAATTTAAAAGTTAACTGATTGGACCATTCAATGATTGTTCAAAAGCATGACTTGATGTTTTTCTATCTTTTCAAGAGTATGCTAAAATCGCTGTCATTTTTCTTTGCTTCTGGGTTTGTCTAGTTCCGTTGGCTCCTTGCTAACCTTGTTTTTCCCTTTCCTGGGTTTGTTGTGGGGTTGCATCTAGTGAACTCGTTTCATCTAGTCGGGTTGTTTCCCCCTCATTCCCTATTAATCTTTGTTCTTCTTCAAAGATTAATAAAGTTCTTTGCCGTTTAAAAAAAAAAAAAACACATTCACAAGAAAGTGTGATTAATGGATTCGATCGAATTTCAATAAGCACGTGAACAAGTTTTATTTTATCAAATAAAATAAGCGGCTAAAGTTTTGAAATATATTTATTTTCCAGTTTACAAATGAAATTCAATTCTTTCCTGTCTCTAATGTTATTTCATTGAATTGATCTTTTGCATAGAACACTCACTGGATTGAAGATTCTGTTTGTTTCTTGAGAAAGTAGAAGAAATGTTGTTCAATCTCTCAGACTTCATTCAATCATGGCAATACAGAAACAATTCCTTCCGCCCTAGCTTTTCTTGTTTCTAATTTTCATGCCCTCATTACAATAAAACTTGATTCAGCCAGTTATCTCCACTAGAAAACTCAACTGTTTAACGCCATCGTGCAAAAGGTTTTCTCGGATATCTTGACGGTTCAGTTAGATTGTCCACCTGCCAAGATTGTACTCCCTCCGTTCTCAAATTCCTAGGCATTCTTTATTTTTTTTAAATGTCCCAAAAAAATGTCCACTTTAAAAAGTCAACATAAAAGGTAAGTTGTGCAACATTACTCTTTTGTCTTTTCTTTTTACATTTGACTATCGTCTCAACTTCAACGAAGCATTAAAGGGGAGTAAATTGAGAAAGTCATTCCAAATTACATCCCATCATTCTCTCCATAAAACACGTCTTCCCAAAAGGATAAGGAAATTGGGATAGAGGGAGTAGATCCCAAAGGTCATACTGTTGATAATACTACATATACTGGGGGTGGGAATTTATGATACATCACGATAACACGACTCGAACTCGGAACGAAGTTAGCAGACTAAGGTTGACTATTGTGACGCGAAACACTTATGTGACATGACCTGAGAAAACATTTATCTTAACAGGTCGGGTTAGTGTTAAGGGTTATCTGATTTGAACCCGAATTGACACAACACGACTACGAGTGAAAATTTATGGCACAATGCGATAACTTGACTCAAACTCGACATGGAGTTAAAGGTTTAGGGTTGACTATTTCTCACGCGAAACATGTATATGACACGACCCGAGAACACTTTTAGCTTAACAGGTCGGGTTAGTATTGAGGGTTATTTGGCACGAACCTGAATTGACACGACGATGTCCGAATATGCTCTTTTGAAGATTATAGATGGTTAGTTGTTATCCTGTATCACGACATCTCCTTTTGTTTCAACTCTTCCTCTTTTGTTAGGGCTTGCATCTGTGAGCGAATTTGGCATGTTTTTGGAAGTAGGTTCAATTCTGCTACCAGATCTAATGTCCACGATCTCAAACGTCGATTGCACAATCTGAAGAAAACTGGTAAAATGGAAAGTTATCTAGATTAGATAAAGAGCTATGCATAGCAGTTAGGTGCTGTTGATCACATGGTTGATGATGATGAATTAGTCTTCTATAATATGAAATATGAATGGATTATCTTTTGAATTTCGACATCTAAGAACAAGTTTAAAAACCAAAGGAGGTGTGAATTTTGATGAGTTGATTTCAATTCTTCATGCTGAAGACGGTGATTTCCATCATGAGCATGGGACTGCAGGTTCTAGTCTTGGTTCTGGAACGAAATCTTCAAATTTTGTTGTTACTCAGAAGTCAGAAGTCCCCAATGTTAAGGAGTTGTGGTCCTATTTCCTTAGTAGTTATTGGTTAAGTAGTAGACTTGATTGCCCATCTTGGATTGGATCTCCTTGAATCTAAAATCCAAAAGCATATTTGTATTAGGTGTGGATCTGCCTTCGAGCTCGTTGTTCATATCTGTTTTTATAGCAAATTTGGAAGGATCAAACCAAACCAAACCAAACTGAGCCTTATGTCCCAATCAATTGGGGTCGGTTATATGAATCCTTTTTCTCCATTGAGCTCTGTCAAGTGCTGTTTCATCGCTTAAACCTAGCATACTCAAATCCTTGCATACTACCGCATATAATGTCAATTTGGGTCTTCCCCTCCCTTGTGCGTTTCTACCCAAAGCTATCCTATCCACTCTTTTAACTGCTGCATCCGCTGGTCTACGATAGACATGCCCAAACCACCTTAGCCTATTTTCCCTTAACTTCTCCTCTATAGGTGCTACACCTACCATCTCGCGAATTGTTTCATTTCTAATTCTATCTCGTCTAGTCTTACTACACATCCACATCAACATTCTCATTTCCGCTACACTTATTTTGTTCACCTGCTGTTTCTTAATAGGCCAGCATTCTGTCCCGTAAAGCATCGCTGGTCTTATGACAGTTCTATAAAAAAATTCTTTCAATTTTGTGGGTACCCTCTTGTCACACAGTACACCAGTAGCGCTTCTCCACTTGAGCCACACAAATTTGGAAGGATCGAAATAGGAAAAGTTTTGATAATGTTGAAAACAGTTATGGCATCTACCTTTAAGGCTACCGCATCCTAGTCAAGGGAAATTAATGAGGCTTTTAAATCTACTTTGGCCAATGGCTCTAGAAGACCCATATTGATACAATGGGTACGTCCATGTGCAGGGTCTGCTAGAATAAGTCTAACCGGAAGGTAGGATTTGGAGGTCTATTCGGAGATTCCACTCATGCGATTCAAGCTTGGAAACCGAAAATCTGAGCTATTTACAGAGGCCTTACCATAATCTTTGAGAAGAACATGTTAAACATCACTATTGAGTCGGATTCTAGTGTGGAAGTGAAGCTTATCAATGAAGGAAATGCTGAAAATCATGCACAAAGCAATTTAATCAAGGATGCAAATGCTCTTCTAGCTCGAACAACAACGATAATGTACCACATTTACAGAGGAGCTAATGAGTGTGCTGATCATTTAGCTTGTCTTGGAGCAAAACAGGAAGAAGACTTTATCATTGCTGACGATATGCCCATCTCTTTAAGAGAGTTTATGCTGAGAGATTGCCCAGATTTTAGAAAAGTTACTGGCTTGTATGATCTGTAATTTTCGCTTCTAAAGTACACACACAAAAAAAAAAGAAAAAAGAGGAAGTCTCCAATGTCATTTTCACCATCACCAGTACCTCAACTTATTACATCTCCATACCTTGGTTCATTTTCTTTACAGATAGCTATTCCACAAATGTATCAAGGCGAATAATAATTTCAGACTGCCACTGGTGCTTTTCAGCAGTTCTTTCCACAAAAATAAAGGAGGTCAAGGTTTTATGTTCAATCAAGGCAAACTTTAACCAAAGAGGTTTTAATCGAGGAGTATACTATTCAGGAAATGGCAAATGCTCAAAAACTTGGATGTCAAATTTGTGGAAAGACGAATCATCTGCTAATACTTGTAATCATATTGAACCTACAATATCAAACATCACAGCTGTTTGTTTCAGTCTTGCAGGCCTTTTGTTCCTCAGTATCAGTATCATCAGTATACTTTTGTTTCACCTGAGCCTCTTCTAGCTCTGATACTATGTGGAAACTTTTTGTTCAACTAAAAACCAATGTGCTATGAGTGGAAAGGTCGCAAATGCTATTAAATGATCTCTCATCCCATACAATACCATATCCAAGCAATGCGGGACAATTACTCAAACATTCTCTAATTTTGTTTTCAATTGCAAATTATTTACTCATTAGAGAGTAAATGAAATCCTTAAATAGGCAGTTGTTGCTGCATATTTGGCTTCCTTCAGATGTTCTCAAACCAAGATATTAGAAAGCCTTCTAGGCTAGACTGCTTCAGCTTGATTTCAATTACGGTGTTGAGTTAATCCATACAAGATGTTATTTTAACTGTAATTGTATCTTGTGAGTGGGAGATGTTATTTTAGTTTTAATTGAATCTTGTCAGTGGACGATGAGATTTCTGTCTCAAATTCATATTAAATTGGATAAAATACGGAGTCATCTAAAAAAACCAGAAGATGCTTCCACCTCGTCAATTGTATTTGCTTAATCGGAGAACTAGTTATCTTCATTTTTTTTTTCCTGATGAGATTAATCCTGCTACTTGCTTTTTTAAAGTAAGGGACTGATTCCACTCTGATGCAAATTTTGGATTAAACGGAATAGTCAAAATCTTAATCATATATTTATATAATCAATGGTTTTGGATTTATTTAGAATCCGTTAGGAGCAGGAGTCAACTATTAAAGTAAATGGACAATCCTCATGTAGTCAGGTTAGAGGATCTAATTCTTTTTACCTGAAGATTTTGCACAATTGGACACCAATATCATCGAAAGTTTTATTCATTATCTACAAAATATAACTAGTAGTACATGTTTTTTGATAAATCCCGAATTTTCATACAAAGTGGTCTTACACAAGGGCCCCACCTTTAGCAAACTCGGTGAAGGCCAATGCAACTAAACCCACCATAGCAAATCTCCCATTCCACATCTCAGCATCCGCGCTAAAGAACTCTTTCGACTTTGACTCCACGCTCACTCCACTGAATTGAGGAATCAAAGATGCTACGGATAGCACACCAGAAGTCAGCAAAAACCACGGGATCCCACCGTTGGATATCTGAGTAAACACATCCTGGCCATTGGATAGTTCCACGGCTATTGCTGCCACGAAGCCGATCATGGCGAGTCTGCCGTTGATTCTCTCTGGTGCTGGCCCACTAAATGCGAACACGTCGAAGAAATCGGTGCTGACCTGTCATGGTTAAAGATATATATGTTGTACCTTTAAGTTATTGTTGTTATTTCTTAGAACGGTTAAACATTAGAGAACAATCACAGTTTGTATATTACTACCTCGTAATTTAAAACAAAACCGAAATAGTAATGTAGGAAAGCTTCCCATATATCGTACAACGATTGAAGAGAATCGCAAAGAGGAAATCGGAGAGAGATCAGATTTTAGGGAGAGAGAGAGAGAGTGAGAGAGAAGGAAGGAAGGAGACGACACTGTGTGGTTCTTTGCGTTGGAATTGGAAATCGATCCTCCGTTAGTAAAACGGTCATGTTTCAAAAACAATGCAAATCACTTATTTTGTGTTTTGAAAATTTTCAGAAATTTTGAAAACGTTTTTAATAAATACAAACCATAAATAAATTACCAAACACATTTCTGTTTTTAGTTTTGGAAAAAATTAAAAAAAAAACAAAAAACAGGAAACAAAAACGTTACCAAACGCCCCTGTAGTTATTGATGCGTTAGAAAAATCACATAGATAGTTTTGGACCCGACTATGAGTCCAAAAAAAGCATAGAAATATTATATCAACAACTTACACATATACAAGTGAGTTGATTTTTTGTAGTCACACTCCAAAAAATTATTTTAAAATTAAAGAACGGTTCAAGTCATTCATATAGGACTAAAAAAAAAGCATTTGTACATTTTCTGAATGCTTGTACCCGTAGCTTTATCAATTTTGATACGACATCAAATTAAATGTACCTCGGCCTTTTGGGACAACGTGACGGGAGTTTCTACTTCCTTCTTCTTCTGACCATCCTGCCAAGTCAAACAATCAAACGTTTATTAAGCTATTTCCCGATCTCGTCATACAAGAATAAAAAACAATCCGAGGCCCTTTTCCACTAAATTATTTCTTAAGCTCTTTAGTTTTTTGTGTACTTCAATGAAAAAATCGAAAAGCCAAAAATAAAACTTAGTGGAACGGGCTTAAGTTCGCAAAATAACACATAAAAATAAGATTTACCTTGGCCATGCACCGCACTAGCCGGCTAGAGCTCCTCTGCTGACGGGGCATATAGCAGCAAGGAGTCATCGGTTTCAATCCCATCGTGCGCGCCGGCATGGCGACACCTGTCACCGGGCTCACTAGAATGGACTGCATTACTGAGGAGGCGGCCATTGGAGAGTATAAGATAGGGATTGAGTTACAGGCTTCGAGTGTATTGGCTATGGCTATGAAGATACTTTATACTTCAGGGCTGTAAGTAATAAGTTTGAGTTGTGAAGAAAGAAGATGTACATGGGGAGATATATATAGTGGAAGGAGAGGGGACAAATTGATGGATATTTTCTGGGATATTTTTGGTTCCAACTTCCACGTCATCGAGTTTAATCCTAGCAAATTTTCAGTGCCGAACAGGTATCACGTGTTACTTGCGCGCGTGATTTGAACCTTCAATTTCGGTTATGGACGGTCTGAATTATGGTGAGAGAAACAGGAGAGAGAAAGGGGAAAAAGGATGGCTCGGATGTAACCTTTGGATACCAGATAGGCTCGGCCAAGTGGTACACTTTCCATGCCCAAAAAATTTTCCCCAAAAGGAAAGTGAGTCTCGTGGGTACATATTTGTCCACAAATGGTTTGGTGGGGTGACGTGGTTGTCATATGGGCCGGCAATTAGGCTTCATTTGACTCAAACGAGATATTCTGTTTTTTTCTTTATTAAAAATATAGCATTTATTAGTTTCACTTCAATTTTTTTATTATAATTAATTGATTTATCGACAATGAGAATTTTAAAAATTAAAAGTATAATCTAAACTCAAATATTTTTTTCATTGAAAAAAAAGTTCAAATTATAATTTTTTTTTAAAAACGAAGTGACTTGTTAAATCAAACCAAAGCTTATTTGTGGTTGTAAAGCCATTGACAGTCTTGGGGGTTTTGATTTTATATGGAGGTTGGTGACTTGGTGGTCGGCAATGCCAGGTTTTACAAAATGAAGTTTCATACTTATGGGTGTTTTGCATAACAAATGAAGCCAAATTATTTTTTGTCCTTATTAAAAAAAAATTCACATTTTTTAGTTTTGCTTCAAATTCTTGTAGAAACAACAACAATAATAGAACCCATTTAGTAATTTAAAAAGTACAAAATTACAAGCATAAGAGTAATTTAAAAAGTACAAAATTACAAGCAAAATCTGAAAAAGTTCACTAAAAACAAAAATAATGCAGAACATACATATTTCAGATTATTTTTGTCTTTATGTACAAAAATTTTAGATTGTCAATTTTATTTCACATTTAGATTCCTCTTTTCGAGACGAATCAATAATTTTCGAAAAAAATTACGTAAAACTAACAAAACCAGAAAATAGTGAATAAGGGCAAACAAAATAATATGACTCCATTATTTAACCAAGACACCATCATCGAGTTTGGAAAACCTCTCGTGGGTTGGGGTGATGTGGTTGGCACATGGACCGGCATTTCGTAGGCAGGGGCAGACCTAGGAGATGCAATGATGATATATTTGCTTCTAATTTATGAATACATATAATGTGGTCCCCGCATCAAGAATTCGGCGTCCGTCACTGTTCATGTATAGGCTTGTTTGTCTTAGACAAACTGTAGCGGCCGGGTTCGTAGGGGCCAGCAGAGGCCCCACTTTGCATAATAAAAGAGCGAAAGGGGCCACTATCTCAGAATCTGCAAAACTGAATGCAGGTCGATGTATCTCGCCCCTGCCGAATGTATGGTTCACTTGGCGTTCGGCACGGACATCCAGGATTGCACGAATATGGGTTTGGGTGATATCCGCCGACCCCATGGGGTACCGAGTCCACGATACTCTGTTCTTAGCCCTCGGATCCCTCTCGGGGGCTCCGCCGGTCGGCGTACCGAACGCCGGGGAGGCCGGGCAGCTCGCGTGCCGAGTCGGTCGTCTTCGGCCACGCGGGGGTTCAGGGACACTTGATTTGGTGGTGGCGTATCCGGCACGCTACACATCTTACGATGGAGCATTAAATGCGGCAGCCACCTACCCTTCCGCCGCTGCCTGCAAAGTCACGTGGGTGATGGGGAATGTCTCGAGGTGATAAGACCCCTCTGTTCCACGTGACATGACGTCAGCCGAGATGCGGCGTTTGCAGCAGAGATGGAAGTCACATCAACTGCCATTCCAGGCACGAATGACGGGCGCGTGAGGGGCGCCGAGCGCGTGGGACGCACACCCCTATGCCTATAAATACCCAGCTACAACTACCACAATGGGTATTCCTCTCTCCTCATTTACTACTCTCACAACTCCACTTCTCTCTAGATCTCCGGTGTATTTCTTCTCTCCAATGACTGACTTAGCCATCGGAGTGCCTTCCCAGACCACCACCGTCCGGGTTAGGCACTGACGTGGTTGTCTTCATGTGCAGGTCGCCCTCTCCGGCGTATACAGCAAGGGTCCAGGTGTGTTCCATCCATTCCATCACTACCTAATCCGCTCCAGAAGGTCCAAAGAGCTCACTCCGGTGACGAGACCCCCACATAAACCATTAGCTTTATTTATTTTTTATTCAAAACAAAATTCGCATTTATTAGTTTCGCTCCCGATTTTTGTAAATTATTTGTTTGTATGGATAAAGGAAATCGAAAAATAATGATCGCAACTCAATTTATTTTTTTTGAAACCGAGTGACTTAGTACGCCAAATCCGATGTTACTTGTGGTTGTAAAGCCATTGCAATATTGACAGTAATAGGGTTTTGGTTTTATGTGGAGGTGCTGGTGGGCAATTCCACGTTTTAACAAAAGTAGAGTTTGATATGTCAACTGAATGTACACGACCCCAACCTGCATTGTCGCCCGTTGAACCATCAACGGCAGTAGGTCTTACATCTGGGGCTCTCGATTCTTCGTGAATAGTGTACCGAAATACCTGGAAAATTATTTTAGACCCTAAAAGACAATCGCTTTGTTTGGTTGAAAGTTTTGAGAGGAATATTTTGGGAAATATTTTTGAGATAGTGTTTGGTTGGGTTTTTGAAAAAAGAAATTATTAGAGAGAGGTGTAATAATTGGAGAGAGATAGAAAGAGAAATGAGAATGATGATTGGAGAGAGAGATATGAGTAGAGAGTGAAATGTGATTAATGATTGGAGAGATAAGAGATGGGGAAAGAATCTTTTTGGAATTTTTTTTGAAAATGTGAAGTAAACACAGCCAATAAATAGGAATTGAAGAACAAGGATGAACACAAGGATATAAATGAAAAAAGAAATCATAAATAGTAAAAAAAACAGTGGGAATGAATGAATTAAACATTAAAAAATAACAAAATTCATCACATCAACTATTTGATTCCTTATGCATTGAATATTCAAGCCTTCCAAACTCCTTTAGAAATCCACCGAAGGTTGATGCAATAATCGAATCTAGAAAGTTCTTGGAGTTGGTTGTATTGCTCAATGATTCATAACTTGAACTCCAAGACTGAAAGTATGAACTCACTCAAAGAACCTCAAAACATAAAAATAATGGTTATAAAGTCATGCACTTAGAAACTTGAGCAGGTTTTGATCAAGTCTGAAAACTCTAAAGTTTTGGTCTGGTGGTCAAGTTCATCCTAACGGTTGGGATGGTAATGTTGGAGTTTTGTGCCATGAATTGACGTTTTGAAGAACGCACAGAAATTCATCGCGGGCAGTTTGCAATTTTGGACCGGGGTTATGTTTTTAGAAAAAAACCGCCCTGGCAGAATTTAGGGCCGCAAGGGCGGGTTTGACAGATTTGGTCTTTGGGTAGATTTCTAGAATCCCGCTCGGGCGGGAATCAAACCCGCCTTGGCGGTTTTGACTGAGTTCCATACGGATTACATGTGGCTGCACTTTTTTAAGGGTTTTAACATAATTTTCTGTGTTGTCTTATAAATAGGAGCCTTATGGCCTTCTAGGGTTTTGCCTTTTCTTGGGATTTGAAATATCTAAGGTTTGGAGTCGTCTCTTTTGTTTATGTGAGACATTGATGCACTGTAGGTCGCTCCTCAGAGATTTGTTCCTAGATATCTATTGGGTGCTTCAAGTAGAGTTACGGGTGTAGCCAGCTCTTTGTATTTCTCCCCATTGATAGTAAATTCTCTTGCTCTTCCTCGTGGACGTAACCTCTAGAGCTTTCTGCTTGAGGGGGAACCATGTAAATCTTATGTCTTGTTTTTTTGTTGGTTTAGTTATATTCTCTACTTCGGGTTTTGGCACAACAGGTAAAATGCATGTTTTTGTGATTTTCTGATATACTGTATTGCCTTGGACTATAAAATGAACACATAGGTTAGCCCCCATTGGATTCTTGATTATTCTTATCATAGAAAAAAAACCCCAAGCACCCGTAAAGTACGATTAAACAATTAGCTCGAGTCAAAATCACAAATATATTTGTGTCTAGCTTTCGATTGTTTGTTTCTCTTTTCTGCGTGTGATTGTCTCTGTGTCTTACAGTGACTCTGCGCCGGGACCATTCAATTAATGATTGTTCAAATTTCAAAAGCATGACTCAACTCATTCAGAAGAAAGTGTGATTAATGGTTTCGATCGAATTTCAATAAGCATGTGAGCAAGTTTTATTTTATTTTGTAAAATAAGCAGCTAAAGTTTTAAAATATGCTTATTTTCCGGTTTACAAATGAAATTCAACTCTTTCGTGTCTCTAATGTTATTTCACTGAATTGATATTTTGCATACATTCATGTACTTTTTTGTGAGTTACAAGATTTACAAATTTCAATTATTATTTTTGAGTATAAAAAAAGATTCACGAATTAGAGTTTGGAGAAGGTGAAAGAATAGAGATGATCTAATCCCATTTAATATCGGGCAAATGCATTGTTGGAATTGTGCCTTCAATTCAAGCCGTTCAAAGAAAGTGCGAAATTTGGTGCGAAAAGCCGTTTGCTTGATCGCTTGTCCGGACCAAGGGAAGTCTTGTTTGGACCAACGAGTCTGGGATGTTTTGAAAAGTTTCTGCCTCGCTTGTCCAGACCAAGTTTACTCTTGTCCGGACAAAAATGCGCGTTTTTTTGCGGCTGCGCGTTTTAAGTAGGGTTTTGACCTAATTTTTGTACTTTCTTATAAATAGGAGCTTTGTGGTCTCCTAGGGCTTTAGACTTCTTGAATGAATCCCTTTGAGGGAGCCCCCATGGGGTTTCCCGCAGTGTGTTAGGGTTTCTTGGTTGTTCCATTGGCATAGTCTTTTATTCATGGGATTAGATATTAGGGTTTTGTGTGTCTCTTTTGTGTTTTTGAGACGTTTGATGCTCTGTAAGTAGCTCCTCAGATATTTGTCCCTAGATATCTGTTGGGTGCTTCAACTGAGAGTTACGAGTATAGCCGACTCTGTGTATTTCTCCCCGTTCATAGTGAATCCTCTCTTGGTCTACGCCCGTGGACGTACCTCTAGAGCTTCGTGCTTGGGGGGAACCACGTAAATCTTGTATCTCGTTTTCTTTGTTGATTTGTTATATTCTCATATTTCGAGTTTGGTCACAACATGCATTCTAAGGTTAAGGGGTGTTTGAGAGCATTTCTTTTTGGGTTTTACCATATTTTATTTTGCTGTTTTGAATTTCTAAGGTTAAGAGGCGTTGTTCGATCGAAACGAATTTCGATAAGCGTGATTTCTTTGCGAGTTATGTGCGAGCTATGAGATATACAATTTTTCAATAAACAATTAATTTTACAATTATTGTTGTCGGTCTAAATGAGACTCATGAATTGAGAGTTTGGGAGTGTAGAGGGTGAAAGCGTAAAGATGATCGAGTGGCAGTTAACATTGGGCACTTGCATCCTAAGCTTATTCATTCGTGATTTAATCCATTTATTTGTAAGACTCGTCCAGTTATATTCACATTAAGTACAAAATCGAAAAATGTTTCTGATCGAATTAACTCCAAAAGTAGAGTTTTGCACAATTGGACAACAATATCATCGATATTTAGTTCAACAAAATCTTGTATCATAATATTACCATCATTTCAACTTTACAAAATTCAACCACTCCTATATTGTTTTTGTGGGTACAACTACAAGTGCGACGCCATCTTGATAAAGTCCGAATTTTCATACAAAGTGGACCTACACAAGGGCCCCACCTTTAGCAAACTCGGTGAAGGCCAATGCAACTAAACCCACCATAGCAAATCTCCCATTCCACATCTCAGCATCCGCGCTAAAGAACTCTTTCGACTTTGACTCCACGCTCACTCCACTGAACTGAGGAATCAAAGATGCTACGGATAGCACACCGGAAGTCAGCAAAAACCACGGGATCCCGCCGTTGGATATCTGAGCAAACACATCCTGACCATTGGATAGTTCCACGGCTATTGCTGCCACGAAGCCGATCATGGCGAGTCTGCCGTTGATTCTCTCCGGTGCTGGCCCGCTGAATGCAAACACGTCGAAGAAATTGGTGCTGACCTGTCATGGTTAAAGATATGGTTTAGATTTATTTTACCTTAAAATTTTGTTGTTATTTCTTTGAACGGTTAAACATTTGAGAAGAATTTAATACATGGTTTGAATTATTTGTGTAAAACTCAAAAGTGGTATCGATTTTGATACATCATGTAAGTAAATGTACGTACCTTAGCCTTTTGGGACGACGTGGCGGGAGTTTCGACTTCCTTCTTCTGGCCATCCTGCAAAGTCAAACAATCAAACGGTTATTAGGCAATCTCCCGACTTCGAAATACAAGATCACGGACACGTTCCACTAAATGAATTTTAAATCTCTTTAGCTTTTCACGTACGTCAATTAAAAAAATCAAGAAGTAAAAAAAAAAAAAACTTAGTGGAACGGGCTTAATATTGCAAAAGAGCGCATAAATATAAGATCTACCTTGGCCATGCACCGCACTAGCCGGCTAGAGCTCCTCTGTTGACGGGGCATATAACAGCAAGGAGTCATCCGTTTCAATCCCACCGTGCGCGCCGGCATGGCGACACCTGTCACCGGGCTCACTAGAATGGATTGCATTACTGATGAGGTGGCCATTGGAGAGTATAAGCTAGGGATTGAGTTACAGGGTTCGAGTGTAATGGCTATGGCTATGAAGATACTTCACGCTTCAGGGCTGTAAGTAAGTTTGAGTTGTGAGGAAAGAAGATGTAAATGTGGAGATATATATAGTGGAAGGAGAGGGGACAAATTGATGGATATTTTCTGGCATCTTTTTGGTTCCAACTTCCACGTCATCGAGTTTGGATCCCCAAAAGGACAGTAAGTTTCGTGGGTTCACATTTGTCCACAAATGGTTTGGTGGGTTGACGTGGTTGTCGCAGGACGGGCAATTCTTACGATTGATGTGAGTCATGTGACGGTTGGGTAGCGCTGATGTGCGCTTCCTGGCTTACGCCTTACGGCCCTAGTATGCGGCACTAGAGTTATCGGATGTATTTTTAATGGTTCTGATTTCATATTGGCAATTTGCGGATCAAAACCGTCCATTGCCAAGATAAAATATGAGCTGTTGATTGCCGAAATTAACGGCTCTGATACGCACACCAGGGCTGCGTACTACGGACATAAACAATCTATTCCATTTTTTTCTTTATTAAAAAACTTACTCCTTCTGCCCCTTTTTAAATGATTCATATGAGAATACGAGTAATTTCAACCTTTATTTACAATCGGAACTCCAATCAATTCATCACATCAACTGTTTGATTACTGATGCCTTGAATACTCAAGTCTTCCAAACTCCCAAATTTGGCCCTTTTTTTAATTATATCGTGGGCCTTGTATTAGGCCTTTAGCCTAATAAATCAGTTGTAAAAGTTAATTAGTTTATGACCAAGTGGACTTTTTTTTAAAAAAGAAATCATATTGGACTTCTTTTTTTTTTTTCTTTCCTATTGGGCTATACAGACCTCTACTAATGCATAGTGAAATTTAAGGGGGTGCCCCTAATTTTTTTTTTTTTTTTTTTGATGCCCAAGGATCAGGTCTTTTGAGCCTTGAGGTTGGGCCGGCCCTGGACGGTGGTCAAGTTTATCGGGACGGTAAAACACACATTTTTGTGATTTTTAGGGTTTTCTGATTTACTGTTTTGCCTTGCACTATAAAATCAAACACATATGCAGCACCCATTGTATTCTTGATTATTCTTCATCATAGACAAATCCCCCAGTATCCCGTAGAGTACGATTAAGCAATTAGCTTGAGTTGGAACCACGTATATGTTTGTGTCTTTTTTTTTGAACGGCGAAATTTTTTATTAATCTTTGGAAACAAATTATAAAGATTAAAAGGACCCTAAGCACAAAAAAACATCGGAGATGGAAAACTCCAACATTAAAAGGCACCAAGGACCCGAAGGGGAAAACACAAAAGCAAAAGGTTAGTAAGACACCGACCAAAACAGAAACGGAAAAGATACAACAAGCAAACAAGCACCCCTCTCCAAAGATGAATCGGCATCTATGCATCCGAACAGACATGCACCCGAAAAAGACCCAGCTGCAGCACCAAATGATGGATTGCAACTGATAAGAAAGCCATCCCAAAGATGAAAATGAAGATGACAATAGCAGGACTATGACAAAGCACCAAGCCCCAATGCAACCTCCAAGGACATGAGCAAAAGCAATGAAAAAGAGAAACAAAATCCAACCATCCAAAAGCAGCAGCCAGCAACAAAAAGGTATCCTCTCCAAAGCGCCTTCAACAACAAATCCAATAGACAATGGAGAGTCCAAAGCCATCCTTAATTCAACTCAGCTGCAGCTGCCTCCTTTTCCAGCTTCTCCAATTCTACAATCTTGCTTATCACCTCCTCATCTTCACCATCATATTTATATCCAATTATTTTGTTCATCTGACGAATGGTTTGAGCTTCACTGAGGATGATTTTGTTTCTGTTGGTAATCCCTTCAGATGAGACTGATGCAGACAAGGCAGCAGCTGCAATGGCTGATCTTAAAACCACATTTCTTTTTGCCCCTCCCTTCCTTTTGGTTCAACTTGTTCACTTTTGAATTCCCTAAAATTTCATCAATGGTTTTCCTCCTTCTCTTAGACTCTTACCTTGGACACCTTTTACTGCCGCCTGGATAGAAGTGTTGTTTTTTTCGAAGAAGTCTTCATGGGGACACACCTCAGCAATCTCATTTTGGTTAGGTTCACATACTTCATTTAAACCAAATTGTTATAGTCCTAACAAAACAAAACAAGTCTGGAACCGAATATATAATACCCATTTAAAAGGAAAGTAGAGCATTACACATTTAAAATTAGTCTATTGAACCTTATGCTGGGAAGGAAAATAGGAAATGCATTTGGTTAAAATTTAAGGGGTGTTTGGGAGCCTATTTTTGGCTTTCATTTTCTTCTTTTGAAGTATTGTCTTCAAAACAGATTTTGCGAGAGAATGAGTTTTCTATCGACATTTAAAGAGAAGAAGCCAAAAACAGATCCTGAGGTCTTTTTGCATTTTCCAAAATATGAAAACTCGTCGTAGATACGCTATGTATCCTTTCGTCATAGATCCTGAGGTCTTTTTTTTTTCATACAACTTTTCGTCATAGAATACGCTATGTATTTTTGTCAGCGCTCGATGAAATTCCTGGAGTCGCCCAGAGTCTTTTTGTCCACACACATATATGTACTTATTTCAAGAACTTTTTTTCATCCAATAGAGGTGCGTGTGTCAATCATATAAAACTTTCCTAAATTAAGTAATTAACATGAAAACATAGTACAATAAATGGAAAAATTTGAAGTTGCGCGGGGTCCATGCACCTCTCATCACAATATACAAAATGTCCTGGGCCAATGAATCACTCCAAATACACGAGTGATTATTCAGTTCACGGGTAGAGCACCGATACTTCCTTTCATTACAAATTAATTAGTACAATTCTTAAAGTGGTGTTTTAGGATCCTTTTCCACCATGTATTAGAGGGTGCTTGGAAAATCATTTTAAACTTTTTAAATTGGGTAGAGTTTTTAGGAAAAATATGCAGAATGAATTTTACAACAGGAGTAGTTGAGAAATATGCGCTGAATATATTTTGTAGGTCTTTTTGTTAATCAAAAAGAGAAAAATGAAAAATGAGAAGTCAAGAATTTACTCCCAAACCTACTTTTGACTTCTCCTCTCTAATGTCAAAAACCAAAACACATTATCACATAATGCATTTTTCATTCTCAAGCCAAACAACCAAAAACAAATACTATAAAAATGAAAGTAGAAAAGGAAGCATCCAAACAGGCCATGTTGTGGCCGTCAAATAGTTCACCACAAATGCCACAATGATTATTCATAACGATTTAAAACCATTTATTTGCATCCTAAGCTTATTCATAATGATTTAAAACCATTTTTTGTACGAATCGTCAAGTTATATTCATATTAAGTACATGATTAAAAAAATGTTTCCGCTCAAATTAATCCTTCAAGTAGACTTTTGCACAATTGGACAAGAATATCATCGAAATTTTAGTTCATCAAAATGCCACAATGATGCACTGTATCATAATATTACTAATTGGACAACAAAACCATCGAAAGTTTTGTAAATCAAAATGCCCCGCGCAATGATGCACTGTAACATAATATTACCATCATTTGAATTTCACCACAAAAAAAAGTTAATATTACATCATTTCAACTTAAAAAAATTCAACTACTCATGTTTTTTGTGGGTACAACTACAAGAAGTGTGACACCATCTTGATAAATTTCAAATTTCCATACAAAGTGGATCTACACAAGGGCTCCACCTTTTACAAACTCGGTGACGGCCAATGCAACCAAACCCACCATAGCAAATCTCCCATTCCACATCTCAGCATCAGAGTTAAAGAATCCCTTTGACTTTGACTCCACGCTCACTCCACTGAACAGAGGAATCAAAGATGCTGCGGATAGTACACCGGATACATACAAAAACCACGGGATCCCACCGTCGGATATCTGGGCAAACACATCCTCACCCTTGGCTAGTTCTATGGACACTGCAGTCACAAAGCCGACCATGGCGAGTCTACCGTTGATTCTCTCTGGTGCTGGCCCACTGAATGCAAACACGTCGAAAAAATTGGTGCTGACCTGTCATGGTTACGTAATTGTTTTAGTACATTTTTTTTTTTGGCCATAAAAATGAAACAAAAATGCTATGCATCATGAAACGGCGCCCCAAGAAGTACCTCGAAGGTTGAAAGTGAAATCAATGGGTCAGAATGTCAGATAATTATCTAAGTGAATCTAAATCACTATAGTAATTTCACTTTCGAAAATATATTTTCAAGGTTCGTAGTTGGGGCTTACATCAACAGTTAACTTTGGGTACTACACTTGTTTCAACTCAGATTCCTAGATAATTTTTTTATACTAACTAAATATGTACACACTATAAACTAAATTAGGAAAACTAACCATCTAATAATGAAGTTAATTATTTCCACTAGTAAAAAATTACATTCCAAGTTATTTTCCGCGACGTAAATGAATCACATAAACTTACGTAATAGTATTAAAAATAAACTAAATAAATAAGCTAGGCTTATCTTTGTTTCAAAATTCAAACGATCATACCACCAAGAAAATTATTAAGGATGCATAAAAAATACTCCTAGGAGAATAACTTCTTTACGGATTTACGGACTGTCCACAAAAAATATGTGTACCTTAGGCTTCGTCGACATCGGCGAAGCTGTGGTGGGTCCTACTTCCTCCTTCCGACCATCCTACAACAATCAAACGGTTACCCAACTATTCCTCGAATGTCATCGTAAATCAAAACTCCGAACATTAATAAAACCACGAAAATCAGTAAAGGCATGTAAAAAAAGAAGTACCTCGGCCATGCAGCGGACTAGCAGGGTAGAGTTCCTCTGCTGCCGTGGCAGATAGCAGCAAGGAATCATCCGACTTGAACCCAATCCCTTGGCGACGCCTGTCACCGGACTAACTCGAATGGACTGCATAACTGATGAGGCGGCCATTTGATTCTGAGTTAATGATGCTTCGAGTGAAATGGGTTTGAGAAACTTCTTCTCGCTTCAGTGGTTGATGAAGGTTTTTGAGTTGTGAAGAAGAAGCAGTGAAGTTGGAGATACTTATACAATGGAACTGTGGAAGGATAGAGAGCTAATTGGTGGATATTTTTGGTTCCACGTCATCGAGGTTGGACCCCAAAAGGACATTGGGGTCTCGTGGGTTCACATTTGTCCACAAATGGTGGGGTGGGGTAACGTGGTTTTCACATTGACCGGTAATTCAAAATTCGTGATCTTTTCTGAAGATAAATTCGTGGTTGCATTTGCAAGTGGTAACGCCATGGACATTAGGGTTTTGGACCTTTTGGTTATACAAAGTAGAGTTTGATACGTAAAACCAAATTTACATGACCACGACCTAACCATGATAGGGTTGTCGGTCACCTGGTAAACTATCAATGGCACTAGGCCTAACATGTATGTAGGGCTCTGGATTCCTCGTGAATGCTGTATTCATGGGAAATTATTCACGACCCAAAAGGCAAGGACACGTGGTGCCTGTTCACCCGCGATAGTCATGGCCGGATTGCCCGGTGATGCATATTGGGTCGTGTTTACATTTCTTGAGCATTTTGACCGTTCATAGCCCATAAGGCTCCAGTAAACGCTTGACACAAAGTTAGCGAAAAGGTCCATAATCATTAAATCGTAGGGTTGATTGGAAACGGGCCACTGATAAAGACTCTAAAGATCAATTTGTGGTTGCAAGTGGTAATGCCATGGACAGTAGGGTTTTGGTTATATACATAGTAGAGTTTGATACGAAAAGCGAATTTACATGACCCCGACCTAACCATGACAGTGTCGTCGCCCGATAAACCATAAATGGCACCAGCCGCCACTAGGTTCTATGGTGTGGGGCTATGTGACCTTGTTTTTGGGTTTGGTTTTTAGGATAATGATTGAAGAGAGAAATGAGAGTAATAAAAAAGGTAATGTTTGAAGAGAGAGAGAGAGAGAGAACAAAAGGAGAATAATAATTAGAAATAAGGACAATAATTTGAGATAAAGATAGTAATGATTGACTAATAATTTAGAAAATCAGTCTATAAACCCAAAACGAACAACGTCTATATTCCTTGTCAATGTTGTATCCAATTACTCAGGAACTATTCAGGACCCAAAAGGCAATTAGGAAACTTGGTGCCCGTTCTCTCCAACGTATATTTTTTGTGAACTCAATGGTGGACATAAGATTTGTTTATAATAATGGCCGGATTGCTCAACGATGTAGACTGGGATGGATTGTACAGGGGCAAGTGGGGGAACATGCCTCAACTTCATGGGCTATTTTTAAGTGTACGAAAAGAAGGCACTACATATGCACAGTAGCATATCTAAAGACTAAACACAAAATAAAAACCCTCCAGGCTTCTAGAGTTGCATCGCCCATCGTCCTTCACTCTTCGCCGTCGTCAGTTAATCACTGATCAACCACCACCGAGGTCTCTCGCTCCCTCTTTTTAATCTCTCTGTGTGTGTGTGCGCGCGCGCATGTTACAGTCAACAAAACATATATATATATATATATATATATATACCCCACGGTTCCAGTCAGGGATCCCTGACTGGAGCCTTTGGGGTGTTTTTTTTGTGTTGCAAATTATTTTGAGAAAATCCGATCCGTCCAATGTGTTCAAAAGGTGTTTTCCAAGGTCCACGCGGAAAATCTTCAAAAAAAAATACCGGGAAAGGCTTGATCCAAACAGTTTTTCGCAAAAACTGTATATTTACAGTTTTGCGAAAAACTGCTTGGATCAAGCCCTTCCCGGTATTTTTTTTTGAAGATTTCCCGCATGGACCCTTGAAAACACCTTCTGAACACATTGGACGGCTCGGATCGTCAAAAAAATATTCGGATCATGGAGGTCCGGAAGTCCGGATCCCGGACTAGAACCGGCCTCTATATATATATATAGAGTCCGGATCTCATCCGGGACTCCCGGATCCGGGACTCCACCTTCCCGATATTTTTTTGAAAATCCGATCCGTCCAATGTGTTCAGAAGGTGTTTTCAAAGGTCCACGCGGAAAATCTTCAAAAAAAAATACCGGGAAGGGCTTGATCCAAGCGGTTTTTCGCAAAACTGTAAATGTACATTTTTTGCGAAAAACTGCTTGGATCAAGCACATCCCGGTATTTTTTTTTGAAGATTTCCCGCGTGGACCTTGGAAAACACCTTTTGAACACATTGGACGGCTCGGATTTCCCAAAAACAATCGTTAAAAGCATCAAAACGCTTCAATCCGGGAAATCCGGGATCCTTGATTGGATAATTGCCGTATATATATATATATATAAAGTTAATATATATATAGGAGCCCTTCCAATAAGGGTCCCTTATTGTAAAATAAAATGCGGACCTGCCCCTTTTTGTGTTTCCGGACCAAATTTTGACGATCCGAACCGTTCAATGTTTTTAAAATGCATTTTTAAGGGCCCCCGCGAAGATTCGTCCAAAAAAACTACCCGGAAGGGCTTCATCCGATCGGTTTTTGTTAAAAACGCTATATATAACGTTTTTAACAAAAACCGATCGGATGAAGCCCTTCCGGGTAGTTTTTTTGGACGAATCTTCGCGGGGGCCCTTAAAAATGCATTTTAAAAACATTGAACGGTTCGGATCGTCAAAATTTGGCTCGGAAAGGTGAGGTCCGCATTTTAACTTCAATAAGGGACCCTTATTGGAAGTTAATCCTATATATATATATATACAGTGAGCTTCCCATCAGGACTCCCTGATGGGATCAGGCTTCCCATCAGGGAGACCCCCAATTCTCCTATTTCCCGATCAAATTTTCACGATCCGAACCGTCCAATGTGTTTAAAAAGTGTTTTTAGGGTTCCCCGTGAAAAATCAGTGAAAAAAAATACCGGGAAGGGCTTGATCCGATCATTTTTCGATAAAAACGCATATATACAGTTTTTATCGAAAAATGATCGGATCAAGCCCTTCCCGGTATTTTTTTTCACTGATTTTTCACGGGGACCCTTAAAAACACCTTTTAAACACATTGGACGGTTCGGATCGGGAAATAGGAGTCCCTGATGGGAAGCCCATCAGGTATACCTGATTGGAAAGATCTCGTATATATATATATATAAAGTCATTTTCTTATCCGGTCTTCCCGGATTTAAGAAAAAACTGATTTTTTTCATGTTGCAAATTGTTTTGGTAAAATCCGAGCCGTCCAATGTGTTCAGAAGGTGTTTTTAAGGGTCCAAGCGGAAAATCTTCAAAAAAAAAATACCGGGAGGTGCTTGATCCAAGCATTTTTTCGCAAAAACTGTATTTTTACAGTTTTGCGAAAAATGCTTGGATCAAGCCCTTCCCGGTATTTTTTTTTTGAAGATTTTCCGCGTGGACCCTTAAAAACACCTTCTGAACACATTGGACGGATCGGATCGTCAAAAAAAATCTCGGATCATGGAGGTCCGGAAGTCCGGATCCCGGACTAGAAGTGGACTCTCTCTCTCTCTCTCTCTCTCTCTCTCTCTCTCTCTCTCTCTCTATATATATATATATAGGATTAACTTCCAATAAGGGTCCCTTATTGAAGAAAACCGTGCGGACCTGCCCTTTTTTTGTGTTTCCGGACCAAATTTTGACGATCCGAACCGCTCAATGTTTTTAAAATGCATTTTCCAAGGTCCACGCGGAAAATCTTCAAAAAAAAATACCCGGAAGGGCTTGATCCACACAGTTTTTGTTAAAAACGCTATATATAGCGTTTTTAACAAAAACTGTGTGGATCAAGCCCTTCCGGGTATTTTTTTTGGACGAATCTTCGCGGAGGCCCTTAAAAATGCATTTTAAAAACATTGAACGGTTCGGATCGTCAAAATTTGGCTCGGAAAGGTTAGGTCCGCATGGTAACTTCAATAAGGGACCCTTATTAGAAGCTTATCCTATATATATATATATATATATAGACATATATCACATATGAATCTGTGATTTCTTAACAATTCCAGAGCTCTAGTTTCCAAGTTATTATAATTTATTTGGATTGTCCATCTATATGTCCCTTTATCAAGTATATAACCCAAGTACTCATTTCCAGTTTCCAAATTACATATAATAGACTACTCCATTGCATTTTCTGTATTGCCCTTCCTTACACGTGTTTGGTTCTAGTTTTCTACCCTCGATGTACCCTTTGTCGAGTTTTAATAAAATTCTTTTTGGCGATGAATTTTTTTTTATCTTAATAAATTGTAACACTATGGAGAAATATTTCAAACAAAAACCTCTTGATTGAAACAAAGTCGTGTGAAAATTAATGTGATAGCCCTCCCTTCAAACTCTAGTCAGGTGGAAATAAATAATGTGTCTGGCCTCCATTCAAACTCAAGTTAGGTGGAAATTAATGTGACTGACCTTCCTTCACACTAGTCATGGAGAAATCAATTGACTGAACTTCCTTCAGATCCTGGTTTATGACATCCCATTAGGGATTAGAACCCCAATGAGCAAGGTTAAATTCATAGAGCATATTTGCAAAAAGGTCTTTGTCAACCTCCAATTAGGCATTTTGAATCCACGCAACTTGTATTCTAGTTTTAATAAGAACAAGTTGTTTCGTCTTGCCTGTTTAATTCAAAGAATTTTCTCTAGTGAGAGAGAGAAACTTGCAGAAGTCTCCCAAGAGAAAATCAATCGACTTTGGCCCAACATCAAATGCTCTCAATTTCTTCTTCTTCCTCGCAGAGAATCGTTAAACTCTAGCAACAATCTTCTTCTTCCTCGCAGAGAGAATCGTTAAACTCTAGCAACAATCTTCTTCTTCCTCGCAGAGAATCGTTAAACTCTAGCAACAATCTTCTTCTTCCTTGCAGAGAATCGTTAAACCATAGACGCGAATGGAGGGGTAAAATGGGCAATGAAAAAAAATGATCTTCTCCAATAAAGGTTTCTCATGAAATCTCACCAGTATTGGTGAGAAACAAAATGGGGCTTCAAGGGTCCTCGAATAGATCTCTCACCTATTGCTGAGAGAACCCTTTCCCTTGCCTTCTTTTCTTCTGAAAACCCCAATGCAAAGGGGCTGTAAAGTAGTGTTTTGCACAATTGAACAACAAATTGGCCTTATTCGTTAAATAGTTTTAGTTTACTTTAAATTTCAAAAAAAGGTGTAATTAATGAGTGGGGAGAAATAGAGAGAGAAATGAGTGTAATGATTACAAAACAAAACTATATTGGCCTTGTTCGTTTAATAGTTTTAGTTTAGTTTAGTTTTGAAAAAAAGTGTAATGAATGGAGAGAGATAGAGAGAGAAATGAGTGTAATGATAACAAAACAAAACTAAAACTATGAAAGAAACAAGGCCAATATCATTTGAAATTTTGTTCACTAAAATGCTACAATGATGTACTGAAATCATAATACTACTTGAAGTTTACATCTAGATATAATTGCTAATGGCCGGCCCTAATGCTTGGGGTGATTGGTCTTCGAATATCATAGGAGTCAACCATTCCAAATTTTGGGGTCACTGCGGATATACCAGGTCTTTACTTTCATATCTCCGAAATTAGTCAAATAATGCACAAGCTGAGCTTATTAACCGGTTATCAAAAAAAATTCCCAACATTTGAATATCCGTGGCACAAAAAAAATTATATTACCATCATTTCAACTTTACAAAATTCAACTACATGTTTGTTGTGGGTACAACTACAAGTGTGACACCAACTTGATAAATTCCAAATTTTCATACAATTTGGACCTACACAAGGGCTCCACCTTTTACAAACTCAGTGAAGGCCAAAGCAACCAAACCCAACATAGCAAATCTCCCATTCCACATCTCAGCATCAGAGGTAAACAACCCATTTGACTTTGACTCCACGCTCACTCCACTGAATTGAGGAATCAAAGATGCTACGGATAGCACACCGGAAGTCAGCAAAAACCATGGGATCCCGCCGTTGGATATCTGAGCAAACACATCCTGACCATTGGATAGTTCCACGGCTATTGCTGCCACGAAGCCGATCATGGCGAGTCTACCGTTGATTCTCTCCGGTGCTGGTCCACTGAATGCGAACACATCAAAGAAATCGGTGCTGACCTGTAATGGTTATGTATTAGATTTCTCTCTCCGACCTCAAATGTAACAGTATTAAGGACGCATGAAAACTAAATATACCTTGGGTTTTGGGGGAGGGGGAGGGGGACTCGGCAGGGACGATGACGACGACGGCGGCGGCGGCGTTGCGGTGGGTCCTACTTCCTCCTTCTTAACGTCCTGCAGAGTCAAACAATTTCAACGTTCACTCAACTAATTCCGGAGAATCCACAAAAAGGCAAAAAAAAAAAAACCACGAAAATCATTAAACCACGGAAAACTTACCTCGGCCATGCACCGAACTAGCCGGCTAGAGTTCCTCTGCTGACGCGGTGGCATGTAATAGCAAGGAGTCGTCCGGCTTGAACCCAACCCCTTAGCAACACCGGTCACCGGGCTCACGACGAGGGTGGACCGCATTACTGATGAGGTTGCCATTAGAGTACTGGTTGGTTACAATGGAAAGCTTCTACTCGCTGCAATGCCTTACAGGTTTGAGTTGTGAAGAAGAAGGTGTAAACGTGGAGATACATATAGTGGAAGGAGAGGGAACAAATTGGTGGATATTTTTGGGTCCACGTCATTGAGTTTGGACCCCAAAAGGACGTTAGGTCACGTGGGTTCACATTTGGCCACATATGGTTGGGTTGGGGGACGTGGTTGTCATAGGGACCGATAATTCAAAAATTGCGTGACTTTTTGTAAAGGAAAAAATGTGGTTGTGGAGTCTTATGTGGAGGTAGGTGGTGAGCAATGCCACGTTTTACCAACAATTACACCCCGTTTAGATGCCGGAAATGATTTAGGTGGATTTGTAATGAGGGTGAATTTAAAGGTGGATTTGTAATGATGGTGGATTTGATAATGAGGGTGACCCCACCTCATAAGAAGGGTGAATTTGTTGTTTGGATGTTATTTTGAGAAGGGGATTAGGAAAGTGGATTTGGTAGGATAAGAGGTCAAATGACGTAATTGCCCCAATTTTATTATTTGAATAAAGAAAATGGATTAATTTCTTAATAATTACGGTAAATACTTAATAAATACATAAAAATTTTGGAAAATGCATAATAAATACAAACAAATATTTAAACCATATTATATGGAAAAAAAATTCGGGTTTTAAAATTAATAAATTAATTAACAATTGGAAATTAGTTAAATTAACAAAAGATATTATTTTCGTTATTTGAATGGTGAGTAGGGTATATTTCCAACCACACTTGTATTTATTAGATATTAAAAATCTGGATAAATATATTTAAACTACTACTTGTGTTTAGTTTTTTTTTTTCGCATGAACTAGTATTTTAGTACATACAAATTAATTAAACTATTGATTTGTGCACACAACCACACATGATTATTTTCCCATGTTCCTTGGTTATATCGACACTTTTCTCTGGTCTTCTCTTCAAAGTTCAAACGGTGCCAAAAACAGATCTACCTGAAAAATCCAGAAGCTCCGGCGAAAAAAACCCTTCAGGCGAGTTCCGGCGAAAAAACCCAGCAGCTCCGGCTATGTGTTAGGTACCGCATCAGAGCAGCCAAATCGGGTGAGTTCCAGTGACGTCCAGTGAGTTCCCTTGGTTGTTTCGGTCGGGTTTTAGCCGGAAAACTCCATTCTTGCCAAATCTGGGTGCCAAATCCGGCATCCAAAAAGGGTGTTAGAGTTTTGAGTAAAACTGTTGTAATAAGATGGAGAAAATTTTGGTCCAAATACAGTACTGCACATGTGGTGCCTGAGCGCTCATTTTGGCCGTTCAAAAGTATTTTGGATAACCGAGATTTCTCCCTCTCCCTCTCTCTCTCTTTCCTCTCTGTGACCTCTTTTTTTGTCTATTGTCCAAGCTATATATTTTTAAACAGTCGAGATGCGAGTTGAGTACTCAATTTTGTTTTCAAATGATCAATAATGATACCGACCTAACCATGGTACTGCCGTCTGCTGTCGCCCCTTGCACCATCGGTAGACAGTGGCAATGGATTTCTCTTCAATGTTTTACCCAAATACGCAAATCTTCTGGCACATTCACTTAGTTTTTCAAAAAAAATTAGCAACCCAGTTGCTAAAATCAATCATGATTTTAGCAAATGAGTTCACTAGGTGCTAAAATCATGGTTTTGAAATCAAAAAATGAAGTGGTTCCGTGTATCGTTTTTCTATTTTTTTCGCCCCCTCCCTGCGGGAAACCTAAATGAAAAGATAGGTAGCTTTTTTTTTTTTTTTTTAAAGAGAGAGAGAAGAGCAAAACAGTTGGAAATGCTAAATGTTCCCGATTAGCATTTTGATTGTTCATGGCCCATAAGGCACCAATAAAAGTGCGACACAATGTTGGCGAAAAGGTCTAGAAATCGTAGGGTTGATTGGAAACATGCCACTAATTATGACTCATTGATTCACCGGCATGACCGGTAGACATTCTTCGACCGTTCTACATCATTTGGCATTGTGAAAAAGAAAATTTTCCGTTTTATGACATACTTTGCATTCTAATAACTTTTATAGAAAAATCCATTTTTATTGTCTTATGGTTTTGACAACCTTATAATACTATCTAATTTTTTATTTTTTAGTCAACTTCAAATTTTCCATTTTTGGAATTTTTTTGTAATTCCCTTGATTTAGACTTATTAGAAATCAAGGAATTTCGTTAATTGTTTCCTTAGTTATTTAGGCCATCATTCGTTAATTGTTTCCCCCCCACTTATCTTGGTCCCACCTCTTATACATGGTTTTGGAAGTTTTGGGAGGGGCAGATGAGTTATCCCCCTCCCGATTGAATCCCCCTTAATCCCCCTGCAGAGGTACTAAATAATAACAGGGGTGACCCTGTTATTATTTTATACCCTGAAAAATTACTCTTGTACCCCCCTTCATCCCACTTACCCTCTCCTCCCTGTCTCTCTTTTCCAAAAACCCTACCCATGCAATTTCCTTCTAATAAAAAAAATGTACTTTCGCTCATAATTTTTTATTATTGTTTGCACCAAATATAAACCATTAATAGAGATCTTCAATTTGATATAAAAAAATTGAAATTTTTTATACTTTAGAAATTTACATTGTTGGCTTGTTGAGTTGCTTTGCAACATCATCCAGATTAAAAAAAATAAAGTATTTCTGCGTATAATATTTTATTTTTTTGCACCAAATTAAACTACTAATCAAGATCTTTAATTCGATGCGAAAAAATTTAAAAATTTGTGCACGAAAGTATTTTACATTTTTATAAATTGTTCTCTTCTTGAATTAGTATTTGTGCTTTTTTTAAGCCTTTGTAATTGTATCTAAAAAAAATAGGTGGTATGCATAATTATTAAAAATAATAATTAAATAATTTAATTTTAGGTATAATTAATAAAAGAAATTATTATATCATATTGTTGACAAGTTAATTAATTAATTAGTCTTGTATTTATGTATTTATTTTATTTTAAAATCTAATATAACCCATGCACAATAGCAAATAAGTATTTTGCTAGTTTTTTAAATCATCGACCTAACCTTATCCCCCTTTTATTCATTTGACCTCCCTCCATAAATGTCACATCAATGTGGGTCTACACTTACTAAATAATCCCTCTACTATCTTAGCCACTCTTACTATTACATCCCCCAAAACTATCCCGCACCCAATCATACCCTTAGGGGTTCTACAACGTTATAAGTAGTATTACTATAAGCCCTACGACAAGTTTTTTTTTATTTATCAATAATGAAAATTAAGCTTTAGAGAGAGTTTCTTTAGATTTATGTTGTTCAATAATACAAGGGACACACTACTCCACCACACCACTAACCATATCAGCCTACGTGGCATTACATGATTGGTGATTCCAAAGTAGCTTTAAAGTGCTTATTATCTCATCACCAATCATATGCATTATCATGTATTTTGTTTGTGGTTGCTCTTGTTGCACATTATCACTCATTCATATGCTTCCCTGCATTGCATCACCCGAAATACCTAGCTAGCTATCTTATTTTAGATGTGTGATCGAAAATTGTTACTAATAACTTATAATTATATCTCGTTTCTTGTTGAGTATATTCCAAAATTGTCAATTTTACTAAAAACGGACACGTGCACTATAAGTAATGACATTTCATAGTTTATAATGTAAAAAAATAAAAAAAAATGGCAAAATTATAAATATGTAGGAAATAAGTACAGAAGTTTGACGAGCGTCTAGGTTTCGAAACAATATGCAGGGTAGGGATGAAAACGAACCTAATAAGCGGGGCGACCTCTAAGTCTTTATTATCTACTATTTATTAAGTAATTTAGGGTTATTGCTAGTTGGGGGTTGGGCCAAATTTAAGAGGCCCCAGACGCTCGTCTACTGGGAAAATACTTGGAGTTGGGCCTGTAATGGATCGAATTTCGATAAGTATTATTTCTGTGAGTCGCGAGATATACAATTTTACAATTATTGTTGTGGATCTCTATAAGATTCATGAACTTGGAGTTTGGGGTTGTATAGGGTGCAGGTGTATAGCGTGAAAGTTATATTCATATGAAATACAAAATGGGAAAATATGTAGTATCTAATCGAATCAATCAATCAATATTCTATAACAATGTAGTGCCCTCAAAAGCCTCCAAAACGCTAATCCTAATTTTCTAGATTTTCTATTTTTTTAAGCTATAGAAATGGTGAGAGAAAAGGAGGGAGAGAGTAAAATGTGGAGGTTGGAGGAGAGAGGGAGAGGGAGAGGGAGAGAGAGAAAGAGAGAGAGAGAGAGAGAGAGAAAGAGAGAGAGAGAGAGTCATGTTCGTTTTGGGTTTTAAAGACCCAGTTTCTCAATTATTATCCAATCATTACTCCTATTTTTAAATATTATTCTCATTTTTCTCTCAATCTCTCTTTAATCATTAACCCTATTTTTAATTATTATCCCTATTTCTCTATCCAATTATTACCAAAAATCTAAACCCAAAACTCAAACCAAACACAACCAGAGAGACGTGTCTTCATGTAATGGAAAAATGCCCACGTCCCTCTTCATAGCAAACAAACTCCCCACTGTCAGACTCAAATCCACCCAAACAAGCTCCCCCACAACTCTTAAAATTTTGGGATTATTACCACTAGGTCTAGAAAAGAGATGTCTAATTACCAATAAGGTAAGTCATTTTTTTTTAATTACCACTAAGGTAAGTCACTTTTTTGGAGTTTAGGTTTAGGGTGCACTTTCCTATTATAGAGTTTTAGTGGTTTAGACACTTTCATAGAGTACCCTAGGATTTTAGGCACTTTCATAAGGTACCCTAGTCGTAGGGTACCCTAGAGTTTAGGTTTAGGGTACACTTTCCTATTATAGGGTTTTAGTGGTTTAGGCACTTTCATAGAGTACCCTAGGATTTTAGGCACTTTCATGGGGTACCCTAGTCGTAGGATACCCTAGGATTTTAGGCACTTTCATAGGGTACCCTAGTCGTAGGGTACCCTAGAGTTTAGGTTTAGGGTGCATTTTCCTATTATAGGGTTTAGTGGTTTAGGCACTTTCATAGGGTACCCTATGATTTTAGACACTTTCATAGGGTACCCTATGATTTAGGCATTTTTATACGGATTGGGGAGTTGATGGGAATTTTTCAGAGTTGGGTTTGACCTGATGGTAATTATGGAATTCAAGAGTGACCTAATGGTAAATGTCCCTAAAATTTTCGTTCTTCATGGCAACTATCCGCGAACCCTTGAAGTTTTCTATGGAACTTTAAGCATCAAAATTCACCAAAATCCGGCTTTGTAACAAGAATTACTTCAACTTTGTACAAGAATTAGTTCACGGGTTTTTACAAAAATTAATTATGTTAGCTTACATTGGATTCAATTGTAAGTTTGGCTTCTGCCATGTCTATAATTTAATTTCTCATTTCTTTGTTCGTGTTGAATTCTATAACGTTTAGCCCGTTCAATACACGGACAAAAACCAAATCACATTAGCATTTTTTCCGACCCCGTGCATCAACAGGACCTCAAAGTAGAGTTTCGCACAACTAGACAACAATATCATAACAAAATTTTGTTCATTAAAATGCGGCAATGATGTACTATATCACATTATTACCATAATTTGAATTTCCGTTAAACAAAATTAATATTTCCATAATTTCAACTTTAAATTTTTTTACAAAATTCAACTACATGTTTTTTTGTGGGTACAACTACAAGTGTAGCACCATCTTGATAAATTCCGAAATTTCAAAGTTGACCTACACAAGGGCCCCACCTTTAACAAACTCGGTGAAGGCCAAAGCAACCAAACCCAACATAGCAAATCTCCCATTCCACATCTCAGCATCAGAGGTAAACAACCCATTTGACTTTGACTCCACGCTCACTCCACTGAATTGAGGAATCAAAGATGCAACGGATAGCACACCGGAAGTCAGCAAAAACCATGGGATCCCGCCGTTGGATATCTGAGCAAACACATCCTGACCATTGGATAGTTCCACGGCTATTGCTGCCACGAAGCCGATCATGGCGAGTCTACCGTTGATTCTTTCCGGTGCTGGCCCGCTAAATGCGAACACGTCAAAGAAATCAGTGCTGACCTGTCATCATTGATGAAATGTATTAGATTTCTCTCTCTGTCTTCAAATGGAGCAGTATTAAATTCAATGGCATTGTACTTAGATTAAGGGTGCTTGAAAACTACGTATACCTTGGGTTTCGGGGGAGGAGGACTCGGCAGAGATGACGGCGGCGGTGTAGTTGCGGTGGTACGCACTACTTCCTCCTCCTTATTGTCCTGTAGAGTTTCGAAAAAAATTCAAATCATCATAAATGAAAACATTATACTCCATCCATCCGTTCCATTTTAAATGTCCCTTGTGTGGAGTCGTGACATTTAAAATTCAAAAGAAAATATATTTCTAAATATTTTTTAAAATTTTTTTTCTACCATTCAAATGCACTCGTTGAGATCTTTTGAACGGTGCAAAAAAAAAATTAAAATGTAATTTCGAAAGTATTTTATTTTTTAAAGTCAACCTAGCCCGGTCTACCGTAAGAAACATTTAAATTGGGACGGAGGGAGTAATTATTAACCAAATCAAACCAAACCGAGCATTAGTCCCAGATAATTGGGGTTAGCTACATAAATCTTATTTTTTCATTGAGCTTTATCAAAGACTACACATTTACTAGATTTGAAATATTTATATCCTTGCAGACTACAAACATTTAATGTCATTCTGAATCTTCCTCTTCTCAATCTCTCTCTTCTCGTATTTTTTCTCGTAGCAGCGTTAATACCTAAATCTATTATATGACTATATCAACTCTTTTAAATACTGCACGGTAGATACCAAGAAAACTATCAAAGGGTATAGAAAGACTGGAAACATATATCTACCTCGGCCATGCAGCGAACTACCCGGCCAGTGTTCCTCTGCTGACGCAGTGGCATGTAGCTGCAAGGAGCTGTCCGGCTGAAGCCCAACCCCTTAGCGACACCGGTCACCGGGCTCACGAGGGTGGACTGCATTACTGATGAGGTTGCCATTAGAGGTTTTGAAATTTGATGCTTGAAGTACTGGCTGGTTACAATGGAGAAGCTTCTGCTCGCTGCAATGTTTGAAGGTTTGAGTTGTGAAGAAGAAGGTGTAAATGTGGAGATACATATAGTGGAAGGGGAGGGGACAAATTGGTGGATATTTTGGGGTCCACGTCGTCGAGTTTGGACCCCGAAAGGACGTTAAGGTCACGTGGGTTCACATTTGGCCACATATGGTTGGGTTGGGAGACGTGGTTTTCATAGGGACCGATAATTCAAAAAATTGTGCGACTTTTTTGTGAAGAAAAAATTGTGGTGGTGAAGCCATGAACAGTGTACTATGGTTTTGGTCTTATGTGGGGGTTGGTGGTGAGCAATGCCACGTTTTACCGTGTCGGAGTTTGATAAGTAATTGCCGTAAAATCATGGTCCTGACCTAACCATCTTACTGCTGTCGCCCCTGGCACTATCACTGGCACTGGATTTCTCCTGAATGTTTTACCAAAATACGCGAATCTTCTAGATTTGGAATGTGTAAGGGAAGCGGTAAACATATGGGTACAGAGGAGAATGCACAAAAAATGCACACAGGGTGCTCGGAGACCCACTTTGGAGTTCCATACGAGTAATTCAAACCGTTCATTATTCTTAAAATATTTTTCTGAGGGCCTCCACAAAATTTCAGCTCAATCGAACAGTTAAAAGTGGTTGAACCAAAGTCCCACTGTTTCAAGCAAAAGATAATTTTGTGGGGCCCCTCGGGAAAATATTTTTAAAATAATGAACGGTTCGGATCACTCGTGTGAGACCCAAAATTGGGTCCCCGAGTACCCTCTGTACATTTTATGTGCATACATGTCTGTACGTGTAGCACCGTCCGTAAGGGAAGTGAGTCTAGCTTGTGGAATGACATACTTCGGTGGAAGAAACTTTCATTTGACGTGACTTTTGCTTATTGTCATCATCAGGGGCAGACCCAAGAATTTGGAGTACCCTAGGCTTAGCTTAAAAAATGTGCTCTAAGAGAAAAACGCCTAGATAATTTTTGCAGCAACAATGACAATATAAGAAAGACAAAACTATAAATATAAAATTCTACTAATCATTATATAATAGTAAGAGAAAAGTCAAAACACAAAGTCTCCAACGGCCTGTTTGGCAAGCGGATATGGAGGGAGGATATAGAAAGATGCTGGATATACATATCCAGGTGTGTTATATCCAACATTTGGTTTGATTGTTGAACCCGGATAAAATATGACCGGTATATGCATATCCATCTGGGGAGGGATTATTTCTAGGCACCCTCCCCCCTGTCTATATATTATCCGGCTTGCCGGTTACGAAAATAACCCTGTTGGGCCCTACAACTACAGAGGCGACGTACAGAGCGAGAGAGAGTGGAGAGATGCGTTTGAGAAGTACAGACAGTCGTCAACGGCAAGAGGCCATGGTCATCGTCTAAAGCCGACGTCCTCGTCGGCAACTGACTCTGCAAATACCAAACAAACTGGAAAATACCAAATGTATAATACACCCATGAAATCAAAAGTGGTTTTCCAGATCCACAAAAAAACAAACAGGACGTCAATTGATGATCAAGGGGGGTTTTTGATCTATCCAATTAAAGGGGTTTCGAGTTTGGACGAAGCTGGAGATCGACGCCGGTGAAGAAGTTTGACGATTTTAGATGAGAGAGAGACCATAATTTTTTTAGTAGATAAAGAGAGAGAACTCGGCAGAAGAAAAAAAAAAAAAAACCAAGGCACAGAGAGAGAGAGAAGCAGATGTCAAGTGTATTTTACGATTTGGCACAATTTGGGATAAACGTTTCAGCGTTGGCCCACCACCACTGTTCTCTTCTCTATTTTTTTTCTATTGAGGACAAAAGGGGTATTTTACATTATCCACCTCCTTATATCTCCCTTCTACAACAACAAAACAAACACAGTAAATTTTAATCTCCCCTTCTAAAATAATACTCCTCTAACCATATCCATCTCTATATCCCTCTCTTATTATATCCCTCTTCTTCCCTCATATACAAATCCCTCTAACAAACAGGGCGCAAATATATAAAACGCACGAGTATCATTTAAATATAACTCGTGTTGTGTTTCATTTGCCAAATGTAACATAAAAGAATTGGTTTTTAGTAAGGACATATGAAGAATAATCAATTTTTAGCACAAAAAAAATAACTACATTTGGGGACCCAAAATGATTGTTAATATCTAATCTAAGCTAAGCAAAATCCTATCAAACAAAACCCAATTAAACAAAACCGTATATTGAACCTGACAAAACTCATAAACTAATCTTTTAGTTTGGGCCTTTTTATTTTGGATCACATTGAGCCTCTTTATATTTCTTTTTGGGCTACAAAAGACCCCTAGTCAAGCCTACAATTTAAAATTCTTGGGGTGCCCCAAGTTTTGAGAGTTTGGTAAGTGCCCTAGGCCCAGGCCTTGTGGGCCTTGGACCTGAGCTGGCCCTGGTCATCATACCCCGAAATCATTGACATTGTCCCACCGGGTGTGCCAAAATTGTTTCCCAAGATATGCGCTGGGATGGGCATGCCAAAATTGTTTCCCAAGAAGGTAACATAGATATTTAACTTTTAAAACAGAAGTTTTCTACATATAGAACCCTCGCATGCTGGGGAGAAGTCTGGAGATCCATTTATTTTGCGTACGAGCGTAAAGAGAGGCATTGACAATACGAATGTACACATAGCATTGAGATTACAATACAAACATGCATCCCAATGTATTTGATTTCTTTTGCCATCGGTCGGAGGCGAATAGAGAAAGGAGAAGCAGCAACTCCAGACAATATAATTCGAAAGAACGTCAATCTTGTTAAGAGAACGACTCTTGTTACTAGCAGACCCCCAGTATTCACAAGAAACTCAAAAACTGAAGTTCATGCTTTAGGTGGGGTATTTGCAGACCTATAAGAAAATGGAGAAAAGACCTCAATCTCCCTTTCGCCACCCACTTGAGCCATGGGAATTGCATCAGAAATTTCTTTCAAGTCCTCGTTTGTTAGTTTCACTGTCAGAGATCTAATGTTGGCATCAAGGTTCTTTACTTTAGTTGTCCCTGTATAGTAATCATGGTGAGAAGTATCAGACATACTTAATTAACCAAAATCTGTGATATAATGTCAGGTACCTCATTCATTGCATACAAATTTACACTTGCAAAGTATTTATAACGTGGGATTTAGGCCGGGCGAAAATCTAAGAATCCATAGTACCTATAAAGGACTTGAATCGTTGCAGTCCCTGTAAAGGACTTGGATCGTGTTGTTGGGCTCATTTGTGGATCTTTCTTGAGTTGACTTAAGCTATCAAAACTGATTATTTCTATAGGTTGTCGAGAACATAACTTATGCCAAAAATCATATTGTTCTGATATCAATTAACACGAGATCAGAAATTTATCATGAAACATCAATCTAGATTCTAGTGTATCTATTCATGTTTTTCTTTAAGATAAATATATTTGGAAGTCCATTGATCAATATCTAATTAACATGATTGATTTTCTCGAAGACTTCAAAAAAAAGAACTTTTATTATCATAGTGGTCGGATTAGGCCCACAAACAGTCCCAGCAACATGATAAGGATAGGAGAGAGTTGGAATGCTTCCTGGATACTTAGATACAGAAAGAATTTGGCTTTTCTCGAGGTTAGGTATAAACCAGACCAGTGGTCCAAAAACCTCGGAAAAATTATTGAAGATGAAATCTAAAGAAAGCATAAGTTGATTGAAAGTGAGCTTGACGTACCAGGGAGAGGAACCACATCATTTCCTTGATGGAGAAGCCATGCCAAAGCTAGCTGAGCAGGGCTGCAGGCATGCTTTTCTGCCAAGTCTGCAAAACGAGCATAGAGAATTTTGTTTTTCTCTAAATTCTCCCCTGTAAACCTTGGATGCCAAGCCTGAGACAAATGATGTATATCTCAACTATGGAATCCTGTATATCTATAATGGGAAGTCAGACTACATGGAAGATGTATTTTGAATTTTCAAAAACTATTCATGCCCAAGATCAATACAATATGTGTTTTCAAACAGGAAATTGCTGCGGACACACGTGTGTCCGCACTAGTTCGATGTGTGCAGTCCCATGTGCACGTGTGAAACAATGTGCATAGGACAGTTCTGACGTTATCTGTGTCCTTGCACTGAGATCTTCCAAACATTACATTGTCACCCAACTATGAAAATCACAAGTTTTCTCAAACATCTCATTGTTATTTTTTTCCAAAGATGAAGAAGGAAATGAACACGAAACCAAACCAAACAGACATATGCTTGTCATATACCAACACGCTTTCTGTAGGCAAGCTTTCCACAGTGGTCTTCCCACCAAAGAACCCATGACCAAGAGGGCTATACGCCACTACCCCGATTCCAAGCTCCCTGTGGTTTAAAGGCCAAAAGGGTTGCAAATTGTTTCAGAATTCAGACTCATCAAACACTTCGCTATGTTCTTGTGTCTTATTACATCTGAAATAACTTTAAGACAATAACATGACCAATGGCTTTGCTTTGACATTATTAAAACATAGTCCAATAACATCAAACTAACCTACACAATGGAAGTACATCCTCTTCAATTTCACGTGCCCACAGAGAATACTCCATTTGCACGGCAGTGATAGGATGAATTGCATGTGCTCTCCTTATTGTCTTTCGGCTGGCGTCCGATAATCCAATGTACTTTATTTTCCCCTCCTCCACTAGCTTCTTCAGCTCCCCCATCTTCCTTGCATTAATTCAAAACAAACACGGTCAAATACAATTTATTGCAAATCTAGAATGGAAAACGCTTGGGACACAGATGTCCCGACATAGATTGGGGACATAAATGTGTTCAGAGGTCTCCAATCCCAAGTGCGTCATATGAAACCCATGCACGTCAATGAATCTGTATCCGTAACACTACTCATCTGGAATATAGCTATTTTGATATATTAATAGAAATCATTTTATCTTATGCTTACAGTGTCCTCTATTGGCACGGAGGAGTCCACACGGTGCTGGTAATAAAGATCAATATAGTCCACATCAAGCCATTTGAGACTTGCTTCACAGCATTGGCGCACATAGCCAGGGGTACCATTGACCTCCACACGACTCAAATCGGGGGCCATGATAATTCCAAATTTCGTGGATATCTGAATTTGTTCTCGAGGCAGCTGCTTCAGTGCCTGAAAAGCAAAAAGAGTTTTTCTTAGAGTTTCAGATCAAGATGCAAGTTGAGATCTGCATATCTCAATCTCAGTAGAAACAATGACGGACTCATGTTAACATCATCTGTTACAAACTTCCATGAACCAAGACACATGTGCCGGATGCATAATTGAGTCTAATGTCACTATGTCAGATTCATGAGACTCATTCATCTAATTCAAATTTGAATGTCAAACAAAGTATGAAAGTACCTAAATAGAACCCATCGCATGGTATTTCATGCGTAACTTGGTAATTTTATGCTTACCTAGTATGCTTTCCAAGTGGATGTCCAACTAAAATGAACACATAATCCAGTGTCCAAAATTAATAGTTTAGAAAAGTGTATGTAACATCCCTATGCCATATCGTGCATATTTCTCATTCACAATCTAATCTTTTGCATATGAATAAACAAAGTTAGCTGTGTGTTTATGCTTCCTTTGCTTTTCACTTTTGACTCCCAGGTTACAAATCTCCGTTCAATATCAATCAAGAAAACTAGACTAAGGGGAAACGGTTCGTACACATATATGTTTTCATTTGCATTGTCAGGTTAGAACTACAAAAGGCTGAAAACTATACCTTGCCGATCAGGATCTCGTTGTCACGGTTTTGTCCATAGATATCTGCTGTATCGAAGTAGGTGATACCCTTTTGAAAAGCATCAATTATAAGTGAACATCCAGCTTCATGGGAGAGCGGAGCATTTAGTACTCCAGAAAGTCCTAAGCATCCAAATCCCAATGTAGAAACCTGCAACCCAAAACCTGGCTGAAATCGTACTCTTTTCTTCCATGAAAGTGATACCCCCAAGATCAAGTACACTCATTGGTGCCAAAATGAGTTTGCTAAAGTCAGTTTTTGCCTAGCTACAGTGTCAAAAATAAGAATGTTATTGCACTAGTTTGGTGTCATTGTGGTACAATGTTAAATTAAACTCAACTCATCTTTCAATGCAAATCAAATGGTTTGAATGATGCGGGAGAAATGGCAACAACCACCTTCGGTGCCAAATTTGGTATTACGGATAGCATTGTCATTTTTTGGCATCAACAAATGTGCAACGGTTGGACTTGAATTTTGTCCCAAAAAATTCCAACCTATAACTTGGAAACTCCAAAATCCAAATAGCAATCGGTGGAGAAAGGTACATAATACTACTACAAACTAACTCCCTTTGCTATTGATATGATCTCCTAGGTTGGAACAAGGCACAAAAAACGCAAATCTGAGAATTCAGATCCTCTGATTAGTCAAATTTACGATTTTCTTTTTTCCTTTTTTGCTTCAAAGCTGAGTGGTTTCACATCTTATTTATCAATGGCAACTGGGTTTTTACTTATATTTACCAAACCCAGGTGGAAGAAGTGATTTAAGAAAACGAATTTAAGAATTCAACTGATAAGATATGATTGAAGTTCTGTTTCGAAGGGGAATTTGGATAAACACATGGCAGGCAATTTAAAGAATTCAACTAATAAGATATGACTGAAGTTCGGTTTCGAAGGGGAATTTGGACAAACACATGGCAGGCAATTTAAAGAATTCAACTAATAAGATATGACTGAAGTTCGGTTTCGAAGGGGAATTTGGACAAACACATGTGGCATGCCCAACACACATTTCTGAGAGAATTTTTGCTTCTTCTTCAGTTCTTCTTCTTCTACTTTTTCTTCATCTGTCTGCAAAAGTTCCAACTTCATAGTTCTCGGCGGCAATTGCGTGGGACAATGACTGGCACCACATATACTCGCTCTTGGGACAGTGTCACTAATCGCTTAACTCTCGTTCACATAATACGAGTGCAAGAGCGGGAGCGTAAAAATGCTCTCGAAAACCGTGGAAATTTTAGGCTATGTTTGGAAGTTAGGGAAAGAAAGAGGAAAGAAAGGAAAATAATTAAGAAGGAAATTAGAGGGAAAATTGAAGAGAAAATGAGAGGAAAGTTAAATAGGAATTTAAATATTTTCCTTCCTCTTTTTTGTAGAACCAAATAAAGGAAGGGAAATTTTTTAAATTTTCTCTCCCTTTCTCTTCCTTTCCCGAAGAACCAAACAGAGCCTTATATCCAGGTCTCAGCATATATTAAGTGATCACCCATTCTGCTTTTAAGCAATGTGGGACAATATTTCTTCACATCCCCCTCGGATCCTATTATCGTGCAGTTTTTTTTTTGCTGGTCTGTCATCGTGGGGTGTGGATTGTGATTTTTTTTTTTTAAAGGTAACGTTGAATGAGCCCCGCTCTGTATCCATCTCAAAACCAATTAGCAGTGGAGAGGTCTTAGCATATATTAAGTGATCACTTATTCCACTCTTAAGTAATGTGGGATTTCTTAGCAAAAACTTCTCGTACAATTAAACTGACTGTTATACCCACTTTAGAGGAGGTTTGTGGCCATTGGCGGAACCTGGATTTTAGCCCTAGAGTTCACGTAAAGAAAATATTTTTATTAAATAATGTACTCCATATTATGTAACTCTATATTGTGTAGCTTTTTTATTTCAATAATACATTTTGCATCACCTAATTTTTTATTTAATTTACTTTTATGAAAAAAACTCTCTCTTCTCTGTCTCTCCACTTTTAAGTTTGCGAATTTGAGCCCCATCTGGAATCAGTTTGGGGTGATCCCGGTACTATTTCCCTTGGAGTAAGGCTGGAGTAATTTCTTTAAATATCAAAGAATAAAAAAGTGAGCATATGGGATATTTCAAATTTAAATCCCAAATTTAGAGGTGCTCGGGAGTAATTTTTGTTCTTTTGGTTCTAAATTCTGAATTACAATCAAAATCTTTAAAGAAAGCATTTTGAAGAGATGTAAAATAAAATTTTGCAGCATAGTGGTATGAAGAAGTTTTGACTTTGATTTAACCAATTTTATGGGCACCTTAAATGCAGAAAATCATATTAAGGTATTTTACAGGGGGTCGGTTCCGGAGACACAACAAAAAATACAAAAAAAGACACACCATCTCAGCCTTTAAAATCAAGGGCTCAGATTAAAACCTTAAAGTTGAACACCCCATCTTTTTCTCTCCACCTCACCTAATCTTGAATGCAAAATATGAATCACAGCTTGACAACTATGGAAACTAATATTACTTTCATAATCACTTCCAATCGGTAATCCTCTGGATAAACGACGTGAGCAATTTGTTCAACTGGGTCTTGTTGTAGCGCAGCTTTTCTCCAACTGGGTCTTCAAATCTACTCTAATTCGACAATATCTGGAAAATTATCTCAAATCTTTCAGTCAAAGACTGATTCTTAGCGCCGACAATATGTAGAAGCAAAAAATCTCAACCAAATATTTTCAAGTTGGGATTGGTGAGGTGGATCTAGAAACCCTTGATTTCTTTGTGTGAGTGTGTGTGTGAGAGAGAGAGAGAGAGCGGGGAGGGGGTCGCCGGAGATGGAATCGAAAGATGGGTCTCCGGAGAGTGTTCGATCGATGGGTCGTGAACCAGAGGGAGGGGGAGAGAGATTAGGTGAGGTGGAGAGAAAAAGATAGGGTGTTAAACTTTAAGGTTTTAATCTGAGCCCTTGATTTTAAAGGCTGAGATGGTGTGTCTTTTTTTGTGTTTTTTGTTGTGTCCCCGGAACCGGCCCCATTTTACAGTATATATATGCACAGAGACTATGGAATTAATATTTCGATCATAGACACGTTTGAAACCATTCAATGTACACAAATCTCACACAGTGCACGTATAGCTCATATTCATTGAACGATTCCGAAAATACATCTGGATCTAAATATTTTATGTTCGAGTGTACCACATTGACTTTGTACATTGAGAGAGGAAGAAAGACAGAAAACGAAGTTAGGCATTTACCTCGAAGCCTTGGGTGCCTAATTTCACTTTGGGGACTTGGATGTGGGACTTCTGCAGCTCCATTGATTCTCCACAAGAAACAAAATCTCAGGTCGAAGAGATGCCCAATGTGAGAAAGTAACTGAAAGAGGGTATACCTCTTGGAAGGCAAGAAGACCTCTTCATTCATTTGTCAAAGGTAGCTGTAACCTTAAAAAAAAAAAACAAAAAGAAAAACTTATACTTCAAGTTTTTGAATAATATTTGTGTTGGAATTTACTAGTGAAATAATGTACTAATGTAGGGAAGAACTAAGAGGGTGTGAGGTGCATGCATGATGTGTATATTCACATATAAACAAAGCTAACCAAACATGAAGAAACAAATGTATTTTGAGAGTATCCGGGTTTGCTCCTTTTCTCTTTATCTTTTGATAACTTTGGCTATCCAAATTAAATTAGCTTACGCGCACATATACTAATTCTTGGGAAACCAAATTTATCATCCACTAGCTAGGACCGGATTAAAATCGAGGTATATGGAGTGCCCTCTAAGATTTGATAGCACCTGTGGATTTTCGAATATGAGACCTAAGAAGGAGAAAACTCCCAAACCCAAGCAACCTAGTGTTAGGGGAAAAAATGATCAATGTGTTCAAGGGCAGCGATTAGGATATTTGGATATAAGAATGCACACGTTATGAATGATCCTGTTAATGACAGTAGCTATGATCTTTGGACGAATGAGAATGAATAGAAGAATGAGTGAGGTTTATACCTAACCTCGTAAGTAAGTTAGCTAGCTGTGGAAAAAGAATCCAATACCGAATTTGTGAGATTCATAGATCTGTGCGCGTAGCTAGCCTCCTAAGTTAGCTAGCTTTGGAAAAAGAATCCAATACCAAATTTGTAGGATTCATAGATCTGTGCACGTAGCTAGCCTCATAAGTTAGCTAACTGCGGAAAAAGAATCCAATACCGAATTTGTGGGATTCACAGACTTGTGCTTCTAGCTAGCCGCACAAGTTAGCTAGCTGTGGAAAAGGAATCCAATACCAAATTTGTGAGATTCATAGATCTGTGCGTATAGCTAGCCTCATAAGTTAGCTAACTGTGAAAAAAGAATCCAATACCGAATTTGTGGGATTCACAGACTTGTGCTTCTAGCTAGCTGCACAAGTTAGCCAGCTGCGGAAAAAGAATCCAATACCGAATTTGAGGGATTTGCATATCTGTTTGCGTAGTAGCTAGCCTCATAAGTTAGCTAGCTAGCTAGCTAGTCGTGAGCAAAGAATCCACTACTGAAATTGGGGGATTTGTTTGGTCAATTGGGGAAATGTTTCCCAAAGCATCAACGTGAACAATCATGCACGGCAAGAACATATGTGAGAAAGCTGGTGTTGTACTGAATGTGCAATCCACTCTATGCGTGTCAGGCCGTGAATCCTTCCCTTTGTGATTGGGTGTCCGACACTTGACCTTTAAGCAAACTTCCACTGAACAGAAGAACAATATAAGAACAATTCATGTCATTTGACATGTTAATAGCTCTACTCGCGAGAAGTTAGTATACAATACTACATCGTAGCAATCAACCCATGTTATGCACATAAATAATTGAAAAATGTATAGGTTCTAGAGATTATTTGATAAATGCGATGCACATGGAAAAAAAAAAAAGTCATTTTTTTGTCTATTCCCAACCACATAGTCCATAGGTAAGACGTCCCCATTCAATGTAGTCATTGGTGTGACATGTTCACATTATTTTTTAATTTAATTTTCTATTAGTACTATATTAAAGTCAAAACTCTTGGCAAACCACATCACTTATTTGGACAATAACATTTACTTTCCACTACATTAAATAAACAACGTAATCCAAACGTATCCTCTTTTGCATAGGTTATGAGTAACATCTATAGTACTAAAATCTATATACTTCAAGGGGACATGTACAAAATACGAGCTCGAGGGGACATGGTGTATTACAAAAACAACATAGTACAAAAAACGACGTCGTTTTTGCGAGTCTCCAAACAAACCCTTGCTCGTGATTAGGGTTATAAACGAGCCGAATCGAGCCGAGTTTTAGAATGTTCAGATTCGTTCATTAAGTTTTTAAACGAACTCGAGCTGAGCTCGAACTCATTGAAAATTTGATGAGCCTCGCTTGCCTAAGTTTGAGTCGAATTCGAACTAGTTCACGAGCCTTAACGAGTGAAAAATATTAGATTTTTATGTTCTCATATAAGTCTAGAACTTCAAATAATGTTTTTGTTTTGTACATAAAATAAGTTCATACATATATTATATCATAAAAACATATTAAAATTTGAGTTTATTATACTTTTATAAGTTTATACATGTAAAGTTATAAAATTTTCATTATGCATATGTGAAAGTTTATACATATCCAAGATTATTTAGAAAATTCTTATGAGATATACATATATTCCAAGTTCGCGAGCCTAAACGAGCATAATATTGTCAAGTTTAGGTTCGACTTGTTTATTAAATGAGCCTAAGTTTGAGGTTCAGGTTCAGTTCGTTTAGTATCCAAATCAAACTCGAACAAGCCTTTACCGAGTCCAGCCTCGAATAGTTCACGAATGGCTCAGTTCATTTACAGCCCTACTAGTGATCAGTTTGTGGTTCGGCTTGTAAGGCTCAGTCGTTTAGTAATTGAACTGAATTTAAGCTCGCAGAAGTTCGCTTCTTTTGTATAAGCTCGGCTCATTAAGTGAATTATGCTAGATCATATGGCTCGGTCGTTTGGTAATCGAGCTAAACTCAAGTTTCAATTTTAAACTCGCTAAACTCGGCTCGGCTCGTTTAAAAACACTTGTTAAGAAAATTACATTCATTCGGCTCAAACATTGGCTTCGCTCGGCTCCTTCGCACTCATCTCCCTTTGCGTATGTTGTATAGCGATTTCAGACTTGAGAGACTGAGGGGGTGTTCCACTAACTTGTTTTTTGGTTTTTTAGGCTTTTAGTTGTAGATTAAATCTACAACTTGTTCCTCTAAGGTGTTTTTTGGTTTTTTAGTTGTAATTTATTGTAAAGGGTAGTTGATTTTTTGGGGGAGTTTTTTGTTAGTGGAATAGAGTAGTTTTTGAGTTAAAACAAAATTACTTTTTTGGAGGAGTTTTTTGTTAGTGGAATAGAATAATTTTTGAGTTAAAAACAAATCTAGTTTTTTGTTAGTGGAACATGGCCTGAAAATCAAATTCGAGACGGAAATCCATCAATCGATCGAATTGATTTGGGAGAGAAGAGAGAGGGAAAAATGGAGAGAGGAGAGAGAATGAGGAGAGAGAAGGCGGTCACGGCGATGGCACTGGTAGGGCTGCTTCTGCTCAACTTGGTGTGCGACGTCTCGGGTCTCTCCGTCACCGTGCTCGACGTCGAATGCGTGTACGAGTACGTTCTGTATGAAGACGATATCGTCTCCGGAAACTTTGTCGTCGTCGATCATGATATTTTCTGGAGCTCCGATCACCCCGGCATCGATTTCACAGTAATCTCCCTCTCCCGATGCTTATATACATGTGCATATGATCACCTCTTTCGTAATTTGATTGGATACTGTTTGATCTACTTGATTGGATCTTAGTGCTTGCTTGGTGCTTCATTTTTCTTGATCGATTGTACGTCCCGTTGGATTTGGAATGAGAAAATCTCAGGATATCATGCAGAGTTGGTCTTTTGATTTCATGTTTGTATAATGGGCGTATAATGGGCGAATAATAGGCGAGTCTGTAAATGGGTATTGACCAAGCTTCATTTTTTGACGATGGATTTTATGTCTTGTTCGATTTGGAATGAAGAATGAAGACTCAGGATTTTTACGGTTTATGGGTCATTTGATTTTAGGATTGACCAATTGAAGAAAGTCCAATTAAACTTGAGTAACTAAATAGTATAGCCTAACAAATAAAATAAGCTCATCCCGATATTGAAGCTATGATTCAAAGCTTATTAGTGTTGATAAAGTCCAACTAAACTTGGGTAACTAAATAGTATAGCCTAACAAATAAAATAAGGTCATCCCGATATTGAAGCTATGATTCAAAGCTTATTAGTGTTGATAATTATGATAAGAACAGGTTTAGTAGTGTTGAATGTTGATAATGAAGCTATAACGCTTTCAAAATATGAAGTCTTGTGGTGGGATATGGTAAGATACTAGGGTTATATGTTGCAGTATCTTTGTGTGAAATAGGGCAATGTATATATAAATTTTCTTTTTGCTTATAATATATCCCGCCAAGTTGGAGTTTACTTTTTGCATAGCTTTTTGTCATTAACACATTATATATTTTTGTCACCACAGGATGAAAATCCTAGAGCCGCTCATGAGAGAGAGGCTACTGATGGGGATTAACCAAATGAAACCAATGAAGCATTTTGTCCCAATAAAATAGGATCAACTACATGAATCTTTTTCGCCACCCTTTTTAGCCTATTTGAGTGGGATCGATGGGGTTTAATAATGGGAAGACATGATTCTCAATATTGGGTTGTAGAGGTTATGGATTGATGGGGTTGCTACTTTGGTGGGTTGTTCAAGGATTGTAGCAACCCGAATAAGATCACGAATTTTCAATAGACGAAGCTATTCAAAGTTCAAACTTTTTCAAGAATGTATTATATGCATATGCCAAGGATATACACAATACAATATACTATTTTTACTAGGTTAGTAATGTACCACCGGACATGCTTGAAGTACATGTGTTTTTGTGGGGTTCTGCTCTTATATGTTGATAACATCTTGTTTACTTGTAATGGTGTTTTGAAGCTTTGTACATTACCTTTGGACCTTTTTGGGCATGCCATTTCCTGCTCAACCTCCTAGACCCTGATCCACTACCGCTTGCCTCTCTTATGTTTATTCCCATCCTCTTGTTTGTGTGCGCCAATGAGGAGCCAGTTTAGTGAAATGATCATCCACATCTTATCATCTGGAATCACTTTGTCACTTTGTCTCTCATATGAATAAAACCATAAGATTATCAGAAACAGCACCGATAGTTAATTAGTTGCTGGGTTCAGGACTACTGTCTTTGAAATCAGTGGATTTATTTAATCCCGGGTTTTCGTGCAGGTGACTTCTCCGGCAGGTAATGAGGTGCACACTCTGAAGGGAACATCTGGGGACAAGTTTGAGTTCAAGGCTCCAAGAAGTGGAATGTATAAATTCTGTTTTCAAAATCCTCACAAAACACCAGAGACGGTCGCTTTCTACATACATATTGGCCACATTCCCAATGAACATAACCTTGCAAAAGATGGTTTGTCCTATTCTTTTGCTTTTAATTATGAGTTTGCAAAACTTATGAACTGCAACTATTTATAATGTTATGCCTAACTTTTTGAGGCTGGTATAAGTGACATATGTTTGTCGTTCTTTGTATTAATCTTTACATGGTGGTTTGTTGCAGAACATTTGGACCCTGTTAATGTCAAGATAGCTGAGTTGAGGGAGGCATTAGAATCTGTTACGGCAGAGCAACAGTACTTGAAAGCACGTGATGCTCGCCACCGTCGTAGTAAGCTGTTCTTTCTCTTGAAAATTCTGTGTGGTGGTTAAATTGTTGCGGTCATCAAAATTTGTGGTGTTTTTCTACCCTTTATCTGGTCTTGATATTGCCTGGACCCGACTGCGGTGGTCTCAGTGGTCTTGCTATACATGGTTTTGCAATGTCAAACAAAACTTAGTCTAGAATCTAGACAATATAATATTGGTCGAATTCTGGATTGGTCTGTACTGCAGATATTCTACCTATGCTGCATACTTCCAGCACTGCATACTTTCTGAACAATTTTTTTTTTTAATACAATGAAAATTGCAAGAAAGAGCTGCACCCGTTTACCCTTACCTATGGGCAAATTAGTATTTACTGTTTTAGCGTTGTTTTAGCTGATGATGGAGATGGAGTTTAATGTTATGTGGGACAAAGGAAATTTTCAGTCATTGTTGGTGTTCCGAAATATTATATTTCTGTTTCATTTTACTCACCAGGGGTGAAACATTGGTTTGACTGCACAATGCACTTGTTGATTGGAGAATGGTATGCTTCCACTGCCGTATTCCACTTGTATGCAAGAAAAATTGTTATACTAATGAAGTTGACGGATGAGTAGTTTATGTTCTAAGAAAGAACACAATTGGCATGGCTTGTCTTTTTTTGAAGAGGGAGGGGGAGAAAAATGGATACTCCTATATAGTATGGCACATTCCATGACTTTTACCTTTTCCCATTGTTTTGGCGGTATGTTGGTCAGAGAAATGCTGTAAACTCAACGTTGCGATTTGGCTGAATCATGCCCAATGAATACTTGTCCATTCTGGCATTCTCCTTGTTGATCAACGACCAAGTTGTCTCAACAAGAAAACTTGTGTTTGTAATTTTGAGGGTTATTCCACCAAATAGCCTGGTACTGATTCACCATCTTTGTTTCTGCTGCAGCTAATGAGAGTACGAGGAAACGGGTTTTATTCTACACACTTGGAGAATACCTTTTGCTGGCTTTTCTAAGTGTACTTCAAGTTGTGTATATACGGCAGCTGTTCAGTAAGTCGGTTGGTTACAACAGGGTTTGAAGCACATCTGAGTTAGTATTTGGAAAGTCTAACAGACGAGTTTAGAGAAACAGATGTTTTTTTTTCCGTATCGGTCCTGCTGACCCATATTCTGGATCATGGTGTTTTATTCAGGATGTAACTTCCCCAGCTTAGTGTGTTTAGTTGACCTGATTTTGCTGATTTGAATTATGCGAAAAGTGGCGATTTAAACGCAGGGAGAACAATGGTTTTGAAGTAATAGAAATTCATATCATTTTATTCATTCCCTTTCTTTGCTTTTTGGTTAAGCAGCCAATCTCACATGGTTGAGATACGTTGAGTGGATTCTGAAAATCTGTAAATTGATTCTTTGTCGGGATTACAAATATCGGAGAGCTTATTAATGATTTGACACACTTTTTTGTATGAGCGGACCATAAACAGTCGTGAAGGACTACATTTGAATTTCGTTTGTAAACATCGAATTCCAAAACTATGAATGCTTGATTTATTTCTCAGTCGAATTGAGCTGATCGTCCATGGATTTAATCAAGAACAGAAACCAAATTTGAGAATGAAATCAGTGTGCTGCTATGCTACATGCATGCGTTCATTATCATCTATGAAATTACCGAAGGTATCCACATTCAGTAAACTGCTGCTACCATTAAACCAACAAAAGGCTAAAAATGACTACCACAATATACTGGCTTGCTTGTTTTGAACTTTACAACTTCAAGCGCAACTACAGGTTGACAGCAGCAAGAAATTATCTGAAAACTATCGGTTAATGTGACGGAACTATTGGATTGGAGATCACATTTTCAACCGAGAACTATAGTTGGAGAAAGGAAGTAAGAAAGAAGAAGAAGCAATTCCACTGTTTACGAATTTTCCGGCATCTTAGGAAAAAAGAAGTGAGCTTCAGTCCTTTGCATCTGCTATTCCCCCTGGTGTTATCTGAAAGACGTGCGTTTTTGTCAAGGAGAACTTTGTCAAATTAGATGTACTGAATGTATGAATGCGAGTGATACTTTTGAGCAATTCAGGTGTCGTAAGAGCTAAACGTAAATAAGTGAGAAACTGGGGAAGGATATTGCTTCAGCTTCTGGCAGATTTGGGGCATCGAATACCTTGCAAACACGCTGTTCGCCTTTGCCCTTTCTGAACATCAACCTGATTGTTGCTGCATGAGCAAGCACATGCCCTCCTGCTGGCTTCTTCGGATCTGATATGAACATCCCTCCGCCCGGGTCAGCAATAACTGCATCAACAAAATTCACAATTTCGCATTAAGCCTCTAAAATTCCTTTTGCCCTAATATTTTGAGGCAGTGGGAGTATTATCGTTTCTTTACATAATGCAGTTACAAATCCTTTTCTTATGATAATGACCTGATGCAGATTGAGGAGTACCTTGGTTAGTCATGTAGACAGCAACATTGAACTCTTCAGCTATCTTTGTTAACCGGGAAAGCATTTGAGCCAGCTTTTGCTGCAAATAACCAAATAGTACACCGCTTTTGTCATTGAGAGAATTCACACTTAGAGCAAAAAAGGTTAGAATTAGTAAGTAGCTGTCTTAGCTTCCCACAACAATTTCAGCACCAACAGAACTTGGATCAATTTCAGCATAAGTTCCGAAATTCTTGTTTGAAGCTTAAACGACTTTGGTAGCCTGTGAAAGGTGTTTAATAGCGGATATGTACATTCTCAAGTGCTAAAATTTACTAAACAAGATGATTTCTAGGAGCTTAATTGCTGAAAATAGGTTTTGAAGTTTACCTGTCGCTCTGCAAGTTCTCCTCTTCCAGTGAAATCAACACGAAAAAGAGCAATTACAGAATCCACAATCTGGAAAATTCAAATTTTATTCACATCATTATAATGAGCAGCATTACAAGTAATGGCATCATGCCATCAGAGGGTTATTTCTGTTAGTAATCTCTAACCAGAAGTCTGAAAGGTTCCTCAGACATTTTGGCAGCCAGACCAAGAAGCAGGTTGTACTGATGCTCATATGTATATGCACGCGCATAAATGATCTGTCACATTTACAAACTAGGCATACTTAGCTATGATTTTTACTTATTACCATCCTAATTCGTTGAAGTTGAAAGGAAAATGTGAGGCTTACGTTATCGAGGACAGCTCCAGCATCCATGCCAAACCTTTCAGCTATTGGAACTATGCGATCAGGCCGGCAGCAAGGAGAATCTAGCTGAGGAAAAACATGCAGAAACTAGGTAGAAAAGAGATTCGTCGCAAGAAGCACCATAAAATGCCACTTCTTATGTTTATTGTACTTTAGAGTTAGAACACTATAATATTGAGGAACAGTCAGAAAGGATACAACGTTCCTTCAGTATCAATGTATGCAACCTTTCCATTTCCTCCTTTCATGCCAGTGGGAAGCTACAAAAGCAAAGGAAAACAGATAAACTACTTTAAAGTGTTAACTGCTTTTTATTAACATATAGGCGGTGGGGAAAGGATGGCTGATCTTCTAAATCACCAGCTTTACCTCAAGTTTTGTCTTTGGACACCCAAACAGGAGACAAAAAAGTAACTATATTGCCATTTTTTGCAACGTCACTCCATTCGTGTCTAGACTTATTTGGATCATAACTATTGATCACAACCATTATGCCAAAAATGGCTTTGCCAAACCATCAGCCAAAGTAGAAACACCAAAATTCCTTTTTCTTTTATGATTTAGATTAGCATTGGTGATGTCAAAGCTGAAGCTCAGGCCAAAGAATAGTTTCGGCAAGAGAAATGGTTTACAAGGAGATACTGTTATTGATGAAGATATCAGAAAAAACAGAAGTAACACTGGATGCTTGAAGAGAAAGTTGAGCTAATCTATCTCTATTGTATTCGAACTGAGCTAACTCAATATGTAGGCAGAATCCAAACCTAAGCCCAACTAGCACAGCCAATTCTAATGTGATAAATTCCAGAAACGAACCTGGGTGGTAACGCAGAGCGTGTGTGCTAGCTGTGTCTTCCCAGACCTGAATTTAAAACACCAATAACCATTAGTAGATCACAAATTAAGCTATGAAATACTCGTTCGTACAAACACTTCAACAATATAATGCGGTTGTGGTGATACAAATATAAGAGACGTTTGAATAGAGAAAGGGTGGTTCCCACCTGAATTCGCCAAAAGCTTCTGTAATTGCCATAGTTTCGATCCCACCTTTGCATATCAAAAGGTACAAGATGTTAAAACCAAACTCTGCCGATTTCAGCATCAAAAACTACTGATTCCAACAATAATAAACAGACAAGATAGGAAAATACCACCCAAGAGTTCATCTAGGGCCTGGCTTCCACTTGTGATGCGAACCACCGCTTTTCTCTGTTTACAAGAAGAATATTGAATCAGTTAAATGTAAATTTTCAACCGAACCAAACAACTGTTGGAAGTCCCCAACAAGCACCGTCACATGGGACTTCAAAATACGCACTAAAAGTTTAAAAAACAGAGCCAAACAACTCCTAGGAGTTTTCTAACATGCGGACATTCTGTAATCAGAAACCTTCTGCCAAAAGAGATTAGAAACCAAGCCAAACAATTGGCAAGTATGCTACATGCGCCAAAATTGTTATGCCTATATTTTCTGGTAAAAGTATAAAAATCTTGAACATAACAAGGTTTTATACTCAGAAGATAGATGGTACTCCCTCCATTCTAATTTGGTAATCTTTTCTGGGAGTTCTTGGCACTTCTGAAGACTGAAAATTTTGTTTAATCGAACTAATTGATATGTATGAAACACTATCCATATTACTTATAAAGAGTGTTACATACCAAAACTTATAATCAAACTATTATCTGGTTAACATAGAACGAGCGACATAGTACCACAGGGAGTAAGCATAACAACTTACTCTGACCAGAGCATCACTTCCTGTGATGTAACCGAAATTCTGGGATGAATTGAACATAGCAAAATCAGAAACTGTAGAATCAAAGGAAAACAAATTACAGTGATAAGTAACTTTTCATAAATGACTATCAAACTCTAACCACTATCTTCTCAACAGCTTCACATATTTTATCCACTTTTGCCTCAGATAATCCTTTAATTCCGGTCAAGCTCTGCGAAATTGAGATTACACTTTAAAACAATTGCTCCAAAACTGAACTGCGCAAAACGGAATTGAAAATTTCTAGATACCTTCTTCGTATGCATCATCAAGCCATTGCAGGTGTAGATCCCTGCATCCTGAAGCTTCTTCACGTCTCCAGCGTTGATTCCATGAGATATCACTACAAAGTTGCGATTGAAAGCAAAAGATTCGTTTGAACAGATTACTTGCCGATTCATTTTCTATACATGTACAAAAGCGATCTATAAATTGATCATGACCAGTTTGGAAGAAACTTTAAGGTTGGTCAGATAGTTCCAAAAATCAGTGCTAAAATGGGGGAGAAAAAACAGTCATAGCTGAAAACATGGCAAAACTTTAAAATCAAAGGGAAAATTGAATCAAATCTCACTTGCTTTCTGTTGTTGTGGCTAAATTTTGTATTAAATAGCGAATTACTGACGAATATGAAAATGAAAGAGAAATTCAGAACAATGTCAAAATTAACACATGTAGAACATACATAATTCATATTCGACCACGAGTTCATGACTACGGAAATTTCAGTTATCTAGAAGATATTGAAATCTGACCGTAAAATTTAAATCAGTCATTAGAAAAACTTCACGGAATGGAATTGCGTGATAGTCGAATGTCGGATTAACATAAAATTATAGACGAACATAAAAATGAAAAGAAAATCGGTGAACTACTAGTTCAATGCGAGAGATCACAAAACAAAACAATGAATAAATCAAAATTTCGAAAACAAAGAGGAATTGAGGTCGAGTCTAATCTACTTTTATAGCATCAAACTAAAGAGTAACTAGAAAGAGTCGCACCACGAATTAGGGATGAATGTGCAGAAGAAAGAAAATTGACCGCAAAATTCACACAATAATCACAAAACACCATAATTTGAAACTCATCGATAGTTCATAATTCCAAACTACTAAAACTAGTGTACAGAAAGAACAACGGGAAAGCGGAGTATCAAAATGGAACTGAAACGACGAAGTAATGAGGTTTATAGTTAGTTACACTTGTCGATGGCTTCAAGCAAGTCATCTTCGTCCTCGATCTCTTCACGTTCGACGATCTGTAATTGGCCATGTTCTTCGGACCTTAGATCAATTGTAAACACAGAATTAAAAAAAAAATCGTTAGGTATTGTTGCAATACAAATGCTTTGATATCTGGAATCGGAGCAAGTTCACGAGTGAAAGCTTACTTGAATGCTTGCATTTTTCGATTCAGTTGAGAGAGAGAGAGAGAGTGTGTGTGACTGTGACTGTGTGTCGCAGTGTCGGTTTCCAAAATTTTCTCGGACTGGTGAGTTCGAAATGGGACGTGCGAGGGGAATTTATATTGGGCGGGACTCGGATTTTTTTTTTATATAGTAGTAAAAAACTTGGTTTAATTATGTAGTCCACTTCCGAATGCTATTCAGCGGGAAAAAAATTTGTGCGCCGAGCGGCTGTCAATTTGGCCCGTCCATCCCTATTTTGGACGGCTCAAAATAGAAACGAGCCAGAAATTAGCTCGAGCTTGGCTCGTTTCATTTCCAGCTCGAGCTCGGTTTGTTATAAAACGAGACGAGCTAAAGTAGTTTAATTAATGAGACTGAGTTTTACCGAACTCATTCACTAAACGAGTCTAAACCTCGAACTCGGCTTGATTACTAAACAAGCCGAGTTGAACCTTAACGAGCCGAGCTAGAGCTGCTCAATTCGTTTGCAACCTCTTAGTTTAAATAGGAGATCAAGTGCTTGATTCTTTTTCCCTTTGTAAATTAAGATTGGTCTATTTATTTACAGTTGAATTTGTAGTAGATAAAATTGTTATAGTAATTGTTGAGAAAAATATTTGAAAAATCTAGATCAATGTAATTGTCAAGAACTTATTACCTTTGATAACCTCGCGATTCGCATTCTCTTATAGCCGCCTAAAAATCATTCACGGCCTCTTCCTACACGGTTCCACCGCCGTCCCTCTTTGTGACCTCAGTTCAGGGCCGGCCCAAGGTATTTGGGTGCCCTAGGCCTAATTAAAAAAATTGTGCCCTAAAAATTTTCGTGTTCCTCAACCAAACTTTCTACGTTTTTGTTACTACAATATCCCCGTCAAAAAGGTATTAATACAAGCTAAATTTAACAACGATGTAGAGCATCTAGAGATCTTGTGCCTTTTTTGAAACAAAATTTGGGTCAAAACTCCTTTGCCATGCAAATGCCAAACCCTAGTTTTACCCAAATCTGTTGTTTTTCAAGTTTCCTATAAAAAATTTGGGTCAAAATGACTCATTTAACTACTTATAATAAGTAAGAAATTTGATCTGTTGGAATTAATATTATGACTTTATTTGTTGGAAAAACAATGAAATTTGATCAACTTTTTGGTTACTTGGGAAAACTCAAGAACTTGTGTCAATTTAGAAATCTCAAATACAAACCCACTCGAAACTCTAACAAGAAGATTAGAAAATTACTACCTAATTACTTTTTCTTTAAGCAAATAATAAACTAAACTTAATCATTTCGTTTAGAACTGTCTTGATTTTTTACAAAACTAGAAATAAAAACTGTAACAAGCAGAAAATGATTTTTTTTTTAAATCAGTTTTAGCTTTGGGCCTTTTTTTAAATTTTGGGCCACAATAGTTTTTGGGCCTTTTTTAAATATTGGGCCACAATGTTGGGCTCTTTTGTCACTTCTAATGAATTTTTTTCCTTTATTTTGGTCCAAAAAGTGTTCTAGTCCAGCCCATTGGTATAAAATGGTAGGGTGCCCCAAAAAGTGGTCATTTTTTGGGTGCCCTAGGCCCAGGCCTTGTGGGCCTTGGGCCTGGGCCGGCCCTGCCTCAGTTCTGCGGCGCAACCTCTCCGCACGAACTCTGCGACCAAAAGTTTCTGCAATTAATGCAGAATCCCTCCGACAGAGAGAGGACGATTAGTGCTCCTGGGAAGGTATGGTTTTCTCATTCTCTAGCCTACCAAATTGGGTTTTCTGGTTTGATTTTCGTGCGTGTGTGTTTGATTGGTCTGAAATTGTGCATAGATTGCATGCGGCAATTTTTTTTCTGTGGTGCTTGATTTTGGGGGGTGGTGGGGAATTGGGGATAGCCGAATCGAAACCGAATCGACGACACCACAAGCTTTCAAACATTATTTGGGGTCACCTTCTCTTCAACTCCACCAAATACCTTATGCGGCAAACTCCAATGCCTTCGTGCAGTTGAGAGAATCAACTGCATGTCATCAAGGTTATTGTGGATAGGAGAACAAACTACAAGGGAAATTGGATTTCTTTGTTAAATGAAGTAATCTACTACCTTTTAATAAAAGAGCCAGTTGGTGTTTTCTCATGCAGCTGAAGCCAAATGACAAACTACCCTGGGCTTCTCAAGTCATGGCCTCTAGATCCCTAAACCCAAAAACCCCCAGGTAGGAGAACACCACCCCACCCCCTCAACTTTGCTGTCCCTTTCTCCCGTCCACCACCTCCATAAGTTAGAGTTAAAAGGAATCAAAGTTACCCACTTCTTGCTACTCCGGCGAAGATGCATGCGAATATCGGCGACCCTCCAAACTCGAGGTACTACTTTTACTTTTGCAACAAATTCCCCCTTCTTTCTCTGCTACATTCCACCTCCTTCCCCCAACTAAAGTTTCAACATAGTTGTTGTAGGTTGTTAAAAGCATCAACTGGCACGCAAGGTGTTTGATTTATTGCCCAAGTGAATATCTAATCTTGTTTTACATACTTCCCCTTTCTGCACTACAGTGGCCCCCCCATGGGCAACGTGTTTGCTTAAATGGTACCTCGTGCGTGTATTTGGTTCATATCCTATCTTTACCAATGGATCTTCATTTGCTTCTACTGTTGCTGAAATAAATAGTCTGGTTACTGGTTCCCTTTTTCGTTCCAATTATACAGTAGGAATTTCCCGTGATGTTGTTGCATTCGATATTAGCTCACCTAAAGTAAAGGCTGATCAATATCCACGGGAGCCTAGGACATTACCATTGCATATCTGCCTAAACTGGACACAAGGCTTGATTAGAATGTGTCATATAATAATGCAATGAGGATCGGCATGTATCATATAATTTTATAATGCAATGAAGCTCGCGACCACTGCAATAGGAAGAACAATAATTTGGTAAAGCATAGGGTGTTACATGGTCTTGGGTAGAACTCAACCCTAAAAGCTAGCCCATGAAGTGAGGGTGACCTCATGCTTATATATTTCATATTACTTTGGTACCTAGGCGATGTGGGACTTCGCTTCACACCCTCGCTTCACACCCTCCCTCATACGCAGTGTGCTCACTCGGGAGCACTTGCAGCGTGCAGGCCAGAGACACGCACCCTACCCATCTCTAGTACTTAGCTCTGATACCATGTGACACGGTCTTGGGTAGAACTCAACCCCAAAGCTAGCTCATGAAGTGAGGGTGCCCTCACTCTTATATATTTCATATTACTTTGGTACCCAGGTGATGTGGGACTTCGCTTTACATAGGATTCTTGTGAAAAAAAAGAAAGAAAAAAAAAAGACGATTGCAGGTACTATGGGATGTAGTTAGTGAGGAATGTAAAAGCGCAGTTATGCCTGCAAGTGATCTAAAATGGCTTCTTTTTTAAACAAAAAACTTCCACCAGGCGTTATTGCTGTGTACATCCATATACACATATACACATTCTCGTTGTGGGTGCATGTTTTTTCCCCCTTTACTTGGGTTTGGGGATGCCTTGACGAGAAATAGATGAAGCTTCCATTTTGTAGGTCTCGTTAGTGCTTTGCCTATGAATTCAGAGCTTTGGACTTTAAAAGCATTGTAAACCCTGTGAAACAACATGCACCATTTGGTACTTTATGGCTGGCATTACTTACAAATTCGGCCTCTTGTGGTGGTTATTTCTGTTGGATTCGTTATAAACAGTTGAGAAGATACATTATTAGTGCTAACGTTACAACTGCCAAAAAAAAAAAAAATGCATAGTGGTTTTCATAGCTGAAGCAAATAGTTGTTTTGAGCCCTTTTCGAATCTTGCAACTCCCATTAACTCTCTTACACGATTTCCACACCACAAGTTCATGCTTCCAATATTTGACTCATGCGCTCAGTAAGCCAATTTGTACTTCTATGTCGCAACAAAACCATTTATGAAAAGGAACAAGAATGCCACCATCACCCAATAAAGTTGGACTGCTTTGTTTCTACTGATTCTTGACATTCATGGTGGGGGAAAAAATAAAATAGACGGAATGAAAATATGCACAGTACTACTTCGTACTAGGTACTTAGTGACACTGCATTATGTTGCTTTTTGAGGCTGCTAGCTATGCACATTATGCGTACCCATATCAACAAGCAAGTCCAATTACTCATGCTATCTTCTCCGTGATGATGAGTGGTGACAGAGCAACGGGTACACTAATTACCATTAGTGGCGGAAGCAGGGATCCGAATCACATTTACTTCATGTTATTCATAACAGAGTCAGCAAGTATATTATACACACACACACACACACTCACACTACACTCCATTTAGTTTTATGCATGTGACGGAAAAGTATGAGATTACTCATTCCAGTAGACAAGGTTTAAAAGTACACCACGGCATGTGAGACTTGTGTTATTACTGATGTGTGTATTTGGTCCTATGCCGACTCGATGTCATTCAAGCATGTTTGTTCTGGGCCTTCCCCTTCGTTAGGCTCTTATTTAACCAATTTTTGTGTAATAAAAACTTATGGCTATAGTGAATGGTTGGGATTTTATAAGAACATTATTTACATTTTGCTACGGTTTATTTTTATCACGAGAATATGAGCAGCATTAGACATCTACATCATATTTTGGCCATTGCATGTGCCCAATGCTAGCTGTAAATAAAAACATCAGTTAATGTAAGAAATGGATAAGAACGTGAAGTGAATATCTTTATCTTTGTACGTTTGGTTTATGGTAATTTCCTTGTAGTTTTTTTTTTATTTTTTTTAAGAGATCCTTATAGTTGTTGAAAACTGTATGTATTTAAGTTGTGAATAAGCAATTCTAATTGGGTAATTTTGGAAGTAAAAAGGTTTATACATCTTCATTTTATGAAGACACCATTCCATGGTTCTAATATCGAAATATATTCATGAAGACTTTTGCCTTTGCTTGTTTCTTTAATTCTCTAATTTTTCTTAGTGGGTCCTGCTAACCTCCACCCAATAGGTGAAGGATAATATGTATATAATAACAAACTATTTTGGATATCAATGCATATTTCACGGATATCAATATACTTTCGCAGATATTAATACGTTTTTCTGGAATATCTATGCACTTTCTACGTATTATCCTCCACCCTTTGGGCTGAGGTTAGCATCTTCCTTTCTTATTTGGTAGTAATCATTTGTGTTTATGCGGCATAACCATTTTACCTTTTTTTTTTTTGCTCGGCAATTTTCAGCATTAGTTTAACTGTGATTTGCCCAAATCCACAAATATTTGTCTGTACTTATACTGGCCCGTAGTAGATAGTTATATGCATCATAAACTTAAGTATTGACGGTCATGGGTTGATGTGAATTTGATTAGTTGGGGTTTTTTTTGTGTCTGGAGGATTGAATTTTTAGGTGGATAGGTTCTTGATCAAATATGATTTTAATAAGATGTAGTTTTTTACAAGGGCATTGCTTCTTTTTCGTTTTTTCGTTTTTTTTATTTTATGTCACATGGGTTTTTTTCAAATTTGGTCTGTGACACGAGATTTTTATGAAGCTCACTTAAGGATTTTGGAACTTTTGTTTTTTAATAAGTGAGTAGTGTAATTCCATAGTTGATGATGTCTTTTTTTATTTGTGGAATTGAGGTGGTGTGTTGGCATTGTGGTTTTGAACTTGTGATGGCTGAAGGAAGGGACAAAAGGATAAAGGCGTTAAGAAGCAGGGTAGAAGTAGGGGAGTTGTGGTATTTTTGGCTTTATTTTACTAATTTGAGCTATTTCTGTGTGGTCAATTATGGTCAACAAAAGGTTGGTCCAAAGTGTTAAACATTTTTGTAAAGCTAGAGATGACAGTGTGATTTCAATAAAATAGAGGGGTGTCCGTGAAATTTACCTATCTTTTTTTTTTTTTTTGTGTGTGACGGAGAGAGTGAATTTTTAAGCTATTGGGATGTGTCCAGAAGTTAGGTATGGGTATGGATACCATCCTGAACAGTCTGTTATATATGATGCGATGTTCTTTGATAGGATATTAATAGATAGTAAATTTATATGAATGGAATAGGTTATAGGGGTTAAAAAATGAAAATTTTGTACTCATTATATGCAGAAGCTTAGAAACAGTTCTATTTTTAGCTAATCCAAGCTTGTTTTTCTTCGAGGGTCATTAACCTTAGACGATCCAAGTTTCTAAGTTGGGTTTAGGTGTTTGACACATCCTATTGACACATACCGTAGCCTTACCCACATGTCAAGTATTTGACTCAGGTACTTGCATACATTTAGATGACTTTCATGTGATATAGATGAGAGCCTTGCTTGGTATTTTGATATTTGTATTTCTAGATGTTTTGCTCTCTACATGTAATAGTTATTGCAATACATTCTTGGCATCATTTATGGTCTACTTTCAGGCAACCTAACTTTTTGCGTCTCTTTCTCCAGTGAAGCTAGGTCGCACAATTTCTTATGCGATGGATCTCAAACCATTCAAATTGGACATTGATGAACTCATAAACGAGTTTGTTGAGGTATCACTTCATATAGTTACCCAATCATTTTTTTTGCGAGTACTTGTTACCCGTAGTTATGAGTTGGTTATGATCTTCAGTGTCCCACACCGATTCCAAACTGTGAGGAGGGGGGTGGGGGTTTCAAGGATGAGTTCTACCCAAGGGTTAATACACACCATGAGTTCGCACTTCGGGCCAACATATATGAATTAAAATGCATTGTTATAATGTATAGGGGCTAGGGTTTTGGACACTATTAGTGGGTGACAGGGCTAGCTTTGGGTAGTTGTTGGATTGTCGATAGAGCAAGGTTCTGGATACCGTACCGGCATGGGTACCAGTTTTTCTACTTGGCCATTTCTGTGTAAGCTTTGGGGTGCCCTCCGCACTTCCCTTGTAAGCCAATTTCCAGAGGTGATTTCCAACCGAGGGTTTACATCGACTAGGTAGTATAATTCTTAAACTTTTAAATTTTCTGATGCAAAAGTTTAATTCTATTAGATTTGGTATCTTGCAGAACAAAATGACAAGTTTGGCTGAAATGAAGAGAATATGGCTTTCAAGGAAGTTCTCCTTCATATTTGAGGCGAGTCCTTCTACAAACTTGGCTTTCTTTATGCAGTCACTTTATGCTCATTCAATTGGTATGTCTTTACATACTTCAACTTGGCTTTCTTAATATTTTACATCTCTTTTAATGCCTTCTTCTCTTTTTTCATATCCATCAGTGTAAACTAACTATGATGTAGTCATTTCCAGGTTACATGATCTCTACTGCTTCTCTATCGCATAGATTGGGTGGTCTCTATTGCCTTTACTGCCTCTATGAGGTTCAACCATTCAAACCTCCTTTCAACATATATATGTCTATTGGTACAATATCAACCTTTCCTCGTCACATGTTTTGTTGTAGCTTTGCCGTTTTGATGAATATTGTTCTTATCATATTCAGAATATTGGCTAATGATGCATGGTGTGACGTTTAATTTTAGTTCGAGTTATTGGTTATATTCTACTAAAGGAAAACTTGTGTGCATATATCTTAGGTTTTATTCTACGGTAATCTGCTACGTCCTTAAAAATGAAGTGTTATGATCCTCATTGACTTAGTTGTGAGCTTTCTTCCCTTCGTTCCCAATATTAGCAACTTGTGCTTCAGTCTTGGTGCTTCTTACTAGTTGAGACTTAGATATTCCGTTACTTGCCTAAATTATCTGATGAAGACCTTATTTTCTAAACGGTTCAATTTATACTACAAAGGGTGGGATTGAGGACTTGAATCAAGGTACTTATATAATAGCATCAGTTCATTGGCTTTGATTGGTGAATAATTCGATGCAATGAAAATAATCAATTTCCAATTGGTTAGATGATCAATTGGTCTTTGTTAGAGCTCGTTCCACATTCGTTTTACAACTTTTAAAACTTGTATATAAGTCTGGGCGGTCTCTCCATTCATTGTCAATTGGTTTTGAGTTGGATGCTTTAACATGGTATTTTCCAGTCTTTTGGACAAGACTCAAGAGTCTCTTGATTGTTTGCCCGCTGTTTGTGCCTTAGGTGTACATTTGTTTTCTTGTGATCCCTATGTTATGGATATGTTTTTTTCTTCTCCACATGCGGATCAGGGGTCACACGGGCGGGGAGTGTTAGAGCTTGCCCACATTGATTAATTACAACCTCCAACACTAGCACATGAGCCTTGGCAGCCTCTCCACTCATTGCCAATTGGTTTTGAATTGGAGTCTTGATCTTGTATATGTTTACTAGGCTGCTATAACTCTTGGCTGAGGTTCTCTAAGAATTAAGATAAAGCAAGTTATCATGTGAGAAAAGAACAAAAAATGAAGTAAATTAAGATATCATAGTAATGGCTGTGTCACTGTCAACTGTCATCTTTTTTTTTTCTCTCGGATAAATGGTGTTTATAAGGTGCCGTAGGGCATTTAATGCAAGATGTTGGAGTTTTAAGTGTTGTTACGGTAGATTTGAAACACAAAATATTCTTACTAGGTGAATGTTCAACTGAATATTCAGACCCAATATTGAATCATGAATGATTAAATCTTGCTAGGTGAATGTTCAGCTGAACTCTAACGAGGACTTGAATACTGATTTGCTTTTTATGACCTGCAAGTTCTAACGATGTTTACTAACAACTCTTTGTTGCCTAAGGTTAATCGTTTTTGTTAACTCAGGATGTCGGGCCAGCTTACGTGCTCCTTGACTAATAGTTTACTCTTTGCAACATGGAATTTGAATAAACTATCATCCTTATCTTTTTGTTGGTTAATATGTGGGCTTAAATGGTTTCTTGTTGAGATGATAAAACCATGGACCAAAATACATCTCAAAAAAAAAAAAAAACACGAAATGGTTGCATTCCATTGTATATATATTTGTTTGTTTCTCTGTATTGCATGTAGCACCTCCACTTTTTTTTTTCTCTCTTCTTGGATCGTCAATTGTCCCCAAAGCTCAAGGTGATAGGAAAATGGAAATGTTGGATTTGGATATCAAGCTAACGAAAGTACTCTTGGAAGTTGGAACTAGAGCTATAGTGCCATTTTAGATCAGTAATTGTCCCAAAAGCTTAAGTGGTTGGGAAATGAGACCAACCATTTCTGTCAACCTAACACGTTGATCTGTCAACCTAACACGTTGATCTATCTTAGATTCTTAATGAGGAAGATTGAAGTGATGAAGGTGGGATAGGAACATTTTCCTTTTTCTGTTTTGGCAGTCACTGTTCTTTGGGTCTAGTTAATTCTTGGCTCTCAAGGATAGAGAGGTACAATCAGCTCGGGTCCGTACAAACTCATATCATTGGCTGTTCACCTGTTCATTCATTTGTTCCTTTTTTATCCTTCCTTCTTTCAAGAATGCCTTTGTTTCCATTTTGACAGGGGAGCTGAAGAGGCTTAGAATCCTTGTCATTGAGGCGAAAGAAGAGAGCATAAAAGTAGTATCTGCTTTGGTTAAAAAGATGCTGGAAAAGAATATGTTCCTTTTTGGATTTGTGGACATAAATGATGGCTCTGTAGCAGAGAGGGTGAATGAAATTACAGATATGCAGAATGCTCGTGTTCAAGTGGCATATAAGATGTATATTTAGTCTTTAAGTTCTCTTTCTAAATTTTTAATCAGATTAATTCAAATTGTCAAGCATTACTTTACAGGCTTCTGCAGTTTCTTAATTCCTCACTTCCTTTTATTAAATAGGTTATTTGCGAAGACACGGATTGAGGAGTTCATGCACATGGACTTGGTAAGCTTTGGCATTCTATTGTTCAATCATATAAACTGTGAAAGCGGAAAGCTATGGGAACTATGGGGCTATCTTAAGATGCAAATTGTTTGCATTCATTTCCATCACCAGTGAAAAAACTAGAAGTTATCCCTATGGTCACTTGACTAATGTGGAATTCAGACATGCATGGATCTTAGAATAGTTGCAATGTTGGGTTTACTATTGTTGGAATGCTTCTTCAGCATTTAAGGTAAAAATCATATGGAAGTGGTAAGATCAAACCTTGGATGGATTTTAGAACTCTTAATCACTTTGTGTTGGGTCCTTAATTGTCATGATTGCATTGATTCTATGTATGCTCAGATCTTTGGTCAAATTGTTTGATGAAACTATGAGAGCCTGTTGAAGTTTCCATGCACTGCTTTATTTGATTTTGTCTTGAAAGTTGTTGCATGGTCTAGTTGATTTTTTCCTTAAAATTGGTTAATTTATTGCCAATTTCCAATAAAATTGGCTATAATTGGTTAAGGTTGGTTTTAGCTAGTGAAGCAGTGATTTGGTGTTAACAATTTGATAAATTAAAACCTGACCTGCTCGGTTGGGTTCCATGCCACATTCATTTTGTTGTCGTTCACAAAAGAAGAATAGAAGTTATAAAGTTAAAGTAACTATTGTGTAAACGTTTCTGTTCCTTTGATTTTTCTTTTATTCGTCTCTTTTAAGTTTTAACTATAAGTATCTTCACATTTGTACAGCATATGCACTCACTCTCTTCAAAAAAAAAATTATTTATTTATTTATTTATTTTTATTTTTTTTGAGTTGCCTGATCATAAGGCCACCATGATATCCAAATAACTCTAGTAGTTACGAGGTTGGATTTGCAACTGCTTTTTGTGGGTACATAGCAAGAAGTTTGCCCGTTAACAATCTTCAAATTTACAGAACGGAGTACAGATCCAAAATAGGCCCTTTTTGTTCTGCCTAAGAGCAGATTTATTGGCGTGCTGTCTTTCCTTTCTCGGTCTACCTTTATCTGATTTTACCTTCATTTCCAAGATCAAATAACTGAATCCAAGTTCGCACTTTTTCCAGGGTAAGGAACTTGATGTTGATATGATCAAGAAATTGTCAACGGATTATGCAGCGGCCAAGGAAGTGGCAATCCGAGGTGCATACTTTTATATATATATTCTAGTCTATAGGATGATACATAATATTTCTTATAGATTTCTGGATGATTTGCTCTTCATGCCAGCCTTTGGTCCTGATGCACATCAACCTCAAAATATGTTCCCAAAAAAATTTGAAGCAATTAGAATTTCAAACCACATCTCATTTCCTTTTATATGATGACCTGCTTGATTTTGGATAGCAGACTTATGACCTGACTATATTACCAAGTTTGGGCGTGATTTGAGAAAACAAATGTACTTCAAACTCAAAAAGTATCCAAACTATCATATGATGACCTGTCATATGGTTTTTCTTCGGCAGTTATGTACTTCAAACTCAAAAAGTATCCAAACTATCATATGAGATGCGTCAATAATATCCAAAATATCCGCGAGATCTTTCAAGATGAATTATTTGCCCTTGTGATTACACAAAATACCTGCTGCAGACCTCCAATTTCTCCAGCGATCCATAACTTTTTCAAGCTCTCCAAGGAAATATGTTTTAAATGATCCAAAATACTAGTTTCAAACGTATTGTTTCCGCTTTTCACAAAAAGGGGGACAAAAAAAAAAAAAAAGGAAGTATTTTTTTCCAAATTGAGATCTACTTTGACTTTTCTATTTTCTTAGTTGCAAACTTTTTGACTTGTTTTCCTGTTACAGAGGCTAGCGATCTGGTGGATCTCCAAAACATCAAGCACATAGCAGAGAATAAAAAATTGGTCGGAGAGGTGGTGGAGAAGACTGCTGAAGACTGGATGGTTCAGAAAGAAGTGTTTTACCAGCAAACGGGGTTGTACCCGCATAATCGTGGTGGACCTCAACTACCACTAGACAACGATAATTTTGAACAACAGAAAGACGATGTTAACTTTGGACAGGATGGGAATGAACACTCTGAGGAACCTGAATTCCATGGATTCCTTGAGCTGATGATGGAGGATGATGACAAATTTGGTGAGGAGTTGGAAAGACAGATACTGTTTGGTGAAGAATTAGAAGAATAGTTGAGTTTTTGCTGAGGAGCCTAAACAAGAGATTGATGTTTTGATATCATGGTTTGAGTTTATGATGCAATTTTGTATTAGGCATCTTGTGGTACTTAGTTATGAATGTAGAAATGGTTAGTTGCTCATTCAACTCGGCTCACTAGTTTCACGAGTTTGACTAGTTGTTATTTTGAACCGAATTCGCTTTTGATGTAATAACAGTTGACAGAATGCATCGGACTTGTTGTTGACGCTGTGCACAAATCTTGGAGAATGGTACAATCTGTCACAAAGACGAATAAGCCCCTAAGCATTTTGTCTCCAATCTTCCCCGTCAACCTCCTCTTCCCTGTCCGAACAACCAATTCTAACGCAAAATTTCTCTACCAAAACTTTGAAGTACTGCGGAAGTAAGTGAATCTTGATTGTGATGAAAAGAGAGCGAATTTTCACAAAAACATGGGACTACTTCCCCCTGCTCTTGGGCCCAGGGACGGATCTAGGAATCCAACCCAGTGGGGGCATCTTATAAATTGTAATCGTGCAACTTTTTCCCTAGTCAACGATTTTGCTAGGGACAAGAAATCATGTAAGATTGATTCTAAACCTAATATAAGACAAGAAATTATTGAAGGCTAGGGACCATTGTAAAATATCTCCAAATTAAAAAATATGTAAGTTAAACAATTTTCTCATCATTTTCTTAAAAACAAGGGAGAAAATCAAAATTCAAGAAAAAAAAATACTAGGGAAATTATTATTACCATTATAAGTTCAAAATATATAATAAAAACTACTAGTTTGGTGCACAATGAGTCTAATGAGTCTTGCTGGTCTAGTGGCAAGAGGGAAGGTGTTAGGTTTTGGAACCAGAGGTCTACAATCACTCATTGTTTGATAAACCTATCATTTTTGTGGCTTAAAAAGGAGGCAGGACTCGAACACGCAACCTTCCGCGTAGAGCTAGCGCGCCTTACCACCGGGCAACGACCAAGCTATGTTTTTACATTTCGGCACAAATAATAAATATACAAAACTTATTTCCCTAATTTTTTTCCCCAATTGAAATGTGGGGGTCAGCGGGGGCACGTGCCCCCGCATGCCCCCCCTTGGATCCGTCCAAGCTCTTGGCTACCGTGACTTCCTCAACTTTGGAGCATCTGACTTTAGGGTAATTACCTCCCATGAATGCGTATCATGTGCAGACACCCGTTCATGAAATTGAATTTGAGAGCACATCATCAGTAAATTACCCTTGTCTGTAAAGAACAAAGAATATACGTCCGTAGGACAACATCAGAGGCATTCTCACGGCTCTAATGGCTACAAATAGACACCCTGACACCCGTGAGAGTGATTGATAACTATATGCAAAACAGTACATTTTCTACAAATAAACAGCTAATAATCCAAATTTCCAATGGTTTCTATCACTCAAAATGCTCGGTCAAGTTTAAGAAGGGAGTAAACAACATTTGTGTATAGTATAACTCACGCATGTTACTTTTTCTTCTTTGATTTCCTTTCATCAGAATGCTGTACCGACCCAGTAGAAGTCACTGCACTATGACCTCGCCCTGAGTCTTGAGTGGATTGTTCCCTGGATACAGTTGGCTCTGCAACATGCCTTTTCTTTGCAGGCTTTGATGGCTCTCCTACCTCTGACAAAGAACTTTTAGATCTGCTATTATGCATTGAGGTGCCCACTGAATGTGAGCTCTTTGTCCTGGCACTTTTAGTAGGAGTAGCACGATGATGAGACGAATTGGTCAACGAAGTTGCAAAAGATTTTTGATACATTTGCTTCTTATTGGTGTTCTGTTTCTCCAGTTCACTTGGGTCCGGGTAGTGAACAAGTTGCACACGGCGTGAAATCTTCCCAACTGCCGATAGGATAAAACAGCATCATGCAAGTGCATTAATTTAGTATCCACAACAACTACTATAGAGATAGCGAGAACAAAACCCAGACAGTTTGATAATGGTAAAGGGCTTCACTAGCAAACCTATTCAACTAAATGCTTGATAACATTTAGTTGATTGGAAAACAATGACGACATAAGGAAAACAATTCCATTGAAACAGGAGGGCATCTATCATGCATAAAGGACCATAATTTCACGACACAGTTAATCACGTGCTAAGATAAAAATACTCATTCAAGCAAAGAAAGGAGGCGAGTGACGATGAATGGAAGGGCAAGAAACTCATCCAATGAGCGTACCAATTTTTGACTCGGATGCAGACGATAGGAAAACTGTAGCATTTGGATCTTGAGCCTTGAAATTGACCACATCGTATGATTTTCCTGCTATCAAGGCAGTCATTTGACCACAATATAAGTTTTTCAAAGGTTAATTCATAATGCTGAACTGTCTGTGTCCATATATGGCCACATTTTTATTTTTATTTTTGCTAACGCTCACATAGTATTTAATTAGCTTGCCTTATATCAGGCCATCACCAGAGATCGAATTCACATTAAACAAAGGACATGGACATCGAAATAACACTTTCTCCAATGTCAATATTATCAAATTTATACTTGCCAGATGAGCCCTCAAAACTGCCTAACAATCCATTATGATGAAGCTTTAGTGACAGTTCTTGCCCATCAAAATCAGGAGCCTGCAATGCCGAGAACAAATCTATTAAACTCAACACCAGACCAAGCTAGAATTCAGAAGGAACAATGGAAACCATAAACACTAAGCTCACATGATTTCCTTCAGATCCAACCACAATGGTGTTGGCCACTATGGAGGTCATTTGAAACTGTACATCAGTTGTTTTTGACTTATTGGCTTTTCACGGCTTTTTATGTGATCTATTGTGAGAGAGTATCTGCCTCGGTTTTCGTAATAAGCTGGCTTTTTGGCTTTTTTGAGTTGGTGAAATGGGGCCTAAATAGAAGACAACCAAGGCTCTGTAATGATGTGTGGGAGCATTGGTCCTTGTCTTACCATGGTTCAAGTAGACAGGTGAATCCCGAAGGTGTGATTGTCTATCTTGTAGTTGGTCAAGAGGAGAAAAAAGCTTAGTACGGTGATTCCGTATGTTTGATGAGAATTATTCAGGTGGCATTGAAAGTTCTTTGTATAGGTTAAACCACCAAAGAGCTTTTTTGTAGCGCTTCACATAGTTGGGGGAAGAGTTTTTCTGCTTCTCGAGATCAATTTTCTAGATTTCTCTTACACACTTGGAACTTGGAAGTGTATAGGGCCATTTTGCGGGTTTTTTTAATTTATTTATAAACAGGCCGCATTTGCTTAATGCCTTTTCTATCATGCTTTAATTATCTATCAAAAGAGGAAGAGATGATGTACTTTACCAAATGATGCTAGACATTTTTTCTTCGTTGAATTGTGGGCTTCCTTTGTACGTAAAAACATGGATTTCTCCATCAGTCTTTTTTCTTTAGGAAAATGAAATATACAATATCTTCTAGCATCTCACACTCCTTTCTCCCCTCTTGTCTCTCCCTCAAGGAGTGCAGGATGCTAAAAGTGTGTAGTGAATTTCCTGTTCCTAAAAACCAATAGGACTACAGTGCAATATAAAAATAGGTATTCTTCCATCATCTACTACGTTATTGGTTTTTCAAACATTTGCCCAAATTGTAAATATCTTTGTTTGACACAACATGGAGTTATCTCACAGCAAATCGGTATCCGTAAAGGAAGAGATGGGACAAAAGAACAAACGAAGCCTTACTTGGTTACTTGGCCATTGAATGAGCCAAAGCTCTTTCGAGTCAGTTGGATTCAGTTCGATGAGTGGATCCTTGAAATACTCCTGGAATTCTGGAGGTATGCAGTCCACTTGATTAGCAGCTTCCATCCCTTCCAACGAAGTTCCTAAATCGACAACGAGACAGAAAAATTGGTTGATAAACAGGACTTAAGTACTGTGAATATCTTTCTTGCGTTGTCGAGAATGAAAGGACTCATAAGGCTAGAGTTGTTTTGAAATTTTCTCATGATGAAAGGTTTGGAGGCACTTACTACCTCTCACACACCCTAACTGAAACGGGAGCTAGCAGTGGATGTGAAAATTTAGGGTATTCACAAACCTGATGGAGTGAGAGAGACGCTGATCTTCGTGAGAGAGAGAACCAGAGAGAGAGAATCTGATCTTAGAGAGAGAGAGAGATCAGGCCATGGCTGCTTAGGCCTGAGGGCTGAGAGGTGAGAGGCGCCGCCGCTGGGTTTTCGAGATTAAGGCCCTGTTTGGTTGGTAAGATAAGAAGAGGGAAAAAAAAAAATACAAGGGAAATAATGGAAAATGTACACAAACTTGAAAGAAAGTTGGGAAGGAAGTGGACAGAAAATTTGGACATCTATCAAAATCTTTTTTGTTATTTTCTTTTCATTTTTTTTTCTTTCAAACCAAATAAGGCACATTTATTTTTATTTTTTATTTTTTGCTTTTCTTTCATTTTCTTGATCAAGCCAAGCAAGAGAAAATCTTGAACTTTCTTTTTAATTTTCCTCCAAATTATTTTCTCTTTCCACTTCTTCCCCTAAGCGCTAAACAGAGGATGGATAACAGTACTGTTACGGCGGAGGATGCTTAGCCGAGGTTCAGATGGTTGGCTGCAGTGCTTGCTGGAGCGTATAATCGTGTCGATCGTCCTCCTCTCACAGGGCCTTTGGCACTAGGCTGAGGCCCATGGTGTAGGCCCAGATCCTTTGTTATTTCTGGCCAACCCTCTCATTGGGTGGGTAGAGACCATAGGTTGGACCCATTGACCCTCTGCGGCCTGGGCCACTACATATACCTTTCTTGTGCGGGATCCCTTATTAGATCCGGTATATTCTACTCATACTCAACCGGAGCCCTATTTTAGGGACATACATTTGAGTGGCTAAAATCCTACGGCTTTAGGCTAGGGATGGTGAGAAAAAAATGGCCAAATCCTAACGATTTATTTTTTCTTGCGATAGATAAAAAAAAATTTCCAGATGGATACCCACACCATATCAACTTGAGTGTTTTGTATATATGATTATCAAATTAAGTCTTACAAAATGAACGGTTGAAGTACGCGCTAACTAAGGCTCATGGCCTTATTTTGCATTATAAAAAGAATGATCTGAATGACAAGCCAGCCAAACGAACTTGTGTTGAAGACCCTGCTGCATCATTTTAATATTTACCGGCTCATCAGACTTTTAGGGATTTGGTTATTTTAATTTCCTAGCTAGGTTGGTCATCAATGCAAGACGACTACACGTTGTGGAAATTAATCAAATATGGTAGACCTGCGTTTATTTTAAGAGTTAATTTTACAGTCTGGAAATCGTAGAACAAGTCTATTTGGGTGAGTCATTTGTGCATGATATCCTAATAATTAATCCAATAATTATTCAATCTTTTTTGACATTTACAGTCTGGAATGACCGGTATTAGGTTTTAAACTAAAACACATTGGCCGGATGGACAAACTTACATAGTTTTTTTTTTAAATAAATAAAAAAAAAACCTCTACTCCACTTATGAAGATAATTTGAAATTTGTATACGGTGGTTGTCCGGGCTCAGCCACCCCTCGGTCCCTCTTTGGTTATTATATCTTGACCTTTGACCATCAAGAATGAAGAGTGAATTGGGTTGAATTAAGGCAAGATATTTCCAAACCTCTTTTTTTTTTTTTCATCGGCAACAAAGATTTTTTCAAAACTCAACGAAAGGTACATCGGAGAAGAAAAGCAGAGTTGTAGGACAAACAAATACAAAAAGAAATGCAGCCACACGGTGAGCACAAAACAAATTATTCCATAGCCCATATTTTGATTACTACACCCTCTTTCTTGTCATGTAATGAAACTTTTATTTGTAAAAAATTCACTGTAGGACAAGAAAGGGGGTGCAGTTATCAAAATAGGGAGTGTGGAAATCATTTTCTTACCCCTTCCTAAGAGGTAATTAAATAATCATCCTTTTTCGGGGCACTTTATACGTTTTAATCCTAGTCATTATTCATAGTTATGTTTTCATCCTCTTCAGGTGTGGTTTATCGGTGTTATCCTTATAACACATATACTCAAAATAAAAAGGTATTTCCGGAAATTATGGAGATTTGAAAGCAGGATGATTTGAAATTATGGAGTATATAATATATGATTTCCTAAACTAATGGGATTGCATTAATATCTAGTAACACTAATTGTGGGCATTTTGAATTCTTGAGGAAACTCAAATTATAGGAGCATCTTCCTCCACCTCCCATAAATAACAGGATCTGGAGTATTTCGTACCATAATTTACCATGTTTTCTATGACAAACATAGTATTTTTTTTACCATGATTGTTGAGTGATAGATCATTTGTATCATATTAACCTGTTTAAGGTAAAAATATTCTAATGACTTGTAAACATGGTAAAAGTTGTAGCATTAACAACTTGAATCATGGTAAAAAAAAATTCATTACCCTTTATATATACGTATAAGGATTGCCAAAAATGGCTTTTACTCTTTGTTAGGGACTGTTGGAATTTTTTTTTTATTTTTATTTTTTGCTTCATTCTCTTGCCTAAAATCAAGGAAATTTTGAAATGACAGGTGATTGTGTTGCCTAAAATCAAGGAATTTTTTAAATGGTGGATAATTCTCTTGCCTAAAATCAAAGTTGAGAGGGATATTATTGTTTTCAAATATTAGTCTTGTGAGCACCAAAATGTATGGATTTTTGAAAAAGTGGGAGAAGGTAAAGTGGTGGGGATATAACAGCTATCCATATATTGGATGGGAATGGGAATTTGGGAAGACTGATCTTAAATGTTATATAAGCATTGACATCCAAAAACATGGTGAATATATTCAACTACCGACTTATTGCACCATTTATTATGGTAAAAATATACAATAACAGTTCTCATGGTAATTTAAAAATGCTCATGGTAAAATTATGTCCGAAAACAATTTAGTTATTATGGTAAAAAAAATGAATGGAGAACAAAAATCATGGTCAAAATCAGACCCAATACAATGAACATGGTAAAATTAAAAGACTTCAAAAATTAATTCATGGTCAAATACATGTTATATATCAATGGTTACGGTAAATTGAGACAATTGGTTAGCTTGGTTTAACAACTCCGATCATGGTGATTTAATGGATAGATGATTATTTAAATTGA